>JANRMT010062850.1:4600717-4618304 GCA_026402145.1 Polypterus bichir lapradei | reverse complement strand
ATAAATATAAATTGTGACGTCCTGTTGAATAAACACACTCAGGAGCCGCTTGTCCGGGGATGTCTTCCAAATGCCGACTGGCTTTTTATTGAATCTGTAGCAATATAAATGGTGCCCTACCGCCGCCCATTGTCTGGGCCACGGGGACACCTCCAAAAAAACAAATACAAATCACCTTCGTCCTATCTACCTCTTTCAAACGTTTACTTTCTTTTTTTTTACCTGATGCTGTCCTCCTTTTTGCTCCAGCCCCCCCCCCTCCCAACTACCACTTCCGGCCACCACCTCCCCTTTTCATCATGCACCATTAATTAACTGAACTCTCTCTCTCTAGGGAGGTGCCCCAAGCCCTTACAAACAGTGTTCCCCCAAGACTCCACCCCAACACTGCTTCCATTCCCAACAGCCCATGCAATCGCAAGACACATCACACTGCCCCCTCCTCAGCTCCTCATCCCCGAGGAAGCACATAATCATGCAGATGTCTTGGCAGCTGTCTTCGCTGGTGTGGGCGTCTGTTAGTAGAGTCAGGCCGGGCAAGTGGTGTAACATCTGAGTCAGGATTTGTGGAAGGTGTTGTGGCAGTCATGGGTACAGATGGTGAAGGAGCACAACCTCTGTAGCTGGCCAGACGGTCCTGATGCAAAAACACTCTCCTGCCCGGACCTGGACCCAGTAAACAACCTCCCCCACACGTTCCAACACTTGACAGGGTCCCACCCAAGGACTGTCCAGCTTTGGAGAGCATTCCTTCTGTCTTTTTGGCCCATACACCCAAACTTAATCGCCTGCTTGAAAAGGCTGCCCCTGAACCTGAATGTCATAGTGGCGCTTCTGTTTCTCTGCTGATACTGTTATGCGGCCCCTTGCAAAGTTATGTGCCACCTCCAATCGATCCTGCAACTTGCGTGCATAGTCAGGGCCTGGAGGTTCAGCAGGGGGAACACCATATACAAGTGCAGACGGTGTTCGCAGCTCGCATCCCAGCATTAATAAAGCAAGGGTGCATCCAGAGGATTCCTGCACAGCAGATCGGCAGGCCATCAGAACCACAGCAAGCTGCTGGTCCCAGTCCTTTTGATCTTTAGAGGTGGTAAGAGACAGCTGTGTGGTCAGAGTCTGGATAAACCGCTTGGCTAGCCCATCACTCTGGGGGTGTAGGCGGGTGGTTCGAGTTTTCTGGATGCCAAGCCTCTCACATACTTTTTGAAAGACCTGGCTTTCAAAGTTTCTCCCTTGGTCTGAATGCAGTTCGACAGGCATCCCAAACCGACTAAAGAATCCTGCAATTAGAGCTTCAGCAACAGTCTCAGCTTCTTGATTAGGTAGTGCATAGGCCTCGGGCCACTTGGTAAAATAGTCCACTGCGACTAAAACAAACCGATTCCCCATAGCTGATCAGGGAAATGGCCCAAGAATGTCAATTGCCACCCGTTCCATTGGAGCCCTTACCTGATACTGTTGTAGTTGGGCAGTAGACCTTCCTTGCATAAATCACACCTGTGGCAGTAGTCCTCTACATCGCGCCTGCACTGTCCCCAATAAAACGCCTGGCTCAGCCGACTTAAGGTCTTGGTGACTCCAAAATGACCAACTCCAAGCATTCCATGCATGTTCCACGGGATCTCTTCACGCAGCTGTTGTGGAATAACGACCTGCCACCTCCCTTCTCCAGTTGTAGGGTCCCTCCATTGTCACTTCAATATCCCCTCTTCCACAACCAAGCTGTCCCACTGGGACCAAAGACCCTTAACTGCAGGTGACTCAAGTGCCACTTCCTCCCAGCAGGGACAATGCTGTTCCTCTTTCCAGTGGAGAACCTTCTTGACCTCAGGGTCACATTCCTGACTGACTCACCATTCTTGGGCACAACCTGGCACTAAAAAAGAGCATGGCACTGAACCTTATCAGGATCCTCACAGCTTTGATCTTGACGCTCCCTTTTCTCACAATAGGCACACCCCTGATCTGCGCAGGGTCGTCGAAACAGAGCATCTGCATTTTTGTGTTGCTCTCCAGGTCGATGCTCTACTTGAAAGTGGGAAGTCTGAAGCTCCTCCAACCAGCAAGCAATCTGACACTTAGGTTCTCGAAAAGACAGTAACCACTGGAGAGCAGCATGATCAGTGCGGACCACAAAATAGAGGCCACACAGGTAGTGCTTGAATTGACGAACAGATTACACCAGGGCGATGAGCTCCCTCCGAGTCACACAATAATTCCTCTCCGCTCTTCTGAGAGCACGGGTATAGTAAGCCACCACAAGCTCTCCCTCTGGGTGCCGCTGTGACAGCACAGCCCCTAAGCCCACATCACTTGCATCAGTGTCAAGGAGGAATGGCAGGACAATATTGGGTGGAGCCAAGATCGGTGCACCGCAAAGGGCTTCTTTCAATTTACAGAAGGCGGCTTGTTGGTACCTCCACCCCCCAAACACTGGAATGCTTCATCTGGGCTCAATAAACGATGCAAGGGTGCAGCAATAGTGGCAAATTCAGGTACAAATCGCCTATAGTAAGAGGCCAGTCCAAGAAATTCCCGAATCTGCCTTTGATCCTGTGGCTCTGGCCACTCTTGCACAAAAGACACCTTATCTTTCTCTGTGGTGACACCTCTTTGACTCACACAGTGACCCAGAAATGACACTTCTCTCTGGAGAAAGTGGAACTTATCAGGATGAAGTTTAAGGTTGGCCACACGAAGCTTCTGCAGAACCTCCCTCAAGGACTCCAGAGCCTCCTAGAATGTCTTGCCATGAACCAGTAAATCATCCAAGTTGACGAGGCATTGAGTACCAGACATACCTGCCAATACCTTATCCATTAACCATTCAAATGTAGCTGGAGCATTGCAAAGACCAAAAGGCATAACTTGGAACTGCCAGAGTCCCTTTCCTGTGGAGAATGCAGTCTTAGGTTGAGCTTCAGGTGTTAGTGGCACCTGCCAGTAGCCACTGCGCAGGTCTAGTGATGAAAACCAGGCTGGTCCTGCCACCAAATCCAGGGACACATCAATGCGAGGCAACGGATAGGAGTCCTTGATGGTCACAGCATTTACCCACCGGTAATCAACACAAAAACGCCACTTGCTATCCTTCTTGGGGACAAGGACCACAGGAGAGACCCAGGGAGACTCAGAGGGTTCGATAATCCTGGCCTGTCTCATTTCCTGCAGAATGTTCTCAGCTGCTGTCTGCTTAGCTAGTGGCACTCCCAGTACTGATGTCATGCTGCACAAGAGGAGTCTGGCCAACATCATCTGCAGAGGTAGCAAAACGGTCCCTAAAGTCATGTAGCAACTGCCAGAGCTGGTGCTGTTGCTTGTGTGTTAACCCTTTCCTGTTGGCATTCCAAACAGTGCGAACAACCTTCATTACTGGTACGGGTTGAGTAATGTTAGTGGGAATGGGCACATGTTCTTCCTGGGGAGCCACCACTGGTGGTTCCCTTCCACCTTGCTGGTGCCCTAACAAGGGGAGTGTCCCAATGCTTTGAAGATACAGAGTCCCCATTCGAAGATCTATTCGCGCTCCAGCTGCTTGTAAGAAATCAAGTCCCAAGATACAGTTCTTGATATTAGCCACCCAGACATCCTGCACCCACTGCTTCTCAGCAATACAAATGTCTACTTGTGCTCTGCCTAACATGGAGGTCATCTCACCTGTAGCTGTCATCAACTTAGTGGAATTGGCTGTACATAGGACCACCACATCCAACATGTCAGGATGGATAATAGATGCAGTTGACCCTGTATCCACCAGTGCCTTGCATACATGGCCGCCAATCAAAACTGAAAGGTGACAGTAATCTCCCTCACCCAACTGACCAACAGAGACTGTTCTTGGGGCCAGCATTGTCCCTCCTACACTGGTCCCTTGTCGTTTTCCGGCACAATGCTTATTTGGGAATCCTTTTGTTTAGCCCTAATGGGGCAGTCACGCTGCAAGTGTCCAAGTTGTCCACAGTACCAGTAGCGGGGTGGGCGCATTAGGCGTGAAGGATTCCTGAATTTCTGTACGGTAGTCACTGGAGCCATCGCCTTATAGTTTTGTTCTACATCTATGGCCTTAGTTTGCTGGACAGTTTCCAGTTTCCTCACCTTGGTCGACCATGCTGATGCAAGAGGTGCTTAGCTGTAACCCTCTTTAAGTATTTGTTCTGCCTCCTGGGCTGCAGACAAAGCTTGTTCCAAGGTCTCAGGCTTAGCGAAACGGACCTGCTGTTGGAGATATGGTGGGCTCAAACCCCACAGAAATGCCTCCTTAGCCAACTCTGCCTGCACTGATCTGTCAAAATGGGGATAACCCCATCACACCAGAGACTGTACATCTGCTGCAAATGCCCCCAGGGCTTCAGTTGTCCTGCAAACCCTCTACTCCAGCTGTTGTCTTATTGTAGTCACAGCTTCTACATGGCCAAACCGTCACTCCAATGCAATTTCCAAAGCATGGGCATTTAACTGCTCATCTTCTGGCACATCCGTCAGAACCACCAATGCATCACCATCCAATGCTGCAGCCAGCTGCACAGCTTGGTCCTCCAAACACCAGCCATTTGCCCTGGCAATCATGCGAAAACGGGTGTTGTATGCTTCCCAAGACCCAGTTCCATCAAATCTGCCAATCTTTAATACAGTCCCACCCATTCGTTGTGTCTTTATTGCAGCACTCACATGCACCGCCTCCCTAGCCGCCCTCAGCCACGTGTTCTCTATGCTGCGTAACAGTTCTGTGTAGCCACGGCGCCCTTCGCGCAATCCTTCAGCCAGCACGTGTATTGCCTCTCCATCTACGTGTGCCAACAACTGCCCTGCTCCATAATCCTCCGTCCATCCGTACGTATTTGCTAAATAAAGGCAGCGCTGTTTAAATTCGGTCCACGCCAACACACTCGGGAAGCCCTGCAATTCTTTCGTTCCTATCGCTCCATCGGGCTTCGCATTAAATTGAGCGTCTTCCATAAAATTGGGTCGCGCTGCAAGCTCAACAGCATTCAGCCTCATAAATGCGAACTGTTCCGAAGGAGGCTCAAAGTCGCCCTCTTGCTTCACGCGGGCTGAAAACCTGCCCTCCTCCATGAATGCTAACTGCCTAGACGAACTTATATGCGGCGTGAACGCTTCTTTAAATATACTCTCACCCAGACTTTGACTGCTGCTTCGTTTCATTTTCACACTGTCGCGACTCCGTTTGACTAATAACCAGATCCTACTTCTGACACCAATGTGACGTCCCGTCGAATAAACACACTCATGAGCCGCTTGTCCAGGGAAGTCTTCCAAATGCCGACTGGCTTTTTATTGAATCTGCCGCAATATAAACGGTGCCCAATCGCCGCCCGTTGTCTGGGTCACGGGGACACCTGCAAAATAACAAAGACAAATCACCTTCGTCCTATCTACCTCTCTTAAACATTTACTTCCTTTTTTTTTACCTGATGCTGTCCTCCTTTTTGCTCCAGCACCCCCCAACTACCACTTCCGGCCACCACCTCCCCTTTTCATCACGCACCGTTAATTAACCCGGATCCCTGTCACTCAACTCCCTCTTCCTCTTTCTTTCTCTCTCTCTCTCTCTCTCTCTCTATATATATATATATATATATATATATACTGTATATGGTTGGTTGAACTGCTACTTTTCCATATGGCACATTCAGTTAATCTAGGCCAACTTAATGTTCCAGTTTACCTGTAGAATAGTTAGTAGACTTGGGGAGAATGTGACATGATGACAGTAACGATGACAAAATAAGCCCTGGTGCCTGGAATTTATGACAGCAGTGCTGACTACTGTGCCACCATGCTAGACAAATTATAAAAAGACTGGCTGCATACTTAAAATAGGAAAAAATCTAGCTGTTATTTCTAAAGTGAAAATGATAAAAGGATTTTTAGATCCGCAAAGTTTTAGCTCTTGAAGTTTCATCATATTTAAGTAGTTCTAGGGCAGGGGTCCTCAATCACGGTCCTGGAGAGCCGCAGTGGCTACAGGTTTTTGCTCCAACCCAATTGCTTAATAAGAAGCCCTTATTGCTCAAGTAACACTTCTGCTTCACTTTAGTTGTCCCACTCGTTAAGATTGTGAACCCTTATTGCTTATTTAAGTCTTAAACAGCTGTATTCTTGGTTTTTAATTGCTCCTAATTAGCAATAACATGCAAACAACAAAAGAGACAAGCATTTCTCCATTTAGCTTGTTACCATTTACACCTGTATGTATTTATCATGTACTATTGGGTTTAATTAAATACTTGGAAGGAAAGTAAAGAGAAAAAAATGAAGAACTGAGAATTACTCATCCATTTTAGCCTTCAAATCATTTGGATGATATCCTTAGAAAGGAGAAGAAAATCTAGGATACGAGAATTACCTGACATAGCGGAGTTAAAGCACTAACAAGCCATGAAATTAAATTATTGGCAAGAATTGCTTTCTAATTAAGCAACCAAGTTAAAACAAAAACCTGCAGCCACTGCGACTCTCCAGGACTGTGTTTGAGGACCCCTGTTCTAGGGTGTTGTACCGTGTTAGCCATTATGAATGTTGTGAAAAGTCAAGCAAAATGACACCTTTTATTGGCTAACTAAAAAGATGACAATATGCAAGCTTTTGAGGCAACTCAGGCCCCTTCTTCTGGCAAGATGTAATCAATCATATTTAATATATCTTTGACTCTAACAATTTAAAAATATAATGTGATCTATCATTCAAGCTAATCAATTGAATTCTATTCTTTCCACATCTGTTAGGACTCCCTCTGATAGTGTGGTTTTACACCCCAAATATATACAGATTTGATGTATTAAAAATTGTAAATGTAAACTGAATCTTTGTGCATGAGTCAGCTCTGCCAAAGACTGGTGTCGGCTTGGACAGAGAATTATTTCTTGCCTTGTGCCCATTGGTACCACCGTTAGACATGTAAAAAAGTAGAACAAGTAAACTCAACACAGTGGGAATCCCTAGCTTGACAATTACAGTGAAATTAACTTGTTATGGGTTGGTGTAACATACAGAAGAATGAAAGGCAATTCATTCATCTGTGAAAACTTCACAGGTGATTTTAACGAGGACACGTGCCATCAAGCAGGTAAATACTGTAGCGACTAAGGAGGGTGAGACACAAAACAAGTACTGGAAACGTGGTGCTCCAAAGATGCTGAGTTTATCAAGAACTGAACAGAACAGCAATAAAATTTCCCCAGCCCGCTGTTTAGGGTCGCAAGGAACACCTGTAAAACAATGAAATGTCACTATGTGTTTTGTCTTTACCCGTTTTTCGTACGCTGTTGACTTTTTGAGACTTTCTTTCACTCTCCTCATCTATACACACCTGTCCCCATACCCCCTTCCTTCCTGTCCCTCCCCCTGAGCACGCACCTTCTGTCTTTCTATGTAGTTGTAAAAACGCAGAGCCTGCCCTAAACAGAGTAAACAGAAAACATTAATTACAGTATGTCACAATATATTCAGGTCTCGTTTGACTAAAAATAGATTAAAAGTAACTAAAAAAGTACATACTTTGAATCATTTACACGTTTGAGACTTACAGCATTATTATGGCAAACATCACTTTGTCCCATGTTCGAACTAGCTGACATTTACCAAAATAAACAATTTTGTTCAGTTCTGATGACAAAAAAAACGAAAAGTGATGATAGAGAATTATAAGTCACTACTGTACTTTTTTATTGTCTGTCCCATCCTTAGTTATAATCTAAAATAACAATTGTGTTCGCTTTTATTCTCGCGCCACGGTTTTCCCACGATACTAAGAAAATCGAATTTTACATTGTTAAACGTATAAATAAAAAAACGAATGTGTACTTAAACATGGTGGTTCAAATACACATTAACAATAGAAAGCAAACAGCGGCGTAATATTCAAGAACTGAAAATAAATCTCTCTTGCATTTCTAAAACAAAACACAAGTATAAATCAATATTAGTGAACATTGTTTCGAAGTAATATGGTACAGTGATAAAGGCACCGCGCAAGTGCAATCTAACTTGCTCGTTCATGTTTGGAGCTCCTCACCCAATTATAACAGTTATTTCCATGATACCGCCTATCCGTCGGTAAGTATCCTATCGTTTAACAGGATTCTGGTTGTCACTTTTGACTGACATCAGCTATTGCGAATTAGAAGGTACTGTGGGCGATACCCGGAGGCGTATAAATGAGAGTTTTAACGGTTGCACGAGAAGAAAGTGTGTGGAGAGAAAAAGGGTTTCATAAGAAATCAAGTGGCCTTCTTTTAAAAGAAGCATATCATACTGTGTTTTGTTAAGGTAAGGTTGTGTTACTTGCTACGGCATGTTATGAGCCTTTAAAGGTTCTCAAAATAGCCGCATATATTACAGCATTTCTGAAGAATTGGTAATCTTGGTTGCGCGGTTTATCAGACTAAATCTAAATTATAGAGTTAACATTGTCGTTTGCCATTCTGTATGGTGAAACGAGTGATTAACCATTATTAGTAGTATATTACTGATTCTGGCGACCCGTCTTAATGTAATGATTAGGAAAAACGGAGGTTTCTTTTTATTCATACGTTTCGTAGGTGTCGCATCTCTGTAGAGACACGATTATTTCAGGAGGGTACTTCGTAGAGTTAACATCCTAGTTTAAACTGAAAATGTATTGCATAAATCGCAGCACAAATATATTAGAATTTTTCGCTGTAGTATTGGAGCCTGCATTTTGGAGTTTGTTTACTTGTCAAATCGGTACTCTGCGAACTTCTTTATTCATCGGCACCTTTACGTTTTGAATTCTTTACCTGAACTTTACTAAACTTAGGACCTTCACTAGTTTTAAAAGCAACTTTTTAAGATGTCTATTTTAAATTGCTGCCCGTTTTCCTGGATTATAACAGAAAATGTGGTGTTACATAATGTTTCTAGCGTACTTTTAGTGTAAAATGTGTCCTACGTAGGATTGGTAGGGAAAACAACCATTTTTTATATGCCATCACATACATTGTATTCACTCAGAAAGGTTGTGACTGTAAAACAGTTTGGATTTTGCTCTCAATAACAAAGTGCAAAATGTATATTTTTAATTATTTGTGCACTAAATGCTATAAACTGAAGTCTTTACCTCTAACTGTAGACATAGGGACTGTTGAATTATACCAGACTCGAGCTGAATGTGTCACCTGTTCCTGTTCAATGATTTTAAATTTCCTTTCAGCGTTTCCTTCATATTGAGTGAACTTTGTCATTAGTTGACTTGTTCATTGAGAAGGGCAGGTGTCTAAAAAAGCTCAGATATTTATGAGCTATCCCTGTATGTTCCCTGTTGTATTACATAATACTGTTTGATAAAAATAACATCTGTGCTCCTGATGGAGACATGCCGGCTGTGATGTGTTGAGTACTGTATATAAATATTTTTTATTTTTGTATTCAGTATATTGTATCTTCTCACGAAATCAGTCGCCTGCAGCTAGACCTTCATGTGTGCTTCTGCTCCTTAATTTAAGCAATAGAAGTTATAAGTGCCCCAATAATGAGTGCAGCTATGCAAGATCTTGCATGATTTCGGACTACTTATGATGTTTGGCTGTTTTGTCATTTATTTTCAGTACACATAATCCTTACTAAAACATACATAAGCAAACCCAGTTTTTCCAATTCATGGTTGTGAGGAGAACCTGGGCCTATCCTAGCAGCATCAAGTATAAGGACAGAGACATCCCTGTACAATTTACCAGTCCAGTGCATGGTACACTAATGCAAAAACTTGTTTCCTCATGTGGCACCTTTAGAGTTATTGTTTTACTTTATTATATATCTTTTAGATACAGGTTTATAGTTAGAGGAAAAATTCATATGTAAGTAAAAATGCATGCAAACATCACACAGACAACGCACTTTTTTTCTCCCCCTTATAACTGGTTACAGTTCTCATCATATGTTGAATAATTTTAAGAGAAAGTAGGACAGTGGAGTTGTTGCTGGCCCCCTAAATTGCATACTGATATAATTGCTGTACTCCTGTCTTGCTGTGCATGCGTTTCAGTAGGGAAAGGATCTGACATTTGTTAAGGTATTGCAGGGGGAAAAGTTGGAAATGCCTGGTAGTTTGAGTTTAATGAACAGTTTGTAGTTATGTGAAAAGGATTAACACCAAGCTCCTATTGTTTGCAGATGGCGTGTTTCTGATAAGCATTCAAAAGATAGTATCTATGCTTTCCAAAAGGCAGAGTTACGGTTGGCGTATGTTTGTGTTTATTTTAAAGCCAGCACTCCATTAGTACTTGAGTGTGCTATTTGAGACATTTTGTACTTGATCTGAGAAGTGTTTGTTATATTTTAATCTTGTTTACATTTTGTTGAAAAAGGTAAAGGTGTAGTGTTTTTTCCCAGCGTAACTAGATATGCAAGTACTTGGTTTTATTTTATTTTTTTTTTTTTTTTTTAAGGTGGGAAGCATTTTGACTTGGGAGAGAAATTTCATTTTGGTGTTATTAAGCATTACAAAGAGGTAAACTATTCTGTTTGTTGCTAAGGAACTGATTTGTTGTGTTAGATCTTTTCAGCTATGCCTGAACATTTTCCATGTGATGGTGGGGACAGTTAAGCCTGCTGACAGGTGATGAGCTTGTTACAGATGTTAAGTCCTCTTGCATCACTGATGGATATTTTATACTGTGTTCAGGGAATGAACTTTACAGATATTATGACACTGTGTATTAGTTCATCCATGTATAGCCATAACCATTTTTACATTGGAAGCAGACTTGTGCATAACCTGATTATTGTACTGTAGATGTAAGCAGATGTTTTGCAATACTGAGGTTGCTGATTAAATAGTAAATTAATCTGTGGGTGACCAGTAATTGTATCATTCAACATAATATACTGGTATTTTAGTAATGTTGTTTCAATTGTTTTCTGCCTCTGTCACTGGTTATATTGGGTCAAAAACTGCAACATCAAGATCAGAAATGGGGGCAAGCAGTTAAAAGGCATTTATATTATAACTTTATATTGTAGATTACAGATATGGCTCTTTCTCAATAATTGCATGATTATTTGCCAAAGGCAGTCCTTAAACACAACAGAAGTATATACCATTTTGGAGAATGTAATGTTAAGCTTTGCAGTGCTTTAATATTTACAGACCTCATATCCAAGGCTAATTTCTCAGTTAGAGAGGTACCCCATCTCAAGTACTCTCATTGGAAGCATGGTTAATTCACTTTTTTTTCTAGTACACTGAAATGTGGATCATGTGTAGTTGCCTACTTACTTTTTTTTTTTTTTTTTTTCTCCCCCTAAATGGTTTTGAAGCAAGTCTATTCTAATGCTGCAGTTTCAGTGGTGCTGTCATGTTGATGTATAATGTCAACTTTTTCAGCATTGACATTGCATTGTAAATGCCACCACATGGGGTGAAAACTGGTGTTTAGATTGGGCCTTTATAAAAACTAGAACAGAAATATATTTCATGAATTAAAAGGTTTTGTTTTGGAAAGTAATTGCATGCTTGTCTTCTAGAGGCAAAGATTTAGCCTGCACATAGCAATTAAGTGATGAGAACCAAATCGAGGAAATATGCTTCCATTAATGTCCTTATTCAGTACAGATGTTTTGAATGATGGCACGGCCAATCTTAAACTGTTTATCATAGGTATTGTTTTTGGTTTGGTAATGGTGACATTGTGGATAGCATTGCCTCCTATCCCAGCTGTGAGTCCATTTTGAATTTCATGTTTGTGAATTTTCATCAGAAGCTTGTAGGTTGTTCATACAATTTAATGAAATGTCGACTCCATTGTATGTGAGCGAGTGCTATTAAATGACCTGGCATTTCTTCCAGGGCTAATCCTAATTGTGGTGTTACTGCATTTAGTGGTGATCAGTCTTTTTTTTTTTTTTTTTTTTTTTTTATTTAAATTTAATTTTGAATCTAACTTCAAGTCCAAATGCCAGGCATTGTGCATGCAAACTTAAAGGAATATTCAACCCAAAAATATTGTTTTCCATGTATTTTCAGTAATCGTTGAGCTATTGTGATCTTGTTTTTATGGAGTACAGAGTACCTATACAAACTGAGCCTCAATGGGAACCAAAGCTAAAGAAACGGCAAATATTAAAGTGTTTATATAGAAAAATTTCCATTTGCTAGTGTTGCATACTCCATATGTCTAATCTTGTTTTGTCATCACTAGATAAAAACACAAACACGTGTTTTTATCTAAAATATTGTTAAACTAGCAAAATGCCTGCGCTTCGCAGCGGCAAAGTACTGCCTTAATTTTTATTAAGAAGCAAATTTAACCTTTTTTAAACTGAGGGAAATATGACAATAATTTAAGGATCTCATTGTATACCATGTTGTCAGTTCGGCCCTCCGGTTGTAACATGACCAAGCTGTGCGCTGAGCTTACTCTTGAGCATGTAACTTAGTTGGCCATGTGAACAGTAATCTTGTCTCAAATCTCACAGCTTGGATTGCTGCTGTCATAATCGGTTTGAGTTTCATGGTTTGTTTCAATTACGACAGTATTTGCAGGATTTCTTGTGTTGAAGTGACATTCGGCATCTGCCAAGCGTTGTAAGCACACAACCGGTTTCATCGATAAAATCACATCCAGCTTTTGAGAGTTTAAACATTCATAAACATCAAAGTGTCCACTACTGAAATCGTCACCTGTGAATCTAAGATGTTTAAGAGGCATTGGCGGTTGTCGAAAGGTGTAAAATATTTGGCCATTTCGGTACACTTGAAAGCGACAACCGATCAATTCAGCGGTAGCCATCAACTCGCATGTAGAACCATAGGTGAAGGGCTTAAGCATTTCACTCTTCTAGTGCTCCTGTATAGTATAATTATCTCCTGTACCGTCATCAGTCCACACCTTGAACCTGTCCCAGTCATTCAATACATAAGACACACAATGTTCCTCCGGATATCAAGAGTGAGCCTGATATGGCCGTGCAATATGTAACAAAGAGAATGGAAAAGGCAGGTGCCATCTCCGGGCATGGAAACCACTCAGTAAGTGACAGTTCTTTGATCGATAGTGATCACCTCGATAGACATGGTAATGGGGGTTGGAATGATAAAAGAAATGGGTACCTGAGCAATGTAAAGTAAGTCTAAAATACCTATACAATAACTATAATCGTAATAAACGAACAATAAAACAGCGGAGAAGCCGTGGATTAAACAAAAAGGCTGTAGTTATCAGTAGGGAGATGTGAATCCCGTGGCGAAGCAAGGAAGTTTAATGTAGAGACCGGAGCGACGGACGGTCTTATATAGGCAGGCAGCCAACAACGTGGAAGGCGTTGGGATGGGGGACCCAACGCCACCTCACATGGTGACCGAGCTGCAGGCTATGGACGTATATATGTACGCAAGTAGGATTCAGTTAGTGATGGGAACCCGTGTACCAAATTTCTTGAAGATGGGCCCATAAGTAACAAAGACTGTTGAAAAGTTCAATATGGCGGCCGACAGTGGCATCATACCACCGAAATAAGTACGTATATTGGTTTCGGTTAGTGCAGGGAAGCCACCTATAAAATTTCGAGAAGATCGGGCCATAAATAAGAAAGTTCAACATGGCGGACGTTGTTGACCGTTATGACCATTATGTGTAGAATTTCGAAATGAAACCTGCTTAACTTTTGTAAGTACGCTGTAAGGAATGAGCCTGCCTTAATAATAATAATACAGTATATAAAATGATCTCGCGGGCCGGATATAATTACACGCCGGGCCGGATGTGGGTCTTGAGTTTGACTCATATGGACTAAATAGAACTTGAAAAGAAATATTTTTTGGAATGTGATCGCGCAAATCCGATCTAGTTGACGCGCACTACAGTACATCGAGCCCGCGTGCTATTGTGGTTTTGCTTGTGTGCTTCAGTAAGTTACCCTCCCCTCGCTCTTACTTTTTTACCGTTCATCTAATGAATACACTGAGTATGGCTTTACCAAAACAATCATTGATCGCGAATAAAGTATCCATTATTCATGAAGCTTCAATAGGTGATCTGTCTTTCTGCGTTAACCGCAAGCGTTTTCATACGTCTCAAACTAAGGGGATGCGAGGTTAAAATAAATCGAGAAGCGTGCGTACATACTTAGTGCATCCCCTCTCAGGAATCGAACCTTGGACGCTGGCGCTACAGGCGAATGCTCTACGATTGTGCCACTGCGTGTGGTTTGCCTATCTGAGCGTAGCAGTGTAATTCGGTTTTTGTTCAGCACTCTTTGGAACTGTTGCTTTTTGTCTGCGCACTGCGTCAGTTCACATGAGCCGCTGAATATGGTTTTATATGTCACTCGCTCGCTTCTAATTGTTTCGCTGCCTTAATTATATAATGCATGTTTTCTAAAGCGCGTTTTGTAGCTCTTCCTGGTTTTCTACGTAATGCGTGATTACGTGAGAGGCGTGATGTCACACGAAACTCCGCCCCTCGAGCTGAACGCCATTACAGTAAATGGAGAAAAATAGCTTCTAGTTATGACCATTAGGCGTAGAATTTCGAAATGAAACATGCCCAACTTTTGTAAGTAAGCTGTAAGGAATGAGCCTGCCAAATTTCAGCCTTCTACCCACACGGGAAGTTGGAGAACTAGTGATGAGTGAGTCAGTGAGGGCTTTGCCTTTTATTAGTATAGATAATCCTCTTTCAGAAAATCCTCTTGAACAGCTGGGGAGCATGCTCATTTCAAAATGTCAATCTTGCTTGAAGATCTGGCCCCCTAATCACTTATTGGTCAGTACTCCTGCCCAATTACAGCTCCTTCACTGTGCATCTTTTCCTGTAAAATCTCTCTCTCTCTCTCCCTCCCTCATATCGAGTAGAGGAGACTGCATGGGGACCTAATCCAGGTATTTAAATATCCTCAATAGCATTAATAAAGTAGACCCAGCAAAATTTCTTTCAGCTTACGGGTGAATCACATACTCGGACATCAATGAAAATTAAGGGGGAATGCATTTAAAAGTGAAACCATAATGCAGTTTACGTTGAGTTGTGGAACTTTGGAGCAAGCTACTGAGACACGTAGTTGAAGCAGAAACTGTGACAACCTTTTAAGAAGAATCTGGATGAGATATTGGGACAGCTTAGCCATTAGCTAAATAAATGGGCTTAATGGACTGAATGGTCTTCTCTCGTTTTTCCAATTTATGTTCTATCAGCCAGCAAAGTCTGGTGAGAGAGAGCAGTATAATCGGAGATTAAAAGTACAGAGAGTATGTGAACAACATTTTTTTGTTGGAAAGAGTACTATGTATTCAGTGTTGTGGAGTCATTACACAACCTACGATTCTTACTCCTCACTTTGTAATTAAAACTCCTGTATTTATGAAGTTAATTGAAAGCATACACAGTACTTCATCATAGCCTGTGTGAATCATCAGGCTACTTTTTACTACTCTTAACCTGTTAAAATTTGGGTTTAAAGGCTATAGCAATGGTATTGTGGCTTACAAACACTGAATAACATTAAACATAATATTAAACTTACAAAAAAAAAAATTGTATCCAAATTCTATAAGAAAGTTTTAATCAAATCAGTGTATGTCCTATTGAAAAATTTAACACACATTACAGTTTACACTTAGTTGGAGTCTGTAGAGTTTTATCAACACTAACCAGACTCTGACTCCAAAGCCCTGAATGTATTTGCACATAGTCAAAATTCAACAAGCAAGTCAATTCAGAGCTGCAATTTTTAACACTGAAAACCCAGAAATACGGCTTTATGGATTATTGACCAACAAAGGGGTGGAGTGTGCTTAATTCACAAGCTTAAATATGGAGTGAGCAACAATTTTATCATATGCATGTATTCCAGTGGGCAACTTTTCAATTAATGTAAACATTTATAACCTCAAAAGGCCTTCACAAATATTTTTAGTTAACCTTGTAACAATATATTTTTGTAGGACTTTCTTCCTAAGCATGGAGTGGAAAACTCCATTCATTTCTGAAAAGTTCCACGTTCGTTTTGGAAGGCACCCAAGCCCAGCTGACAGTGGGGACACAGGATTGGGTACAACACTGTCGGACAGTGCTGAAGGTAATAAATCCTACAGATCAGATAACAAAGACCTCTTAACTGTCTCTTACGGCTTTCTCTTCTTGCATAATTTATACATTTGACTGGTATAGCTTTTAACATATTGCTGATGTTTTACAAGTTGCACAAACCCGCTTTGGACGTTGGCATGCAAATTTGTAGTGGAAGAAGAAACTTTTGAATTGGCAAATTTTAATTACATCCAGGTAGACATAGATAAAGCCCTTTCACATCGTTACTGACTGACAAATGTTTAATTATGAATAAATGAGTAGTGTAACAGAAGGATTCGGTATAATTTGATTGCAGTGCAACAGTGTTCCATCTTATGGATGAAGAGGGCTATTAGATGTTCAGAATCTGTGGTAAGTTAAAAGGCATTTGACAAATGATTGCATCTAGAAGTCCACCAATAATGGCACCAGAGAGTGACAAGATGTTGCACATTGATAAGTACATGTGAGAACAATGATTCACTGGAAACTTGATTCAAAATAAACAATCCTTCTCTTTGTTGTATCTTTCTTTGAACAGTTTCTCCTTGCCTTAGTCACTTTTATTTACTTTATGCTTGTCGAGAACTGAATGCACTTGCAGTAAGTGTGATGTGCCATACACCTTTAAAACTATTACAACCTAGACTATGCAGTGTAACTAGAGAGGGGGATCTATTAATATCGTTAACCTTTCTACACTAGTTGCTGTGGATGTACACACTGGAATTTTAAAAAGGATACAGCTTGTTATATATTTCACGGCTCAATAATATATTGAATAAACCTCTCTCTAATAGAGGTTTTATTTGCAAAGGACTGTGTGGCATCTGATGAGGTATACCAGTCATTTGTTTGAGGTACATAATGAACTAGGGATTAACTGACTTGGATTATATGTATTTTTAATATACAGACTGAAATTAAGATAAAGTGGAGTTGTTGGATTTTTTTTTTTTTTTTTTTTTTTTTTTTTTTTTTTTTTTTTCCTCCTTCAAAATTGCATATCCACTAAATGATTTGTATATTTTTCTTAGGTAGTACTTTATTTGCCCCAAAGGGGGAATTTGACAGTCAGATTATAATTGTCACTCTTTAAGTTTACATTTCCTTAAGTTTTTGAAATGTAAGGAGTGTATGTGGTATTTTTCCTTTTCTTGTAACTCCAGTGAATAAAATCATGACTCTAAACTGAATTAAAATGATTAAGCACTGGCGGGTACACAAATAGAATATGCATGTGCAGTATTTATTGGCAATTGATTAATTTTAAAGAACATTTGCCATGGATGCTAAAATTTTGCTAAATTTATGTAAATAGGCATTCTTAAGGTAAAGCCCATATTGATCTCCTTTTTAAGGTGGTTTTTGCCTTTGAAAATAAACTTTGAAACTATGCATTTTTACCATATAAGCATACATTATTCCACCCCACAATGATTTCTAAATTGATAGTTTAAAGAGAATTGCACAGTGTTCGACAGAGCTTAAAGGTAACTTTTTTTTTTTTTTTTTTTTTTTTTTTTTTTTTTTTT
>JANRMT010062850.1:4547472-4593207 GCA_026402145.1 Polypterus bichir lapradei | reverse complement strand
CACTAGTTTTGCATTTGGCTACAGTCAGTATCACTACTGGTAGCATGAGGCGATACCTGGACCCTACAGAGGTTGCACAGTTCAACTTCGCCAGGATGTCACATCAATACATGCCATTGCCGGTTTCCATTGGAGTTTCCAGGAGACGAGCAGTTACTGTAGGAGAGCTGGACAATGCCGTAGACGGTCCTTAACCCATTAGCAGGACCGGTATCTGCTCCTTTGGGCAAGGAGGAACATGATGAGCACTACCCGGGCCGTACAAAATGACTTCCAGCAGGCTACTGGTGTGAATGTATCTGACCAATCAAACTTCATGAGGGCCCAACGTCCTCTAGTGGTCCCTGTGCTCACTGCCTGGCACCGTGGAGCTCAATTGGCATTTGCCATAGAATACCAGAATTGGCAGGTCCACCCCTGGTGTCCTGTGGTTTTCACAGGTAAGAGCAGGTTCACCCTGAGCACATGTTACAGCTATGAAAGGGTCTGGAGAAGCCATGGAGAATGTTATGCTGCCTGTAACATTGTTCAGCGTGACTGGTTTGGTGGTGGGTCAGTGATGGTCTGGGGAGGCATTTCCATGTAGAGACACAGACCTCTACAGGCTAGACAACTGCACTTTTTTGACTGCCATTTGGTATAGGGATGAAACCCTTGGGCCCATTATCGAACCCTATTGCAATTTTATTAATAGTCTATTTTCAAAAACAAGTTTTCCTGGTGTAATGGATTTTGGTTGTCCAGATGCTGCTTCAGTTTTAGTATGAATGAAACAAACACTAAAGTTTCTGATTCCTAAATATTTTTAGGAATAAATAGATTTGTAGGCAAGACAGGTTCTTGTATTCAAAAAAGCATAACTGGGCAGACTATTTATTTACTTTGAATGTGAGTACAATTACTGGGAGCTGTATGTACAGTGTGGTCATGTAATATTTTTATTTATTTTTTTAAAAACCTTATAAAGTAAACCCTATTTAGAGGTCTTTTAATTTGTAAAATACATATTGCTGTAAACGGTTTGGTTTTTTTTTTTTTTTTTTTTTTTTTTTTTTTTAATAACTATTTCCAGATTCGAGGAAGAGATAAGCACATCAATGGACTAAAGAAAAAGTGCCAAAAAGAATCTGAACAAAACCGGGAGAAGCAGCAGAGAATTGAGACTCTTGAAAGGTACCTGGCAGACCTGCCAACTCTGGAGGACTACAAGAAACAAAGTAGTGAGGTAAAATTTTGAAGCTATAGTTAATCTCTAGTTTCTCTTTTACTGTATTTCCGTTTTTATTAGATGCAATTTTAAAAAATGTCTAAGTGATTATTTCTTTTAAGCTTAAAGATCTGGAACATAGATGCAGCTTGTTGCAAGATACGGTATCTGATCTGGAGACAAAATTGTTAGAGGCTCGTACCAAGTGTAGAGAAAAGGAATCTCAGCTAGAAACATTAAAAGAAAAGGAAAGTGAACTCCTAACAACTGTGCACAGGTAAACGCTGCTGGGCAGCAAAGTTCTATGAAGATCTTACCTGGGGTTGTGTGTTTGTATTTAAATTGTATAATTTTATTTTTAGCTTACAAGATAAGGTGAAGCAGTGCTTGGATGATGGTGCTAATTTGCCCTTGACCGACTTGGATAAGCTAAAACATGAGAACCATTCTCTCAAAGAAGAACTCGAACGGGCTAAAAAGGTATACATCCACCTTCTGGTGCAAGTAGTATCAGGGGAGTTTATTTTTCTGTAAAGTATGTTTGTTGCCTCCTTTGTGGCAAAGTCATTATTTTTGACTGAAAATAACCCCATAAATTGTTTTATTTAGCACCGTTCAACAATTAACAGTAACTTTGAATGCTGTACAAGTATAGTACTTTATACAGATTTACTACTGCTGGAGTCCAGGAGAGGTAAGTGAATTTCTCCTGGTTGCACAGTGAATCCAAGGTAGAAACTGAAATAGAATAAAATATAGAGCCTTTTCAAGTTGGCCACTGTAATTGAGACTAAACACACTTGCGTTATATTCCACAACTGCACTTCCCTTAAATAAAGGGAAGTTCTTGTCTTGTATGTGTACTTTCAGTTGCAACATGCTTTGCTACCTTATTCCGATTAACATTCTGAAAGGTTTTGTCAAACTCTAATACATTGTGTACCTGTCCATTCATTTGATCTCATTGTCCATAATGAGATTGACTGACTGCATGTTTCCTGCAAGCGAGTTTTGGATTCCTCTTTTAAATATATAATTAAACCATTCTGAAATTTTTCCTAAACATGCTTACCAACATTCTGATGTGCAGTTATCTTTGCAAAGTATATTTCTAGCTATCTGCTACAGAACAAATCTGAATTTTAAAGTTATATTATTGAAAGTAACTTTTTTTTTTTTTTTTTTTTTTACAATAGATGATAGAAAAACAGCTGAAGAAAATGGAGCAGGTTCTATCAAAAATAAGGGTAAAATCTGCTTTGTTTGGACATTATTGTATTGGTTGCTTTGAGCTATGCCATACATGATTTATTTTGTTTTAAGTAACTGAAACCCTGAAAAATGTGCCACCACTTTTACAATATGATACTGTATGTCATGGTAGGGTAAGGATGAATGCACTTGTACTCTCGTGTGTGTGTGTGTATATTTTATATAATATATATATATATATATATATATATATATATATAATATGGGAGGTAGGTAGTCAGTCCCCAGGTTAGAGCTTACAAACGAGGCCACAGCTGCGACACATGTGCCTCAGTAACTGCCGTTCCGTCATCTTCGGCCTGTGGGCACTGCAAGTGGGGGGTGGGGGGTCAAATTTTGCTGCTCGCACACTGCAGGGTCTCTCGGGCGGCTCCCAGCGGCAGGCAGTGCATCACACACAGCTGCCATGTTTTGTTCTCAGTAATGCTGCAAGCGGTGATATGGTTGTGGGTGAACGGGGCGGCGAGGGGTAGCGTTGTAGTGTGCCTTGGATGGCTGCCTGTTGAATTGGGGCAGTGGTGGGCGATTCACTACCAGCCTTTGGCCACACCATGTTTGTTCTCGGTGGGCAGACGCTGCAGGCAGCATACTGTAGTGGAGGGGACTGTGAGGTGGGCTGGTGATGAATCGCCCCCTCACCACCCCGTTCATTCTCAATAGCAAGCCTGCTTGTACTGTTACGTACATAACACGAAGTTGTCTCTTGTCAGTACATTGGATGGGTGCCGCCTTGCTGTGATAGCGTGTAAAGTGCTGTGCAGAAGAGCTCATCTTAACCTTTTGTCTTCACCCTTCAAGAATGTCTCTGAAACAAATCTGATGCAAGTGCTGGTTTTATAGTAAAGAGAAACCATCACCATTGAAAATAAAGTAGAAATAATAAAGGTCAGAGAGAAGTGAAACTCCATCATTCATTGGAAGAGCACTTGGTTACAGTCAGTCAACAGTAGCATTTATTAAAGTAATGTACATGTTCCAACTTCCATATAAATTCAACTTAAGTACAAACCTACAGTCCCTATCTTGTACGTAACCCGGGGACTACCTATGGATGGATGACATTTTATATTTAAAAAATGGAACACAAAGAAGCACTTGAAGTATTTTCATGAGAAACATCCAATTTGCTAGATAAATACTGGAAACCGTAATAGTATGGTCATTCTCTTCCGAGTTCTCTGAAATTCATGTAAAAGGATTGTTTTAGCTGCTGTTTTGCAAAGGTATGGGCAGGTGCAACTTCTGTATGGTATGTTTCTGTCATGGACTGTGTTCCCTTTACAATTAAATACTTAATCAGTTTCCCATAGCACTGTTTTTGCTCACTTGGAAGCTTATCCTGATAATGTGGAATGCAGAGAAAAAATTCCACCTGTATGGGGTGACCAATGAATTGATTTTTCCTGCCATTATATTTTGGAATTACTATTTGCAGTCAGATTTTGCTGTTTAGATTATGGCAGTTCTAAGCAACAGTCCAATCTAATATTGGAAGCATTTCATAGAAATTTTTGTGCTGTGATATCTAAGTACATTAACACTATTGTTTAAATTTTTCCTACTTCTAAAGATGTTAGAGGACCAATTAGCTAACGAAGAAGGAACAAGTAATGCTCTAAGAGAGGAAATTATGATGAAGGAGAATAATATACAGCAGCTTCGTTTAGCTATGAGAGAGGTAAGTGTTGCCATCATGTAAAAACTGTTAAATGTTTTAATTCTGCTTTTTTGCCGAGTAGCTAACCTTATCTGTAATGCATGTTGGTGAAGGAGGACATGAGGTGTTTTGATACCAAAAAAAAAACCCTACGGTTTTAACTTTTGTACCTTTTTTTTTTTTTTTTTTTTTTTCCCCTGTATTTGCCTCACCCTAACGCATTTTTATTTTTTTTCATTTTTATTTTAAAGAGCTGACCAAAGCATGCTTTTTTTTTTTTTTTTATTAGAACAATTGTATTTAAGGGGCACATACCTAGAAACAAAAGGCAACGTTTGAAGTGACTTTGGAAATTACACTCTCGCATGAAGAGTTTTCTTTGAATGCTTAAGTGAATTAAGTCTTTTTGCAAACCATTTTATGATTCAGTCATTACATGTCCAGTAGCGGTGTGTGGTGTGTGGGTTTTTTTTTTTTTGTTTTTGTGGTATGGAAGGTAAGCCTTTATCCATTACTAACACATTTTTCTGATGCTTTGTCTGCCACAGCTGAATCTTTTGTAAAATGTCTCCTTGAAAGATCTTTCTGAAGGGCAATGTGAATCTGTTGGTTTCAGTGCATGATATTTTCAAAAGATTAGATATCCATGATAGAAATTAAAAGCTGCATGCCCCAAAGGTTTTATACATATGCTTCTTAAAATGGAGAATTTCTTTGTTGCTAGTTTGGAATTTTTCTCTCTCCTGCGCACTCTTTTAGACATGGTGTAAATAGGAATTCTGTAAACAGTATGACTGACTTGGTTTGTCCTTTTTAATATGGACTAAAGTGTAATTGTAACTAAAAGGTACCTCCTTCATTTAACCACTGACACCTGGTTACTTCAGTCCCTGAATTACTGTTGTCAGATATATTTGGAAGCATATTTAAATTCTTGCTTCACTGAATTTTGCATTAAATGTGAGACAGTTGGTGGGATCCCGGTAGCTTCTGTAATTCCATGGAGTACAGACTTTTTAAATTTATATTGTGTGTTGTATTTGCGAATGACACCTTAAAGAACTGTTTGATTAGGAAAAGTGTTTACACATCTTAATATTTGGTTTCCTATTTGCTGCCTCCTCTGTATAGAATTTTCTATATTGAGTAGATATTGTGTTCTATATATTAAAAGTATTATCTAGGGCCCTTTTATTTTGAGTTATAAAGAATTGGGCTTTTATTTTTTAGGATTTTCCATTCAGTTTAATTGTGAATGGTCTTCGTGGTACAAAGGGTGACAATCCACATCGCTTGAGTGGGTTATGAATACAATTGAATTCTATAATAGTTCAAGAACTTCCAGAATTTGTGTTCAGTTACAAAAACATGTTAATCCTTTCATCTGTGCAGAGTTATCACTACTTAGTTTGACTAAGCAAAGCTTTTGTGATTTTTTTTGGACTTGAATTTTTCTTTTTTTTTTTTTCTCTCCAGCATGGCTATATGTTCTCATTAATCTTGTGAATGGGGAAATTGGTGCAAGTATTTCAAGACCGTTATTCTGGAATGGTTTATGTTCTGTGCAGTTGTAACCTGGAGTAGCGAAGTGTGTGGAGTTTTTAAATATACTCTATATGCAGATGTTAATGGTACACAATACCAATGCAAATTTATAATCCATCTTCTCAAAGATATGATTTTCAATGAACAAACATGGCCTAATTTGTGAAACAGTTTACTATGTATTCCCTGCAGAGGATTGTTACCCAGTCCAGGCTGCTTCAGTTTGTTCCCTGTACTTCTGAATAGGGGGTAGCCCTCCGTGACCATTAAATGTAATACTTGGTATGTTAAGTAAAACGTGTTAAAAGATAAATTGACTCCGTGATATTGTGAAAAGGTATTTGGTGAAATGTTTGGCTGTCTGTTTTAGCAGTACTTTCTACATATTACAGTTCTTTGCAAATTTTACATTGTCTCAATATGTTCATATATTCACCATGTGTCATCTGTAAGGGAATTGTTCTGAACATCGCACACATTTACCAGGGGCACTGTTTATTATGTATAAATTGTTCTAGTGATTTTGAAGGTCCTTGTTCCCTGCAACATGTCGGTCTCCTTTTAAGAACCGAATTGAAGATACCATTTTCACATTTCTCAAATTGGTGTCCTGTGTGGGGTTATTTCCTGGCTTACACCTAGTGCTGCGACAGGATCCACCCTTTCCACATCAACCCTGAATTGAATTCATCAGGTAGCAGGTTAAAATTTTAGTGTTTCGGGCATTAAAGATGACAAGATTTTTCCATTAGGCAGTGGTTAGGGTTCTAAAATTTTGAATCTGTGCTTTATGGTTAATATCCCTATGGTTTCATAGTAGAAAACAAATCTGCTCCTGTTCTCTTCTGTATGATTTTTTCCTGTGGGCTTTTTGAGATTATTATATGTAGTAAAAAAAGGCAAATTGACTAACTTTTTGATTGTCATTCCCCACCCCGCTGGATATATTGTCCCAGAATGAAACCTTTGCATTCAGAAAGCCAAAAGTGAACTTATTTTTATGGTAGTTGAGGATTCTAGGTTATTTACAGTTTTAATGTGATATAATTTTGTATGTCATACTAATGAATCCTAGTACTGTAGGTTGTTTTGGGTTTCATTAATTTTCTCTGTTTTGTGATTGGAATATCAGGGTTCTGTATCATAATTGGCAACTCATTTATTTCAGCTTTCAGCCCAGAACCAGGAGCTGATAGAAAAGAATCTCATACTTCAGGAAACAATTGGACATTCAGAATCTAAACCACTGCTCCCAGAGATGGCACAGTTAACCAGGAAACTGCATTGTGAGATGTCCTCATGCCTACGTGAGCTGCAGTCACTCTGCAACATTCTAAATCAAAGATCTCAAGGCAGAGATCCCAACCTCTCCCTACTGCTTGGAATTAGATGTAAGAATACTTTTTTGAATTATTGTTTTAATTGTTTGTATGTACTGCAGTTTTATGAGGAGGGTGTGTGCAGTTTCTCAGTTGTGTCCTTTTCTGTTGGGACAGTGCATTACATGGTGATGAAGCTAGACCTTAAACAGGCTTCCCAAGATGTCATTTGACATTAATTCAAACTAATTTTGTATGTTAGTATGACAATAGACATTGGTGTATACATGTTGCTTTCTCAAATACATTTTGTAAGAGGATACAGAAGTTACTTGTTGCTAATGTTCAATGAAATTATGAACATAATTTTTTTTTTTTACTTAATTTTAATAATGGTTGCTAATTGTCTTAAGTGTTTTTGGGCAAGCATTTTGTTTTTAGCCAAATGCTGCCAAAACAGCAAATTTTCATTTAAGACTTAACTCTATATAGTTCATTTAGAGAGTTCATGTTAAAGAAGTTTATTTCGATTTGTATTTGTAGCTACGCAGTACCCTATGGATGATCAGGATGACTGGCAAAATGTAGACGTTCTCTCCAAGAAGTTGTCGGACATTCAGCACCTCCGAAACGAAGTGGAGGAGCTAAGAACTACTATATCAGACAGATATGCACAAGACATGGGTGACAACTGTATCGCACAATGATGCTTGTGATTATTTGCCAGTTTGATGTTGCAAATGTATATAATTTATACAGAACGGGTTCTTGTCAGAAATATTTGCAAAACAAAGTTCTTTAATCCATATGACGGTCTTTAACTTTAAAGATGCAAACCAGTCCTTTCCCTGCCTCTGTTAATGAAGTTTCCACAATTTGGTCTGTAGCACCAGTTGAAGAAATTAAACAACCATCTTTGCAGAAGGCCACTTAAAGAAGAAATCCTTGATGTAAGGGACTTCCCCACACCCTGCAGTTAAAAATGCACCTTTTATGTTTTATGAACTACTGAGATGCTTTCCCTTTTGGAGAGTGGTGTGTTTCTTTGGTGTGTTTTTTTTTTTTTTTTTTTTTTGGGGTTTTTTTTGTGGTTGATAATCAACTGAAATTCTAATCCTTAAGAGTGTATGATATATTATATTTAGTTTGAGTTGCCATGCTTGGTAATCTGACTTTAGCATTATTCATTTGAAAGAATCCACTATAGTTGGCTGGCTGAATGTTTGTTTGTTTGTTTGTTTGTTTGTTTGTTTGTTAATTAAGTGCTCCTTGTTATGGGTGTCCAAGTATGCTCCTGCAGTTGTGTAAGTATTTTTAATTTTCTAATGTGCTGTTTGTTTTAACCCCTCAATTCCTCCCACCTTGTATCTTTAGACTTGCAATTTAAACGTAAGGTTAAACTAATAACCTGTTGTGATCTCTGCATCACCACAGTATTTAAATCCGGTTGGGATAATACACTTCAGGAATAGTGTCCTATTTTAGTATTAAAGCTGTAATCATGGAATCCAGTGAGGAGAAACCTAAATTATACTAATTATACATTTTTTGCTTTTTTTTTTTTTTTTTTTTTTTTTTTTCGAATTTTAAATTTTTTTTTTTTTTTTTTTTTTTTTTTTTTTTTGTTGGCTGTATCCATGTGTTTTGATATGTACTTTTATCATTTTGATACATTCCAGATAATACCTATTTTAATGAATGAAATTGTTTACATTCCATATCATTGTTTTAATTTTGATATTTGAGATTTAAATGCAATACGATTTTTTTTTTTTTTTTTTTTTTTTTTAAATCTCTCTATGCTAAAGTTGATGGGGAGAAATAGTTTTGATTACTGTAGAGCTATCAATCTTTTTGCCACCCTCCAACCCTGATTTCATTGCATAGGGTGGTGGTGGTGGTAAAGCTTCATCTTGGAGGGGGGTGCATGTGAGTGCAGGCATGTCCATACTTTCATTTTGTTTTGTGGAAGTGTAGGATTACCAAACATGGAAGAGAATATCCAGTGATTTAAAGCATGTAGAATTTATTTAATTTTCCCCTTTTTATAAAGAAATCTATGCAAGTACCTTCAGGTTTAATTAAGATCTAAACAGTAAAAATCAGTTTGTCAATCAAACATGAATGTATGAAGACAGCAGAATGTTTGTTAAAGCCAGTTTGTTTGGTGGGTTGTCTGACTTGGTGTACTTGTTAAAGTACATGTATGTGTTGATTTTAAACACCTACAAGCTGCTTGGGTGTTTAATTTTGTTTTTTGGCGCCACACTTGGATTCACAGCTACAGATGCTGTACTTTTTTTATTTACCAGGTCTGGCTCTATTTCTGCTCTTAACACTAGGCGATGTAAAGCTTTCAATGTACTAATCTGTCTGAAAACACTATTACAAAATTGTTTATGGATTAAAGAAACTGTCCTTCAGACCAGTTACTCTGGTGTATGCAGTTACCATTCTTCAGGGTACACTTTAC
This sequence comes from Polypterus bichir lapradei, assembly GCA_026402145.1. NCBI lineage: Eukaryota > Metazoa > Chordata > Cladistia > Polypteriformes > Polypteridae > Polypterus > Polypterus bichir. Next base: position 4,583,734 of record JANRMT010062850.1, on the reverse strand, counting down.
TGAAATCCGTTTTGTACCAAATGGTGAACGGTTTAGAATATTTGTACTTTCAATATTAAATTTTAAAGCCACCATCCCTGCCTTTTGAACTAAAGCTAAAATTTAGTTTTTCATATTTTCTTTATATTTAAATGTATTTATATGCAAAAGATTTATTTTGCAATCTAATTGTAAATAACTTTGAAATAAAATTTGTTTTGGTAATAACTGCTCCGTAATGCTGAATTATTTTCCTTGCCAGTTTTGACCCATCAACATCTAAAGTCTTTTCTGTTCAGACATTTTAAATTAAGGTTGTACACATTTGGTTTCTTTATCTGTGTGAAACAATTTTTTTTTTTTTTTTTTTTTTTTCCTCCCTGCCTCCTTTCATAGCTTTTTGTCTTCTGTGAAGTTCTGTTTGTAATTCAGAGATTTTAAACGTAATTGGAAGGGAAATGGTGAATATTCTTTTTGCCTCCGGTCTGTCTATTTTTGTCTGAAGTACAAGTAAGACAGATTTCTGAATCCAAAATGTGCATGTAGGTAGTTTTTTTTGCAAATCGGTAATCTGTATAATTCCACCTCATATTTCTAATTTTAATGCACACCTTTTGTATGAGACAGAGACAACATTCTGTATGTTGCAAAAACACAAAGTTTAGCTATTTCAGTAACTCTGGAATAGAGCAACTTTTTTTTTTTTTGGTTATGATTTTGAATATGCAGCACTGCAAGGAATTGTATACCATTAGAAATGCTGATCAAAAAAATATATATAAATTCTGTATAGCTTTATGCAAATTAGATTATATTTTGGCAGTCTGATTTTAGAATTGAAACAGAGATCCAGAAATAACTTGGTTTGCTCTCAGATGTTTATCTGCAAACCGATGCCCTACTTTCTGATGCATTTCCTTTATCTTTTATTCTTGTGGTGAGAACAGTGAACCTAGCTTCTGCTTGTTTTGCGTTGGTGGTTGAAGACGTGGCTGTACCAGATGCTATGTTTTATACACTTGTCCATCCTTTCTGGAACACCCCTGCATAAACCGTTGTGAATTGCAGATCTCTTTAACCGCTCCATAATATACAACATGACATTATTCTCTGTCTCTCATAGACAAGTGGATGTGCAGCCATGTTCGTAACTTGGCAACAACTTGCCTGCGGACAGTAAAGTCCACTGAGGAGACCAGTTGGTCAGATTAACAGTTGCAGATGCTGTGTTACAAAGTTCCAGTAAGCTACCACACAAAATGACTTGAAAACAAGATTGTCAGAACTTTTTATGAAAAATACTTAACTTGTGTTTGTTTTTTTTTTTTTTTTTTTTTTTTTTTTTTTTTTTGGTTCTCCCCACCCCCCATTACTTTCACATAATTGGAAATTGGAGTGGAACTGATGCACCAAGATAAGTAGAAATGATTTTGTGAACCTGCTTGGGTTGAAGTGGGCTTAGAAAATGGTATGGTTGAGTTAGGTGTTAAAGCATTGATTCATTTATGTGGAGAGTAAACTATTTGACCAGTTGTAAAGTGCCTTGGTGTTCTGGCTTGACCACTGTCTTGTTACTTGCATCTTGGAACTCCAGTTTCCTCCACTAGTTATTTCCAAAGATGTGCAACTTTGTTTCAGACAGTTTTAGTTTTGCCAGTTATTGTGCTTTTGAGTGTCCACTGGTTTGGATTGAAGTTTCATCCAGAATTAGTTCCTGCCTTTTGCTCCGTGAACCTACACTGGAAAAGCACATTCTGCTGGTGGATAAATGGAAACTGTTTTAATTTTTGTATTTTGAACTTGGACAAGCGTAAGCTGAACTCTAAATTCTCACATTTTTACTTTTAACTCTTGTAAGTTATTGGGGTTGGATGAAATGTGTGTTTTCATGTCATGCATTTATTAACTGTGTGTGTGTAATTCTTTTTCAATCCAGCCCAGTGAAAGTCCCAGGTGTCTCTTGTCACACTAGGCACATGCAACTCCAGAATTCGTAATTCAGCAGGGAGTTTCCTAGTTTGCTGTGGGGAAAAATGTCAGTTTTTCCCTCAATTGGCTGGAAAGTTGCATAAACAGGCTAGCAGGGCATTCATTCCATCAGAGTTTGCTAAATCTGGATGCTTCCACAAATATTGTAGTATTGGGCGCACACATGCAGGGATAACTTAGAATTGCCAGTTAACCCAAAACCTGTGTCTTGGGAGTGTGGGAAGACAGTTTGAATATCCTAAGGCAACAAGGATTTGAAACCGGAGTATCAAATTGTTGAGTTGGCGGCGCTAACCACTGTGCAGCCATACTGCCTATTAACATATGTATTGTTGCGATTTGTAATTACAGTTGACACTTGCTGCACTGTGCTGTATTTTGTTCAGCTTAAAATTCAACCAACTGAAAGATCTGCATCTGATGAGTTGCCAACTGGTAGGAATATAACGTCAATTGTTAAGGTATTTGCACAGTTGCCGATTTAAATAATGCATTATTTCACAAATGAATGAACTTGGTCATTACCCCTTTTGTTGTTACAGCTTCATTTAGATCATTCCCAAAGGATAGGTCTCTGTAAGCCTCTGGTGGAATAAGTGGATTCAGAAAATTGAAACTAGAAAGTAATTATAGCTACATTACCAGAAGATACTCCAAAAAAAAAAAATGCAATGATGGCACCTTCTTAAATTGCATATTCCACTGAGACAGGTGCTAATCTAGTTCATATGTAAAGTGCTTAAGCGCTGCAGCGGCGATTACACACGCAGACATTAATCACTTTGGATTTGTTTTGCTCTCTGACTTCTGCATTTAACGCTTTCCTTCTCTCTCTCTCTGTCCAGCCATACACAAATGAGCAGCATAATTTGGTTTTAATTTGATCTAAACAAAATAAAGGAACTAACCCTGTACAGAGTCCTGTCCCGTCTACGACGTTCTACGTTGTCATCTACTCTTTGTTTCACCCGGTGTCCATTTACACTTGCTAGTCAACTTGCGTATCTTCAGGAGGAAAAACCGTGGAGCTAGTGATTCAAGCCAGGGCTGTTAGCTGCACAAGTCTGCTGTGCCAGCCAGTGTGCCACCCATCAAAATCTGTTGCAAGTCAACATTGTATATTTAAGGTTGGGCGATTCGATTTACAGCTCACCATGCTGAGAGATGGAATGAGAGGCTGAAGGTGGTGTGAAAGAGAAACGATCTGCCAAATGTTTGACCACCGCTACGAATTCACAAATTAAAGTTTACCTTACAGAATTTCACATTCTTGTTTTAAACATAATCTGATTTTTATATATAAAACTAGGGCTGCCAAGCCCCCTGGCCTCCAACCCCCAATTGTGGCCTGGTAGGCTGCAATACCACAACTTTCTTGATATTTTAGTTTATAATTTTAGAAATGAAATAAATAATCTGAAAATCTAACAAAATCCTATTAAAGTTTGATAAATTCTGAAAAGAATGATACCAAACATATGTATATAGGTTTTAAAATAAGCGATAGATAGATCTATCTATCTATCTGTACTTTAAGGAGTAGGATTTTTATATATACAAAGTAGATAAATCATAAGTTTTCTCTGGAAAGTGTAGTGAGCTAATCTCAACTAACATTCACTACATGCTTAAAATTGTCCCAGACTGCAATGGATGGAAGGTAGGATTGATTCACAGATACTTTTATTTATATACAGTATACTGTTATATATTTATATAATATATGAATGAATGAGAATTTTGATTGATTCTGCAAGTTGATAAAGTAACTGAAGAAGGATTTGATTACAAATTTTATATTGCACCTACATTTTGGTAGTTGCCTTTTGTGTTGTTGATATGTACATTCATTGTTGGAACTTCCTGAAATTTGTTGTATATTGTATACAATACAAGGACAGGTACTATCAAAGTACTCTTGTTGACATCATAAAACTTTAGCATTTTTCTGGTCTGTGCTAATTTTAATAAGGATTAATTTGCATAATTTTTTGGTTAATATTGTCTTGAGCTAGGAGTCCAAAAACACAAGTTCCTAACGCACTTCATATAATGCCTACTAGTGGGGCATGTCACAGTCAAATCTCCGCTAGTAATACAGGCAAGCACCACATCTTGATAAAATAAAAAAGGCTTATTTCACTCTGTATAACACTAAGCAAAAGAGTTTCCAGCAAGGGCAAGCCATGGTGCGCAAGTCACCAAAATAGAAATCCAAGGTGAGGTCAAAAGCAGAACAACCAGTTGGACAATCCATTAATTCACAACAAGCACAGGAAAGGGCACGTTTCAAATGAACCGCCAGAAACTGTGGATACCCCTTGGGATTTAATGGGTGGAGGGCAGTTCCTAGTGGTAACTGGCAGATGGCCCCTACAAAACACATGGCGCACAACCCAGGCAGCTTACATACATGAACAAAATTCAAAACTAAGAATGATGCAACACAACAAAGAAAATGAATGAAAGAAGTATGTATCAAACATGAATCTGAGTCCCGGTGACATGACAGATTTTAGGTGTAACAGACCACTCAGAACTTGTTCTTTACTCCTTTGCTTAAAACTTGCAGCTGAATTGACTGATCTCCGTATTATTAACTGAGTATTACCTTCTTTAATGGAGGAGTGCGTTATTGGCTGATGAGTGATTCCCTCTACCCTCCATAAACCATATTCCAAAATTTCCTACCATAAAACCTTTAACCATGGCAATCCCTTTTTTAATTTAAATGGTTGAATTTGATACATAGATTTTGTGAAAGTTTGACTATCCACCCTGAGTTTGTCCTCCTTTGTTAGAAATTTCAAAGTTGCGTCATATCGGTTGATCTTCATGTACCTGTGGATTTTGATCTCACGGGTATAGAAAAATCTTGTCTCGATCATCTAATCTGCACAGTCTGAGCATATATACAGTGTGACAGTGTTCAATCTATGGCAAGTTATTTTTATTTTTTTAAACCATGAGCATCAACTTTTTTTTATACAAAATCTCCGCTCCCTGAAGCTTGATGTTAATGACAGGCAGTTTCAAGCTCAAGACAAATCTAGTTTTAGATTGACAGTATCGCTGAGGAGTTTGGAGAAATATGACATTAATTTTTATTGAGTTTACTGTGTTTAATCACTTAATGATTATGGCACATTTTATTCAATTGAGCTAAAGATGTTTTGCTGCTGTTTTTTGTTTGTGGTCACCATTTCATGCTTCTCATTTCTGTGTCAAACAATAGTCAGTCAGTATTGATGGATTCCACTTGCCTTGATTGTTGGAATGTCCTGGTCAATCCTTTCATGGTGTTTGTCACTGACCGTATCAAGATAAGCAGGGAAGACGTCCAAGTGTGAATGCTGAAAACAAATCTTAAGCCACATGCTGTACTTCAAGGTTTTTGTATTCTTGAAGCATGTCATCACCCAGCCGGACGTAGTTTGGTGCTCTGTAGTGGCCAATGTCTTTAGTAGTAGCGTGTTGTACCATGTTAGCCATTATGGATGCGATGACATTTTGCTTGACTTGTCATTGTAGTGGCCTCGAAATTTCTCAGCAATATCCTTGGAATTTCTTTCAGCCCGTCCAGCAGATAATTCGAACCGCTTGTGATCAATGGCATGTGTGATTTGTGGGCCAACAAAAATGCCTTCATTAATCTTGCCATCAGTTATTTATTGAAACTTCTCTTAATATTGAAGTCATTTACCTTACGTATTCTTCACTTTATGAAATGCTTCATGTTTTATATGAAGAAGAGGGAAAAATATCTGTGTTGGATTGACCAGTATACTATGTGCCAGTTCTTTTTAATGTTCAGCATGGCTGTACCATTGGACAACCTGAGCTGCAGTGACACTTCTTTATAGATCACCGCAGATGCTCCAGTTGTAATTGTTGTCTCTCTATTATAATAAAAAAAAATCCTGGGATGAGATTTTTTCAGAGAGACACTTTCACGTCCCGTGAGATGAGACTTTGTGCCAAGAGATTTCACCACACCCGGGGCCAAAGATAAAAGACAAAGAGTAGATGACAACATAGAACGTCATAGAGAATTCCAAAACGTTGGGACTATACACATGCAGAGCAGGTTAGAAATAATGAAAGTACTAAAATTTTAAAGTCTCAAAAAAATGATAGTAAAGATCGCTTTAGCGCTAATAATTGGAAATTATTACTTGGTGAAAAAGCGGAGCAGCAAAAAGAGATTGAATATATTGTTCAGATTTAAACTTTACGTCGGAGATTTGTAGATCATATAATTCGTGTTGCCATCAGGGAAAAGTAGTGTTCCCAATAAAGAGTCATATCCGTGAAAATTAAAAGATTTGTTTGGTGAAAGTGAAATCCACATAAGCAAGTTGCAAAGACGCAAAGTGGCTGGCTCATAGTGCAGGCTATGGGGTTGGCAAGTGAAGCCCCCTAGTACTTTATATGATTCAACAACGGTTACTTGTTTTTGTAGGTTTCTTAGCCAGTGGGTATTGAAGTGTTGACGTTACCATTGTGTAACAAGCAGCTTTTAGACTTAACAGTGCATGGCAAATCATCAAAAAAAAAAAGCGCCATTGTTGTGGGTGGTGCTCACGACCTAAAGCCATGCCTGGAATAAACAAAAGCTGACTTTGTGAGCAACATACTTAAGTAGACTTAAAATATGAGAGGAGTCACAAAAGGAGGTGATTGTAATAAAATGGTATGTGATATAAAAATACATAGATGATTTTTGTATTTACTACATGACAGGAAAATTTAGAAGTTGATTTTTGTATTCAACAAGCCAAAATACATCGGATAAATCCCAAAAAGGTTCAGGAAACATTCTTCATTGTGTGGTAAAGTCTGTGTCAGCATTGTGTTCTTTCAGTAAAGACAGTGTAACTGTACGTTAGTAAAAAATCTATACCAAAATAATAATTTACATTTAATTAAATACCTTGTTTATAATCTATAACTGTTAAATACTTATTTTTACTTTTTTTTTTTTTTTTACATTTCCTGTCATAAATAAGCTCCCAAAATGCAATTATGGTATATTGCAGTAATCCAGCTTCATGTGTCATCCTTACTCCATTATGCAACTGAAGAACATGACATTTGTATGAAATCATTTATGCAATCATCGTAGAAGTGTAGTCTTTCAAACGTTTGTGACGTGCTATATCATGATGAAGACTCGTCTTTTAAATTAACTAAATTAAAATAGTGATTTGGTGCAGGAACTATAGGCTATCCTCCATATAAAGAGCTTTTTGAAAAACACGCTCGCGTTTTTTGCTGCACTTGAATAATTATTGCATTAAAAACCTTCCGCTAACTCCTTGTGTAAATATAATGCAAGACTGATGAGAACAAAGGCTCATTTATCTCACAATAAGGTGGTATTGCCACGAGAGAAAGGATCTGCCTATGCAAGATCTGTCCCCTTTTAAATAAAAAATACATTTTAAAGTCAATATTAACTTAAAGGGGCTTTCTAATGAGAACATCCTGTCTTTTTATTATTGTTCTTCAAAAGACTGAAAATCAAACAAGGAACCAAATGATCCAATTTACCTAAGCCATGGGCATCTAACTCCAAGCCTGAAGGGCCTTAGTGGCTGCCGGTTTTCATTCTAACCATCTTCTAAACTAGAGACCAGTTTCTGCTGCGAATTAATTTCTTTTGCCTTCATTTAAATTAACTTGACTCAGACCCTTGAATTGTTTCTTTTTCCTTTATTAGCAGCCACACAATAATGAGACACAAAAAGAGATGACGCCCGACCACCTAGCCAGTGTACAACATACAATATCTGAAAAAAAGAAAGGTGAAGGTCTCAGTAAGGTTGATCTCCTTACTGTCACCAAAACATTTTGACGGTGCTCTTAGAAAAAACAAAAAATAAACAGCATTGGAAATGTCTGCTGTGGCAGAATGAGAGCAACAATAAGCCATGGAATTAAATAACAGTTTTAATTAACACCGAGACTCGGCTTCTCATTAAGCAATTGGTTGGAGTGAAATTGGAGTTTGAAACCCGGATTTAAATGCTGGCTCATTTCTTTTTCACTGCCATTTAATGAAGAAATGAATCAAGTCAGAGGATTGAATTTTTAAAAACAGGGCTATTAAAATGAAGGGAAATTAAGTTAATTAGCAGTGAAAACTGGTCAATGATTAGGAAAAGTGGTAGAATGAAAACCTGCAGCCCTCCAGGATTGGAACTGGATATCCCTGACCCAAGCAGAACACTAACGGTTGTAAGTGCTTTTGACATACTTTTTTTTTTTTTTCTTTTCAGGATGACTAGAAGTTTTGTGTCCCAATAAATCATCTAAAATGGAGAATGTTACTTCCTTTTTTGACTCTGTCATATGATAGATGGCCTATTTACACAAGAAGTAATGGATGATGTTCCCAGGAAAATGTTACAAATATATGATGTGTCAGAGTGAGTGTACTGCCATGCTATACATTAAAAAAGTAAACTTTATTATTAACAGCAAGAACTGAAACTGTTTACAGTGAAAATCTAAAGCCATTGGGGCCCCCAGGAATTGAGTTTGGGACCCCTGCATTAGAGCCTGGCAGTGCACTCACTTTGACACATCAGACATTTCTAAAATCGTTTTCTTTTGGTGGGTTGCTTTTTTTTTATTATTATTATTTTGGTTATGTTTAAGGTATTTCAGGTATTTATTGCTGATTGGAAATTTAGGGGGTAAGTCGATGGTTCTCAACCTGTGGGGCGGGCCCCCCTAGGGGGGCGCAAAGATGTGAAAGAAAAAAAAAAACAAGAATCAAAAATCTGAAAAAAACATCTGTCGAAACCAAAACAAATTAACTTAAACTACATTCTGATACTAGAACAGTAAATATAGAGTTTGATAAATGTCGATAAAAGTTAAGTAGGTATAATAAAATATGCATCTACATTTCAAAAAAACTGTTATGAAAACTCTAGTTGCAAATACTTAAAGGTTGAGAAACGCTGGGGTAAGTAAATCAGGGCAACAAATCAAAGTCCATTCCATTAACAACAGTGACTAGCTACTAATGGCAGCAAGTGGCTGGAATGAAACATGGAAGCCACTGCAGCTCTCCAGGAACTGAGTTTGAGTTTGAGCCCTGCTCAACATTGTAAATGAACCAGAATTCTGAGAAATATTTATACTAAACTCTAAACCCTCGCAAAGACAGAACTTCTTGTTATCCCAGCTCATCCGTCTATTCAGAACCCCATCTCATTATCAATAACACCCGTCAAGTCTCTGAACGCGACCTTAGGGTGCTGATCAATGACTACCTGTCCTTCACTGACCATGTTGCTAAAGGCTCTCGGTCTTGCAGATTCACCTTATATAAACCTTATATGCCGCACAGCTCATGGCCAAGGCTTTGGTCTTGTCACTGGACTTCTGTAACTCGCTGCTGGTGTATGTGTCATCAAGCTGCTGCAGATGATTCAAAATACAGTGGCACATCTGGTTTTAAACCAGCCTAGGTGGGCGCATGTCGTTCCTCTTATCAGGTCACTTTATTGCTTTATATAAACCTTATATGAGAAGAGTATGCCGCACAGCTCATTGCCCAGGCTTTGGTCTTGTCACTTATCCTCTTATTAGGTCACTTCATTGGTGCTCCCTATAGCAGCCGCATTAAGTTCAAATCCTTGATGCTTGTGTACTAAGAAGTCGATGGGTCATAACTGATATATAATTACTGAGCAAATCATTAGGAACATCTGTACACTTGCTTATCTATTCAGTTATCTAATCAGCCAGTCACATCCATAAAACCATGCAGATACAGGTCAGGAGCTTCAGTTAATGTTCACATCAAACACCTGAAAGAAGAAGATGTCTTTTCAGTGACTCCAGCCATGGTATGAGTGCTGGTGCCAGATGGGCAGTGAGTATTTCTGCATTGAACATTTCTGTAACTGGCAATCTTCTTGGATTTTCATACACAACTGTCTCTAGTTTACTCAGAATGGTGCAAAAAACAAAAACATCCAGAGAGAAGCAGTTCTGCAGACATACAGAAACATCTTGTTGATGAGAGAGCTCAGAGGGGAATGACCAGCCCCTTCAAGCTAACAGAGTACCTACTCTAACTCAGATAACCACTCTGTACAACTGGGGTGAGCAGAAAAGCATCTTAGAATGCACGACAGGTTGAACCTTGAAGCAGATGGACTACAACAGAAGAAGATTGTGTTGGGTATCACTGCAGTCAGTTAAGACTGCAGTGGGCACAGTCTCACCACAACCAGACAGCTCTCACATGCAATGGAAAAACCTAGTAACTGCCATTGTTTTTTCAAAATTGAGTTTTTTTTAATTTTTGGAGTTACTAGGTCTTTCCTGATGTCCTAATGTAGTGGTGAAGGTCAAATATGTCTTCATTCTGGTCACAGCACGATGAAAGAAGTGAGTATGTAGACAGTATTTTACATACTGCAAGACAAAAACCTAGCAACTCCACTGACCAATGAGGAAAGACCGCCCACCAATGAAAACGTCATGTAATTTAAATGTTGTGACTGTATGATTTAAATGGCAGGTGATGTTGATTTGTAAAAAAAAAAAAACTATATTGTGTACGTGAAGCTCAGGAAAAATTAAATCTAGAGATCATTAATTATAGGGGCGACACCATTTTCTCAATTTGCTGAAAACTTGAAAAATGTTTCATACTGGGTTTATCTATAGATGGTGAGAGGTCAAGGCTGGAAAATCATATCCTGTTCTGATGGATTTCAATTTCATATTAGGCTTACAGATGGTGGGGTCAGATTTTGGTGCCTGCAGCATGAATCCACAAACCAAACTGCCTTCTGTCAACAGTCCAGGCTGGTAGTGGTGATGGAATGGTGTGGGAAATGTTTCCTTGGCATACTTTGGGCCTGTTAATATCAATCAGACATCACTTGCATGTCACTGCCTATCTGAGTATTGTTGCTGACCATCATCCTCCATGGCCACTATTTACCCATCTTCTGTTGGCTATATATCCAGCATGATAATGCACAACATGACAAAGCAAAAGTCACCTCAGACTGTTTTCATAAACATGACAATGAGTTCAGTGTTCTTTCCAGTCATGGGATCTGAATCCAAAACCTTTGGGATATGGTAGAAAATGAATTTCACAACATGAATGTGCAGCAATCTGCAGAAATTTTGTAATACAATGATGTCAACATGGACCAGATTTTGAAAAAAAAAATGAATATCTTGTGGGATGAAGAATTGCCATGAAGAATTCAGGCTGCTGCGGTGGGCTGGCGCCCTGCCCGGGGTTTGTTTCCTGCTTTTTGCTCTGTGTTGGCTGGGATTGGCTCCAGCAGACCCTCGTGACCCTGTAGTTAGGATATAGCGGTTTGGATAATGGATGGATGGATGGAATTCAGGCTCTTGTGAGAGCAGTGTTAGTAGAGTGTTCCTAATAATTTGCCCACTTAGTGTATACGGAGACTCTTGTGAGGTCTTATGATCCTTCTCAACCACTCAGGAGTTGCCGATGAAAGGTGTCTGGTGTCACATCTCATTCCATTTATAGTAAATTTCTGTCTAACTGATAGGAACCTAGGAGTTGTAATTAGCTGGTATTTTGTTCTGAGCTCTTCTCTTGAGGTGATGCATTTTGTGACGTGTCCTATAAAATACTTGCTCCACAACAGTCCTTCAGCTTGATGTCTACTCGATTATGTTGAACTATTTTGTAAGTTGTGCTGGATAAAAGTGTCCACTAAGCAAACAAATGTAAATGTACGCTGAAGGAATGACCTGCCACAAATATGAGGGATAGTTTAGTAATCTAGAAAGTGAGGAGTGGTCCAGGTCTAGATTGAAAGTTATATTCCTCTTCCTTAAGGATGTTTGTTTTATTTTTTCAACTTCTATTAACCTCATAACAAACTCTATATTTTACTTTAAGTTGGGGGCAAAATAACGGTAACACTTGTTACATTTTCAGAGCCATCTCGGGGGCGGGACAGAGCCCACCCCAACTTTAGCAGCATCTGGCGCAAGGCAGGATCCTAACCTGGACGCCGCTACATCAAAGGATTAACTAGGCGCACTTCGCCCACATCTGAGGTCTAAATCGTGCCTGGATGATTGTAATCATCGTGCCAGTTTAACGCCATAATCTCATCCACAACATCATATCTAAACTGTCGGAAATCCAGAATGTTGGTGACTGCTGTTCAGTTTTCCGAAGATCGTGTTTAAGGAAAACAACCACGTCCCCGTGTTTCTGTGAGGGTGTATTCTTATGCTGACTTGCGTCCGTACTTTGTTTTTATTCATTAAAAAACGCATCTAATAGCCGTAAGATCTCGGGCACCTGCTTAATTACTGGACACAGACAATACGTAACAAAGTATGTCTAGTAAAACCTGCCAGAACCGAGACCACAGTACTTCGCAAAGAACGTAAAACATAGTGTATTGTTCACGAGCTGGCATTGGTTTCCTCCGATCACATGTCGCGTGCACACCCGGGAGGAGGCGCCACAGAGAAGCTTTGCGGGAAGTGCTCTTCTCTCCTAAGTGGCACGGAAGAAGGGAAGAGGAATACGGCTGCAGCGATGGTGATCAAGCTGTACTACACAACCGTCACCGCATCTAGAGAGGTAAGCACCTGGCCTGCGGCGGGGCCTCCCGCTTGCTCTTCTTGTCGCCCTTGTAAATGTCCCGCGTGCTCATTCACGCGCTTTTAATTGAAAGCGTTGGGTGTCGACGCGACGCTATTGTTTGTAAAGGCGTCACACCCAGTAAGGCAGACGGCCGCTTCTGGAAGGAGGATCAGACGATGACGATTACTGTTGGCTTGAGGCAGTCTTTTTTTAAATTCAGTTTGTTTGATAAATGCCTACCCAACAATCCGGAATTTTAATTTAATACGACTCGGAAATTATGCATAGTTTAGGTGAATTCAACACCGTTAAACAGGAAACTGAAAAGGGCACGAGGCCAATGCTACAAGGTGCATACTGCTGTTTGGATGAAGATGCAAAAAGGTTAATTTATCACACCCGGATTTCGTACAGCATGCTGGATCTCGTTTAATCCGATTAAGAGTCGCGGGGACCCGAAGTCTATTTGGACAGCAGTGGGCGCTCGTCCATCGCTGGGTCCTCAAAGACAAGCATCTACACTTGTACTCGCTTAGAAGGTAACTTGGACTCGCCAATTATATTAACCAAGCACCCCACAGTGTGGAGATGGAATGAAATCCAACAGGGAGAACGTGTACACTTAACACGGACACGGCGCCGAATTCGTAACCAGCACGCTGGATCCGGAATGCGTCCGCGTTATTCACTGCGCCATCGTGCCGTGCGTCAAATCAATCAATCAAGAATTCTAAATTATACAGATGGGTAGTTTTCATGTTAAGCGATTAACAGGAGAAACAGTTGCCGTGGAAAACAGTCTCAAAGCTGTTCGAAGTAATGGTCGTGGGTGTTTTACAATTGAAAGTTACCTTAAGTATTTTTAACGATCTGAAATTTCTCCTTGAATCTTTTAGCATATTTAAAACATGCATTTTTACAGTAGTTTTAATTGTTAGCATTATAAGAAAGCATTTCTGAAAAAAATGTATGTCTTGTGCTGGATGTTTGCTAGGATAGGTGCCAGCTTCCCCTTAGCCACCCTGGATAAATGGATGGATGTGCTGTACATAATGGCATATTGAGAGAGATTGGTGCTGCTATCTCAGGGCGCTAATGTCCTGAGTTCAATTCCAGCCTTGGCATTCGTACTGGGAATCTTGCATTATCTCCCTCTACTCATTTATATTTATCTTTCTTATCCCAAAATATGTGTAGTTTAGATAAACTGGCACATTCAGAGTTGAAATCAATGATACATTCACATATGTACAGATGGGATCTTTTTTGCTGAACTTTTTTTCCCCTTACTATGAAAAGTTGACTCCATTCAACCTCATTACTAAAGTAGAAGTTTTAAACATAAAGTTGGAAATGACCATTTACACCTATGCTTACTCCTGGCAGTATTCACCTTCAGTTATTTCTGGATAGGCTAAACAACAGGGGCAGTGACAAATACGGTTAAGTGAATATTTCACAACGTGACAACAGCTCAGAACGTTTATTACTGCTGCTGCCTCACAGCACCATGAATCTGTGTTCAGTCCCCAGCCTGGCTACGGTCTTTGTGGAGGTTGTTCCTTCTGATTGTGTCTGTGGAGATTTTCTCTACATACTCTGATGCTCCTCCACACCCCGAAGATGAACATATTATATTACTTGAGGGGTCTAAATATGGCATATATGCAGTGGACTGGTGCCCTTTAAAGAGTCGTTTCCTTTCTTTTGCCTGAAGCTGTCACACTACCCATTCGTCATCCTCCATAACCTTGTACAATGTTAAAGTAGATATGAAATTGGAAGACTTATTTGCAAATTGCAGTGCTTTGTTGTTTTAATTCAATGGAAATGTATGCGGTTGCAGTTGAATTCCACTTAAAAGCAGAAATGAAATCTTATTCATTGGTTGGTAAAATATCTGCAGCCCTGGGAGTGTGCAGGGCCAGGCTGTATATATCAAAATATGTTTATTTTTGGATCTGTCTGTTTTTATGGTTAAAATATGTGTGGGAGTATTTGAAAGTAGCACAGCTTTTTCCTAGCAACTGGGGAAGAGGGACTGCATTGTCCTGGCTATGGAAATGCACTTTCTGTCAGTATGGCAAAGAGTGCAAGGATTTATGCTGACCCGGAATATCCTTCATGGTGGTAGGAGTTCTTTCAATGCTGTTTCTCAAGTAGATTTAATTTCTTGCCAATAATGGAATGCAGCATGTTTAATTAGATGGCTTGTCTCAACACATCCTGGTATGTTAGAATGGTCATCGGTATGGTCTGAAATAATCATGGCAATGGCTATATGGAGTTTGTGATTGGTTTGGGCGGTTAGAATATTAACCCACTAAAAACTCCCTGCATCAACCCTTGACAACCCAGCCTGTGCTCACTGAAAGTCTTTACCTTAACACTATAAATATTCACACTAGATTTTAATTGCCTGCTATTCCCAAAGTTACACTAAAGGTGGCATACAAGTTTTTTATTCATTATTTGTTGAACCTGATTTTTACAAATTCCGGTCACAATGGAAAGAAAGCACGAGCTAAGGGTGAGATGTTATCTTTTTTTTTTTTTTTTTTAATTTTAAATGGTCCTTCTCACCCTGATGGCCATTTTAGAATAACTAGTCTGCGTAATTGGCACAAAGATAACTTTGACCAGTATTTGGACCCTTGGTGGGAGCTCTGTTGTCCACGGCATCTCCATGATACTTTACTGTTTTCATCCATTTTTTTTTTTTCAGCTTATTTGTTCCAAATCTAAGGTGTGAGAACCATGAGTCCATCCTGATAGCACTGAGTGTTAAGCGGGGAAATCAGCATTGGAACTTAATGCCTATCCATTGGCAGGGCACATTGAATCTGCTGCAAGTTGGCAAATTTTGCATCCTCTTCATGCACTCTTCAGTCTATGCAAGCAACAAATATTTTTTGCAGTGTATGATCTATCGTTCATAATAACTCAACCACTCATTAACATGTGTAAAAGAAAGTAAATAAACCAAAAATGATACTGTCATAAGTTAATTAGGTGTGATGATAGGGGGCGCTATCGCTCCCTTGAACCCTCAGACAATACGTCAGACACCAGGTAAAAGTCCAAAGTTTGGATTTATTATAATAATAATGTGCACAAAGCACCCTCCTCTCCAAAATACTCATACAAATAAACACAATTCCCAATAATCAATAATCCTCCTCTCTCCCAGACGCATTGCCACCCAGCTCAGCTCATTTGTCTGGGATTTCCCAGAGTCCTTTATAGTCCTTGACCTGGAAATGTTTCGCTCCTCTCAGTCCATGTGATTGGTAATACTTCCGGGTCAGATAAAAACTCTTCTTTTTCATCCGGGAAGTACATAATTTCCTCTGTCTCTGTGACCAGGACGTACTTCTGGGGTATAGGGCAAATACAAGTCTCTGAGCCTCCCTTCAGTGGCCCCCAAGGTATCCAGCAGGGCTGTGAAGGAAAACTCCAATATTCATGATGCCCTGCTGGAATTCGGGGCACCTCCATGCTGCCGGAAGGACTCCATCTAGCGGCGTGGGGGTATTGGCCGGGATGAATGGCCGGCCATAGCTCACAAAGGTCATCATTGTCAGAAATCCAGAGTACAGTCAATCTTACCTAAATACTTCTGTCTCCCTTTTCTGAAATAATTACTTTACCTTGAAGTAGGAGTTATAATTAAAGAAGACTAGAACATGTGTTCAGATTACCGCAATGCATTTTCAAGGTTAACTGTTTAGATCAGCTGCTGGATTATTTATTTACTTACTTTAACAATCCTAGAAGTTTTTTTTCAGTTACCACAGTAAATGCAAAATATTAATACACATCAAATGCAAAAAATACTTTGCTACATTACTGGCAATGCTGTAATTTTCATTAAACCAATGACACAACTAACTCAAAAACTGACAAAATGGTATGTACCCGTCTGAAATCTGAGCTAAACCTGCCAGGCTGGATCTTGCTGATGTAGGAATGGCAGCTTCTCTGACATGAGAGTTCCATGCAGTTTAGTGGTCATCAAAGCAATCTTGTATTGGACATGTATGGCATTTATATTTCCTTCCAGTTTTCATTTCAGAACAGTTTTGCATTTTGTACAAATTTAAATTACAGAGTCCAAACAACTGTTCCAAACTTGGCTTGTTATTTTTAAATAATACATGAACTCTGTTCTTCACCAGAATCCTTGTATTACTTGTGATTTTGTGATGTTTATTTTCTATTTTTTAGCCTGTTAATATTCTAAAAGTAACTAACATGTACAACAGATTACATGTGTTATACTTGAATGATTTCCTTTGAGAAACAGCAGATCAAGTCACTTCCTCCATTGTACTTGGAATACAGGGACTGACACGCCTGCCTTCACTTGAATGCCCACCCCATTTTGATACATTGTTCCTCAAAAAAAAGTTTACATTTTTTGCGTGGAAAGTAAATCTTCTTTGTATATGATATTTGGAGAGTGGAAAAAATGAATCATTTGAAAATTCTCATTGTTAATAATTTTTATCTTTTTACTTCTGCACCACAGTTTTTGCATATTTTGCAGAGCTCCTGCATTCATTTTTTTACAAATGCAAACGAACCAATTTTTGACTGCATAACCCACAATGGTTGTCGGGTTATTCTTATCTGTAGCAATGGTAGCTGTGTAGATGACGGTAGGCAGTCCCCATGACTGCACCTATGCTTAACTCTTAGTTTATGTGCCCCCCACCCCCATATTTCTGTTGACTCTAGCTTTTTTGTTTTCTGTCACATTTGCAGGACATAGAAGTTTACTTAGTACAGTATTGTTTGTTGTGGGTGTGTGCATGTGTGTACTCAAACATGTTTGTGAGATATGAAATAGTTTAAATAATAGTATTGTTGCTCATGTTGGAGCTCTTTGATGGCTTAAATATAATAGAAAGTGAATGTATTTGTCAGTGGTTCAAGAGAAGCCAGAAAGGATTTTCCCTGTATTTCCCTGATGCTGTGTGTTGTGCACAGCTTTGAAAATAGAACTATTTTTGGAGTCTACAGCTTTAGCTGCTTTTGGAAAAAGCTCCAATGAGTGGCAACCATGTATAACTAGTCTGAATGTTATATTTTTTGTCTGCCAAAGTGCTTGTCTGCTTTTTTCCATTCCAAATGCTTGTTTTTATACACCCCCATGTTAAGGCAGACTTTTTAGCTCACATTTGGCTTCTTTCTCAAGTTCCAATGCAAGTTATTTAAAACTTCCAGGCAAGTTGCCCTGTTAAAGACCCATCATTGATTTAAGTTTTGTGTGAATAATCTGGATTTGCCGGGTAAACCTAAAATACATCTTGCCCAAGTCATTCCTAGTCTTTTGTCTCTCCCTCTGGGAATGTAGGCACTTTTTAATAAGAGCAGTGTAAAGTGTTTTCCCCAGAAACTGATGTCCGATGACTGTACTGGTATCCAGTAAGAAGTCTTCTGGACCCACCTTAACAGGCTTGCTCACTTTCTTGGCTATATGTCATTCTGCTTAAAGCAGCAAGGGGAACAGACCAGAATAGATTTTACAACTCTGATATTTTATAAACAGAGTTTGATTCAATTGATGGCTTTGGACATATAGATGTACTAGGGGGCTTTGCCCCCTGCTCACTTCACTCGCCAACGCTCCTGCCTGCGCTACGTGCCAGCAACTTCACGTCTCTGCAGCTCGCGTATGTAGATTTCACTTTCACCAAGCAATAAAAGTTTTAATTCTCAAGGATAGGCCTCTTCATTGGGAAGAAACATTACTTTTCCCCGATGGCAACACGAATTAGATGATCTACAAGTCTCCGACTTAAAGTTTAAAGCCAAACAATATCTACATACTTCTGTCATATCACCTATGTCCATATATTCAATCTCTTTTTGCTTTATCTTTTCATCAATACAGCATTGAATTTTGATTCCCTGTTTGGAATTACATTGTGACAATGCAATATATAACTGCCCGTGAGTGAATATTATTTCTTTCTCTCTACAAGAAAAGTGTCTGACAATAGCATTCACACAAATGAGAAATGATTGAACTGTGTGCGTGGTTGTAAATGTTTTAGATATGGTCAGGACTTTTCCAAATTTCTTTGCATAAAGTCTTGTCTCGCGGGGCTTGAAATTTTCTTTCTTCGGATTTCACTTACACCAAACAAAAAATCTTTTAATTTTCATGGATACGCCTCTTCGTTGGGAAGAAACACTACTTTTCCCTGATGGCAACACGAATTAGACAATCTACAAGTCTCTGACTTAAAGTTTAAATCCGAACAATATATTCATTCTCTTTTCGCTGTTCCGTTATTTCACAGAGTAATAATTTGTATGTTTGTGCTAATGCGATCTTTACAATCATTTTTTAAAGACTTTCGAATTTTCATACTTCCATTATTGCTAACCTGCTCTGCTTGTGTATTGTGCCAATGTTTTTGAATTCTTTATGACATTCTACTTAGTCATCTACTGTTTGTCTTTTATTTCCGGCCCCGGACGTGGTTAAATCTCTTGGTTAAGTCTCGTCTCGCGGGACGTGAAAGTATCTCTCTGAGAAAGTCGCATCTCGTCTCTCTTCCCAAGTTTTTTTTATTATAATAGAGAGATAAGGGTATAGGACAAGTAATTACAGAGAATACAATTTTCTCAGCAGTACCCGCATGTATTAGTGATACAAACAATGGCAGGTGTTATGGACCAGAGCAGAGTGCTCATTGTTAAGAATATGAAGATTAGGGGATAAGAGTATTTTGAAGATCTCAGGGTCAATGTGTACAACAGGGTAAGGATTAGAAGGCAAATGATATAGTTTAACAATTGTGCAAAGAGGAACACTCTTGCCTGTGAACAGATGACAGCTGCCAGGAAAGATGATTAGAAAGTGCCAAAGTTTGTGTGTACATCCAACACATAAAGAACAAGTATATATCGGTGGATAGTTGTAAGTAAGTCATCTACAGATATGCACTGATCTAAGCAAGGCCTTGAGTATAGCCAGTGCTAGAGAAAATTGTACAAGACAGTTTCTTGTATTGTACCCCATAGTTTCCTGCCTATGTAACAACAACATTCTTGATTACCTACAAAATTAATAGTTTCAGTCCTATTTGTGTGGATACCTATTGAATGCCAAGTGAACTTTTCCTCTTTCTTAAGATTTTTCACTATGTGCAGCTACAAATGTAGAATACAAGATAATATTTGGCAACGTAGGATAAAAGAGACAAGAGACCAAGTTGCTTTTATAATTACAATTAAAGTGTAACCTATCCATAGAGCAGCCTAGTTACTAATACTTAATTTTTATTATCTTGGGTAGTCACAGTTGCAGTATAGTGACAGTGGCCACAGATACATTTACTAATAACCTCATTTTGCTTTGTGAATGTACCATAATTCTCCAGCAGACCCCCGTGACCCTGTAGTTAGGATATAGCGGATTGGATAATGGATGGATGGAGGTACCATAATTGCCACTACTACATAACATTATTGATAATGCAATCATAGCTCTAAAAATGTTTCTCTCTGTAGAATATTAGTCCTTGGAAGAAGTTAACCTTCTACGTAATTGTTTAGCAAAACAGATTAAATAGGAAGGCGATGTGAATTTGTAATTGTTTATAAGCTGGAAAAAAGCAAAGTAGTGGGTTAACTGAGTTGAACTTGTGTGGGTTGGTGTGTCTGTGTTTGATCTTAGCACTAAATATTTTAGTAACAAGTTATTAATACTGTTGCCCTTTAGGACTAACTTTTAGAATATCTACTGTATACTCCAATTGCAGAAAACACATTTTATGAATGCTTTCCAAAATATTTTTATTTTTAATTAATATGTGGCATTAAAAAAATAAATAAATAAATTTAATGAACCTTTATATCCCACCCTACCCCACCGTATCCATCCAGATACTGTAAGCTTGGTTTCAATTGCACAATCACCAATGAGTGTCACTTGCATCAGCAGTGATTATAGTGAATGTTCAAAACACTTCTTGCACTTTGTGAAACTAATCTCTCTAATGTGTTGTGAAAGCAGAAACTGGCAGAAAGTGTTGTTTGTACATGGTATTTTTTGTGGTAATTATTGAGCAATAGTCAAACATTAGGTTTTGTATATTTTTGCAGCAAACATCATTTGAACCAACAAGCCTGTAGTGAACCTAGTTGGTAAGGTTAAAAACTGGTAGGAAGTTCGTAATGGGTGTGAATTTGATGTGTTGCTTAACTTCATCTTTCCTTTATAAAATTACATTTTGCTTTTTTGATACAAGTTTTGAAAAAAGGGGCCAGATGTATGTGCACTTCTGGTATAAAATTTGTCCTAAGAATTGTCCTTCTGGAAAATTTAAGGACGTTATAATCCTTTATCTCGACCTTGTGTCAGTTATATTTTTTCCCTGCCATATAGTAATTAGGTTTACTTTATGATGTTTAGAAAGGATTTATCTATATCACAAATAACTTATACAATATTTGATTTTTTTTTCCTTTTCAAAGATTTTACTCTGCTTCCCCTTACCCTGAGGAGGCCTGCAGTGGCAACAAAATAAATTGGTTAGATCAGACTACCTTATCCTTAGGGACTGTTAATCTAAGTTAATTACCGTGTCATAGGGTTTCCAAGACAGGCTGAGGAGCTTGAGGCCTTGGTGATTAGACCACACCCTTTTGACCTGCTTTTCGACAAGTAGACCACCACTGCAGTAAGGTACTGCCCTGCCCTTTGCGATGCACTGAAGAAGTGCCTTAGCAAGACACCCCTACAGCTTCTAGTGCTTTCAGTATTTTTGAATTGATGTCATCCACCACCCACTGCGGTACTTTGATTCTGTGAAGCTTTTAGTTACTTTAGAAGTCTCAGTTACAGAAATACATCTAGTCCTAATAAATGTGTCTACCACTGTTTCCTCTGAGGAGGTGAAATCCACAGGGAGTATGAATTAAAGTGTGTTCTTCATCTGGAGTTGTGACATAACCATCAGATTTAAAGCCAGTCTATAGGAATCATAAAGTAACAGTAAATAAACACTCTAACCAGTTAGTGAACTTGACATTTTAAAATTAGTGGCTGTATATTAAATGTATTTATTTTACATAAAGTAAATTGCAATTACAAATACTATTAAAAAAAAAAATAAAATAATGACCTGGATTATTTGTACAATTTGGGTCTTTTTAAGTATTTTATTTTACTTGTGACAGATACCTGGACTTGTCATTAAATAGTTTCTCTTCAGCAGCCTGGAAAAAACTGTGTACATGTAATTTCTTTAAATTTCTATCCATGTAGCAGTATGCCAACTGGTTATTGTATGCAACACATTAGGTTCAAATTACTGAAAGTTAAGTTCTTGAGAGGTACAACAAAGAAAAATCCTTGTGCAGATAAACTAATATTTGATCATTGGATACTTTTAATTTTTCTGAAGTGAGAATCTTTTATTGAATAATGGAGTGTCATTACAATTTAAAAAAAAAAAAAAAAAAAATCTTACAAGATCGCTTGTGTAAATGGTAGTCTGAAGTAATGTTGAGTGGTTGCAGACTTTGAATAAATGATACAGAAAATTATGTTTATACAAATTTGTGTGCACCTGTAATCTTGACTTGTTTTTCAAGCAGGTTCATCAGTGTGTAATGATTCAATTTTTTTTTTGTTTTGTCATTAATTATTTTCAGTAGTATAGTTGGAGGCACCACTAACTTGTTTACTTCCCATCAGTTAGTGTGTTGTGTCCAAAAGCACTCTTAACAGTAAGGACGCATTAGGACAAGCTTAAAATGAATTCACTTTGGGTTTCGTAAAAGAATCCCAATGCAGTACAAGCAAAAACAAAAAAAACATGATTAATACAGATTGAAAGGCTTGAAACTCAGAAAATGGATTGTTTCCATAAGTGCTGCTGCATTTATTTGAAAAGATCTTTTCAACAGTGTAAGTTTGATATTTTTTTTTATTTTAATGAAGTTTTTCAAATGTTTCAAGGTACCTGTTTTGTAAATGGGTCGATTTCATACATTTCATTTTCTGACTTTTGCTGGAAGGTAGTATTTAATGATGTGATTGTATATTTTCAAGATGAAGACACTATAGATAGATTTTCTTGATTTTGTTTTACTGGCACTGAATCCCCTAAAGAGTAAAAAGCAGACCTCTGTTCAAATGGGTGAAAGTCTTCAAACAACCAAATGGAAAAAGTGCTGCAGTAGGAGGTTAACAAACTAATAAATGGGGGAATGTTTGTAAATGAAGGAACTGTGTCATCATGCTGGTGTGTCCAGGTATTAAGACGTAATTTCTGAATCAAGTGTAATTTGAAAAAGGAAAAATATTTTTCCCATTCCCACTTGTTGGACAATTTAACACATGTTCTTGTTTTATGATTAATGTGGGATTTCAATGTGAAACGCAGGTTGTGAACCTAACTTGGTGCTAATTTATTTAAGTGTGTTTAAAGACTGTGCTAATATACTTAACTGTGTTTTGTAGGTTAAATCACAGCAAGCCAGGGTGATATGTATCCTTGACAGTAAAGGTGTAAAGTATGAGCTCGTCGATATCTCTCAAGATAATGCTCTGCTAGAAGAAATGCGAACCTTATCTGGAAATCCTACCGCCATGCCGCCACAGCTCTTCAATGGAACCAGTTACTGTGGGGTAAGTTATTGTGTACTTTGTGTGTGATAGCAGTGTTGTGTACTAGAAATATGGTATTCATGAAAACTTGGCATTTACATTATATTGATAGATAGATAATACAAGTAATTGTAAACACTAATATAAATAATGCAAATGTGTGCAAGATTTACTTGTTTAAGGATAGTCTCGCTAAATTAAACTAATAATGAATTGGATACTGTTTATTGTGTCACATTCTTCCTACTCTGATATTAAGTCCAATGTGAAATAATTCTTTGTATTTAAAACGAAAGGATTCATCATGTTAGTGAGTTTTAAAAACTAGTCTTCCTTTTTAAACCAATGGATATCCTCTTCATGCCATCTCAGCCACATCAACTGTTACTGGATCGGGGGGATAATAGCTTCAGTTTCTTCAACTACATTTAAGCTTAAGAAGTGCATTTTTAGTTTTGAATATTTTGTGTTTTTAACAATCACTAGTCTCTAAGTGTTTCTTGCTTTTTCTTCCACCAACAGGATCATATGTTGCTTGAGGATGCTGTTGAAGACAATGCTGTTGAGAAGTTCTTAAAGCTGACTTAAATCAAGTTCATTTAGAAAGCTTACTGTGCTGCAGCCACATGCTCCTGTGTCTTAACCCTGGCAGTGTTCTTGCTTTTCCATCTTTGTGCTGAATGCCAAAATGAGCACATAAAATAAAAAAGTACTTTGCTAGGACATGAGAAGTGCTTGTAATGCTCATAAACTTGTATCATTCCTTATGTAACACAAATCATTATTGTCAACTTTTTCTTAAAAAACAAAAAAAAGGGATCAACTAAGTACAGAAGACATTAACTGAAAGTAGCTGTATGTGATGCTAGAAATGTTTTGCCAGTGATAATGGGAAATTAAAAAAAATTAAACAAATAAAGAAATGTACATGGATGAAATAAGACAAATTGGATATATTTTCTAAACTTCCTTTGTTTTTGATGTTGCAGATGTGCCTGGTAAGAGAGAACATAGCAGGCATTCAGGTACAAGACTAAGTGTTAGTTAAATCCACACCTGTTTCAAACATTTGTAGGAATTACAAAAATAAAAGGTCACACCAAAGAAGAGTACATATCCTTTAGTGGCTTACATATAGAACTTAAAGTTGAATTTGCAAATATAAAACAAATCAATCATGTTGTAATAGCTAATGTGATTAACTATGTATGTAGTCATACAAAATGTAGAAATTTATATTAACAGAAGAAAAAATTCTAAGTTCAGGACTGTACAATGATAAAGACTTAATATACAGTTGCACTCCTTCCAAATGGATCCCATTGTGTCCGATATGCAGATGTTCACTATTCTGTAATAAAAATGTCTGCAGTTTGAATGTGATTACTTTCTCGGCATTGGATGATGGGCAGAGTTTCTTGTTTGCTGCTTTACAGCACTCTTGACCTCATATTAATGTAGTATTTAATGGTCCTATCTATCAAAATCTATTGATCTAGGCAAGAATTGGATTTTTGAAAGGATAAAATGTCTTAAGACTGCTGTCTAAACACCAGTGTATCTGAATTTAGAAAACCCATTAACTGCAGTATCTGAACTGCAACATGAGAAGCCTGCTCATGTGAAATGTCAACAGGAAGTGAATTTCCTTCACCATGCCTTTTTTTTTCTAGTAGCCCCACTTTTCAGAAATTCTGTTGATTAAATGATTGGTTGTCCAGTTTACTGTCTTTGCTTAAAAAAGTAAAAAAAAAAAAAAAAATCCAAAGTAATATGTTTGACTAGTGAAACTAATCCGCACTCAGCTTCAGCTTTTTTGAACCAGTTCTTTAGTGCCAATGTATCCTTTTAATTGTATCTCTGTATGTCAGTTAGCTTCTTTTTTCTGTAGACTCTGGTCTACAAATTTCAGAAGCACAACATAGATTATGATAATGGCATGCTATCTGTGTAGCAATAGCTGAAGATTATTATTTCTTTTCAGAAATGGTTTGTCATGCAGTTTGAATTATAATTATACCCTGACAGTAAATCTGGAAAGTGTTGATTTAATTTTCCTCTCTTTCCTAAATTTTCGTTGATACCTCATCTCAACTTTCTCTTTCAGCATTCCTGCTAGAAGTAAACCTGTACTTATTAACAGGATATTAATAAATTAAATCTTTTTTTTTTTCATATAAGTGTACTTTAAGTCTTAATGTTCTTCAGTTTTCCCCCTAATGATCTTGTGGTATCATGTTACTACTGCTTCACATGCTTTCTATAACTGCTGTGTGCAGAAAAGTTGCTTTCTATGATGACATTATTAAATAAATTTTCACAATTTGTTTTCCTTCTGTGTTGTGTAAGTATCCTTTGATTCTAGGTCATTTAATTTTTTTTTCTTTTTAAGTATACCTTTTTTTTTTTTTTTTTTTTTTTTGGAAAAGCAACAAATATTATTTGAAATGACTCATTTTTAGTAGGAGTTTGTTTTCATTTTTGAATGCACATCTAATATTCATTATATGGATTTCCCTGATATTTTCACTCCTTGAGACCTTTGAGAAATTAATTTATAATTTCATGTTTAAAAAGTTTGCATTTTGATTGTGTTGTATTAAATGACATCATTTAATTGAGCACATTTCTAAAATGGTGTTTTTGGTCCTGGTGGTTCAGCGTGAAAGTCAATCTTGGGCCATTTTTACTTCCACAACACATCCCACAAATATTGTTTGACATATTTAGAGATACTGAGAACATATACAGTAAGTCATCAGATTTTATAGTCTACAATTTTTTGTATAATCCCATTAATTGTATGAATTATTGGCCAAGAAATAACATTCTATTTAATTCACAGCAGTGCAAAGGTTTCTGGCACAGTTGCAGTTGGCTTTGGGCCCATGCAGATGCCCTTAAGTGCAGTTCATCCGTTTGTATGTTTATTGTTCTTCAGGTACTCATTTTGGCCTCATGCCATTGGCACAGTGCTAATAGTTTCATAGTTCCCTTTTTATTTAAAAAAAAAACATGATTTATCAGATCCATCTGTTGCAATTTAAGTTAGTGTGGAGTTGGAGGTTATGCCAGCAACATTAGGCAAAAAACAGGAACCAATCCTGACCAAAAGCCTAGTCATTTGCTGGCCACATTTTAATTTGCACTGAGTTACTTAGTTGCCTATCAGCCTATTAGTTTTTGGCACATGGGAGAAACACCAAGGAAGGAATATTCAGGCTATGGAGCTATGAAGTGGCAATCTTCCATGAATTTCGAACAATGTTGGAGGAAAAAAGGTCAAAACACTACACGATTAACACTGCATTTTAAGAATCTGTAAGCCTGTGGCAGAGTGATCTTGGTTTATTTTAGATATGGGAAAGTAACCAGTGCCTAGCAATGTAAATAATAAAACGCATACCTTTTAGGTAATGTATTTGAAAAAGCTGAAAACATCGTATTATTTTAAGACATTCTTCAAACTTGTATGACTAAATTATAGAATGTCACCTTTTATTTCTGAGCAGTGTTTAACGTAAGAAAAACAATATTGCAAAAAATTACATCTCATGTGTGTAGTCCCCCAATTCCAACTGAGGAGAACTATTTGGAGAAATATTCCTGCTTGGCACAATACTTGATGGGATAGGCTCCAGCTTCCCCATGATCCTGTTCTGGATAAGTGGGTTTACAAAATGGATGGATGGATGGCTGAATGACAGGTGATTCTAATTGCCCAGGTGTTCCATGTCCTGTTAATTATCAACATAGCTCTGTGTATGGAGGGTTGGTTGACATCATTGGAGTCTGCATGTGAGTTTTGGTGTTGATCTCAAAGGTACAAAACAAACAAATAACAATTGACTGATAGGAATTCAAGCAATTTTTAAAATGTGATTAAAGCATATTTGGATTAGAATCATTGGTAAGCAAAATGCAATGCATCCCATTCTATTGCTCACCATTGAAATGTTTTACACTTGTTGGGAGTTCATCTGTGGTCAGTTCAGTTGATTGGATATGGTTAGGAAAGACACACACCTGTCTATATAAGGCCCTACATCTGGCCATGTGTGTCATGCAAAAACCAAACAGTGAGGTCAAAGGAATTGCCTGTAGAGCAGGGGTCCCTAACTCCGGTCCTGGAGGGCCCCAGTGGCAGCAGGTTTTCATTCCAACCATTTTCTAAATTAATGACCTGTTTTTGCTGCTAATTAAACTCTTTTGAATTAATTGACTTGCTCTTGAAGACTCAGACCCCTTAATTATTATTATTATTTATTAGCAGCCAAACAATAATGAGATACAAAATGTGCGAAAACATGACCAGCAGACTGTGACCATCATACACTATATGAAAAGAAACAAAGGTGAAGGACTCAGGAATGTTGATCTGCTCAGATTCCCAAAATATTTTAACGGTGCTCTTAGAAAAGAGCTGGCACACAACCAAGCATTTCTGGAGAGACCTGAAAAAAGCTATTCACTGATAGTCTCCATCCAGCCTGGCAGAGCTTAAGAAGATCTGCAGAGAAAAACGGTGAAAAAATCCTCAAATCCAGATATGCAAAGCTTGTTGCATCTGACAAATTAAGACTTGTGTTGATGTGACATTTCAGTTTTTATTTATTATTTTAACATTTCAAAACCTTATTTTCGCATTGTCATATTGAGTGTTGCTTGATGTGGGAAAAAACTTAAGTTAAATGGTGGTAGCAGAAGGCAACTCAAAACACAGCAAAATCTGAAAAACGTGAAGGGGTCCGAATCCCCATGATAACAAAAATAAATCATATAACCTCATTGCCCCAGTATTTTGTATCTCCCTGTATATCCCATTATGGTCCCAATTTAAGATACTCCCAGATTTAAAGTCCATCCATTTTCAAAAACAGATTTTCTTGGAAAGTAAATATACCCATATAACGACACCTTTTTCTCTCCTTTCGCGGAATGACATTCACTCAGCAGGCGCGCGCGCGCGCGCCAAACGCAGTCCCTTTCACAAGCCCGAGCGCGCCGATTCGCTTCTCCTTCAAAAGCCCGCGCGCGCCAATCCTTCCTGTCAGAAGTACAAGCGCGCATATTCGCTTTCCACCTCACGAGCCCTCGCGAGATTACTTCGTATATTTCTTTAGCTGTCAAAATGTCTTAAGAGGTGGGTCAATTAAATACATCGAATTTAAGACGCCACCCAATTTTAAGTACGAAAACATGATAAAAAAATCGTCTTATACTGGAAACAATACATTGTATATATTCTCAATTGAACAATGAGTAAGCAGCTAACCTGAAACAAAAATGTGGTCATCGTGATGTAAAAAGCAAGAGACTGAAAACAAGGCAAGTGTACAATTATCTTTCTATTAATTTTAACATTTATTGGTTTTTAAATGACACCGTTGGAAATAAGGACGAGAGCAATTCAGAATGAACTTGGTTAGTTTTATATCAATAGGAAACCAAGATGAACAGTTAAAAAATACTTCAACACTTTGTGGGTCTTAGCAGTAGAGATGCATTGGGGACAAGGCCACTCTCCTGTAAAGTTTTTGACTCGTCGCTGTACACCCTCTGTGGAAATGAGCTGATGATGTCATAACAGCTTTCTTTCCCCCTAGAAAAAATGTGTATAAAATATTACCCATTTAATATTTAATGGATTTCTTTGAGGTTTATAACGTAGAAAAAAGTGTGTAATGAAAAATAACTCTTTCAATAATCCTGAGTTTATGCATATTCTTACAGTTAAGTACACGGCTGGCTGTACTATTTGGGTAAACTAAGCAATCGCCTAAAGATGCAAAATAGGGGATTTGGTTTTTTAAACATTAAAGACCCTGACTTACAAAACACCCAATATCCATCCATCCACCTTCCAAACCCACTTATCCAGAGGAGGATTAAGGGAAGCTGGAGCCTATCCCAGCAAGCACAGAGAAATAAGGCAGAAACAAACCCTGGACAGGGTAAAACACACACCCACTGGGGCCAATTTAGCATTAACAATCCACCACAACTGCATGTCTTTGGATTGTGGATGGACACCTGTGTGGAAAGAGGGGGAACATGCAAAGTCCAGGTGTTTATATACAAGGGACATTCAAAAAGTTTCAGCACTTTTATATTTTCGTTGGAAACGGTGAAGGCAGGAGAAGTAGTAATTGGGCATTAAAAGTTGGTACGTCACCTGGAAAATTGCATCACAAATGAAGGTGACTATGTAGAAAAGTGATGTAATCTGTTTTTGAAATTTGTAATAAATAGAATTAAACAAAAGTGCAGAAACTTTTTGAATGTCCCTCGTGTATATACAGTGGTGTGAAAAACTATTTGCCCCCTTCCTGATTTCTTATTCTTTTGCATGTTTGTCACACAAAATGTTTCTGATCATCAAACACATGTAACCATTAGTCAAATATAACATAAGTAAACACAAAATGCAGTTTTTAAATGATGGTTTTTATTATTTAGGGAGAAAAAAAATCCAAACCTACATGGCCCTGTGTGAAAAAGTAATTGCCCCCTTGTTAAAAAATAACCTAACTGTGGTGTATCACACCTGAGTTCAATTTCCGTAGCCACCCCCAGGCCTGATTACTGCCACACCTGTTTCAATCAAGAAATCACTTAAATAGGAGCTGCCTGACACAGAGAAGTAGACCAAAAGCACCTCAAAAGCTAGACATCATGCCAAGATCCAAAGAAATTCAGGAACAAATGAGAACAGAAGTAATTGAGATCTATCAGTCTGGTAAAGGTTATAAAGCCATTTCTAAAGCTTTGGGACTCCAGCGAACCACAGTGACAGCCATTATCCACAAATGGCAAAAACATGGAACAGTGGTGAACCTTCCCAGGAGTGGCCGGCCGACCAAAATTACCCCAAGAGCGCTGAGACGACTCATCCGAGAGGTCACAAAAGACCCCAGGACAGCGTCTAAAGAACTGCAGGCTTCACTTGCCTCAATTAAGGTCAGTGTTCACGACTCCACCATAAGAAAGAGACTGGGCAAAAATGGCCTGCATGGCAGATTTCCAAGACGCAAACCACTGTTAAGCAAAAAGAACATTAGGGCTCGTCTCAATTTTGCTAAGAAACATCTCAATGATTGCCAAGACTTTTGGGAAAATACCTTGTGGACTGATGAGACAAGAGTTGAACTTTTTGGAAGGCAAATGTCCCGTTACATCTGGCGTAAAAGGAACACAGCATTTCAGAAAAAGAACATCATACCAACAGTAAAATATGGTGGTGGTAGTGTGATGGTCTGGGGTTGTTTTGCTGCTTCAGGACCTGGAAGGCTTGCTGTGATAGATGGAACCATGAATTCTACTGTCTACCAAAAAATCCTGAAGGAGAATGTCCGGCCATCTGTTCATCAACTCAAGCTGAAGTGATCTTGGGTGCTGCAATAGGACAATGACCCAAAACACACCAGCAAACCCACCTCTGAAGACTTTGGAGTGGCCTAGTCAAAGTCCTGACCTGAATCCAATTGAGATGCTATGGCATGACCTTAAAAAGGCAGTTCATGCTAGAAAACCCTCAAATAAAGCTGAATTACAACAATTCTGCAAAGATGAGTGGGCCAAAATTCCTCCAGAGTGCTGTAAAAGACTCATTGTAAGTTATCGCAAACGCTTGATTGCAGTTATTGCTGCTAAGGGTGGCCCAACCAGTTATTAGGTTCAGGGGGCAATTACTTTTTCACACAGGGCCATGTAGGTTTGGATTTTTTTTTCTCCCTAAATAATAAAAACCATCATTTAAAAACTGCATTTTGTGTTTACTTGTGTTATATTTGACTAATGGTTAAATGTGTTTGTCACACAAAATGTTTCTGATTATCAAACATGCAAAAGAATAAGAAATCAGGAAGGGGGCAAATAGTTTTTCACACTATTTGTATATGGGATTTATGTGTAAGGTTTGGGATGCTATTGACAGCTTCATCTAAAGCAGTAAAAATGCCATAGCCAGCCCTGTTTAAGTAAAAGATATGAATGAAACTTTGTCTAGTATACCTGACAATAAAAACTGAATGTGTGATGAAACTAATAAGAATGTATGGACTGTTTTTTGCCTTTTCTCTATTTTATGTCAAATCTTAAATAATCATTAAATATACTAACATACTTTGGATCTGGATATACCTCTTGAAAGGAAAGTAGAAGAAAAGTGAAACTCTTTAGAAGGAGACACTTTCTTTCAAAGCTGTAGTCAACCTAGTGCAACTCTACCAACTCATTGACGTTACCTGTGCTGGTTAAGGTATGTGCGGAGATGTCCAATTGTTTCAGAGAAATACATCTTTACGATAAATGTTTTTTCTCCATCTTCTGATTTTATCCGTAGTGTTGAGATATCTTTGGCACTGGGGACTCTGGAACTTTCATCTATTTGCAACCTGCTCAAAATAAGGATGAAGTTACTTAAGTCATCGTTCAGATAATTAGGGACAGCAGACAATACTAGTTTGTGTAGCTGTCAGGTTTTTACAAAGGACACAACAGAGCATTCTGCCACCAGCTGCTACAAAGTAAAGTAAGACATGCATAACACTTACCATTTTTATTTTAAGGTAATTCAGTGTTATTGGGCTAATATCAGAATATTGTTTTTCTAATTTATTGGACACAATGCAAAGTAAACTAAACCAAATGAAACAGTACAAGGATGCTCCTTATCTGTTTAGGTTTTTTCTTTGTCCACAGTGACTTACACATCACCATGGGTAATCTTCAATTAAAGAAGCAGAAGGTGAGGCACAGCATAGTAGCAGTATGGACTGAGTAGTACAGTCATATATTTAGCTACATGGCTGCACAGTTTATTTAAGGTTTCTTCTGTACATCAGACAGGGGGAGCTCAAGGCAGGCTTCTTGAACAATATGTTTGTTTCATTATTACCTTTGTATTTTTTTTAATCCCTAATTCATGAATGAGGGGGTCTCCAAGACCCCCAGTCGCAAGTTTTCAAATTCTTTCCCTTTCAAGGTAATAAGACAGCCATGAAATTTTCTGACTTTTCATTTTGTGTTGTCTTGAAAAATGTGTCGAAATCCGCTTCTCGATAGCTTAGTGCAAATAAGTGCTACAGTAGCACTCCATTCATGGAAATGTTACCATTTTTGTATGAGTGTTTTTGCTTCATTTTACATTTTATATTTGAATTTGTATTTTCTTTTGTTTAAATTTTCTTAGTCCTGTCTGAGACATTGCTGGTGTATAGTTTGTTGAGGAGCAAGTCCAGTTGATGTGTTTATGAACAATGAGTCAACGACCAACAAAGAAATTCAATGCAAGTGAAGCCCTGGCTGAAATAATGAAGGAGTTGTCAGATTCGATACATCAGACAACTCAAATGAAGAGGACAATGATGATGGAAGTGACACTGTGTCAAGTGATGAGGAAACAGCCCCGTGGAGATGCAGCAGATGTAGCTAAGAGGCGATGTTGTCACATGTGCCCAAGGGCAAAGGAGAGAATGATAAAGGCCGCTTGCTCCCAGTGCAAACTTCCGGTTTGCCGGGAACATTCAGAGCATTCCCTTGTGTGTCTGACCTGCAAACAAGTTGAAGTTGAGGCAGATTCTGAGTGACTGTTCTGTATGCGAATCAGACGTGTAACTGACGTCTTGTTTTAGTGATACTGTGACTGTATTTTATATGATGTGGTGAACACTAAACACGCATTACTATTATAAAGGTAACATGTAAACTATTGAAAATATACATCACATTTACTTCATTTCAGAGGTAATAAAAATTTCTGAATTTATTGTATTGCTTTTTAGGCAGATTTAACCAGTTTAAAATGGTCTGCAAGACCCCCCATTCATGGTAACATTATAAAAATGGGATTCATGGATAAGGGTTAAATGATTTTTTTTTTTTCTTCTTTTCATTTTAAGAACTTACGGTAGTGTTGTTTTTGAGAAGATGAGGAAATCAACGTAAACTGGTTATTTAAAAGAATAAAATCACAGTTTTCCCTAAGCTGTACTTTTATTTATTTATTTATTTTTTTTAACCTCGTGTTTTGACATGTTTAATCAAATGGCATCGTGGCAGTCATGATTGTCTTGTGATCATCTGCGGCAGACTTTCATTGCTATGTTATTAACACTGACCTTTTGCTGGCTAGTTATACTGTACCTTTCTTTCAAAGAGATGAGACATGGGGTTTCAATCAGGATAACGCTATCCTTTTGTTCCTTTGATGTACCCTGTACCGGGTTAGAATAAATGAAATTCAGTCAAAAAAGTAGAGTCATTTTACAAAGTATTAGCTTTGTTTCACTCACACACTTGAAATTTTAACATTTGTTACATTTTGTTTCATGGGCACTGTATGGCAAAACCATTTTTGCTAACATTCATATAGCATAGTTTTCAACATTTCAATTGGAGAAGCTTTTTTTGTCTAGTACTCCTGAGTCTCTGCTGTGCTATTATGATTTAATAGATGAATACTGACTTTTGCATCCATACATTCTCAAGCCTGGTTAATCCAACTGAGCCTGTCCTGGCAGCACTGGCTTGAAGACAATTGCATTGGCACACATGCACTGGTGCCAATTTAGAATCACACATTAAAGTAAGCTGCAGATCTTTGGTGATAAAGACTTAAATATAAGCCTGAAGCACAATCTGTTATACTAGCTGACCCATGATAAATTGTTCTTTAATTCTTCATGTAGCACTTTCAACATTTACAACATCACTTGTGACACATTCACTCAAGGGTGTCATTCCTAACATACCTAATTCAAGTTTGTTAGTTATGTATATTAATAAAATGCACTGTATACAATCAACAAAATAATCTAATAAAGGAAATTTTAAATAGAAAAAACTGATAGGATATAAAAAAGGCTTGTCAGAGGGAGTACTAATCCCATTGGAGCAGACTGGTTATCTTACGGGGGAAGCAGCTGATGATATGACCACAGGGATCTCAGACTGTGCTCCTGGAATGCCAGCATGTCCTCTTTATACCTATTAATGAAATATGTTATATATTTATACTATTTATTTCTACTCTCAAGTTGCTACTTAATAAGGACAGATCATTAGAATGTTTAATGGACTCAAATGAGATTGGTGGTCATTTTATTATCCTCTTTTATTTCTTGTATTTTGTTACTTTTTAAAATCTCCTTTATTAAATTATAATGTCAGCTTGTTTTTTGCCACAGTAATATGGATTTTGGTATAGAATTCTCAACAGAAGTGGTAATGTTTTGGATTCGCCATCTGTTAGAATGAAAAATGTCATATATTAATTACACACATTAACACTGAATACACCCACAGAATGTAACTGCTAGACAAATAAAAATCAGTTAGTATCATATATATACTGTACATATAAATGTAGTGTCTGTGGCCTTTCTGCATTAAGAGTCAATACTCGCCAGAGGTCGCCGTTGTGCAAAAAATGCAGTAGTTTAACTTGTTATTAAAATGTTGATAAACAATAAACTTTGCCTAATTAATCTATTTTTTACACTATTCCATCATATGCTCTGTTAAAATACAAGTTTTTTCTGGAAAGCTGATAAAATTTGGAGGTTTGGAGCATCAGTGATCATTTTGGTATACAAATAATTATTTATATTAATTACTTATTAATAATAATAATTATTATTATTACTTTAATTGGCTTGAGAAGTTATGTACATTTTATTATTATATTTTCATTTACTGTGATGCTATTTTTGTCTGTTAACACTGCCATTTTGTGGAACTGTTACCATAATGCTTTGCTAGAAACGTGGTTCCAGAAGTCACACCACATGATGTCACCAGTGTGATGCTTTATAGACACATCTGAGACTGTGGATATTAAACTTTAAATGCATTGGTGTTCCAAAATGATTTACTCTCTGAGAATTCTTCATGATCAATTAACGACAACAAATTTATTTAGTGTTTTGATGACCCATTCTTTTATGTTCAGAACTGACTTTTGCTATGTTTACAGTTATGATCCTTTTTCCAGTCCATCTAATAAATAACCCTGCCTTGTCCCATGACAGGCAAAATATGCTGATTTAACTTCCTACTTAGAAAAATATTGCTCTGAGACCAGTGTTTCTGTGACCCTGTGACTTGCAGTGTTTTGGGTTTACCCTTGAGTATGTGTGCATATGTGAAACCTGAACTTTTGGTTTAGTGCTGGGACGTGCCTTTAATTTTTCTCATTAAAATGAAAACCACTTTTTTTTTTTTGTTCACACTTCTGGCTCGAGCTTTTCACAGTAAATGTCATGCAACCCAAGCCAGCAAATATGTATGAAAATTTCAATTTTGTTTGTTTTCTTAAAGGTGGTAGCTAGTAAAAATTTAAAGAAACAAATAAAACACTGAATGCTTTGAACACAAGATATTAGTTAAATTGATGAAAATGAGACTAAGAAGCATCTTTAGATCTTCACTCACTGCCAATACTAACATAGGCTGCCACCTATGCTAAACAGATTCAAATATAAATAAGCCAACAAGTTGTACAGGTGGGATGAAGTGGAGTGGGCTGTGAAGCTGTCCTACAATATTTGTAGCAACTGCACAACAGAATAATTTACACATGGTGTAACATTCCTGAGCAATGCATTTGGCATCTTGCAGAATCAACACACTAGATAGGTTACTAGATATATAGGTTTACTTTACCCAATAAAGTAGAAACTTAGTGATAACAGTGTATACTATGTATATTTTCTTAACTAACTCAGGGCCGCCTTAACGCATGGACACGCTGGGCAGTTGCCCGGTGGCCCCACAAGCATAGGTGCCCCATGCTAATCTATGTATGTTGTGATTTCCTGAGTGGTTGTGTAGGTAGGGGACCCAGTGCACTGCTTTGCCCGGGGGCCTATAATGCTGTTAAGATGGCCCTGAACTAACTAAACAACTAATGATCATGTGTGAGTGACCATATGCTTGGCACTAGATAGACAGACAGACAGACAGACAGACAGACAGACAGACAGAAAGAAAGAAAGAAAGAAAGAAAGAAAGAAAGAAAGAAAGAAAGAAAGAAA
>JANRMT010062850.1:4477958-4538739 GCA_026402145.1 Polypterus bichir lapradei | reverse complement strand
AAGTATATGTATTCAAATTAAAGAATGTTACTGTTAGGAGACAGAGAGGCGTGTTTTGTGCCTGCCTGGTTACCACTCCTTTTGGCCCTTGTGACTCTGCTTTTGATTTACGAGTGTTGTGCAAGAACACAGTTTTGTTTCACACAATCACAGTCTATGTAAATCCATCTTGTGTTAAATGTGGGCAGCCAGGTAAGACTGTGTATCGGTGGTGCAAAAATGAGCTTGCAAAATGTGTTGCTCATGCTAAAAATGTGTTACTTCTTTTACAAAATGTAACTTATGCTATGTGCTATGCACTTGTAACATCCATCACACACACAGATTTTTCACAGTAACCTAACTCCATATGCATCGGCCATATAAAGCCAAACAAGGATGGCTTCTTTCTCCTCCTCGCTCTCTATCCTCCCTCTCCAGAGCATCACACTAAGTTAATGGCAAGACTTCCTTTAAAGTATTTCACTGAATTATCAAGCACAAAACATCACTTATAGACATCAGGGCTCATTCGGCAGTGACTTTTGGATAGCATCTGTGTTTTAGATGCAATGGACTCTATGCTACTTCACTTTCTAATCTCTCAGTATAGTTTGGTTTCAGTAGTAACTTGATCATTTTCAAGGGTGATGGGCATTTTGAAGCTGCACTGTCAATTTGCTTTCATAGTACACAAATTGTTTCAATGAGTTGAGGGTGAGGTTTACACTAACAAAAAATGACCCATCTAGCTACTGTGCTGATTTACTGCACAGAGTGTGCAATGTCATGGTATGTATATAATAGCCCTGTTTACAGCACGCCAGTTTAGTCAGGGTTGAGGGAGTGTTGCTTATCCCAGCATTATTGAGGTGTAAGACAGAGAACAACCCTAAACATATCAACAGTCCATTACAGGACACACACTGGACCAATTTAGATTTCTCAAATAACCTAACCTGAGTGTCTTTGAGGATGTGGCAGGGAAACCAGAATACCATCATGAAAATCCAAATTAATGTGGGGAGACAGGTAAAACACCACCAGACAACCAGGCACAGAAATATCAGGTATTTCATTGTCCTAACCTGGAATTGCACTTTCTTTAAGCACAGGATCAGTTTTGCTGCCTATAGTATGTCCAATACCAGGAAATTCAATCCAGCGATTGTTCTGCTGGAATTCCACATCCCGTTGATCATTCATCTGTAACAAGAAAATTGAAAATAAGAAGGCAATATACAATGGGGCAAACAATTCTCACATACTTGAGAATGTTTTGATGCTTTAAAAAGTAAAACCCAAATTACACTTAATATTTTTTGTTCTCACACTAGAAGTTTCTTTTTATGTAATTATTTGAGAAGAGTCCAGCTTTAGCCTTTAAATAAGTGTATGTCTATAAAGTACGACTTGCTAATTATTTTTCTAACACACTTTCTATTTTCAGTACACAAATCAGAATAGACAGAAGTGGCTTGAACAACAGGTGACACTGCAGGACCTCATTTCCACATAATTGGCACGTGTATTATGCCGATTTAAATAGCTTCAGATATTTTGTTTTCCATTGTTAATTATATGGTCCTACAATGGTGCTTTGCTCAGGGTTGTTTTCTGTCACACTGAGAGACTGAAATAGATTAGATGTGTCATTAAGTTATGTTAATTTGCCATTATGCTCATCATCTCTGATGGGATCTCCAATCCCTTTGTTGCCTCTGTGCACTTTTAGTCATTTTTAGCATAGCTTTTTCCTACAGCTACTTTCCCTACACTAAAAGGTGTTTTAACAAATTCACTGCTGTTTTTCATCCTGAAGCTTGAAGTCTTTCAGGATTCTATCTCCAGATGCCCTGCAATCATAAAAGACATCCAAGGGATTCAGGATGTTTGGTAGTTGCATTGCCTTTAACATATTTTGAAAGTTTGGGTGCATTCAATACAAGGGGGAGAAATGTACTTTAAACTGATCTTGGGGTTGGTGAGAAACACAACAGCAAAATACAAAAAATATTACTAGTAGTTGTTTAAAGCAGACTAAACAATTCCTTGACTGATAATTGGTAAAGTTAGGTGATGGGGGGGGGGGGGTGAAAGCACAGTTTGTATTCTTTGGAGTTTTTGAGAACAAATGGACCTGTTTTGTGTTTAATTTTCCTTATTGTATAACTAAAAATACATAAAGATTATTAATGCTTATTTTTCATGTTCTAGATGTCAGCAGGATGGTGGCACAGTGGTTAGCGCTGCTGCCTCTTAGTTCCTGAGCCACTATTAGTATGACATTTGCGCTCTTGTCATTTAGTATGTATGAATGGGTGCAGTCGTGTGCGGGAGCCTGAACTGTTGTCACTTCCAGGGTTGGTTCCTACCTTTCATCCAATGTTTCCTTGTTAAGTTTGGCCTCCGTGTAATGCTGAAACTGTATTCAGGAAATAAGTAGATCTTGTCACTTTGTACTGAAAGGATAATTAATTAGCCATACTTTCCCAAGTTTTGTTGCTGCTGTTCAAAGCTACTGAAGTACTCATTGCTTGTGTTAACCATAGGAGGTTATTTATTTATTAGTTATTTAATTGCTAAGCAGCAATACCTTAATGGGGACTCCATCAGGGAATCTTCTTTGCAGTTCAGATGGAAAATAGCCATCCATTAGGTCTTGCATACATTGCTGAAATAGGAGAAGAGGTGGTTGTAAAAGGTGTGCACCTGAAACCAGAACATAATTGATCTGCATATGCATTTTTGCAATGGAGTAGTTGGAGTCAGTGTTTTTTTTGTAAAAACTAGAGGGCTGGGCCCCCTGCTCACTTCGCTCGCACATACAAAAAATGAGTTTTAGTTATCTTTGAAATAAAACTGATATCAAATTTACATAGGTACTTCATAATTCCAAATATTTCTACTACATCTCCACTTTTTAGGTTGAATAGTTTATCTGTTTATCGTTACATTATATGCTGTAGTCTTGGAATGACTCAAATAGTATTTTTCTAGACTTTCCCAAGAGCTAAAGGCCAGAACTCACAAAACATTCTAGTTGAGCTCTCACTAAGTGAGATAATAATCAAAAATGGGGAGGCTCAACCCTTTTATCATACTGGAACAGTATATCACTTAACCTGGACTTGTGTTATTACTCCAGACTGTCTTCATATACATAACAATTTGTATTGTTTCCTTCAAAATGGTTGTTTTTAAGGTGATACACTAAACACTTAAAAATTGTATTAGCCTACTTAATGTTTGATTTTAAAAGATTAAAAAAGCAAAAAACATGATTTGTGACAGCTTGTTTTATCTCTTTTATCTTTTTTTTTTTTTTTGGAAAAGGGTGAAATTCCCCTTTACTCAGAACTTTATATATAGTACTTGTGCTTCACACAGGATGCTGTAATAACCTAACATTTGGTTAGTCTGTCTTATGAACATATTCTGATGCCAGGTTGGAAAGAGTTTGTTTAAAATTCTTAATACTTTTTATAATCAAAACACCACTATCATTAAACTGTCCTGAACATTGAAAGGCATCTTGCACTCCAGTTATAGACTAGAACAACACAAATATGTGCCCCAGCTTCAAAAAGACTCTTTAATTTGCAACAAATTCTTTCTCATGGGTATCTTCAAACAAAAATACAACAATATTCGTTCTCTCTCTCTCTCTGTCTTTCTTTTTCTCCACTTCCACTCCAGTGGACCTTTGTCCTACTCTACTGCTGACTCTGACTCCCTTAGCTAAGGTAAAGCTTCTGCTATTGTATCCAGGAAGCACTTCAATTTCAGGCAGAAATTCCATACAACAAAGGAACTTTCCTCATGGCAGCTCCCTCCAATGCCTACCAAAGACCCCTTCAGGGTGCCCATTCAATAGATACATAGAACGAACGAACTTTATTTGTCCCAGGGGAAATTTGCTTTTTACAGAAGCTCTTTAAATAAATAGATACATAAATAGGTAGATAAGTGAATAAATAAATATACACACATATTTTGGTCTAAACACACACCGGAAAGAGTATAAAGCAAGAAATTTCAAAAGAACGAAAAGTTCTGACTTGGTTGTCACAGTCCCAGTAAGGCATTATGAACAAGAAGGTTGCCGGTTCGAATCTCCATCACTGCCAAAAGAGATCCAATCCTACTCTTGTGGGCCCTTGAGCAAGACCCTTAACCTGTAATTGCTCCAGGGGCGCTGTACAATGGCTGACCCTGCACTATGACCCCAAGGGGTATGCGAAAACAAACAAATTCCTAATACAAGAAATTGTATAAGGTGAAATAAAGAACAAAAAAAAAAGTATTCCTGTTGGTATAAAAAAGCCCCAGTATGGGACTACAATTTCCATACTGCCTTGCATGTGTCCAAATGTGAGCCTTA
Source organism: Polypterus bichir lapradei (assembly GCA_026402145.1). Classification (NCBI taxonomy): domain Eukaryota; kingdom Metazoa; phylum Chordata; class Cladistia; order Polypteriformes; family Polypteridae; genus Polypterus; species Polypterus bichir. The sequence goes on along the minus strand of JANRMT010062850.1, from coordinate 4,534,376 downwards.
TGAGAGCACTGCAGCTACCCAGTGTACAGGGGGAACACACGGCTCTGGGAAGTAGTCTCCCAATGTTCCTCTGTTCTAATTGCCTCCCAGCAATTACACCAACCATCACATCAGGGAAGTGAACTCATCCATGCCCTCCTTTACACTGTATACAATATTTTTATTCCTATGTGTAAAATGTTGTACTTCTTTCCATTAAATTCAATTTCCCACATGACTTTTCAAAGCAATACGTTATGTGGGTCCATGTGCAGACATTTTCATAAGTTTAGTTAATTTACCTTTGGTGTAATCTGCAGGTTTAATTAGTCTGTTACAGATTCAACTAAATTATTTATAAAAAATAAAATTACCAATGAGTTCATCACAAAAACCTTCTGAGCTCCACTTTTAAATTCAATTAATTCAGAAAAGCAGCCTCACACCATAATGATTTTTATTAAGTTATTCAGAAATCATCTTCACACACCTTAAATTCCTGCTGCTTGTCCATTGATGATTACTCTATCATAAACAACAACTCAGTAAATTTTCAAAATTTTCTGAAATGAGGTAACAACCCCAGCTTTAGTTTGGAACTTTTGGAAAACATCTATTTGTTTTAGCCCTCTGATAAAGCAATCTGGTGGGCAGAGAGGCTTTGTAGCTTGCCGAACACACAATATTATAATATGGTAAAACATAACATAGGTGAAGAATGGCCTTCTAATAGTATGGTGTTGATTTTTCAGCTACAAGATTTCAAAATGTATTATTATTTTTGCTGTATTATTTGTTTTAAACATGTTTTAGTTTTATTTTATTTTTGTTCAAGATTCTTCCATGATTGCCACCATTTATGTTGCCATTACACTGCAAGCCGTTGCTAAGAAGCACACTTTATGACATTATGAAAGTTTCAGCTTAAAACCGGCACCTCATGGTACTTGGAATCCAAGATTGTAGATACTTAAAACAAAGCTGTTTAGTGCTTCTGTCTTGTACTTTCAAGTTTCCTGTTATGAGTTCCTGCTCTTTTGCTCTCACTATTTGACTTAGTTTTTTGTTTCATTTTACAGATTTACTATCTTCTGTATTTTTCTTTTATTTCACTTCTTTTTAAATCTAACAATTTCATCTGACCACATTTCTTTCTGTTGGTCCTTACTATCAGCTGCCCTGTGGGCTTCAGATTTTTCATGTTGGCTTAACAATTAAAGCTGATTAGGTGCAGTTTTAGTCAGAATTGTTGATGTGAATAATGTCTGATGGGTAACATTTAAAAAGACCTTGATTTAATGCTGAGGTGACAGCAGGACAAATGTTACTTTTTTTCTGTGCATTCCATTAACCATTAGTCAATTGATTACTACTTTGATTATCTGATTAATCAGGGGTATTACAAACTTCAATATTTGTGAACAATTGCAAGAATTTTAAATGAAAATGTTCTCCCCTCTGTTTGTATAGGGTTTGGACACTAATGTGACCTCATGGATATTTTTGCTGATTGGGATACCTCATAGGTATAAGTAAGTTAACAGAGTTCACAACATTAGGTGGACAAAGAAATTAACCCATTACTATGAGAGATCTCCATCAAAGTTGTTTATTTGATTAGAAATAGTTTTATTGACTTTATTATAACACATTCCCAATGCAATTTGTCTGTCTTATTTAATGTAATCTTACCAGCAAAACCAAGGAGCTGGTGGTGGATTTTAGGAGGCCCAGGCCCCTCATGGACCCCGTGATCATCAGAGGTGACTATATGCAGAGGGTGCAGACCTATAAATACCTGGAAGTGCAGCTGGATGATAAATAGGACTGGACTGCCAATACTGATGCTCAGTGCAAGAAAGGAAAGAGCCAACTATACTTCCTTAGAAGGCTGGTGTCAACATCTGCAATAAGATGCTGCTGATGTTCTATCAGACAGTTGTGGCGAGCGCCCTCTTCTACGCGGTGGTGTGCTGGGGAGGCAGCATAAAGAAGAGGGATGCCTCACGCCTGGACAAACTGGTGAGAAAAGCAGGCTCTATTGTAGGCACGGAGCTGGACAGTTTGACATCTGTGGCAGAGCGATGGGCACTGAGCAGGCTCCTATCAATCATGAAGAATCCACTGCATCCACTTAATAGGATCATCTCCAGACAGAGGAGCAGCTTCAGCAACAGACTGCTGTCACCATCCTGCTCCACCGACAGACTGAGGAGATTGTTCCTCCCCCACACCATGCGACTCTTCAGTTCCACCCAGGGGTGTAAACGTTAACATTATACAAAGTTATACCTTCATTGTTATCACTCTTTAATTTAATATTGCTCTTTATCAGTATGCTGCTGCTGGAGTATGTGAATTTCCCCTAGGGATTGATAAAGTATCTATCTATCTATCTATCTATCTAACATTTACACTTGCATGGGCCACTGCTTTAGACTCTAGAATGCCTGTTTCCGCCATAAATTAAACTCACACAAACTTTCACACACAATTGACAATCACTAATAATACTCTGATATAAAAAACCCATGACTAAACTTCTGCATCTATATATACTCAAGTGGTGCTCCTACACATATGAGAAAATTGCAAAAACATGCTGTAAGGGAAACAAGGAAATAAAACTGTCAACATAGCATCCACAGCTCAAAACAAGGCAAATAAATGCTACATAAATACAACCTCCTAAGCAAACAGATCCAGTGTCCCAGCACACCTTAGCAGCACAGTGATTTTAACAAACTTTATTTATGTTACGTATATTAGCATTTCTCACCATTTCTTAACACAGCTTCTTCTTGGCATTATCATGAATTATGAAGGTATAGACCAAAATATTTAGGAGCAGGATTTGCACATTATCTGTTTTTCATGCATTATTATTATTTCAAATTTCAAGGAAAAATATTTAGCCAGCTCAGCCTGAATGTCATTGGTATCTGCTGTTAGGCTAAAAAGTGAGCAATGAAGACCATCTATAAAAAGGAACATCCAAACCAGAAAAACCCTGGCTTATCTTACCTGAGTACTTGAATCTTCATATGACCGGAAGGGCCCATTGAACATTAGAATCCCATTTTTATACAGGGTTAGGGGTATAGGTTTGGGACGGGTTAGCCTGGCACCTCCTGTTACGTGTTCAATTTGAGCTTCTTCTTCTCCAGCAAGAACATTAAGGTCTTTGACATTTTCCATAACAAGGTCATAGTTCATATGAAAATTCTTCACCAGGGAGTTGTCTGCAGAGCAAATTTAAGATAGACGTTTCAACAAGATTGCCTCAACAGAATGAACAGTATAATACAATTACCATTCAAATAGCATCTACCTTTGCTGTTTATTTAGTGATCTTAAGTTCACTAAGGTTTAAACTTGAATTAGGCTAGAATGTTACTGTACAAGGGTGGCATGTTGGTGCAGTGGCCTCACAAGTTGCGGGTGCTCCCAGTGTGGAATTTGCACGTTGTCCCTGTGTCATGGGTTTCATCATGGTGTTTCAGCTTCCTCCAACAGTCCAAAGACATCCAGGGTAGGTGGATTTACAATGCTAAATCACAATGTGAATAGTGTATTCACCCTGCAATGGTCTAGCACCCTGTCCAGGGATTGTTCCTGCTTTGTACATGATGTTTGTTGAGATAGGCTCTAGCTTTGTAGTAACCCTGTCCAGGAATAGCAGGTTTAGTAAATGGATGGATGCATGTTACTGTGAATTTCAAACAAACTTATCAAGTGTAAACCCACATTGTTTTTCTGTACAAAATTAAAATATCTTTACAAAATAGAGTGCAGCTGTTATAACTTAAATTATTTTTATCTTGCTTCTGTGCATATTCCACATACATGTAGATTCTTGTTGTTTTCTTTTCATTGGTAGTATATGGGCCAATGGAATCCATTTCGTTAATTATTTTTGTGACTTGAGGTTATTGTTACGTACCAAGTAATATGTTGCATCTTGGCACGATACCATTTTGTTTTCTTATAGTCACCACCATTTTGTGTAGCATCATGTCTGTTTCTACCAGGTAACAACCAGAATTCATGACTGGGACATGACCCCGTAACACAGCTGCTGGGAGATCAGCATTATTAGGAGCCTTGCAGACTGTAAGACGGCTACTACTGCGTTAGTTCCTATTTCTGTCTTTTTGTTCCCATTTGCAACCTTTGTAAGTAAACACACAGAAATAAATTCAGGGTTATTGAGAGAAATATGGCTAAGCGTTAATTACAGTTAGTTCGGAGGTAGAAGAGGATATATGATAAATCCAATTCAATTCAATGTATCCTTAATATTGTTCTTCATTGAGTGGAGGCCGAGTCTGCCATGAGGCACTAATATGATAAATGCACAAAACTTTCTCTAAAGCACTCTTTTAATTATTTGACTATTGAAAGCTTCTGTTTTGGATGAGCCCAATGCTCATCTTCTGACAATTTTCTCCAGCATTCCCCAAAGAATCAGAATCGACCCTAAGTAGCAGAAACAGATTCAAAGAGCTTTAGCCGAATGGTTGTTGATGTCTATCATGAAAGCAACCATAGGGCTTGTTGGTGAACACCAGCGGTATAAGAAACTGTCAAGCTGAAGAAAGAGGTGTTCCATGCAAGGAAACATGGAAGGTATCCAGAGTTGAATGAGAGGTACCAATATCAAAAACAAAGTAATCTGAAATGAAGATGGTCAGTAACCTGGTTGTTTCACATTTCTCTGAAAGGGTAATAAAGTGTACAACAACCTAATGCACTGTTCAGTGCTGAGGGAACAGTTGGAGTGGACTCCTAAATTATGGCAGGCAGGTGTGGAAGGTTCAAATACTTATGAGACCACTTGGAGCATTAGCATGCCAGATGAAGAATGTTCAATTGAAATTAATAAACATAAAGAAACCATTCTGGTGAAGGTAGTCTATGGACAATGAGGTCCTAAACAACCTGTACAAAGGAATTTTAGTTTTATGTGGCATTGCATGTGGCAAATTTTAATGGAATCCATGAATCTCTTTGCCAAATTAGGCTCAAAGGCAAAAACTGCACTTGTTCATATTGGACTGACATTGATTAATTAATGTCACCAAGAGACACCTGTTTTACCATATAAGGGGACTTTTTTTGGTTTTGGCAAACATAAATAAAGTCAATCATCTCATTAATGACTCTAGTAGTTAAATGTAGTGATTAGTTATTGCTACATACACGAAGAGTGTATAAAAGTACAGTGTTAGCCTTAGAGAGTCACATTCAGTTAGATGGATAGTGGATAAAATTGCCTGCATCATTCAGACAGAGGAGTAATTCCAGAGTGACTATATGTACATATATATAAGTAGCACATTTTTATTTATTAGCTACATATTGAAGCTCGGTGGAGGTGAAGGCAGCCTGAGATGGCTGACATCATCAGAAGCAAATATACTATTTCTAAAGAGGGTTTTGAGTGAAATAAAAAGACTGTTGAAATCCTTCCACATTTTCTCAGTTCTTGAGTGAGTTAAAAGAAGGCCTTGTTTAAGGGTTTTAGCCTTTGAATTGGAAAGTTTGGAAATCAGCAGGTTGTATTTTTGCTGTTTGTAGATGATGATGTCCTCTTGGCTCCATCTGGCTGGGATCACCACTGCATGCTGAAATTGTTCAAGACTGTGAGGTGGTTGGGATGAATAAGCACCTCCACATATGAGACTGTGGATTTCTCCCAGAAAATAAGTGCCTGATTCTCTACTGGTAAGGGATAAACAGCTTCCCCAAGTGGAGAAATTCAGCTATCTCAGCAGTGTGTTTACATGTGAGGGTACTGTGGATCATGAGAATGACCGACAAATCAGTGCAGCAGGTAATACCACTATTGGAGATGGCACTTGTCATGTTTAATGGCCTTCATCATTTGAATGTAACATAATAAAGTAGCTGTGTAACAGATACAAGTTAGATTGGCCTGAAAGTAAAGGAAAAGAAGGACTAGTGGTGGGGCATTAGCTCTTTTCTGACAGAAAACAGTTTTATAGGCACTGCGGTAGGTAAATCCTCAAACAAGGCTTTGATTTACTGATCAGTCTATATCTCCATGTTCACCTATCTTCACAAACTTTAGAAAATAATCAAAACAATTGCATGCAGATACAAGTGACCAAAGTTACTGAGGTTCCTGTGCAGGGCTGCTGGGCTCAATATTTGTGATAGGATGAGGAGTTCAGCAAGGGAGCTAATGGAGGAGGACTGAGCATATAGTTAGAATGCCCCTGCATACTTTCTATGTGGAGGATATCAGACACGATTCACTGTGAGAAAACTCATATAAAGACCCATAGCACACTGGAGGAGGGATTATATTTTTTAACTGCCTGGAGCTGGAAGAGGTTGCTCAGGATAGGACAGCCTGGTTTGCCAAGTTTTCACACCAGGAAAAGTGCATTAATACTGAAAAAAATCTGAAGCAAAACAAGATTTTCTGCTAATTAAAACAAAGATATTTAAAAGAGTTCAGTTCTTTTTATGTAGAATAAAATGAAAAAGGACAATGTGTAAATGTATCCCTTAACTTTTTTTAGCGTTATATAAATCTAAATTTATATTTCATTATCCATGATGATTGTTTCCTTCCATTGTTACTTTTAACTTTTAAGACACTGTTGCTTGATCCTTTTGAGGGATACTCTGGAAGGCCTATATGCATGGGAATCACCAAAGAAAGGGAGGAGCTGTAGTCAAAGTTAGTAGATGCAATTCTAAGGGATGGGTGCCCAAGCCCTGGTCTTGCTTAACAGGTCCTTTATTTAAGGGGGAGACATTGGCTATGGCAGATATGTTGCTGGTGGCAATACATCCTGGCTGCTAGAGGGCAACAGCTATACTGTACAAGTAAACCACTATAACTGCAGTGTCCATCACACAACACAGGTAGTCTCAGAGCTGCATAAGATACATGACCCCTTCAGACCTGCCTCTGATCTTAGAAGTGATTGCAGGGTATTGGCAGGTGCTGCAGAATACAAAACCATCTTTCAAGTGTGGAGTCAGGAAAAGATTTAATGGAAAACACTCAACTAGTGTGAGGAAGACAAGAGGGTGGTGGTTGAAAAGATAGCAGTGGTCCAGTCCAGTAGTGGACAGTTGAAAAAGTCAACTAAGAATTGGCACCAAATGGAAACACCTAAGGGGCTGCAGGTATGATGTTTTCCCAGCACACTGCACTGCTTTTGTACTTTAATTTCCTGTTTTTCTAAGAGAGAAAGTGCAAAATGAAGCCGCAAAAAGTGTCTTGAGGGCTGATGGTTTGGTTTAAGGGTTGAACCGTAGGACAAGAGGTTAGTGGTGGTTGGATCGAGGAGACATTTTATTGCTTGGAGAACATGCAAATAAAAGAGCAAGGCATGCTGCAGCAAAGAAGGATGTGGTTAAGTTATAAAAGAGAGACTTCTAACCTATGTGCAAAAACAGCAATTAGCAATTGTAGTCATGGAGCATTAATTTGATATGGTATTTTACGTGATTAGAACCAATCCAAAGCATTTTGCAGAACAGAAGAAAATACATTTTCTTTGAAGAAATGCACATTTGTTTTATTTTCAGGGCAGGTAATTGAGGTGATTTACTGGGGCGTTTGCTAATTTTGAAGCCCAAAATAATTTTACACACTTCTCAAAACAGACACATATCTGCAGCATACTTAAAAAGGAAATGTATTATTCTGCTTCACTGCTACAGAATACATCTGCATTGTGCTATAAAAAGGATAAACGTTTTCAGAAAAACCCAAGAACTTTTTCCAGTACCTTGTTGCCACAAATATTGTTTGCCAAGTATGTCCTGCTGGGGCTTAACATTTTCTTCATGGTCTTCAGTGCTTTGATGATTTTTATCTCCAACCCAAATCATGCCATAGTCATTTAAAAATCTCTGAAAAAGGTTAAGAAGTATTGTATAAGTATCTTCACCAGTGCAAGTTGTGCTAAGCACCCTACAATCATCATATCCTCTTCTTTAGAGTCACTTCTGGAAAAATATGTGGGTTCTTAGTCAAACAATTTCCTTTAACTAAGGAAATGTTACTTTTAATTATAACAACTAAAGCTTGAACCAGATGAACACTTTGTATATTATTGCCATTGGCATTATCTTATAATTAAGTGTATGTTTCACTGACATTATGTGGATACCTCTTTCAGACACGCTTGTACCTAAATGGCTGGACAAGGATTGAAGCAACAGCCTTTATCCTACCAAATGGTACAAGACCAACCACTGTAGTCTATCAATTAATGAAATGTGAATGCTCTGAAAGTGGAAATTAATTAAAGGTGGCAAAAATACAGTGTATCCTCAGTGAATTCCTCAGCTTAGTTAATAACCATCCATTTACTCAACCGATTCTCAATTACTGCTTTTATGAAGAATGAGAGCTTGCATTGCTGCTCGACTTCATCTAACTGAGTTTCATTCAAAATTCTGTCATCAGTGGGGAGTTTACACACCCTCTCCTTGTCTACTTAAGCTTTACTCAACTAATACAGTTTCCTCCCACCTGTCAAAGTCATGCAAATTAAAATAACCAACAGATTGGCACTATATAGTATGCAAATGTTCACCAGCCCTCTTATGTTTTTCCAAAAATGCAGTATTTTTTTAATGTAGCTATTTAATCCTAATTTCAGTTCAACTGTCTTTTTAAGACACTATGCAAATCAAAATGTATACATATTTAAATGTCTGCAGTTACAATATTTGGTACAAGAACTTTCTTTCTTTAGAACCTTCTTTCCTATTTTTTTAATGTCATAAATAATAAAATATACATCTCATAATTGACCATTACTTCCACTATTTCACTTGTTGCACAATTGTTATTCACATCTTTCTGAGTACTGAGCCTGACCACAAATTCAGTTTCATTTGAGTACATTCAGTTAAGCAGGTATGAGGATGAAACATTATATTATCATCTTTAGATTTAATTTTCCAAAGCATGATGCATCATTTTTTAATTACATACTGCAAGAATACTTTTTTGTAAATAATTAATTCTTAAACAATAAAAAGTGTGAACAACCATAAGTACAAACATCAAAAAGAGAACAGAAAACATAACAGGCTCTGTGATATTAGCATTCCATGCTACAGAACTTGATTAGAGTAAAATAAACAATTTAAGATAAATGCAGTTCATTTTCTTGAGATGGCATGGTGGATGGTGAAGATAAATTATACAAGCAGCTGAAATCTCTTAAAGAATTAAGTTATAAAACATATTCCTCCGGGTATGTATTCAACATTGTTCTTGATTTTTCCAGCATAATGCCAGGTGGATCTGAACAGCTAAAGAGTTTAATGAAATCATCTTCTCACTAATGGATGAAAAAGTATATGATAAAAAATACAGAAGTAAGAAAGGGTATTGAATAGAAATATCCAAAGTGAATGAAAACAGGTGGAATTGGAGGACCAAAAAGATGCATTAGGAGGGAAGGACAAAACATATGAAAAAAGAACCGCTTTCTTTAAGAGAGCATAATATACAAATTGAGTCGGAAGCCAAACCCATTATACATTGTTTTAAGAGTGTCGCATAAATCCTATTGACAATTTTATATTGGATAAATTAGTGATTACAGGTTTTGGACTGAAATTCAGCTTAAGACTAAAGAGGGATGCACATCTGACTCCCACTGGCATGAAATGGAAAGAGGTTTTTTTTGCTCTCAGATTTGTGTGTTCAGCACAGAGACCAATTAGGGTTGAAACCTGATTGTAACAACAACATTTTAAAACAGATGAGATTAAATAGTGAAGAGACGAGATGCTGCATGTTTTGTGGACGAATATTAGCTGTAAGTAAAAGGTCACAGAATGAAAGGAACCCTGAATTCCCAAACAGATTGCCGAGTGTACAGATACCTAAAGTAGACAAACACAGAAAAGAAATGGGAAACCCATCAGTATTAATTATTGTTAAGGATAGAAGTCTGCAAAAAAACTGAAACAATACTTGTGGCTTTAGTAACGTAGGCTCACATTTTCATTTGTTCTTAAATATCTAACTGTATTAATAAATAATTAATTTGGCAAAATTTCACAAAGGTAAATGTGAACCTGACATAATTAAAAGAGACACATGTCTAAGTACCTGTCTTTTTATATAAGCATATTAGAGATGCCTACACAAATCCATTCCCTGTTATACAGTGCCTTTCCTATCTATCTATCTATCTATCTATCTATCTATCTATCTATCTAATGAATGGACACTCTGATGGGGTCTTTGATTGACGTGAAAAAGAATATTATACTATTTTTGTTTGAAGATGCCCATGAGAAAGAAATTGTGGCAAATTAAATAGTCTTTTGAAACTGGGGCATGTATTTGTGTTGTTCTAGTCTATGACTGGAGTGCAAGATGCCTTTCAATGTTCCTGACAGTTAAATGATAGCAGTGTTTTGATTATAAAAAGTATTAAGAATTTTAAACAAACTCTTTCCGATCTGGCATCAGAATATGTTCATAAGACAGGCTAACCAAATGATGGCTACACAAATCCATTCCCTGCCTGAGAATGCTACAGATTCTTAGAGGTAGCTACAAAGATCAGTTAATCAATTTATCTCATGTACAGTTCTATCTATCTATCTATCTGTCTATCTATCTATCTATCTATCTGTCTGTCTGTCATTGCACCATACAAACAGTACAGGTTTTGTGATGCAGGTTATAGTTCAGACCTGTAAAATTTTAACAATTAGCAATTCAAATGAAAGTAAGATCATTCCCCCCTCTATCTTCATCAGTAATCACTGACCTCCATTTCCCAGACCTGACTCTGGAGCTCAAGGCAGGTTCTCTCAAGTTCCTCATTTTGACTGGATTCTTTGCTGCATGCATCTGTTAGTAATATGTTATTATCAGGATTACAAGATATTAAAAAACTGTAAGTTACAAATAAGTGTCAGATTTAAACCTAATGCATACATCAAACTGAGCAAGTAACAATAAAATAACTGCAGAGTGATCAGTAACAGTAAATAGACAGTGCAAAATTCCTGATAATTCATGCAATTCTTCAGGTAGATTACTGCATAGGAGTTAAGAACCTAATGGCCTGCAAGTTAAAACTGTCAGTGTACTGGCATGGTATCAAATGCTGTCATATGACATGCTAGAAAAGTTTGGGACAAACAGTTTGTTGATTGGTTGTATTGTGTCTGAGATAATGGAAAGTCCTCTTTCTAGGCACCTCTTGCAAAAATGTCCTACATAGGTGAAAATGTGGCTCCAGTGATAAACTGGACAATTTTACCCACCAGATATTGGGCTTGGTGGGCTGCTACTGTGCAGTCGTCTGCCCCAGCTTAACAAAGCAGACAGTAGCTTTGTGACTTCTTTGTCTGAATCATTAAGGTATTTGTATTTTTGAATTTCAGATCAAGTAAACCAAAAGTTAAGTTTCTGCCTCATTCCCAGATGTACCATGGAGTCTGGCAATTATAAGAAATACTTGGATGAGCGTTCTGAATCAGTAAAAATAACGACAGTAATAATAATTAAAAAGATCTAACCTGTGCACTTGAACCTAAATGAATGAATAAATCATCATTTGTTTTTTAAATTATTCACTTTTGTTGTTTAGTGAGTTACGTATGCATATATAAAAAGGACATAGAAAAAGTGCAAAGAAGAGTGACTAGGCTGATTCCAGGGCTACAGGGTATGAATTATCAAGAAAGAATAAAACAGCTGAACATTTCCAGTTCAAACAAAAGAAAATTTAGAGGGGAATGATTAAAGTTTTTAAAATCATGAAGGGCATTAGTCCAGTGGATTGAAACTGTTATTTTAAAATGAGTTCTTTAAGAATACAGGGGCACAATTGGAAACTTGTTAAGGGTAAATTTCGCACAAATATTAAGAAGCTTTTCTTTACACAGTGAACCATAGACACATGGAATAAGCTATCAAATAGTGTGGTAGACAGTAGGAGTTTATGGACTTCAAAACTAGACACAATATTATTTTAGAAGAATTAAGTGGTTAGATCTGGTGAGCTTTATTGGGCTGAATGGCCTGTTCTCATCTAGATTGTTCTAATATTCTAATATACTTACGACCCATGGATACATTTCAGTTCTTGTACTTGACACAACAGATAAGTCACAAGCATTGTACATGTAAACATGTGAAGGAGAATACATTTCAACTCATTTTATAGTAATATATACATACAATGTCATCAATAATAATAAATAGTCTAAATAAAGTACAATTTAAATAAAAATAGAATTTGAACATTAGAGTTCACAAATCCAATAACTAAAATATGTGATAATGGGAAAATACGAAATATGAAATGATTATTTTCCTCACATATAAATATATGAATATATAACATATATATATTCACACATCTGTGTATGTGAATACAAGGATCACTGACAGAAAAAGGCAGCAGAGAACAGGGATAGGGCTCACCTAGCTCTAGAAGACAGAGAAGAACAGGGGATAGAAGTGATGACACACCACCGTGACAATGAAGGAGGAAAGTTTCCACCACACAATGCCTTTGTCTTTGCATGATACTAGAAGTTTATAGAAAACAAGAAAATAGATTTGTGGCATGAGTGCTGTCATGTAATATTTTCAAAGAAGGCAAAACGCCATATGACAGTTATGAACATGCACAGACTGTGCAGAAATTAGAGAGCTAGTAAACTTGATCAAGGGATGAAATAGAAGGGCAAAATCTAAGAAACTGGCTAAAAGATCCTAACGTTGCAGTCTTCCAGAAAGTACCTTTCAGCTTCTACTGTACTAAAGGGACAGAAAGTGGAAGATGACAAAAGCCAGGTCAGTGAAAAAGGCAAGATTACGAACACAAAAAGTTAAAATACCACAAAGAGTCAACTTTCTGGTTCTACACATATACTTGATTTATAAGTCAGATATAAAAAATACACACTAGAGGATTAAATAAAGACTGTGACAAAAATAACTGTACTTAAAACATTCTGACAAAGGGGAAGTGAAACATTGCTGCAGCTTTTTTTTTTTTATCACAGAATGAGAGCAGAACAAAAAACAGTACTTTCAACAAGAAGAGTAAAGTAAAGCAAGAATAAGTTTTTGTTTTTGAAATCTGAAGAATACAAAAAAAAAAAACACATAGGTTCCTCAAGACAGAGTTTAAGAGCCACTACCCTCATGTCAACTACATTTCTAAATCTATAGCTGGACACAATGTAGATGAGCAAGTGGATAATGAAGATGGTAATCTGAAGCAAGACAGTAACAACTCATTGATATTAAATGACCACCTCAGCCTATCATATGACAGTGCACAGCACATATTTGCAAAACAAACAGCTAGTTTACTTATATAGTTCTTGCAACCTGAGAACGCTCCTGCTTAAGAAATGCATTTGTGAGACCACATCTTGTTATGCTGTATGCAGTTTAGTTCTCAGAAGTATGAAAATTAGAAAACAGTGCTAGAGAAAATCTAAAGAAACCTTTCTTTGCTTATTACAGGACTGCAAGAGCACCGAGGAAATAAAAACAACAGTCATTTTTTTCTACATATCGCTCTATTTTAAAAGAAAATCCTGAGACGAGATGAGACGACTATTTTCAAGAGATTTTTTGAAGTCCCGCAAGATGAGACTTTTGCCATGAGATTTTTTCAAGTCCCGTCCTCCTCTCAACCATATTCAACCACGCACACTGTCTTCTCACCTCTAATTCACATGAATACTTTTGACAAACACGGTTCCTGCTCTCTCGCTCTTATAAATTTTTACGTTTTCCTCACTTTAAGATCCCAAATAAAGAAGACTTACTATGTCCAAATCTTATTGAAGAATTTCATCCTGAAGAGTTATCAACCGAAGAAATGAATACACAGGCAATCCTAGTATCTAGAAATGATGAAGTCAAATGAATTAACGCGAAAATTGTCGATCGTTTACATGGCAAATTGGTTAAATGTGTATCAATAGACTATGCTGAAACAGTGGATGGTGATAGTGTGGAAGATGAAAACATCAACTTACAATATCCCAAAGAATATCTACAACCGATAACACCATCGAGCAGCATAAACGCAAAGTATTTAGTGCGTAGCGCCGGCCCTGTTGTTGGTGAGCGAAGCAAGCAGGAGCAAAGCCCCCTTGTCCAACTTAAAATTTAACAGAAAACCTGAACAAACTGTTAATAAGACAGTAAGTATGGGCGGATGCCACTTTACAAAGTGTCTTGAAATAATTGTCAGCCCCATCACTAACAACAAAATTCAACTTGGTAACACTAGCCTGAATCCATCCTTAGCAACAAATTTGTCTTAGCAGAATTATACAGTTTTGGTGATCTAAATAGTGGTTTCATGAGGCAGCACAATAGCACAGTGGTTAGTAATGCTGCCTCATGGATCCAGTGTCTTGACACTAAGTCCTAAGCTTCAGTGTTGCTTAAATAGACCTTGCATGTTCTCCCTATTTCTGTGTGGATTTCCTGTGGACACTGCAGTCTTCCTCCCAAAGACGTACAGGTTTGATTAATTGGTGACTTTAAATTGGTCAACTTTGATAGGTTGGTTTGCCTTGAACAAAGTGCTTACAGAATACACAGCCCCCATGATCCTGAATTTGAATTAAGTAGGTTGAGGATGTTAGGTTATATGTTAGTCAGTAGTTAATGTAAATGTAAAGCTTCACAATATAATAGTGTGTTAAAACATTTAAACATTTTAAAGAAAAAAATGTTAGGTCGATGAAATAATTTTACTTTTGTGGTGAGTAGGTTTGTATTTAAATAACTATATTACAATTTACTGTTCTCGTACAGTGTTCAGACCAATTCTTACCACATTCTTCATTGCATCAGAATTGAACCACTCCCTTCCCTAAGCTGACTCAAAAGATAAAAAATAGCTGTAAACAACTGTAACCTAACCTCCAGATGACGCCTCACAGGTGCATCATATACCATAAGCTTAACACCCTCTTGACTAGTACTCAACAAATGTGATGTACAGTAAAACAAAATGTCCTTTTAGCCTGACTGATCACTTCTGTACACTGACTTGATGTAGATAGTGATGAATCCACTATAACTCACAGATCCTCCTTTAAAGGTATACTTTCAAGTTTTAGTTATCCAATTGTGTATTCAAATCTAACATTTCTACTTCCTATGCACAATATTTTACATTTAGTTTTATTAAATTTCATCTGCCACAATCTGCTCATGCCTGTATGATATCCAAATCCCTCTCTTACAATTGAACTGATTCTACATTATCTGGTCCTCCATCTAGTTTAGCTATTTTTAAATCCACACACACTTAGAAACAGTGAAATAAAGAGTACTAGGGATTGATTGTATTTCAGATAGATTAGCCTCTAATTACAAGTATGGTTTGAATTAAATCAGAACACACTGAGCAAATTAGAGTCTGAAGAGAATACTCCTAGAAATTCTAAGAAGTGCATTAAGGTAATGAAGTTTACTCTTTAAAAAAAGTACCAATTTTTAATAATGGGCTTAGAAAAAAAATCTGTACATAATTAACAAGGTACATTTAATTAAAGCTCAATATAATATATCAAAGATTTTCTTGATGGCAAATTAAACCAGAGGCTGCTCCTGGCATAGACAGCATAAGCAAATGCCTAAAGTGTCAAATGATCGTCCTTCTGATCTGCAAGGTTGCATCGAAATGGCTCTCATGTTTGCAGCTGCATCAGGCGCCTCTTTCACTGTTCTGTTATTTCACTGCTGCTGCTGCTAGAAACCAGAATGGGGCCCGAGAAGGGAGCAGGGTGGCTGTCAAAGAATATGTTCTATACCTTTCTCAGGCTCTCTTACTGTACAAAGACATTTAACACAATGTATCCATGCACACAACTGTATTTTGCTTTAACACACACAAGCATGTGGAATAACATCCCAGCAAATCATATACAGTGCAAAGCTTGTCATTTTGCCTTATTTATAATTAAGCCAATAAAGTGAAATAAAATGAATATTGAAAACTACATTTGTAGAATGTGAGTTTGGTTTCATTTTTAGCTGGACATGACCTTTGATTAACAAGGGCAATGGATATATCTGTTCATTTGGTGATGAAACCAACATGATGTATTCATTATAATAGGTAAAAAAAGTTGTCATAATAATCAGTTATGAAAAGTCAAAGCCATCTGGCACTTTAAGAAAAAGCAAAGGAAGAATTGGAGAAAAGAGCTAAATTTAAAGTTATGCCATGTCACAACATCAGAAACATTTTTATATAAGATTTTTGGATTAGTAATGGCAGGGCTAAGACGATAGGAACAGTAGCTGATTAACATTATCTCTGCTTCATATCCTGTTACATGTGATACATCCAAACCTTCTCTTAAAATGTCATCAGCAGGCTGCAGCAGAAAGTCTAAGCTATAAAGTTATCGGATTTGTTTGTAAGTAAATGACTCATCAGAAGGAATCTTCAGTTTTCACTTTGACGTCTATAGGTATATAACAAATTTAGCTCTACTTCAAAACATGGGTCATGTTTCCTGATTCAGATGGATGTTTGTCTTAAATAATGATACATTGTAATATCCTAATAGTAGCGAGAAGCAACTATGCTAGAATAAAAATTGTGTTTTTGATATTAATGCAGATGTACATATTTGGGTGCTTCCTCCCCTTTACTTTACAATTGTTTTTATTCTAAAATAATTTCTTGAAAAAACTGGGTACTAATAGCATGGTGTTCCAACATTCCTAAGTACAGTTTGTGTTCATTAAAGGGGCATGGTGGGGTGTGTGGGTGCCTTGTAGATCTTGCATACATCACCAAATTACCCAGGGCTAAAACCTTTTAAATATTCAAACTATTTTCCATTCTTAATTATGTTTCAGCATCAAGACATTTCTATATATCAGCTTCCATTTTTTTAATAAAGTAAGGAAAATATTTTCATAAGGCAGAAAAAATTAGTTTTGAATCAGCACAGCAGTTCTGAAACCAAAGTAGCACTAACTGTTTATCTTTTTTTAACACTGTATCATGAAGAGTTCACAAGTGGTTAAATGAAGTGATGTTTTTTTAGCACATTCTCTTGCAAATCAAACAGCTTGAAATTCAAAAACTTTTTAACAATTTACCACATTCTGCAGAAGTATTAAACTCTGCCCTGTTGTAACAATGTACCGCTTTCTGCAGAATTATTAAACTCTGCCCTGTGGTGCTAAAACTTGTATTTACTGTTCCCATTCTGCTTTGTTCTCTTTCTAATATTTTTACTTCTGAGGAGCATTTGATGTTACATCGTACTACTTTATCACTGGCTTAATATAAGCTGCCTCATAACTGTTCTCATGATTCTCATGATATTACTTTAATCTTGAAATAACTGTTAGCTCCAGTTCTGCTGCTGTTTTATCATAGATGCTTTGCGGTTAAATAGAAAATAACCAGATCAAGCACACTTCCATAGCAGTGGTCCATCTTCACAAAAAGAGTGTCTAGCTCTTCAAATGTGTACAAAAATGTGAAAAATCATTGTTTGAAACTCTAAAGCATTATGGATTAACCCACTCCCTCATTTATCCTTTTTATAAACCATTTTATAAACCTCATTAATATCTGTGCACAGCTAGATCCTCTCCTTACAATGGTGTTGCTGTTTGTAGCACTGCTATCTCATGGTTCTAGTATCCTGCACCAGAATGTTCTGTCCTTGTCTTTGTGGGTTACACTGTAGGTACTCAGGTTTTTCACCCATTGGAGTAACTGGTGATTTCCAATGGGCACCTGTATGGGTGTGATGGTGCCTTGTGCTGAATGATGCTCTTTCCAGGGCTTTTTCCTGCCTTGCATCCAGTGATTTTGGAATATTACAAGCCACCTGTGACTCTGAATTGGGTTAAGTGTGTTGGAGTAGGCAGAAATACAGTAACCAGCACTCGGTGCGTATGCAACACATCATATATCCAATGAGAATGCACATCTATGCTCCATGAGACTAAGTCAATTCTTCTAAAATGAACAGTACATCTTTAAGATTTTGTTGATACCTTGAATATTGGGAAGAAGCTCACACAGCAGAACCCACTAATTGGCTTGTTTTTCTACTTAGTCATTACAACCCCCATATTGACTTAAGTGTTTCAAATAACTAAGAAAGGGACAAAATTAACTTTATGGTCATTAACAAACTCAAGAAATTGTATTGTGAGATAGGGCATCCTAGTCAAACATTTAGCATCTCTTAATTTGTTGCAAGTAGACTATAACAGACAAAACATAATCAATTTGTTAAGTGTCTTGGCATTACTACTCCTAAAACTTATACAGACACCAAAATAGCAACCAAGAGGCAGAAATCCCCACATTACAATTTTTATAGTATATACTGCATGGGTTACCAAAGATTCCATCAAACGCACTTGACAGTGCTCCATTCATTAATACAACCATCCATTTTCTAACCCATTTATTCAACTATTGCTTTTCCTGTAACAGTGGGAACCGTACATGTATATTCTGACACACATGCATATTCACTTATACAGGACTAATTTACAGTGGTCAGTTAATCTAACATGCACATTTTTTGGAATGGGGGGGGGGGGTTCAAATAACATTACTCAGAGGAAATAAAGCAGAAAACCATTAGGAGATGTACAAACTTTACACTGGCAGTGACTGGTGGAAGGATCTGAACACAGTATGTTGGAAATATGCCAATCAATGCATCAGTATGCCACCATTAAAATACTCCAAGCCTTAACTTAAATATATGTTTTAAGCAAACTGAAAGTACATATTGAATTATCTTGTCTTATTTCCCAATAATTGTTCTATGCTTAAATCCAAGATCTAAAAAATAGCCTTCATGATTCTTCATAAGTTGCATTTGCATTATTTTAAAAGGCTATTTTTGTTATTTCAAAAGAGACAATGTATAGTTTTCAGAGTCTGCTTAATAAATGCAATCACTTTTCATTAAAGTAAATAAATTTCAAAATGTCACCTTTGGATTTTTGCAGGATCTTGATTTTATCTTCTAAGACCGAGATCTTTTTATCCTGTTAAAATGTAAATAAATAAAAATACAATAATTGCCACTACCCAAATTTGAAAATGCAAACAAATGCATTCCATCTTTTAATTGATATATTAATCCAATTTAGGGAGATGCAAAAAAAAAAGATATATTCAAGATTAAAATGCAACAATTTATTCTAGAATTACAGACAGTACCAGAAATAAGTGCATCCAACTGCTCCAACTAATACCAGCAGGCTTCAGCTTAGGCAGACCCAAAATGGGGAGCTGGCTTTAAAAGTTTAAAATATCAGATAGACTCAAAATATATAAAAATGTCTCACAAGTGAGAGAGAAACCATAAAATTATGGCATGTAAAGACAAGTTTTACAAAGACTTAATAAATGAAGCTATTTATTGAGGGTGGCATGTTGGCAAAGTGGTAGCACAGTCCTCTACAGTATGGACACTGGGGTTCGCATCCCTAGTGCTTCCTGCATTGACTTTGATTGTTTTCTGCATGTCTGCATGGGTTTTCCCTGGGGGTTGCACAGGAATTCGCCTAGCCTACAGTTCAAAAATATGCAGGTTAAGTGAAATGGAATTGCCAAAATGACAATGGAGTGTATGTGTTTATGTGAATATTTATCCAGTAATGGGCTGATGCTCAATCCAGGGATTGTTCCTGCTTTGAGTTGGAAGCTTACTGGAAATAATTGAGCCAGTTGCCTCTGTGACCCTGCTCCGGATAAGTGGGTGGGATGGATGGGTGGGTGGTTATTTAATGAATTAAAATCAAAAAAGAACAAAAACAGCAAAAGGGCAAAACTATATCAAACAGGACTTGCCTATAAAGTCGATCCAAGGTGAACTAGCCTAATCTATGAACCAAAAGCAGTAATCCAGTAAACAGGGCAAAAGAATCAGTAATCACAATACATCAAAAAACGAGACATAACTCGTGAAACTACTATAAAAGACTCAATGATCCACTGCTGGGTCTCTCTTTCTGACTGAAATATAAAACTGGAGGGAGGACACCGCAATAATGACATCAGGGTGGCTCTGACTGATTAAGCTCTAACCACAAAGTACAAGGAATTGCAGCACATTTAAAGTGCATAAATATCTCTCTATTATATACAAAAATCTTGGGACGAGATGAGACATTTTCAGAGAGATAATTTCACGTCCCGCGAAATGAGACTTTGTGCCAAGAATTGAAAAACTAACAGGTCCAAGCGGGGGGTGGAAAGAAAAGACAAACAGTAGAAGAAGAAAAGACAAAGACTAGAAGACAAAGTAGAACTTCGTAAAGAGGTTTAAAAACGTTGACACCATACACGTGCAGAGCAGGTTACAGATTATAAAACATAGAATCGAAAGAGTTAAACGATCGAACGTATTAGAAATTCTATAGCCAATAATGGATACAAAACCTTACGTCTAAAAGTATCGCACTTTACACAAAATATATCTGAAAAACACAAACAAAGAAGTTTTCTTGGATTTCTATATAAATCCGAAAGATCACGCATATATAATACCAACATGTGACAAATTGTCAGCGATAATAGTTTTGAAAGATGGAGATATCAAAGACAGAATTGATATTTGTGTTTATCCAAAAACAAAGCACAATTCGTCGCAAGCGTCAGATCCGGGAAATGACTAGCACATAGGGCCCGCACGGGGGTAAGCGAGTGAAGCGAGCAGGGGGTAGAGCCCCCTAGTTAATTAATAAAACAAACACAACACAGATAACACATAAACATGAAAAATAATCAGTCAAAATTAACACAAAAATACAGAAGATACATATAAACCAAAGAATAAACCAAAGCTGAAACACAACAGTTTACTTACATACATTTTCATTTCCTGAAACGTGCATTAAAATCATACAGGTATTGTAATATGTAAAAAAATATACATATATGTTGGGTGAGAACTTCTATATTTTTGCAAAAGGAAGAAGGTCCAAGTGTTTAGAGTCCTAGCGCTTTCTATTTTGCTATATATAGTAGTTGTGAGAGAGACATGGATGCTATCCAGTGACCTGAGATGAAGACTGGACTCCTTCCTATTGTTGTAACACATCAGTCGTTCTAACTGACTGTAAATTATGACATCAGAATGGATTATTATGTGTCTACCCATATACCCTAAATATAATTAGGCAGATTGAGTTATAGGCTGCAAAAATGAGCTGGGAAATGCCAAATATTCTGAATCTCAGGATCATAATTCTAATTCTACCATCACAGCCTATCATGAATGTCTTAGACTGGACACTAGTCCATCAGAAGACTCACACATAGCCTCACAAGGAACATTTTTGTGGTTCAGCAGACTGTAAATATGCATTGCATCTAACATGCAAACTCCACATAGAATATGAACAGACAAGAATCTGAATCCAGTCTACTAAAGCCGTGAGGCAGCAGCACAGACCACTGTGGCCAAATATACTGAAAGCTAAAGCAATTTTCAGACCATTGAATGACCAAGATGATTGAAAATTTTAAACAAATTTTTAAAATGTAAACATATCATGTAAAATACCTTTTGTTTGAGTTCATTTGCTTGGGAAATAACCTTCTGCTCCAACTGGGTCAATTTTTGCATCATTGAAGACATTAGTTCCAAATCAGTGGGCACAGAGCCTGGGAAAGGAAACAAGGCTATGAAACCAAGAGAACATTTAATCTAGAGTTAATCAAAATGCAGCATCAATCTTAACGAGAAAAATTACCTTTATTAGGAATTTTCTGAAGGGCATTTTTGGGAATAGAGGTGGATGTACCATCAGCAGCTGGAGCAAATGGTGACTTCAGGATGTCATTCAGTAAAATCGCTTCATCATCTAATTTAAGTAATAATATTAATAATAATGAAAGCATTATTTTTTTAAGAATTTGTATTATAACATTCAATTCTTATCAAAAGGGTTGTTTTATTTCAAACCTGGGATAAAATAATTAAACCTAATTAAAAGGTGCTATAAATATAACTTATTTATTAATTGAACAGGTTTGTTATTTTATAGATGATGATTCAGCTGAGACAAGGTGGTTTGTACATTTGGTGATTTGCAGAGGAGGCTTCTGCACATTCTATACTTCTGCCAATTCATTTGTAGGAGACATTCAAGGATGCAGTGGTTTTTTTTTTTTTTTTGCTATTCTTGTTAACAGATAAGGTTTTTATGTTTCTTTGTATGTATTGTTTGGTCATCTTTTCGCTAGCATAAGCCAGACTACCAATATTAGAAGCCCAGAACAATAAAATAAAAAGTAAGATATTACATGGAAAAACACTGTTTTTACTTTGTAAAAAGAGCTGGTGATTTTGGTAATCTGGTTCATGTTAAGGTATGGCATGTTTGGTTTGATAACCAAATATTCTTCATCATCAAGTGCTGTTTGCTCTGTAAGACTATACTGGAAAAAACAGATTCAGAAATGGTGTGATTATTTGCAATAGGAGTGGGCAGTGAGTTTGTTCTGAATAGCAACGTACCTGTCATAGATATTGTAAAAGCAAATTGAGCATCAATGGATTTTAAGCAGATGTAAGGATTGCACTTATTATCTGTTTTGGGAAAGACTCTTTATATCATTTCCCCTCCAATGCTATTTCCAAAACTAGGTCACAAGTTGAGAAAACGTACACTTTTTCTGGCTTTTTTATTCTTAGCTTTTCATATGGCTCTGCAGTAACAGATGTGAACAAAGACAAATTTTGTATCTTAATTTTGTACTCCAGACAGATACATTTATACAAATAATGATTTGGGGCATTTTTCTTCATGTATAGAGTATAATAATCTGTATTGTACAAGTACCTGTGTAAAGTTTCTGCTTGAAAGGTACAGGCCTTCTCCTAAAAGAAAAAAAAAATAGTCAAGTGAAATGCTGTAATTATAATGGATGTGCTACAAATCACTGTTATCAGTAAAAGAAATGCCAGCTAATCACAACAGACATTACCCATTTTTGTATTCATGCCAGTACAATTCATGGCATGCAGGCAACTTCATCTAAGACCTGCTTGTTCAAGTCTTTCATTTAAAGATTATCGTCAAACTTTTAGATAAACACACTGCAGAAAAAATGAAGTTCTGCTTTTTGTTAGCTGTAAAAATACTGGTTTATTAAAATATATCAGCCTTTACCTTTCTAAAATTCAAATATAAAAAATGAATATTTCTAAAGTTCAACTCCAAAAATGACGTGATAATAAACCTGTGATATTTTAAACTAAAAAAGTGGCAGTTAAAAAAAAATCCAACCAGATTATGCAGCAGTGCTAAACACCATGCTCTCCAGTGTCAGTGGGTTTTACCTGTCCCGTTACCTGTGATCTGGAAGGTCAGGCAGGGGAGCCCGCTTGTTCTTTCCCAGGGAAGATAAAGCAGAACTCATTTTCTATTCTGTTAAAATTAAATTATAAAAAAATTAAAATGGTGCAGTGCTTTTTCACCTCTGCTTACTTGTGTTTTTTATGCCGTCTGCACCTATATATACAAACATTCAAATAAAATAAGGATCATTTATTTATCCTGCTATACTCACTAAAGGAATGAAAGTAAGCAGTATTGATGTTTAGAAGTGACAGTCTAATTAAACTGTTCCTATAAGTGCCCTTCAGTATGCTGTATGTTAATAACTGGCATTTCACAATAAAGTATATAAAATACTCCAAGAATGTGTGTTATAAATCTTTAATTGGTCAATCTGAAACTCTGCAGATCCACAGTTTGTAACGTGTTTTTTATGCTTCTGCACAAAAGGTCATAGCCAACAAGATACCCAGTACTCTGCAAATCACAGGTGACAGAATACAAAGAGGCAAAGAAACTAGCCACAATTGTCCTTAACCAAAAACATCAAAACATAACTGGGGCAGTGGGGGTTTGGGGAAGGCGATGGTAAATCTCATCTACTGAATATTACATTTTTATGTTAGTTATGCTTTTACACAAAGTGACTTATAAATTACATTTGTATACTAATTGTACCATTTTGGAATAGTGCTGGTAAATTAAGCCAGCTGCAGGAAAGACAAAATTAGTATATAAAAATGCATACAAACTGCAATGTTTTCATCAAATGGTTACATCTTATTGCTGTGAAAGTCAGTGGCAAAGCATTTGTCTTTAAGACTGTCTCTATTGTGGTTAATTTTATATGGGCTGTTTTATGCTTGTCCTTTTTACTTGTTTATTTGCACTGCATATACTGTATTTGGATGCTACTATAAATGTAGAGTGAATGCAGTCAGACTTCAAAGGAGATAAGTTTTCCTTCAAGGAAAAATCATTGGCTATTTTTAGACTCAAAGTAACATAGTCTTCCTAAAGAAGATTCGAAACTGAGATGTTTACAATTAGTATAACGATAATCAAATTACATTAGAAATAAACACATTTTTATGCACCTTCTCACATTTTGCAGCATTGAACAACCATTTCTACATTTTATAAAAACAGGTATCACATAAATGGATATACCTAAAGACACCTTGCCTTCTTCATGAGCAATTTTACAGAATGTGTTCAAAGTTGGAAATTATGAGCAATTTTACAGAATGCGTTCAAAGTTGGACATTTATAATGTGTTTACTCAATTTAGAGAATTTAGAGAAGCCACCTATACCATACAGTATATGCAACTGATTTGCAATTAAACTTTTATAAAACTTTTGAAGTATTAAATTAATATATTTTGTGTTTGCCTGGTGGTAGTTGACATATCAGACAAAAATAAGTAAAAGGGAAGGATAAGTAAAGAGATAATCCAAAGCATAACAGAAAATCCAGAAAAGAAACCCTAGCAGTGACCCTGGGCCTAACCATACAGGTTTTGGGACATGTCTACAAGGTAGGGTGGCTTGTCTACTGGCTCACTGTCAAAAACACAGTCCCACATGTCACCTCCCTAAATATTCTCACTTCCTTACACTGTGCTCTTGCAACACCACTTTCCTGACAGGTTGAGCTTTTTCCCCCAACTTATTATGTTTTTCCAAGCCTATAGGGTATATGGTGTTAAAGCAGCTTCATTAACCAACCTGGACTTACTTCAAGAGTTAAGATTTCCCACAGATAATCATGTGGCTTTTCCCATTTCTCCACAGTTCTGGACCCTTACAGTATATACATTTACAACCCAGGCATTCCAACCTAGACATTTTTCTAGACTTTTAGCACTAGACCAGAATGCTGCTAAACCGCTTATAAAGTTACCTGTTTTCAATAATACTATTTACACCTAAGCATTTTAGCAGCGAGCGATTTTAAAAAACCCTTCATGCAGCTGTTTTCAAACATTTTTGGCCAAATGTTTCTTTCATTGAAATAAATGGTAATACACATAGACATTGAGGGAGAGATTAAACACATGTGTAGCTTGCAATCAAGTGATAAGTACTAAACAAAGTTATAGGTATACACATAGTTTTAATCAGGTTCAGTAAGTTTAGCACAGATGTTTTAACATATAGGTGGAGTGGTAGCGCAAAGTTGTCATTCCTGCCTCACAGTGCCAAATGTATAGGGTTTGCATGCTCTGGCAGATCATTTCAGGATTGCTTGGTATTACAAGTGTACTTAACTCCAGATGACTACATGCTTTACAACTGAATACTAGGAATGTGTCAGTAACACTTCTCAATTAACAAAATACATTCAGCCTTTGATGTGCTGTGTAGTAAATAACATCCATACCCTTTTCCTATCAAAATCCCTACCCCTGGGTATTTAATATTGGCCTTTTTGCCATCAGATCACAGTATTTTAAAATATATGTAAAGTAATTGAATTAAAACTAAAGTACCACTTTATTAATAGGTTTTGGTAACTGGATTACATGCAGCACACATTTTCTTCTTTCCTTACGCCCAGTGCTGCTACAATAATCAGTGACTCCTTTTCACCCAAAATGGGTGAATTAAATTTACCCCACAGCACATTCTGGATTAAATTTATATGAATATAATGTCTGTTCAGTTCTTTTCACTTGATTGCATACTATGCACATGTTACACTGATGGCAAATAGGATTTTGTTTTTCTTTTGCAAAATAACGCAATGATTTTTTGTGTGTATGTGGTGGGGATAAGCTTCCATAAGTAACAGAAAGACACTATCACATTTCACCTTACTTACATGCTTATTGACGTCCGTGTGAATTCCTGGAATTTTTCAAATCAGGGTGAACCCAATATCTACACTCATGGTGCTGATGACACCTGCTCTACAGTACTGTCATCACCAGGATTAAAAGTACTAAAGTCCCAGAACACATTCTGGAGACACAACATCCTCACAACACTAGAACATCTCACAACCCATAAAATGGAAAAGGGAAATGATTTCAGTAAATGATTTCAATCATATCTTCCAGCAAAGCACTTCTTTGAAAATGCTTGAAAACCTCTTTAAAAATGCTTGCAAATTCTTTATAGATAATAATTTATTGCCTACTATCAGATCTTGCAAGTATGACTCTATTTTTATCTCCGACCATGCCCCTCTGATCACGGAGCTTAAATTATTATGCCCTACACACTCATCTTGTAGCTGGTGTCTTAACCCCCTGTCATTAACTGATGAAAACTGTACAGAATTCACCTCTGAGCAAATTGACTATTTTTTAGTGACAAATGCATTCTCAGAGGTCTCTGCAGGAATACTATGGGGAACTCTGACAACTTTTCTTTAAGAGAAACAGATTATTTCATACATTTCCTACAAAAATAAATTGGAAACCAAGAAAGCATCAGAGTTAATAAGTGAAATTACCAGAATAGATCAATAATACAAGGTTTCCAAATGAGGCACTTTATAAGAAAAGACAGATTTTGCAATCAAAATGTAACCTCTTGACAACAAAAGAAATGGAACAGCTCATCTTTAAATTGCAACATCTTTACTGTGAACACAGAGAGAAGGCTAGTAAGATCTTAGCTCAACAAATACACAAGCAAGAAGTTTACAACACAATAACAGAAATTACCAAAACAGATGGAGATAAAAGCATTGCAATTTAAAAATATAATCCACACATTTAGAGAGTACTAGAGCTGGGCAGTATGACCAAAATTCTATATCACTGTATTTTTCAAAATTATACCAGTTTCATGGTATTCAAAGGTATTTTTCCCCCATGCAGTAGAATAACCTATTCCACTGTCATGAGAATTGAACATTGTACAAAAAAAATGTTAATGTGCAAAGAAGTATTAATACAGGTTTGCAAGACCCCATAAAATGATAGTTTTGAAGGGGGTGGCACTAATGAAGAAAAGGAATCATACTGCATGACAGATGCAGTCAAAATATAGAACCTTTTTATTGAACAATTTTTGCAAACAACTTAAACTATAATTTGGCAACATATTTTCAACCATCCAAAGAGGTATTTACACTTAGTAAAATATTCAGAGGTGCTTGTCAAAAGTTGTATTGCACTGAACATGACTTAGAAAAGGAATAAATAGTAAATATGTTTTGTAAACCAACTACACTTTCTGTTAATGTTAACAATCTCTGTCCAATGACACGTCAGCTAAATGGATTGTAATGGTATTGGTTATCTCAATCCATCGCTTGCTTTTTTTGTCATAGGCAGCACTTCTAGCAAATGCGTCTACAAGTAACGTCTGACTTGAGTGTCCTCTCGCTTTTTCAGTTTTACCTGAGGATGTGGAGGGTGCCAATCTTAGTTCCATATATTCATGGTACTCCAAATCATGTTTGCGGCTAAAATGGTGCAGCAAATTGCTTGTGTTGCTGCCTCCGGCAACAAGTTTAGCTCGACGGCATTTGCAGTAAATAGCTGTTTGGTCCACATCCGACCTTTTAAAACCAAAATCTCCAGACAACAGACACAGCTCCTTTATTCGGCAAAAGTTCTTCTGTGTCATCATGTTCAGCTTTATCGTCTGCTACAGCTTTAGTTTCGGAAAGTTCTCTGTCCATGTTCACCGCTCAATACCTCCACTAATGCATGAACTCCGTTGCATGCGTGTTTAGCGGTGTAGCAGTGAAAAAAGTCCCCCCTTAAAACAGTTTCCCGCTGCGCCATGTTCCAAATGTTGTTTAGGCTATTTAAACCAGTATTGTGGTATAAGAAAAATCCATATCATAACAAAAACAAAAAATGGTTTTCGGTATGAACCGGTATACCTCCCAGCACTAAAATGTACTATAAGTCCTTATATTCTACTCAGTTCAAAGAAGATAAGACACAATCTAATGAGTTTTTTATGCTATTACAAATACCACAGCTAGATATTCTTAGTGCAGAAGAACTGAATAAACCTCTGACATTCTCAGAATCACTAGACACTATAAACTCACTCTAATGTGAGAAAGTAGCAAGCCCTGATGGCTAACCAGTGGAATTTTATAAAAGCAATTTCAAATACTTTAGCTCCACTACTAATAGCAACATTTATAGAAGATAGAGACAACAAAATTCTACCTGAAACATTTCGCCAAGCATTAATTACCTTCTTCTCAAAGAAAAATAAGGACTTATTACAATGTGCATCATACAGACCAATTTAACTTCTGAATAATGATGTTATGATACTCTCCAAAGTTCTAGCTACAAGGACGCTACAGTAAAAGTGGTTAATGGAACATGTTTTCTTCTGTAATATCACAAGATTAAAGAGTATTTATTAAAGGTAGACACCTAGCTTCTAATCTTTGATATTTGTTTAAGTTAATATACTCACCCATAAAATCTAACATACCAGAGATCTTATTATCTTTGAACGCAGAAAAGGCATTTGACATGGTTGAATGGGACCACTTATTCACCACATTGCACAAATTTGGGTTTGGCCCAAACATGTCTACATGGATCAAACTACTTTACACCAGTACAGAAGTATCTGTTTGTATTAACAACATTATTTCCAACTACTTTGGACTATAATGTGGTACACGACAAGGATGCCTCCTATCACCATTGCTCTTTGCAATCACCATTAAGCCATTGGCCATTCACTTTCGAAATGTATCACAAATATAAAGGGGATTACCCAGAGAATGACTTGAACAGAAAATATCACTTGTCACACACACGTGTTTGGGGGACAACTAAAGGGCCTGAATAAATGTAATTACACACCGGACCAGGGGGTGGTGAAAGGTACTAATTCTCTCTCTCAATTCCTTACAGACCATTCTTGGGAAATCTTGCCTGGTTCCAGGTCAACCAATGACGTCACTTCCGGTTCTGGTCCTGAAGACATTATGTCCTCGGCGAGCATTTAAAAGCCGCCATCTTAAGACAATGATCAGTTCTGTTTTGGACTCAGTCGTGTGAACATGTCTGTTCTCTTTAATCAATTTTGCAACCAGGAAATATTATATGGGTGGCTGCCCCAAACCTTCCCAATGGTTCTGGGCCATTCTTATTACACACTATATAAAGATGACATGGTACTGTATACAGTATATCAGATCCACAAACTTTGTACCAGCTGTCTTAAATGCTCTAGCAGAATTTCAAAAGATATCTAAACTTAAAATGAATTTGAATAAAACTGTGGTGAACTTTCTAGTACACAATATTAGACTGGATTTATTTTAGCAGATCAGTTTAAATACCTAGGGGTAAACATCAGAAGTAAATATAAAGATCTTTTTCAACAAAATTTTGCTGTCTACATGGAACAAATTAAACAAGGTGTGAACAGACGGTTTACCCTCCATTTCACACTACCATGGAGAAATAATGCTGTTAAGATGACCGTCCTTCCTAAGCTTCTTTTGTATTTCAGAGCATTTCCATACATATTAACAAAACATTATTAAGAAATTAGATTCAATTATAACCTCATTTATTTGGAATTCAAAACATCTATGCAACCAAAGGGCAGTTCTAATGACCTAAAGAAATCATCATGGCACTACCTAACTTTCAATTTTATTACTGGGCAGCTAATATATAAGCCATAAAGACCTGAACATTGACATAAATTGATGAATATACACAAGCCTGGTCTACAATAGAGATGAAATCTTGCAGTACTTCTTATTTTGCCCTGCTTTGTTCCCCCAATAAATACAAATTATCGTTTATATACTAATAATCCGGTCCATTATAATAGTCTATCAGTCACTCAGAATATGGAACCAATGCAGGAAGCACTTTAAGACAGAGAAGCTTTTATCTGTTGCACCTCTACATGATAATCACCTTTTACTACCCTCTGAAACCTAAATAGCATTTAATGTTTGAAAAATGTCTGGGATTAAAACACTTAAAGAACTGTATATATACAATGTCTTTGCATCTTATGAACAATTATGCTTCAAATTTAACTTCCCATCAACACAATTTTTCCACTATTTTTAAATCAGAAACTTTGCTGAAAAGATCCTGTCCAAATTTGTACTCCCGGATGGGCTTAAAGTGGAGAAGGAAAAATTGATTGTAATTGCCTTTATCACACTACAAGCAGGGCGGCACAGTGGCGCAGTGGTAGTGCTGCTGCCTCGCAGTTAGGAGTCCCAGGTTCGCTTCCCGGGTCCTCCCTGCGTGGAGTTTGCATGTTCTCCCCGTGGCTGCATGGGTTTCCTCCCACTGTCCAAAGACATGCAGGTTAGGTGGATTGGTGATTCTAAATTGGCCCTAGTGTGTGCTGTGTTTGTGTGTGTCCTGCGGCAGGTTGACACCCTGCCTGGGATTGGTTCCTGCCCTGTGTTGGCTGGGATTGGCTCCAGCAGACCCCTGTGTTTGGATTCAGCGGGTTGGAAAATGGATGGATGGATGGACGGACACTACAAGCACGTAGACTTATCTTACTCAATTGGAAGAATACCTGCCTCCCTGTTATGAGTAAGTGAGTAACTGATATTCTATACTACTGGAAATTGGAACAAATTAAATTCTCACTTAGAGGATCAATTCAAAACTTTTTTTTAAAACATGGCAAGATGTAATTAATCAACTCTTAGAAGAAGCATTTATATCGAGGGAAAGGGACATTCTCTTTTATTTGTTGTTTTTAAAGATTTGCTCATGCTGTTGGGTCTCCTCTCTTTGTCTTGGGTGATGGCTGAATTCTGGTTTGTTAAGTTTGACTTGTATGAAATGTTGTTTTCTTCAAATAACATTAATAAAATAAAAATATAAATAAAAATGCACAATGACAACATTAAAAACCATGAAAAAGCAAAAAAAAAAAATGCTGAAAATTTTCAAATGTCAATTGTGAGTGAGCCATAAGTGTTTCATACAGTGACATAGTAAAGACAAGTACTCCACTTTTAATTGATGTGATGTGCTACCACCTGGATATTATGAAAAACTCTTTCCACGTCCTTTGAATTAATATAGTGCCCATAAATTAATAATTTATGTAGCACTTTATAAGCTGTTGGGATGCCCACCTTGCCACTATCTTGAGGTCCTATAACTACTTATTTAGGTCATGGGCAGTCTTCTAACAGCTGCCAACCCACATGATTATGAGTCCTCCCATTATCCTGGCATTTTAAAACACGATATTCCTAGCTTCCAAAAATCCAAACCACCAGCATGCTCATTTTAAATTTGTTCACTGGTAATATTTTACTACACAGGTTTCATAGTGGGATTTCTTTTTTTTTTCTTTGTCAACCCATATTTTTTTTGAGCTACTGTTGTGAGGTCAACATTATGTAGTTTGCTCTTATATTTAAGTTTTAATAAAATTTTGATCACTAAAAATTTTTTAGAGTTCTCCCATTCCATTCTGTTAGACATATGCAGACCCTAGCAGCAGTTACCTACATAACCTTGATTGTGAGCACTGCCACTGACATTTGGCTCGCTTCTAGATTGTTTCCTTATGCCCCTGTTCTTCTTCATATTTTTAGGCTAGGCACAATCTAACAAGCTTCCTGTCACATAAATCACAACTTAGTTAATTTATTTTTCTTAATTTAATTTAAGTTAACATGTAAAATAGACTGATTTGACATTCATAAGGGTCATTTAGTGTCATCTGTTTGTTTGGCACAAAGACAGCATTTCAAAAATAATATTGCTCAATGGTAACTGAATTTTCAAATAAGGTGCATATAACATTTTTTTACGCAACAACCTGTTAGAATGTACTGTATTTTAAATTAATCCTTATGCTTAAAATATTTTGCTCAATGACAACACTGTGCAAAATAAACTGTTTTAAAGAAGAAAGCGAATAAGCAGCAGATAGAGAATAAAAGCAAATGAGGATGAACATGAAAGTAGAAGTGGCTTAGAACACCTTACAGTGTTGCAGATTCACAGTCTCACCCATTTCAAGCAGTGTCCAGTTACTGATTATTGTCACTGTATACCTGGAAGCTTTTGAGCTGCAAGACAGTATTTAAAAGTATCTTCTTTAATAAACATAGTGTCCACATGAAAGATAGATAGATAGATAGATAGATAGATAGATAGATAGATAGATAGATAGATAGATAGACATGACACAACAAGAAGAATGTCACTCACTAGTAACGTGTTTGAGAAGACCTATACCAGCAGTATCAGATGAAAGAAATTAACCAGTTCTGGATGGTTGCCAAACCATTGGAAGGCCCACTCATTCAAACAGCTGAAATGGGTCAATTTAGAGAAGCCAGTTAACGGAACTTGCAAGTCTCTGTGATGAATTAAGAAATTATAATATTTCTAGGACTCTCCCATAGACACAATGAGAAAATACAATTTACAAACAATCAGTAACCAGGCTGGGAATGAAATATGGGCCACCATGATGTTCTTTGGAAAGGTTCACATTTCTATTCAAATTCTCTCCAATATATATATATATATTGTCTATACCTTACACAATTTGTTTTCACTTAAAAATGAATTAAGGCCATAAGATATGAAACTACAAATGTAATTAATTCCAGGGTATTTATACTGTATTTAAAAAGTTTGCTTGTTTTTTTAGTAGGGGTGCAGTGTGTACCACTCTCCATGCCC
Organism: Polypterus bichir lapradei; assembly: GCA_026402145.1. Classification (NCBI taxonomy): domain Eukaryota; kingdom Metazoa; phylum Chordata; class Cladistia; order Polypteriformes; family Polypteridae; genus Polypterus; species Polypterus bichir. The sequence continues at coordinate 4,501,386 of JANRMT010062850.1, read as the reverse complement.
AGGCACTGTATGGGTGTAGTCTTATGTTTTTTCTCCATATTACCTTGGCTTTTACTCCTACATAACAAAGAAATGCTTGTATGATTAATTAGGAAACCTAAACTGCCCTTCTGTGATCAATGAGTGTGCCCTAAACTAGACTGGTATACATTCTAGGGTTGATTTACACCATCTCAAAAGTACTGCTGGGACAGTATAGGTTGCCCATGACCGTAAACTGAATAAGCAGATTAGGAAAAATGGACGCATATAGTGGTCTTGTGAAGCAAGGCAAAAAAAAAGCCAGCTGGACAAAGCAATGGAACTATAAAGTTCCTGGACAGATTATGCTAACCCGGCAAAAAGAGCCTTGCTATTTGTACAATACCATGCAATTCAAGAGAACACGGAATGAATTAACCTGCTTCATTTTGTGTTTTTAGCCAATTTATAACAATATTTAATAAATATAATTAAAAATGTCTGAGCTAAATATTATAAGAAACAGTCGCTATTCATGTTAATTGACTTACCTCGGTACTACACCGTTCTTCTGACATTTTTTGGCCTAACAAATTGTTTGTATACACTCGGTTGCTATGGGAGATGCATGCTCCAAATACCCTTTCTGATTGGTTAGTTTAGTCAAGGCCACCCACATGATTAACAGGAAACTAAATGTAAGCAGGATGGAGGTGCAACAAAGGTAACGGTTACAGGAAAGGTCTGGCAGCTACGCTCTATTGACGGTTTCAATTCTGCATTTGATTTGGCACACGGACATTAAGGCGTGATAGTGTGTGATCTCGTCGTGCTCGCACACTTGTGTGGACAACTTCCGTGCCTAACAATGTCATACCCACTGGTAATGTGAACGTATATTTTTGCGTATATTCTATTGGTTTACATGTGAACACTATTCGTTTATGAATAGTTACTATTGGCTTGCGTGCCTGCTATACTGGTTTCATACATATGAAACATATGGGTTCGTGTCTGTATTTTATTGGTTTCTGCGTGAACTATATCGGTTTGAATATGCATACCATGGTTTGAATATGATCTACTGTATATTGATTTACACGTGTGTTTCCAGTGCGTTTGGTATTGGTTTGTGAGTGAACTGCATTGGTTAACGGTCGAATGCTATCGGTTTGCATATGAACCATATTGGCTTGCGTTTATATACAGTACTACTGCTTGCTGGTCTACCAATGGATTTGTGTGTGTACTATATTGGTTTCATGCACGTCTTGTACTGGTTTCATGTGGATAACATGTCGGTTTTGCGCTTGAACTTTGTTGGTTTTATGTGTGTACTATGCCGGTTTCGCGTATGAAACATACTATTTATGCTAGTGGTGGGCGGATCGATCCAAGTATTGATAATATCGATAATAATGTTGGTATTGATATTGATCAATACCATTGAATGGCATAGTTTAATTTCAATTTCTCTCCTGAATGCACTGCGGCTGTCTAGGTAAGCGCTGCTGCTCTCACGTCTATCACAGCGCGGAGCAGGCTTTGCTCCTCCTCTGTCTTGTGTTTTGATGAAGTACCGTCACGTGACTCAGCAGCGCCAGGCAAGCAAACAGGCTCACGTGCACGCACACACACACACACACACACACACAATACGGAGCGTAAGAAATTATGGCAGAGAGAAAGAGAAGTGGTGTGTGGCTTTATTTTCAAGCCGAAGACCAATCAACGGCAAGTTGTATTATTTGTAAAAAGGCTGTCAAATACAGTGGTAATACAACTAATTTATACAAGCATATGAGAAATCATTCAAAAGAAAATGTAGAGCTACAGAAACGGAGAGAGGAGGTGAAAAATCCAACACAACCTGGCCCCGACAGAAGCAAACCCCCAACCCCGAGGCAGCGGACATTGGCAGAGGCCTTTCAATTTGGCAGAGAATATCCAGGTAGATTATAGTGGTGAAAGTAATATTTTAGTCATCGTCAGCATTAGTTAATTTTAAATTTTCAAAGTGCAAGTGGCTAAAATTATGCTAAGAACTTTATATTATGGATGCTAGTGCTAGCATCAGGGTCAAATAGGTAAATAGTTTGGGTTTAAATGACCATTTTTCAAAGTCACCGTGAACAGAACCACGGTTTTAATTCATTATTTTTTCTGTGCTTACTGAATCAAAATTAATGTGTTATTTGTATTATCCCATAGATAGAGAGATACTTTATTAATCCCAAGGGGAAATTCACAAAAATAGTAAAAAGTGTCCAGAGAATGAGTCCACATAAAAGATAGTGGTAGCAGTTAACAGTGAAATAGAGAAAAATAGAGAAAAAAGGTAGAAAGATAAAGTCATACACGGAGCTGCTGGAAAGGCATATGTCAATTGCCACATGTTATAAAAGTGAATACATTTACTGGAATTGAAACAAATATACTGAATATAATACAGCTCAGATTTGATTGAATATAATTACCCTTTTGTGCTAACTGTGACGAGTACTATACTTAAACTACAAGATGTGCTACACACTTAATTATTTTATTATTTCACTTAGCTGATTCCCCAAGAGCAATGGATATTACGAGGGGCCTTGCAGAAATGATAGTGAAGGACCTGCAACCTCTTTCCATAGTGGAAGATGACAGCTTTAGAAATTTTGTGAGGACACTTGACCCGCGATACAATATTCCAAGTAGAAAATCTTTAATGGAGGGGAAACTAAAAGCTCTTTATGAAGAATGCTGCTCTAAGGTCAGAAAGGAATTGAGTGGTGTGGACAACGTTGTGCTTACAACTGACATGTGGACATCAAGAGCCACAGAGTCATATTTAACAGTCTCATGCCACATCATAGATGAAAACTGGCAAATGCTGGCATATGTGTTAGAAACGTGTTGTGTTCCTGGACAACACACTGCAGACAATATTTGTTCACAGTTAACCAGAATCGTGGAAGAATGGGGCATAACAGACAAGATTCTGGCTGTTGTAACTGATAATTGCGCCAACATGGTTGCTGCTGTGCGCAAAGCAGGTTGGGCACACTACCCATGTTTTGCAAACACTTTGAATTTGGTGGTGAAAGACTCTTTCAAGGCTCACCCTGGCTTGTTTGAGATTCAGCAAAAAGCCAGTGCTATTATTGCTTTCTTTCACCACAGCACTAAAGCTGCAGACAAGCTCAAAGAAATTCAGAAGCAGCAGAAGTTCCCTGAACACAAACTAATTCAAGCAGTTGAGACAAGGTGGAACTCTGTATTCTACATGTGGGAGAGATTGTCTCAGCAAAAAGAGGCTGTTACTACTGTTCTCTGTCTCCTTGGAAAGAGCTCACTTTGCTTAAGTGAGCAAGAATAGTCTGTCATCAGTCTCTCCATCAATGCCCTGAGACCATTTGAGGAAGCAACCAGGGAGATATCAACTGAAAAACATGTTTCACTTTCAAAGGTGATTCCACTGGTGTCACTGCTTTACAGAACCACTGCAACTTCAGAGTGCAAAGGTAGCAAGCTAGCTGCTGAGCTGTCAGTGCAGTGTCACCGTCGCTTCAAGGCTATTGAAACATTTTATGGTCTTGCAGTCAGCACCTACCTGGACATTAGATTTAAAAACCTGGGATTCCGTGATTCTGCAAATGTTGAACCTGTAAAAGCTCGACTTGTCACCGAAATGCAGTCAGTGAGTCAGACCTCAGCACCTTCATCTGCACCAGGCTCAAGCTTTGCCAGCAGCTCTGCCCCAGCCCCTGCAACTACTTCAAGCTCATCTGCAGGGGCTGCTGCATCCCCACCTGCAGCAAAAGGTGGGATATGGACAGAGTTCGACGCTGAAGTCCTTGCATCTCAGCAGCATTGGACAACTGGCACTGAAGTCCTAATTGAAATGTGCAGGTACTCAGAAGAGAGGTCAATTCCTCGGGATCAGGACCCACTATGTTGGTGGAAAAAAAATTCATCAACATTCCCCTCTTTGAGCAAACTTGCCAAGAAGCACCTGGGAGTGGTTGCAACCTCAGTGCCAGCAGAGAGGATTTTTTCAAAGGCAGGACAGTTAATAAGCACCAGGTGAAGTGCAATAAAATAAAAAAATGTGAATATGATACTGTTCCTGAACAAAAATCTTTAATCTGTTCTGCACAATGGAGTGGGGGGATATTTTTTTGAGCGTGTTTACACTTTATTGTATTTTTTATTGTACTTTATTTATTGTATTCCCACTAATTATGTTTTATTTTTCATTTTTTTTAAAGGCGGTTCTCTAATTTTGTGCACTTTATTTAAGAAAATACATTTTGTGTTACTTGTGTTTTATAATAAAGTATTTATTTACTTTGCCTAAATTCTGTCCTGGGTTTAAACACTTAAAAGTTAATGAAAATTAATTCAGCTTTAGCAATTTGATGATGCGTCCACCTTAATTATTAAAAAATATCGATATCGGTATCGGAGATACTACCCCTGTATTTACTTGGTATCGGATCGATACCAAATCTTGTAGTATCGCACACCACTAATTTATGCGTACACACCCTGTTGCAGCTTTGTATATGAACTATGTAGGTTCTGCGTGCGAACTTGGTTGTTCACGAATGATCTTTACTGGCAATGGGAGGGAGAAGAAACTAGAACTCAAGGGCCGGTAGAACGATGGGGCGTAAAGAGAAGCGGGTAGGAGACTGGTCTTTGTTAAAATACTGTGTAGCACAATATTTCCTTTTTCACAATACGTTTGCGAAGGGACTTGGTGGTAATTATTACTGTTTTAACAGTAACTACCCTTTAGTCTGAAATGAACACAAGGCTTAAGTTAAGGACGTATTCGGCCCTCTTCTTATTTACTGCCAGCAACATGTTTGCTTGAAACCAGCGACTGGGCTTTTTCACACAGCTTTTGAAACCAGTTACTTATTCAAATCTAAAGGCTAAATATTATACATTTACGACTGACTCTTTTATTCTATATATAACATTTACGGTATATGTACTACTAGTTACATGTATTTTGCTCAGCACTCTCCAGACAGGTGAACTGACTTGCTCGTGGTCACAGTGTCAGTATCAGGCCTTAACCACTACACCACAATGCTTGCACATCTACAACGTCTATGTTAATAGGCATAATAAACTGCTCCATTCTTTGAAACGCTAAATATTCGACATTTTGGACCTGCACAGGTGAGTTACATCATAGTGGGCCACTTTACCTGCACAGTTTTGAGACAAGGCAGCCTTTAAGATTTAACCGAGTTTGCCCTACCCAATCCGGGTACCTGGTTGAAATTGACAAGGCATTCATAATCTTTCCGTGTGGCGGGGGCACTGAGCAAAAGAAATTTAACCAGTGGTAGTAGTAGTACAGTATATAAATGTTGTATGTTGGATAAAGGCGTAGGTCGTAAATGTGGAATATTTTGCCTTTAGAATAAGTAAATGGGTTCAAACGCTCTATTAAAAAGTACAGTCTCTTATTGAAAGCAACTATGTAGCTGGGAGCGAATAAAAAGACCAACCCAGACAACAGTATTAGATATATAATTTACGGCGGAGGTGACAAAACTATATGCAATTTAACAAAATACATTAATACAGAGACGGTTTACCATATAGGCAAACTATATAATATATAGGGCTATAAAATGTGAGGAACGGCTTATTTAACCATTACAGACTCTGACGTTGACTTACAAATACTCGGACTCAATTCAACACGAAGGGTAAAGGCTGCACATTCTAGTAAACATATTATCTCCGCGCTCGAAAGATCAAGTGGTATCAAAGCCACCCTACCCGAATCATTTAGATATTAGTAACTTGCATGAACGAGCGCGCTAGAAATACCAACAAGGGAGACAGACAGACAGACGCACACACACACAAACGTCATCCCCTCGGTCTTCTAAGCCCGAAAACCTACGCTGCCCAATATACAGGGTGAGTCAAAATTATGTTAACAGTAATGGTACTGCTATGTATATACTTTTATACGATTTTTGTGGACAATTTATGTGCCACATGATGGCGAACAGGTTTGAGACATTCTTGTAAATCATCTCGCACGTATGAAGTATGTTTTGTGAATAAATTTAGTCCGCCATTCAAATGTTAACATAATTTTGACACACCCTTTGAAGCTGTAGAAAGTCTGGTCGCAACTTTTACCGCATCGCCTATGGTAGCAAAAATGTTACTGCCGGCCCTGTATGATTATTACCCAAAAGCTTAAAGTGTTATTTAATGACTTTAAGACGTAACGTGTGTTTGATACGTTGTAAGCCATTTTAGGGGCTTGTGACAGACGAAAAACAAAAAGTGCACAAAAGAAGCAGTATGAATATCGAATTTACTTTTACAGTACAGTATTTCATTATCTGAATATTGGAGAGTTTGAGCTGTTTAATGTAAAACTATAAAAACAAGAGGTGAAATGTATCTCGGGTTTATATTATTCGTTTAGTTATTTTCTGAATATTCCTAATGAGCCGTGGTCGTGGTGCAAGCCTGTCGCAGAGCTCATTGTCGCACACGAATTCATACCATCAGCCAATTAGATCTATACAGTTAATGCTGTTTTTATTTTTTTTTTATTATTGTTTAATCATTACTGGCCTATCGTTTTCATTCACTTAGATGTCTAATCAATAATTCCACCTTCTTCGTCATCTTATTATAACATTATCAACCGAGAAGTTTAGCAAGAAGTTACGCCTTTTTTCAGAAAAAAATGATGGTTTTGTTTTGTGATGTCATCTTTCAATTTAAAATCGAGAATCAACAGGAAGAGCGCGTTTAGCAGAAAGTGAAGCTCGTCTCCATAGGGGTGAAAGCTGCTCTTACTCTCTACACAATGAAGAGACTGTTGATTCTTTTCTGTGTTTGTGCTCTTGTCCTGTCGTCGGTCTGGGCTAACGAGGTAAATGTTTAATTGATTGATTGATTGATTATACTCTAATTCTTATTTATATTCAGACTAATGCAACTTACTTGTAATCAATATGAATTTGTGAAAAGTGAGTATTATAAACGTGATGTCCTCAAAAAACATCAGTCATTGTAATATCTAGATTAATACATTAATATATGTTCATTTTAAAAAATAGAGTCAGTTGCCTAAAACATTTTTAAGAATGCTGTATAGATTTGTTTCTTCATAAATATATATTACCGTCAAAATTACTTATGTATAATTTATTGTATTATTTGTTTGGCATAGGGTTCGTATGCTTTGCAGATTTGGTATTTGTTACAGAAATGGCCAACTTTCGAAACAGATCTGAAAACGTATGTAGGTCACGAATTGTATAAACAGACGTGGAATCGCTTACATGAGACAACACTATGCAAAATTAAGGTCCTTTCCAAAATCTTATCTATGCGTTTAAGTTGAAATTGGCGTCAAAGAAGAGGAATCAGTTTACTTGAGCACTTCGTAACGAAAGGTGCACATTCGATTGGTCGCTTGGGAAAAGATAAATCTTTATGCGTCTTATGCGCAACTCGCCAGTTTTAGTTAATGCTTTCAGGAGTACATTTGAAAGACAGCATTAATGAGAAAACATATTATGTTCATCCTTGCATATACTTTGTCCTTATTTGTTTTTTGCTGTTTAGATACACAAACGTTGCTCCAAACAGTAGCACAAATAGATTTTCCGAAGTTTTATACTGGTATTCCTTTTCACGTAGATATTTGTAACACACGAACATAATCAGTGAAGATTACAGCCATCCTTCTTCAAGAATACGAGAGGTATAGTAACTGGAACAATAGGCAAACACGAACAATGATCCATAGCCTCTTCGTATACTTACAAGAACATTTTTAGATAGTGGATTGAACTTGAAACACCATGAGAAAATCCACACACCCACGGGTAGAACGTGCAAATTCCATGCAGAGACTGACAAGACGGCATCTACTTCCATTGCAAAGTAAGGATTTTTAACCACGAACATTTTTAGGTATGAATCTGTTTTGTACAGTTTAACTTAGAATACTGCAATGTCAAAAATACTAAGTAATAACGTCGTATTAGTAATTTGAAAGAAACATTCTTCCGAAGGGTGTTTCTATAAAGCAAAGGCAGAAGAAAGCAAAGCGACATTTTAGTCTATGAACAGTATTTGTCCAGTGGAAATGGTAGGGTAGGCCTGTATGATTTTAGTAGGTGAAATACGAGAGTTAAACAAAGATTCATAAGTTAACGGTATATGCCAAGCTGTGACGGATGGGTGTGGCACATCAAACACATTCGATGTCGCTGCAGCTGCTCGGTTAATGTCTGTGTGGCGTTCGAACGTTCTCCCCTTCCCTCTCTGCTTTTCTCCCAAAAACCAAAGGAACGCTGACAATAGGTTTTACGATTTGGTGTGAGAATGTCAGACTGTACCCTTGCAATGGATATGTTCTCTTTGTTCTTTTCAATGATTATTTTACTGTCTGTGACATAGTGGGAAATCCTTTTAAAAACATAAACTGTTCTTTGACCCTCTGATAAAGATTCACTGGAGTACAAACTCAAACTGAAACTTGTTCTTAACGAATCACTTGACTTTTGAAAAGATCGTTGGACAATGAAGCGATACAAACTGTACCTCATGCAATTATTGACTTTGATTCATGCACTGCTGAACAGCAGGTGAAGTTTGTAGCGTGACATAAATACATAGAGTTTGCAAACTGGTGAAAAACAAAACCTGTTCATATGTTTTTATTTTTTTTCTTAGTTTTATGCACACAGCTGAAAATTGTGAAATTAATCAAGTGTCAGAGTAATGTTTTTAAATATTTCTCCTCACTATCTACCACTCTCTTTCAGTCTCTCTTGAAATAAACAGGAACCTAATCTCTTTGTTCTTAACATTTGACATGTCGTTCGGTCTGTTGCTGAGGGTTTGCTTGCTGTGCTTGTGTTGTACTCTGCTAGCTATCAGCTTAATTTTACATTTTGGACACTGCATGCTCTCTCACTGTCTCTCTCTCTATATATTATTTTTCATAATCTCAGATGCTATTTCTGTGGTTTGTTGTGTCTGTATGCACCTATTACATTATCTTGCTTTTTGTTCATGCTTTGCTTCCTATTCTGGTGTAGCAGCTTTTTAAGCTTTTAAGCTACTCTTAAGGCTTGACATTACATTTTTCTGTGGTTTCCTCTGTACAGCTAGGTGGGGCTTCGAGCAATGATTCAAGACCAGGGGAACCCTTTCTCTTTCCATTACCACGTAAACCTGATGAACAATGATTACACCCATAGACTGCATTAGTAGTTTGAAAAGTGATGACACGTTTTTGAACTTTAAGCACTGGAATTATTTGCGCATTTGAGAGCAAAAATAACGACAAGAAACCAGAGAAATTACACCGCACTCCCAACCATTCATCCCGGAAGCATCGTGTGCAAGGTGCACATATACACACAATCATTCGCCTGTCAACCGTTATGTAGTTTGTGGCCAGGAAACTATTCCCAAACGCAGGCTTTCGGGCGTTGCGCTGCTCCTGGTGAAGACAATTAATAGCATATCCAATTCAGTTACGTTCGTAGAATCATACAGCTTTAAAGCAAAGCGCCATCCACAGCACCGTATGCAGCTGATCGCGAGTTACGCCGTAACGGCGCTTTCGATTTAAGCGGGTAACCGTTAGCCGACCAGCGTCTCCTGCCATTTCTTTCCGCCCATTTTGCTACTGCAGATGTTTTTTAAACAAGGGAAATGAAATATAGCGGGCATAGCTCACAGATCATGGCTGATATTAGATTCCGATGTCTTTATGTACATCAATGGATAATTTTGTAGAAAAATAATTAAAAACAGAAAAATAATAAAAGAAAAGGAAAAATGTTTTGAACTATACATTTGGAATTAATACTGGTAAAAGAAGATTTTAAAATGGCATCTGGGATTTTTTTAAATATTTTCTCTGTAAGTATGGTAACATTGCCAGATGCCACTAGATGTGTGTCAGATTTCTTAAATCTGGGATATCAATTGTGTTCATTGACCATTTCATATACAACTGACCGAAACTGGATCATCAGAAATGTATTTCGCATTTTTCGAGTGCGGTATCTTTCATACTTTGCAGTGTATTGAAATGAATGTATGTGGGTTAAATTTTAATACTTAAAAAGGTTTTTACTTGTATATAAAAGTTTAACATTTTAATTTAAGGGAGGAAAAATCTGATCGGCAAGTCTGAAATTTACAGGAAACACATAAACCTTAAAACGAATACAAATCAAATAAGCTATTTTTAAACGTCAGATATACGAGCGTATTTGTGATAATAAGAGTGGTGCACAAAGCATGCCTGTTAGACGAGAAGCAAACTAAAATTAAATGAGACGCGGCAAACCCAACAATATACATATCAATCACAGTAATAAATATTACTTCGAGACTTTTCCTGTTTACATGTATCAGTCATTATTAAAACATAAAAATGCACCAGTAAAAAAAGAAGATGGAAAAAAATAGGAAAATAACAACTATTACATGTTGCCAATCCCGGAGTCAAACTTTTGTTCATCAAAATTGTTCCACCAACATGTGCGGTAAAGCACAACTGAAAAGTACTTGAAGTCTTAGTGATGGAGAATACTGGAAAAATAAGGGAAACGGCGATAACCAGCAGCAAAAAAAAAAATAAAATACTCAAACGATAGGACGACGAATTTCGAATAATTCATAGTTGCATATGTACTAAATAACAATGAAAGGAGCAAATAAAGATAAAACACAAAAATCATGGACAGCATCTAGTGATTACAGCAAAGAAGATAACATAAAAATGTGCAAAAAATAGACCAGAAAAAATAAAAAGACCGGCAGTCACAAAGAGCTGAAACACAATGAGCCATAAACAGAAGAAATATGAACAAAATGTAGAAAAAATGGAAACGCTCAACTCACTAACTTGTTGCATATACTATTTTAAATGCAAAATCAGCATACATGCAGATACAATAGAAATGCGTCAGAAGTTCCTTTGACTTCACGTTAAAAATGCTGCTGAAGTCGAAGGCGAAAATAAAAAGTGTACACCGGATGTGTGTAAGCACGCTGCTTTTTTAAATAAAACAATAAAATACGGGCACAGAATTATTTGACTTTGTAGAGAAATGAGACAGTGCATCTACTAATAGAAAGAGTGAGTGCTCGTGTCCTGCTGCCTCACAGTTAGGAGACCCGGGTTCGCTTCACGGGTCCTCCCTGTGTGGAGTTTGCATTTTCTCCACGTGTCTGCGTGGGTTTCGTCGGGGTGCTCCGGTTTCCTCCCACAGTCCAAAGACCCGCAGGTTAGGTGCATTGGCGATCCTAAATTGTCCCTAGTGTGTGCTTGGTTTGGGTGTGTGCCCTTCGGTGGGCTGGCGCCCTGCCCGGGATTTGTTCCTGCCTTGCGCCCTGTGTTGGCTGGGATTGGCTCCAGTAGACCCCCGTGACCCTGTGTTAGGGTATAGCGGGTTGGATAATGACTGACTGACTTGACTTATTCTAATATCTTCAGCCTAATACACAGTTTATGTTGTGCTGTTAGTGAGAGTTGGGGTACTTCCCAAAGAATATTTGGGATATTTGGAACCTAATTTGGGATGAAAAAAATCAATCTGGAGAACAAGAGGTTTTCATTTAAACACCTGGGGCCTCATGCATAACGCCGTGCGTAGAATTCGCACTATAACATGACGTAAGCACAAAAGCCGAAATGTGCATACGCACAGTAAAATCCAGATGCAGGAATCTGTGCGTTCGCCAACTTCCGCGTTCTTCCGCTACATAAATCCCGGTCGGCGTGAAAAGTAACGCTCGTGCACGCGCGTGCTGTCCCGCCCCAATTTCTCCCATAATTACGCCTTTTTGAATATGCAAATCAATATAAATCGCCCTTAAGCTCAGCCTTCTGTGAAAAGACAATGGGAAAAGCACGGGGATAAATATAACAATTTCAGCGAATACCAAGTGGAGGCAAAGGAAAAACGTACTATTTGTTGGTTTATACAGTGGTATAATCAACAAAAGGAAGTTGATTGAGTGACATAGCATGTTGGAGAAACTTGAAAGGTCACGTTCACAAAGTCGCACAGTGCCGGAAATAAAAAAGAAATTGTCAGATATCAAAGTCGCCGTGAAAAGGCGAGTCTTAACCCACCTTCTGAGTGTCATATGAAAGCTTATTAGGGTACAGAGAAAAAAAAGGCACACGGTGGGGGAAAAAGCACAAAATGTAAACTTCAATCTCGAAATTTCCACTTTAATCATGTAGTTTATTTTGTCATTAAAGCAGAACACCATAAACTTCATCTTAAAATATTTTAATTAACCAGTTTCTCGAATCACATCGTAATTAAAGTAGCACGTTAAATGCTTTGTTTTGTATGTGATCTTCTATGTGCTCTATGTGTGTGAATCACTACTTGCTTCTTAAACCGACTCTCTTCCTCCAACAGGACATAGAATCCATTACATTCGTGATATTACAGCTCTCTGAATAACTAAAATACTGAGATGTATACGTGATATCATTTTCATGATGATAAGAGTTAAAGCTCATTATTAAACATGGTTTTCACAGCGCAGCGATTGTGCGCGACCATCGATGAAATAATTTATTGCAGCAGTACTCAGGGGCGGCTCTAGGCAGAGAGAGAATCAGTGGCCCCTTTGCCCGCCGATGTCAATATGTTATCTTATGCACGGAGGATGGCCATGTCCGTTGTGAACACTGCCTAGCCGCCTCCTTCTCATGACACAAGCGTTTAAATTTTGTTGAAATTTGCCGCTGCGTTTTTAGTTGTGTCGTTATTTTCTCTTTCTGTTTTATATTCAATATATATTGGCGTGGCCGCCCCTGCAGTCCTTGCTTTTCTTTCTCCAAGTAACCGATCGCCACACAATCAGCTCTGTAATAGACGTTAAGCCATCTGTAAGCTTAGAGCTCCGATTCTTCAAAACGTTTAAGGAACATTGAAATATCTTCGTAGTACATGTTTAATTATTCTATCCTTCACGCCAGTCCCAGTGAAGAATATAGATTATTTAAATGAAGTTAAAGTTTTATCTGTATAATATAATAAACATATTTTGCTGCATTTCATTTTAAAAATGATATTGTCATCATATGTAAATACGCGCTTTATAAAGTGGCTCAGGTTGTGCAATATTACAACTGTAGTGCAAGTTTACAGTGAGGTGATTGTACTTATAAGTACAGATAGTTCTACAAGGAGCAATTGATTGAGTGTGTTTATAGTTCTTGGGATGAAACTGTTTCTGTACCGCGAGGTCCGTACAGGAAAGGCTTTGAAACGTTTTGCCGTAGCTGAGGCAGCGTGGGCTTGATGCTGTATACCGATAATTCTCTTTCCGATCAGCGTCTACTGTGATTCACACTCAGATACAGTGATATAAATACTCCGAGTGGTGCAGTGAGAGTAATATGGAAAAAGATGATCTGCTGTGGCAACTCCTAACGGGAGCTGCTGAAAGAAGAAGAAGAAGAAAAAGAAGTTGTAATGAGAGTAACAACGCTAAAGCAGTTATGGTATTTGGAATACTATGGCTATTCCCTGGACCATTATATTATTACAGGTTAATTACAATCAGATGCATTACACTAATAAACAATATGCGATTAATTTCAGTAAAGCCGCGTCGGGAAAAGAAATGATAACCACACAGGAACAGTAGCACTGCTTTGACGCTGGGTGTCGCCAGGCTGCACAACCGAGCGGAGAACTTGCGTACGACAAGGTATGAGGTACCGTGGAAAAGTGCGTGGCTTTATGCCAAGTGTAGGTTTTATACATCGCGATTTGAACGTGGAAAAGTTCTTACGCAACATTTCTGTGCGTACGCACCGTTCATACATGAGGCCCCAGGTCTGAATTTGAAGCCCAAACTGATTTTGAAATGCCAGCCCCCTGGTAGTTTCTCAAAACTAAAACAACATTTAATTACAACTTATTCTTGTATAACAGTCTTCATTGAGCACAAGCGCAGAATGCTGTGAACAGTATAGATTACTGAAGTATAATTACTAAATACAGAACTGATGCACATAAAAAATCAGATTTGTTGAAACACACAGAGAATAAAAACATAAATGGAAGCTAACAATGTATATCCATTAATTAATTGATAAACTATAGCCAGTTGACAACAGAACAAGATTAACATCATAAAAGAGAAAGTTAAAAACAAAGTCAGAAACAGTCACAGTTTGGGAGACCTTAGCCAACTAGCCACCCACCCCAATCTGTGCATTCTGTAGTGGAGTCTGCATGCTGCCTGTTTAATCTGATGACAGAATCTTTCCTTGGCTTCAATGCTCCCTTATCCAGGATGACTTTCTGCATGCAGGCATGCAGCCTGGCAGTACAGCAGTGTCACCCAGTGCCACATCCAGATACAGGGAAGAGAAACAGAATAGAGGAGGGTTAGTAACAGTTTAAAGATATTGTGATACTAATATTTCTGCACAAATAACTATCAAACATAAATGTACAGCTAATCAGGGTGTACTTGACTAAAGTAGTGAGTCTTCAGCAGGGATTTAAAACCCAAGACTGAAGGGACGTCTTTTATATTTCTAGGCAGATCATTCCAAAGCTTCGGGCCCTGTAACTAAAAGCTTAAACTTCAATGGTTACCTTATTAATCCTTGGATTCTACAGGCCAATATCTTGAATTCTCAATGTGAGCTCTGGTTTGTAAAGAATGATTTTGAAATCAGCCCTAAGCTTAACTGGGAGCCAGTGTAAGGACTCTAGAACTGGAGATATGTCTTTATATCTTCTGGATCATGTAGCAATTATTGCAGCAGGATATACCAAACTCAACAGGCTGGAAGTGCTTTGCTTGTCAAAATAGTGTGCACTTGCACAGTTACACAGCTTAGTAAAGGATGAGAGTAACGTATTAATCTATTAACTAGAGGGAAATTTAATGAAAAGAAGATGAGCTCCTTGTCTGTCTCCTCCTTCATTGACTTTCTGTGTTTACCTCACCTCCATAACAGTTGTATTTTTCTTTTGGAGCATGTCCTATTTGAAAATAATTAATAAAACAATGTGTTGAAAAATGCTGTACACTGATGCAAGTCCATATAAATATGTCCAAATATTATCTAGCATTTTTAATGAAAAATAAACTTTAAAAAACAGAGAAATAAGTTAATTTAGTGGTTAATTCAACATCATGTCTGAACTGTGCTCAGATTAAAATAATCTAACACTGGAGTCACCATACTGTAGCCCTCTCCATTTTTGATATTTCTGTAACATTCCTAAATATTTAGGAATGTACAAAGCACCCTCAACTCACAGACACAGAAAAAACAGAACATTTTTAAAAAACTAAAAATGTTATAAAATCATAAGAAAATATAAGATTTAAGCAGACCATATTCTCATTTTATGGTAAATAATGTCATTTATTTATTTATTTATTTATTTGTTTGTTTGTTTGTTTTAGGTGAAACCAACACCTTCCACAAGCAAACAGGTAAGAAATCTGTATTTTTTTTTTTTAGTAAGTATTTAAAATGAGAAATCAAACATACATATAAGTGTTAAAGTGTAGTTTCATGAAAAGGAGCAAAGGAAAAGTAAACGTGAAAATGCTACAAATACCATTAGCATGCTGATTACAGCAAAGAAGATAACATTAAAAATATGCAATAAGCTAAAATTAAATCTGTAATTTTTTTAGTACATTTGTGAGAGCCTTTGCAAGGTAGAATTCAATATGGCAAAAGAGTAATAAATTATACACATTTAACAAATAATGTTATTTATTTGTGTATAGGCAACAGCGGCATCTTCTAAAAATATCAAGGTAAGGAAGCGATATTTTTTTAGTAAGTGATTAATATGAGAAGTCATACATACACTATATTGCCAAAAGTATTGGGACACCTGCCTTTAACACACATGAACTTTAATGACATCCCATTCTTAATATATAGGCTTTAATATGGAATTGGCCCACCCTTTGCAGCTATAACAGCTTCAACTCTTCTGGGAAGGCTTTCCACAAGGTTGAGGTGTGTGTTTATGGGAATTTTTGACCATTCTTCCAGGAGAGCATTTGTGAGGTCAGACTCTGATGTTGGATGAGAAGGCCTGGCTCGCAGCCTCCGCTCTAATTCATTCCAAAGGTGTTCTATCAGGTTGAGGTCAGGGGTCTGTGCAGGCCAGTCAAGTTCCTCCACCCCAAACTCACTCATCCATTTCTTTATAGACCTTGCTTTGTGCACTGGTGCACAGTCATGTTGGAACAGGAAGGGGCCATCCCCAAACTGTTCGCACAAAGTTGAGAGCATGAAATTGTCCAAAATGGCTTTGTATGCTGAAGCATTAAGAGTTCCTTTCACAGGAACTAAGTGGCCAAGCCCAACCTCTGAAAAACAACCCCCCACCATAATCCACCCTCCACCAAACGTCACACTTGGTACAATGCAGTCAGGCAAGTACTGTTTTCCTGGCAACCACCCAACCCAGACTCATTCATTAGATTGCCAGACAGAGAAGCATGATTCGTCACTCCAGAGGACATGTCTCCAATGCTCTAGAGCGCAGTGGCGGTGTGCTTTACATCACTGCATCTGACGCTTTACATTGTACTTGGTGATGTAAGGCTTGGATGCAGCTGCTCGGCCATGGAAACCCATTCCATGAAGCTCTCTTCGCGCTGTTCTTGAGCTTTTGGAGGTCTGCAGCTATTGACTTCGCAGAAAGTTGGTGACTTCTGTACACTGTGCGCCTCAGCCTGCGCTGTCCCCGCTCTGTGATTTTTACGTGGCCTACCACTTCGTGGCTGAGTTGCTGTTGTTCCAAATTGCTTTCACTTTGTTATAATACCACTAACAGCTGACCGCAGAATATTTGGTAGAGGAAATTTCACAAATGGACCTATTGCATAGGTGACATCCTATCACAGTACCAAGCTTGAATTCACTGAGCTCCTGAGAGTGACACATTCTTTCACAAATGTTTGTAAAAGCAGCCTAGGTGCTTGATTTTATACACTTGTGGCCATGGAGGTGATTGGAAAACCTGAATTCAATGATTTGGAAGGCTGTCCCAGTACTTTTGGCAATATAGTGTATGTAAGTGTTGTAGTGAATTGCAACAGAGAAGGCAGCTGCCTCCTGAAGTTACAGAAATTTAGTATTTATCCTTAGATTTGTGGTGGGGTGCCTTATGTTCTTTTTTTTTTTTGTTAAATCCTTGCTGGTGTACATAACAATGTTCAAGCATCCATAGGTATGTAATGTGCTCAGAATAGTGTGTGTAGCATGACTGTATGAGTGCACAGTAGGTGCTTGGCTTGCTATCAGATACAATGACTTGTTAAACATGAATTTTAAGTCTAAAACATTGCAGAGTTTTTCAGAAACATTCCCAGAACCTTGGAGCTCAGTGTGATGTATGTACCTAAATCAGCAGAACTGTCAATAATCTCCATCTCTCTGTTTCTCCTTTTATTTAGGATCCCATGAGCTCAGCTTGTGCTGTAATGGTAAATGTGGCCTTTACTCTCATGCCGCTTGTTTTCCAGAGACTCTTCTAGGCACTCCATATGTAGTTCCTATATACGTGCTGCAGAGGGATCCATCTGTGGGGAGTTTCTCATAGTGGGATGACCCCAGTCTGCAAGATGCTGCAAACCATTAATTACACAGCACTGTATTGTAAAATGCAAATCCCCATGCATGCTATTGGTGTTACATTAGTCTTGAAAACCATGTCAATTTTGAGAAAGTTTGACATTGAGTCACCATCATAAAGTTGGTAATTGGGGTTACTATCCCCACTTTCTTTTTGCTTTGGAGGTGATTGCAATACCTCTTCCAATAAATGATTCTTGTGCTGACGTTTTTCAGTGTGCATTCCCTGCTTTGTAAAGTATAACTGGGAGTAGCTGGTTTTTACCTGGATTAAGGGCACTGTTTTCTTCTTGTGAAACTCATTTATCAATTTGATCTTTTTTGTTCATTCCTTTCTTTGATATGCAGTGCATTACCAAAGTATCCACCAGGCCCTAAACCAATGCCATCATTTTACTGAATAAATGGGCACTATTTCTAACAAAACAATATCACATTAAATAAGTAATTTTGAGTTTGAAAATATACATATCACACAGAATAAAATTTCAGTGCAGGAATTCTTGGGATGTGTTTGGTGTTTGGCCGCGCTGCCTAGAGAAAACTCCTGCCGGGTTTATACACCAAAAGGTGTGCTGAATCAAAGTCAAGATTTCAGTCATTTTATTTTAGTGTCCATTTGTGGAGAAAAATGAATAAACAATGTTACAGCAGTAACAACATACGAAATAGAAATAATTTCTAAAGGTAATATATAATTGGTAATAAAATGATTTGCAAAAATACCATTAAAGGAATACACAATACTGAAAGTGTTACTTGCCCCATGTCATTGTAGTTTTCAGGTCAGGTTGGGGAAGATTCACTGGTTCCCCAACACAACAAAACAGCTCGGAATCCTGATTGGCAACCCCCCAGGCAGATATGTGGTCCAGTCCTACTCCTCGGAAATGCCCATATTTCTGCCACAGCCAGGTGTTACGTGAGAGTCCCCTTGGCCTGGTCCAGCCACTCATGTCCTCAGCAATGACGATCCTGTGAGTTGGATCACCTTGTGGAATCGCACCACATGGCCGTAGTGCCATAACAGACGCTCCTTCACAATGCAGGTAATGTGCCTCATTCAGGACTCCTTGAGCAATTGCTCATTCGACACAAAGTCAAACCAGTGATACCCAAGGATTCTCCGAAGACACACAGTAGCGAAGGAGTCCAGTCTTCGTCTCAGGTCACTGGGTAATGTCCATGTTTCACAACCATGTAGTAACCAAGGTTTGTAGTGATGGCCAGGCTAATGTTTCATGGAAAACTAAGATAACCAAGTTTCTGATATAATTAATTGGCTTCAATAGGGACCAGTGGAAGTAAATACTGAACATCAGCAAACAATATATTTGGAGAAATTATTGATCTGAATGCCCTGCTTATGTGAACATTTTCGTAATATTCTAATATTAAAATCTCCATAAAAAAACAAGTTACTTGAGTCACATGAACCATATGTCAGTTATGCAGTCGGAAGCTCACAACATCCAAAGCACATGTTTTTGCTAACTTATTCATAATATGGAAAATGAGAGTAGTGAACAAAACTGAAGCCTGTTTAGGCAAATTTGAAATACTGAAGTCCCATCTCCACTTCTCCTCAAGAGTCCTGTCTTCATGTCAGATGCGCCAGTTTGCTTGAACATCCAGAGACCTTCTGCAAATTAAATAATGAACATGGACTGGAGATAAGTAGCAGCAACTCATATAGCATGATACATGGATTTTAGTTATAACCTTATAATATTGACTCCTACATGAAAATATGCAAGTATATGTTATAAAAAGAAAAAACAAGGGTGGAAAGCAAAAATTTTGTTGTGAATATCAAGCAGAATTCAAATGAGACACATTCAGGAGCTTGTCAAAGACACAATGATACTGCACAAAAGTCACGTGTAAAAAAATCTGAAAAGTGAAGATGCGTTCAAAAATAATGAAAAGAATTTTTTTTAATTATCAAGATGTACTATAAAGAGCACTATACAGTAAAAAAAATTATATTTGGTGTGACGACCCTTTGCTTTTAAAATTTAATAATTTCTCTTAGGTCCATTATCATTTTTGTAAAAAAAAAAAAAAAAAATCAGCTGGTTGTTTCCAGCACCCTGCAGGAGTTTCCCCAGTTCTTCTACTGTTTGTCATCTCACTGGCTTCCAGAAATAATATAATGTTCAGCGTGCAAGTCGCCCCACCAGTAGAAAACAACAGTGGCACACTCTTAACAATAAAGGTGCCAGAGTGGTTCTTTGGAGCAGTGCCGAACGGGAACAATTTTTGGATCCCAGAAGACTCATCCACATGAAGGTTCCTTAAAGAACTTATTTATTTAGATCTGTAGATTCCATACAGCAATAACAATAAATAGACAGCAACAGATTTATGAAATACCAGTGGGTTCCTGGTTTTAAATGAACTCTCACTGCATACAATCACACATCAGGCTAAGTTCAGTTTTTCTTAATCTGTTAGTGACCTGCTAGGTAATATAACATTCATTAAAGATTTCAGATTTTTTTCAACATAGTGAAGTTATTCAAAGCACAAAGAACTTTGGTCAAACAGTAATTCAATGAGGAACCACACAACCCAGTAAAGAACCATAAAGTACCATTAAAGAACCAGGACTTTTAAGAGTGTAGCTGAGAAACTTATGTTTGCATTTATACTACCAGGTGTCAGTGCCTTAAGTGGAAATTGTGAAAAAATGTGATCCAGTGTTTGTGGCAGTTAATTACATGACACTATAGGCAGATGAGAGATCCGCATTCTTTTAGGATTTCAATACCGATCTGAAATATTTAAAACTTTTCACATGTGAAAAACGTGTTTTTTAACAGATATTTATCTTGAGAATACAAGAAGTATCTGTGAATTAACTGTCTTTTGCCACTTAATGACATAATAGAAATTACTGTGATTTTGGGGGTATTTCCAAATAAATAATAAATGGTAAAATAATTGTCATTTTAAGGTTTTAGTTGGCACCCATTGCTGCAATATACTTTTTACCATACGGTTTTCTTTACAGTGAATAATTTTAGTGTTTATTTTTTAAAATATTTTTTCTATAATACTACTTGAATTGCCAAATAAAATTAAATTTACATATGCAAAATTGGCATGATTTCCTTTAAAAAGGGATTTCTTTGTTTTTATAGTTCCACCTGATCAGCATCCCTGGACTGGCTCTCCGTGGCTGCAGTTGGAGCAGAACTGTCAAACACGGGCAGCGTTTTGTTCTCACTGGTAATTCATAGCAGATAGCCTTTCGGTTCCTTAATACTTGTTTCGTAATTTTACTAAACGTTTCCCTTTTCTTAATAGGCTACGCATTGCCTAAAGAGCTACTCGTGCCTCTACCTTATTTAGTGAGCTAAAGTTAACAATGCGGTCGAATAAAGTACCGCCCATCAGGGTCTGCTACATTAACGCTAGAATCTCAGTGCGTTTTGGGCAATATGACAGACTTTAGGGGCACTTGCTCCTGTAGATAGCAGTGCTGTCACCTAGTGCTACTGAAGTCCTGAATCAACGCAGTAGTGTAAAGTTAAAGGATGACGCCATTTCTCTCCTGTTCCAAGTAAAACTGATGATTTCGTACACTATACACGTAAGCCTCCTCTGAGCCGTTTTTAATTCATGCTGTCGCAGTACCACCTTTCCTTCTTTTTTTCCTTCACCCTTGGTGTTCATTTTAAATCGGTATAATGCAGTGAGCCGATTAAGAAAATTTAGAGAGGCGTGGATGGATAGTTTTAAATTCATGGGCGTGGCGTTGTACCATGGAGAGGGGTCGCCCCGTTTCCCCTAGAATTCGATGGGTCTAACTGCAGCCTGCAATACCTGTGTTTAGGTAGTACCCACAAAGTCAGTCACGGTAGTCCCTGATTTTTTTTACCAAGGGACACAGAGTGTATTCAATTGGATACGATACGAAGTGGAATAAAGTACTAATGCTATCATTAAATAAACTCCCCAGGTGGAAACATTTCGGAAAGAAACATAGGCTGTGTTTTTTTTCTCTGAACACACGGGAAGTCTGCGCACTTGTTGGAAGCAAACCAGGATCCCAGCATGGAGGGGACGTCAGTAAAGTTATGGCACGCTCACTTACACCCCTCACAGATTTACTGTATGTATTTGACTTGCATCCGGTCGAGAAGCCAAGACCTGCATCTGCCAAAAAAAAAAAAATTCATGGTCGCAGAAAAAACCACTAAAGTAGTGGCTGGGCTGAAAATCAAATATAAGTGCAAAAAGCTGAGAGGCAGCGGTGCTAACGTGAAGCATCTATTAGTAGAGCCGCGGTCAGAGCATTAATGCCAGGGCAGTTTTAGGATGAACGAGGACAGAAGAGCAAACATCGAACGACGCGGCGATTGTAGAGGGTTCTGTGTGGTGTTTGAAAAAAATAAAATACAGAAGTTAAACTGTTAACTGCGTGAATGTAAAACCGAACGTCACACCTTTGAGTCATCGAGAATTCGGATACAATTCACACCAACTGCATTGACGTTACGTCCAAAAACTGTATTCGCTCATGGTGCCCTTCGCTTTAAATCCATAACCACTCTAACATCTAACCTAAAATAAACATTCTGACTTCATTGCCAAAAACTGCAATGATGTCACGGTCGTGTTGTGCCTCTGCAAACGGACGATATTCAGTGCGTTCAAACGCAGACATGCGCAGACTACAAAATCCTCCGCAGTATCACGGTTAACGGTTCACACGGCAAAATACCGAATTACTTGCTGTGAATTCCACGCCGGTTAGCCCGGTTATAACTAACCAGAATAAATGTTTACACAGCACTTTAGAAACTAGGTTTCTGTGACCAGCCGAGTAATTAAACCGCATGTAAACTCTAAAACCCGTACACTGATGGTCACATGAGCACCTCCACTAAGTGGTTGATATTACTGTAATTTTCCAGTAGGTGTCACTATGTGTTTCAAGCAATGTGAAAATAGCAACATTCTCCAGTAAAACTGCTTCGGCTTCACGAAAGTTTCAGAAGTTTTTGCTTCTCCCATCTCGAGCATTATGGCAAGCCAAATGATCTGTTGCCATGCGAGCACTGAGAAAATTTCTTTTTCGTGTACATTTTAATAGCCGTGCAAACTACATTACAGTGATTAAATAATAAGTTGGTCAGAAAATGGTGCTACATATTATCCATCCATTATCCAACCCGCTATATCCTAACTACAGGGTCACGGGGGTCTACTGGAGCCAATCCCAGCCAACACAGGGAGCAAGGCAGGAAACAACCCGCAGGGCGCGCGCACACACCAAGGACAATTTAGAATCGCCAATGCACCTAACCTGCATGTCTTTGGACTGTGGTAGGGAAGCGGAGCACCCGGAGGGAACCCACGCAGACACGGGGAAAACATGCAAACTTCACGCAGGGAGGACCCGGGTCTCCTAACTGCGAGGCAGCAGCGCTATCCACTGGGCCACCGCTACATATTATTTAGAGTGAAATAAGACATTTTATTTTAGAATTTCAGTGGTCCATGCTCTTGATTTGAGAAGGTTTAGCGACAAAAATAATGCGGAAGCTTTGAGACCAAACCTGATTCTCTGACGCGAGACTGTTGGGTGTGCCACCACCATCACCAAAGTAGAGCTGCAAAAATGACATTGCATTAGCACGGAGACATTGAGGTACGACTGCGCCATCTGTTGGAATACTGTAGTATTGCAGCCAAACATATTTTATTGAATGTACTCTGTAGTCCAGATCATAGATAGATAGATAGATAGATAGATAGATAGATAGATAGATAGATAGATAG
>JANRMT010062850.1:4399771-4461397 GCA_026402145.1 Polypterus bichir lapradei | reverse complement strand
TGAAAGTCAGGGGACGTTTCTTTTTTTTCTGAGTATATAAATTAATAATTGACTCCAAAAACATTATAAAATTGGTTTAATCTGACAACACACTTATTCAACTCTATTGTATATCAGTATCAAATGTTTAAAATCAAATTTACAATGTATTGAAATATCTTCAGGAATCATTTATTCTTGCTCTAAAGAAAGGAGATTTATTACGGTTATCACACTTCGCAGACAAAGCGTCAAAATCTGCCCAACTCAACCATGTGTCCAGCCACTAACACACTTCATGCACATCTTGAATAAAATACTTTACTTGCTCCTAACAGCAGTTGAAGCCTATACCCACTGTCTTTTTTGCAGTAATAAGACATCTAAAACTGATAATTAAAGTTAAATTATGGCCAACATACATTTACAAGACTGCTACAGAAAACTTTGTAAACAGAAATAGTGTAGGAACTGAAATACTCAAATATGACAAAAGAAAGGATCATGTCGCCGTTGAATAAGAAACCAAGACTCTCTTCAATAAAATGTTTCCAGTCTTAAAAATGACAGACCACGGTGAATGAAACTTCACTTCCTTTAATTTTTCAACAAATGGTTTGGCAACTGACCAACCGGTAATTAAATGTACGAAGTAGGCACAAAAGATTCCCCAAAAATGTGGATTTTTATGAGATGATCTTATGGGGAAGAAAAAAAAATGCCAGAAATGGATTCAGAGAATGTGTGTTCTTATTCTTCCTAACATCAAGCATTCATGTTAACCAAAAAACAAAATTCACATTTTTAAGAACAAGCATACTTACAGTTGAAGTATTTGGAAACACCACTGTTTGTAGTATTTCAAGAATTACTTCGGTAAAAATGGACTGCTTCCTATAATTTGATAAAAATATACAGATTACCAAGGAGCAGATGAGAACTGGTGTAATCAGGGTTCACATCCTACATATTACAGAACAGACAGATGGCCTCCCCAATATAATCAAACAATAGCTAAACACAAGCCTTAAAATAATCCATGACAAAAAAAATATGCAATTTTGTTACAAAGAATAAATTTGATGGATGAAGAACTAAGCAGCTAAAGCACATCCTCATTCAGGAACTCCAGCTTCGAGTGAAGGTCCAGGATTCAGAGTCAGTTCCTAATGGTTGTTTCCTGACATGGACGCATTTGAGTCTCACAGTACTAATACACCACCACAGAAATCTCCAATAAGACAAATAATAATAAATAAAAAAAAAACAAAATAAGTGGCCAGGATATTGTTTTTACTCTCAGGGAGTATAATAATAAAAAAAAGTTTAAAATACTAGCAATTCACCAGTAATGTGGCCAGCTTTGGAACAACCAGTTTGTTTGTTTTTTTCCTCCAAATTAAGGTGTGGAGAGCCTGGCTTGATAGTATCCCATGTATTTTTTTATTCTCCCATGAGGCCGTGAAGAGACCAGACCTGTCTAAATCAATATAAATGCAACCGTTTTTCTTTTAAAAAATTGTTACGCCAAAATATTATAAAGTACGTTTATAAAGCAAATATTTGCACAGAAATTACCTAATAATCAAAAAGAGATTCAAAGAATAGCCTTCATTTTGGCAGAACTCTAAAATTCCAACTATTTTATATTTTATTTATTACTATATGTCTACTACAGAAAAGTCTTAGATTTTAGGTTCATTAAGAGAAAATAAAACTGCTAGTTAGATATCTTGACAATAATTTAAATGCAGGTTATTTTTTTTCATTTCATACATACTGTATATTACACATCTTGAAAATAAGCTTAGGAGTTAGTGTTTGTGCAGTAAATAATTACCATATGGAAAAATAGAATGAGCATGGAAATTACATAATGTATTTTGTTTTGTTTTTACAATAACAAATACTGAATTCATATGTCAAGAAACGACTAGTTTGTCTTCACATGAACTTGTAATTGTGTTTCTAAAAGAGCTCCATGGAAGTGTGCTTCTCTCTTACGGAGAATTTCATTTCAAAGACAGTTTATTCTCTGTCAGTGCAAATCGTTTTCCACTTGAATGGACAACAATGCTGTCAGATCTCCGGGAAAAAACATTCTCCTTATTTAGTGGCCTGCCAAATGATGATCCCCAAGATCACTGCAATCAATGACATAACCACGGCAAAAATGCACATCTTCTTTCTTGACTTTTTCTAAAGGAGGAAGGGGAAAAAAAGAAATGATGAATATAGATCAAATGCATAACCTGTCATATTCATTTTAACCAAAAATTATTAATTTTTTAATTAACAGTAAGGAAGACTGTCATGAATCATTAAGGTTTTACAAAGTCATACAGTAGACATACTTGTACCTGTAAATTGAATAAATAGTCAAATATACAATACAATTTTTAAATATACAAGTGTTATTTATGTTTCAGCATACATAAGAAAAAAATGCATACTCCAATAATATAGCATGCAGTACCTATAAAAAGTACACTGCAACTGCAGTGGACACTGGATCACAGTGGATTTAATTTGGTGTTTTTGATATTGATTAACAGAAAAAAAACTCTTTAATGTCAAAGTGAAAACAGATCTCTGCAAAATGGTCTAAAGAATTACAAATGTAAAACAGAAAATCAGTGATCATATAAGTCTTCACCCCCTTTAATAGGACACCCCTAAATCATTACTGGTGCAGCCAATGGGTTTTAGGAGTCACAGAATTAGTTCAAAGGAGGTCACCTGTCTGGGGCTTCAAGTTACTTTTGTATGAATGTCCCTGAATGTGAAAGGGCCTACTTGCAGTTAATCAGTGGAACCTACAAAATGAAGACAAAAGAACAAGCAAAGTCTCTGAAATGACAATTGAAAAGTACATATCAGGACATGGAGTTAAGAAAATCTTCAAGTCACTGGAAATCCCTTGAAGTCCAATTATATTGGTCATTAAGAAATAGCAATAGTATGGCACAGCTGTAAAGCTGCCTGTATGGTAATGTCCAAATGTAGAGAGACAGAGAGACAGAGAGAGCGATCTGAGCACACAGACTCAAGGCTGCCATGGCCGCCAAAGGTGCATCTACTTAATTCTGACATGAAAGCTGGGGTTACTTACGCAATCAATTATTTTGTGTTTTTTGTTTGTAATTCATTTAGACCATTTTGCAGAGATCTGTTTTCATTTTGATATTAAAGATATTTTTTCCGTTCATCAGAGTCCAAAAATCAAAACTAAATCACACAGTGATTCAAAGTTTGCAGAAAATTGTGGTTCTTAAACTATTTTTTCTCGTGATCCAATTTTGCTTTTTTTTTGTGCCTTTGAGATCCAGAATCACCGCCGACCATCATCCTGGGATGGGGGGATTGCAAGATGATGGACTAGAGCACAGGTGTCAAACTCCAGTCCTGGAGGGCCGCAGTGGCTGCAGGTTTTCATTCTGACCACCTTCTTAATTAATGACCAATTTTTGCTGCTAATTAACTTATTTTGCCTTAATTTTAATTAACTTGACTCAGGCCCCTTAGTTGTTTCTTTTTTCTTAAAGAGCAGCCAAACAATAATGAGACACAAGATAAGCTGCCACATGACCAGCTCACCAGTGCCCATCACACAATATCTGAAAATAAAGAAAGGTAAAGTTCTCAGTAAGGTTGATCTCTCAGGTTACCAAAACACATTGATGGTGTTCTTAGGAAAAACAGAAAATCAACAGTTTTGGAAATGTCTGCTGTGGGAGAATGAGAGCTGCAATGAGCCATGGAATTACATAACGAGTTTAATTAACAGCAAGAATTGGCTTCTCATTTAGAAACTGGTTGGAGTGAAATTGGCTGGAGTTTGACATTCCAATTTAGCTGGTCATTGGTTGGCTCATTTCACATCTCAGTTCTGTTTGGGTGCCAATTAATGAAGAAACAAATCAATTCAGAACACTGAATCCTTAAAAACAGGGCTATTAAAATGAAGGGAAAAGAAGTTAATTAGCAGTGAAAACTGCTCGTTGATTAGGAAAAGGGTTAGAATGAAAACCTGCAGCCACTATGGCCCTCCAGGCCTGGAGTTTGACACCCCTGGACTAGAGTGTGGTTAGTCTGCGTTGATTTTACAAAGGGACATCTGCTGGCGAAGGGACACCCCTTTAGGAATATTTGTGCATCTTCCCTGCAGGGTGGGGTGGAGGGGTCTCCCTTGGAGAATCGCGGAGGCAGGCCATAACTAAGCAATGGTGCGTTTGTTTAAAATACCCATGTGGATCCATCTCGAGAAATTCCACAAAACATAAGTGACCCTTTCCCATTTTATACTATGTGAATCACAACTCTGCACAAAACAACTTAAGACCTGAAAGCTTATGATAGTAAAACACTTAGAACAGATTATTTGGGTAAATCTGCTGGTATAAAATAGCTGCTACAAACCCTAAAGCATGACAGAATTTACACAATTTATTTTTTAATAAGAAATTATTTTGATTCACCATTGATTTTATTCAAAAGGGTGGCACGGTGGCACAGTGGTAGCGCTGCTGCCTCACAGTTAGGAGACCTGGGTTCACTCCCTGGGTCCTCCCCGAGTGGAGTTTGCATGTTCTCCCAGTGTCTGCATGGGTTTCCTCACACAGTCCAATGACATGCAGGTTAGGTGCATTGGCGATTCTAAGTTGTCCCTAGTGTGTGCTTGGTGTGTGTGTGCCCTGCGGTGAGCTGGCGCCCTGCCCGGGATTTGTTCCTGCCTTGCACCCTGTGTTGGCTGGGATTGGCTCCAGCAGACACCCGTGACCCTGTGTTAGGATATAGCGGGTTTTATAATGGATGGATGGAAATATTCAACCAAATACACATTTTTAATTTGAAATATTCAGATCTGCACTACTAGTTTTAAGGAGAACCCCATAGAAGAATTACCTAAAGTTCACATTTCAAACACTTGAAGTCATTGGTCTCTTAAAATAAAGCACTAAAATCTGCTGTTAGTAAATATTGTCAGTATTAATATTATCCATTATTTCTTTAATGGACATTTCTGCTTATAAGTCCAACAAGCTATGCACAATTGCATATTCAATGCAGGTCAAGTGTATAATTCTGTGCAAGACAAAACACAATGTTTCACATAAAAATACCATGTACAGTATATGAAATAATAAAAAAAAATAATCAGACACATATGTACAAAATCTGAGAGAAGAAAAGTAGAGATCAACAAGGCTGAATTATGAACACTATTTTCAGTGTAAACACCTTAAAAAAGGTGGCATCATGCTCATGTGCAGCCTAGAAATGCAGTACTGTTGGCGTAATGTAACTCACATGCCAGGCTTTAAGTGGCATCGCTATGACTGACACATACCTGATAGTAGGCTGCTTGTTGTAACTGCTCAGTCCCCCTCTCCACATGCACCTCAGCACTTTCTACATTTGCTTCAATGCTGTCTGCAGGATTAAATACAAAATCCAGTTATTGTCTATGCAGGTACACCTTCAGAAAACAATACAGATTTAAATAAAGGCATTAGACATACAGTACAATATATTATTTGATTTGATAGTTCTTTTTTTGTGGAAAAAAATGCCTTGTAGTAACATATGAATTCTTAATGTAATGTATAGTTTAACTATAGAATGTGCATAGTTACATAACTTTGAATCCAGATTAGTTTTGCATGTGTGTGG
The DNA here is from genome assembly GCA_026402145.1 of Polypterus bichir lapradei. Lineage (NCBI taxonomy): Eukaryota > Metazoa > Chordata > Cladistia > Polypteriformes > Polypteridae > Polypterus > Polypterus bichir. Next base: position 4,455,745 of record JANRMT010062850.1, on the reverse strand, counting down.
CTGCAGGTTCAATCTCACAATTGTTCACGTGTGCGGCTAAATGTACAGCCTTACATCAGTGGTCATAACAGGCTTGAGAAAATACTGTATATTGTAGGTGACCAGTCCAGGTACAGTTTTGGAAAATATATTACAGGTGACCTCTGCAGAGGAAGATGCAGAAATTGTAATCTCTGTATTTTAAATGAACAAGTGCCACAAAGCACTTATCTACTGTGCCTGTTTAAAATGCATGCAATTAAATTTTCATGAGACACTGAGAGGTGCTCTTTCTAGGTCACATGACTCCGGCTTAGTGCTACTTAACAGAGAAGGATGGAAAATTCTAGTTTATAGAGACACACACACAAATTCATACATACACACATGAAAATGCCTCCACCTGTCACTTGAAAGCAACCACAACAAAATGGCTTATTTCTGGAAAAGCTTTAAATGGCTTTGTTGAATGTTCACTGTGTAACAATGTTATGAAGTGGGAACAGCAAGACCCACCATGATGGGTGGGTGTGTGCCATCATTTGCAAAAACATCAGCCAGCATAAAATGCTTCATCAGGCACCAGGAAACAACCATTTGACTAAAATAAGAGCTGTAAAGTGGTTTATCAGAGACATAAGGCAAGATGATATGTGTTTATACTTGAATTAAGGTGTAATAGAAGATAAATTGAAAAATTGTAGATTACAAATGAAAACGTGTTATTCTCCATTGTAATAATGTTTTTACTATTTCCTTTTTATTTTTTAAATTGTTCTGTGGCAGCTAAGCAAACACTTAATTTTTACTTAATTTTATTTAGAAGCGGATAACATTCCATACAGCCCAGTCAAACTTAACGAGGCAAAGCAAAATTCAACTCCCACTTGAAAGAAAGAAAGGAGAGCCAAAAACAAAATGCTACACTATAAAAGAAATAAGAAAGGAAGGGTATCCTTTTCCTTGAAATGAAAGCTTATTCTAAAATGTTATTGATTAAATCCTGCCATATTTTAAAAAGGTTTTACAGATCCTGTAAGTGAGAATTTGATTTTTCCAATGTCAAGTAGTACAGAACATTCTATAGCCACATGCACTACAAAGTGGGCACAAAAACAGCTACCAACAGTGGTTATGTCACCCTATAAAAAAAAAACAAAAATGAAGCCTTCACAGTGACTTAGGAAAATTTCCTCATTGTAGTACCACTGATTATCAAGTGAATATTATATTAACAAGATTTACTTATTTGAATCTTTGGCATCTTGCACTTCTTCTTTAGCAAGTAGCTCCACAGTGACGAGTCGGCATTGATCTGTTGAATTCAGATTAAGGCACCATTCAGAACGTACATTATGTATGTATGTACAGTACAGGCCAAAAGTTTGGACACACCTCCTCATTCAATGTGTTTTCTTTATTTTCATGACCATTTACAGCACTCCATCACTCTCCTTCTTGGTCAAATAACCCTTACACAGCCTGGAGGTGTGTTTGGGGTCATTGTCCTGTTGAAAAATAAATGACTGCCCAACTAACCTGACTTCTGCACAACACAACTGCTGGTCCCAACCCCATTGATAAAGCAAGAAATTCCACTAAATAACCCTGATAAGGCACACCGGTGAAGTGAAAACCATTTCAGGTGACTACCTGTTGAAGCTCATCGAGAGAATGCCAAGAGTGTGCAAAGCAGTAATCAGAGCAAAGGGTGGCTATTTTGACGAAACTAGAATATAAAACATGTTTTCAGTTATTTCACCTTTTTTTGTTAAGTACATAACTCCACATGTGTTCATTCATAGTTTTGATGCCTTCAGTCATGAAAATAAAGAAAACACATTGAATGAGGAGGTGTGTCCAAACTTTTGGCCTGTACTGTATGTATGTATGTATGTATGTATGTATGTATGTATGTATGTATATTTCTGGAAGCAACGTTTCTTCACCACCATGGGCACACTTGGCATTAAGGATGCAAATTCTACTATTGCTGTGCCCCCCAAATGGGGTTACAAAAATCAAATCTTCATAGTAAACTGGATCTTAACATTGAAAAGCCTTGTCACGCGTGTACTCAAACACTTTAGAACAGATTGAAATACTTGTGATGGCTGTTTTTAGGTATGAGCTGATGTGACAACACAAGTTTATGTTGCACAATTTAACTAAACATCTTAAAAAGAGTGATGATTTTTATATTTCTTTACAGAATATGCAGAACCCTGATTGCATATTCCCCTGGTATTTGTTTCCAGCTAGAGACTCTGTTTTCTTCCCACAGTTCAAAAGCATACACACAGTTATTTCAGGTAATTGTAAAACCCCCATGATAGATATAGATATAATAGCTCATCTGAGCCCATAATTAGGGCGAAACATGTGTCACGTACTCTTTGCATTATTTGACAGTAAAAACTATTTCAACCATTCTATGATCTGCTTCTCGCAAAAACACTTTGAGATGCAGGGGAGCCTCTTAACAAGAGAAGTGTAAACATCTTGTTGAATTAACAGTAAATTTAACTACAGTGCCATGCAACAAAACTGTTTCATATAATGAAAACAATATGTGCCCATATTCAAAAGACTGCAGACATTACATTGAACTCTAGCTGAATGTATAATGCTGTATTGGCACACATGCTAGATGGCAATTTTTTGACAGTTTTAATTTTCTTTGTACAGTGTGAATGTAATCTGAGAAGTTGTACCCTTATGGACCAACAGAGGATGTTACCATCACAGCAGGTCAAGCAAGACCCTGTAGGTCATAATATACGTTCCCCAGACTGCTAGGTGTGATGTGTTGTGGCCTCACAGGTATACTGGGGAGGACACCAATATGGTCCTTTCCAGTGCATTTCTGTAGTGCAGATAACATGCAGAAATCTGTGGTTGCTGCTATGGGCTATACTACCCACACAACACCAGCAACTCATGATGTCAGCCAGGACCCTAGAAGTGCTTTTGGCAGGGTACCCAGAAGGTGGTTGGGGCAAATACTGAAAGAATGTGTTGTGATGATCTTTAGATTTGGTTCCATTTTCTTTATATCCATCCATTTCTTCCAGTACTGGTAGGTAGGAGCAACAGGCACTAATAGAAGAAGCAAATCTATATGAGGTACCAGTCTATAGGGCTCAAAATCACACATCACATATTACATAAAGGTTACCAATCATCCCTAAAGGGTACATCTATAGGAGGTGGGAGAAAACCGATGTGAACTTATAGGAATTTGTTACATTCATGAGGTCAGTGGCTGATCTGTGATCTTAATATACAGAATATAACTCTTGAGTTGTTGCAAATAAAATTCATTTGGACTTAACCATCTATGCTTTGCTGAGGAAATGTGTTTTGTATATTAATAAGCAACAAGAAAAAGTTCCACAGGGTAAAGAAATGCAAACTGGGTATGGGGTGACTGTTGTGGGTATGGTGTCAACTAGAATTACATTTATTTACTTTCTGAGTCAGAAATTACCTCAGAGGAAAAAATAGGATTGTTTAATAAAACAATCCCAATCCTTTTTTTGGTCATTTTCATAAAATAGCAAAGACGACGTCTCATGCCAATGTGTGTAAACACACTCCCAGTCACAGCAGCTGCTGCGACAGTCCATAAAATGTGCCACCAAATGAACCCAAACATAAACAAAACCAAACACAGTAAGAATACAACTTCTCTACAACTGCTAAATGAAATGTAAAAAGAAAAAGTGCAAAATGACAGTGTTTCATATGGAATGACAAGACCCTTAATAACTTTATAAAGGTGTGTAATGCAGTAATATTTGCTGTTGAAAAGCAGCTGGATAAGTGAAAAAAGAAAAAAAAAAGTACATATTCTGCACTAAACACACAATGGGAACCTATTTAGTTTAGAGCAATAATGCAGACATCATCAAAATTCTCAAAGGAATTGATAAAGTTGACCAAGGAAAACTCTTTCAATTAAAGAATCATAAAATACTTCAAGACACCTGGAAATTGAAGAAAAATGCTTTGAACGTAGAAACCAGGAAACCTGTCTACACACAAAGTGTTGTGGGAACCTGAACAACTAACTCACATAGCTTTTAAAAAGTACTTGGATGCTATTTTGGAACAACTTAGCTATTAGATAACCAAACAACCTTGATGGGCTGGCCTGTCTCCAATTAGCCTTAACATTTCTTGCATTGCCCTTCTGCTTATTTCAACCTCCTTGATGTCACGTTTAGAATTCTGTGTAAAAACGGTTAACCCAAATGTCATCCAATGTACATTAAATGTTACACAAGACAGTTGCCACTTTCTGTGAACAAAAAACACAAAGTTTAAAGTAGATAAAGACTGCATACCAATCATCTCCCCTTGGTCATGAATCATCACAGCCAAATCTTTAAATATTTGATTCACGTCCAGAATGTCTGACTGGAAATGAAAAAACAAAATACAAGCAAGTCTTAAATTACTTCCATAGAACATATAATTCTAAAATAGTGGACACACATCTTACACTGGTAGCTAATAACATATCCATGGAGATTTTGAGTGGACAATGCAAGAGCATATAAGCCAAATCTTACATGGTCAATAAATGATTTATTCAAATTGAAGTTAACAGTGACCAATTTAGAAGTCAGTTAAGATTATAACATGTAGAACAGATAATTAGTTACTTCTACAAATCTTTCCTTGTAGCAATTCTCATAAATGTAATACAATTCCCTACAGTAGGCCATAAATATCCTAACAAGTTTAAGAATATATTTTTGAATTACACACCTTCCAGCAAATAAAGTAAATTCAGACATCTTTCCAGGACAATATTATTACAGTTTTCACATAATGAGCATGGCTTCTTTTCCACATTAATAATAATTAACTATGCAATTAATTGGCCTGTCCCTACTCTCATTTTGCAGTCATATTTTATGTGAACTTAGTTTTACCCCATATATTTCAATAGATATGAGTCTCTTTATTTAACTGCTTATCCAACAACTTCACTTCAAAATAAATAACAGCAAAATTTCAAGTTTTGGCATAATATACTTTTTCAAATTCCTATAAAAGGTAAATATTATTGTGCCATTCTATAATGATACAATAAATCTGTAATGCAGTGAATACAAGTATGCGTAAGTATGATAGGACTTTTAATTAAAAGCAGGTCTTGGCTGGATTGAAACCAGCACTGCAGCTCTTAGTGGAATTTGGTGAGTGGCCAAGATTTAGACAGATAGCAACCAGGAGTAAAACAACTGGTGTTTAAATACCCTTTTAAATCACATTGGGGTACCAGATCAAAATGCAAAAGAATTTAAATATTTGACCAAGTGTAACCAGCATAGCTCAGGGTCAGTTTTTTCTTGTCTTCTTAAAAGTGTCAAGGCTGGGTGGCTGTCAAAAGACAGGGCCTATAGTTCATTTAGAGTACCTCAAGCTGTCGAATTGCTGTCTCTCTCTCTTTAATGAGCTCCAGATCTTCTTCAGTGATGGCTACCTCTTCAGTCTGTGCCTGTGACTGTGGCCAGTCATCATTACTACAGAAAAGATATTAAAACTTATTTCCTTTGAAAGCCATCTAACAACTGAGGCAAAATTAGGACACAGTAAAGAACCCCTATTTTCTGCTTATGCTATATGATGCTTGAATTTAAAGCTCCCACACCATAAACTTTACAATAAGCACCCATTCAACATGAAACAAACAAAAAAAAAAACTTTACTCAACTATTTCCTAGACAACATCTTACCTTTCAAAAGACACCAACTGCTCATCACGATGTACCTCATCCGCCTTAAAGTAAAAAAGTAATATTTGTTTAAAAATGTTTACAATGCTCAATATTACCAAAAAAAACCTCTTACATAGTGTGAAGAGGATTTTATAATTGTTCAATAAGGACTGCACAAAAAAAAATATCTAAGCAATCTTTCAAATGCATGTGACTTTTTGGAATATTATGCAGCAAATAATTATGTTTGAAAATGTTCCGGCAGTCCAATATGCAGACATTATGGTTGAATTATGACACGTCTTAAAAGAAAAGAAAAAAAAAAGAAGAAAAAAAAAAGCATATAAAATATTTAACATGTATAGTTGCCTAATTAAAAAAAAAAAACTGTCCTCTTGTCTCCTCTACCCAAGTCCACAATCCCCTTTATTTTAACGGCTGCCACACAGATTTCATTCCATTGCTATGCCAATGATATGCAGCTCTATGTGAGATGGGATTCAATTTCTTTTACACCTCCATCAACTCTACCCTCTTTCATGGATGAGATTGGGGCCCGGATGTCCAAGAACTTCCTCAAGTTGAACAGCACTAAAACTGAAGCTATTTTAATTGGCGGCAACTCCCACAATCAACTTCGTTCCTGTAAATTGTATTTCCTTTTCTTATCAAACCATTACCCTCTTCCCTTCTGTTACAAATCTGGGTGTCAAGTTAGACTCCCATCTGTCATTTGATACACATGTCCATCACCTTTGTAAAATTGCATTCCTTCATCTCCGAAACATAGCCAAACTCCATCCCTACCTCTCCCTCTGTGATGCTGAAAAGCTGGTTCATGCCTTTGCCTCATCCAGGCTGGATTATTGTAATGCACTCCTCATCGGGATCCCCAGCAAGAGCCTTCAAAAGCTCTAACAAATTCAAAATAGTGCTGCAAGAATCCTGATGAGGGTGCGGAAATATGAACGCATTTCACCAATCCTTCGGTCACTTCATTGGCTCCCTATTCACCTCCGTATTGAATACAAACTCTGTTTGTTTACTCATCAGTGTATCCATGGAAATGCTCCACAATATCTTAAGGAACTCCTTATACTACAATCCACTACAAGAAACCTCCGTTTTGCAAATACCTACCGCCTTTGCCCCCCTGTGACACAACTTTGTACAATGGGTGACACGTGTAGCCTTTGCTGCTCTGGAATGCCCTACCAGAGAGCCTGAGAACACAGCAGACTGTGGGCCGTTTTAAAAAACAGCTAAAGACTTTTCTATTTAGGAAAGTTTATTAACAAGAATGCTACTAATTATTGTTGTTTTTTCTCTGTTTTTATCTTGCTTTGCCTTTGTTAAACTTTTTTTATGTAGTACTTCGAGATTTACTACTAATGTAAAGTGCCATATAAATAAAATGCATTATTATTATTATTAGAGATTAAATATCTAGTTATCTTGCTAATAACCAATCAGATTCAAGTTCCCCTCACCATTGACTGCAGGTTAGGCAGCAAGGACTGGCACTACCAGCCAAGAAGATTACAACATGTCTTAAATAATCCTTTCTGACAACAGAAATTAAGTATAAGCAATTAGGTATTTAATAATACAGTCTTCAAGCACTTTACTCAGGACATGCTACATGTATGCAACACAGTACTCAAAAAAATACATTTTTGCATGTGATGTGGAACAAAAAGGTGAATACCAAATTTATCTAATGAGAGGATAAAACCATGTGTAGTAAAATTGATATGTGATAAAACAAAATTCATGCATATCATTACTGGAAAGCTGCTCTTTCAGAAAAAGGGCATCAGTCTTTTACAACTTTAGTAAGCATTTGGAATTTTTCAAATGGCCTTTAAAAAATTGTGTTCTTTATATATTTATTTGTTACATAGTCCAGTAACCTTTAAATTTCACACACTGATAGCCAAATATAAAAGTAGTTGAAAATGCTTGTACCTATCAGGTAAGCTTAAATTAAGTTTTAAATATTTGTTGACTCAATATACCGAGAGGCGAGATCCAGCTCTTGCTCTGGCTACGGATTCTTTCTCCTTTTCTGCTGCTCTCCGTTGGACTGCCTGTAAAGTGTTTAGTGCTCCAGAGAAATTATTCATTAGTCTTTCTTTCTGGATCTTCTGTTGCCTCTAAAGGAAAAAGAACAAAATGCCCACAAGGAAGGGGGGAAAAAAAAAAAAAAAAAAAAATCAGAAATTTTGCTATAGTACAGATCACAGTGCTATATATGATCTTAAATCAAGGAAAACTGAAAAAGATGTTTTCTAATCCAATTAATGGCTTAAGGGAAATAAAAAAAATCACAAACACATATCACATAGTTAATACTTTTCTACATTTAGTGTAAATTTGGGAGTGCAGAAACAAGCAAGTGGAAAAAAAATGTAATTGTAACACATTTATTGAGGTAATTGTAAAGTGGCATAAAACATGCCTCAATTAAGCAAAAAGTATGTGGAAAGAAGTGGCTGGAGAGAAGCTGAAGTTACCTGTTCTGAAGGAGAGTGTGGAACTGGCAGGGATCCGAGCTCCTTTAAGTGCTTGTTGGTCTCTTTTGCCAGCTGATTTGTACTGTGTTGCATCTGTTGCCTGAATAGAAATAAAAACACATATTTCTCACAACAAACAATACAGGAAACAATTTCATTTTAAAAAATCCAAAAAAACATTAATTAGGCCTGGGAACAGTAAATTGTATACACAAGTATGAACTATACCTATTTTGAAACTTCTATTTAATTCTTGAAAACAAATTATTTTTTTCTTGTCACATCAACTTTTAAAAAAATATTTCTGTACATTTGCAGTCCAAACTACAATAATTTGAAATCATTTTGTATTACAGTAAATTAAACCAATTGCTTAGTTAGTAAACTTGGAATTTACCTATGCACAATATTTTTACAACAGTTAATTATTTCCTATGGTTAACACTAGAATTACCAGAGCCTACGAAAAAACTTGTAAATCCGTCCCACCTTAAATCGCATCTTAAATCCCTTCACACCTCTCCGCCAGCGTCCTTTGTCCTCTAAATGTGCTGATAAAGAGAAGCTAGAAGCAGCCGGCTATTTCATCCCCCTACCAATTTAGAACTTGCACGAACTTCTCTCAGCTCATGCCTTGATTGAGTATCTGGGAGTGAAGTGAAGTTTTAGAGTGGAAATAATAGATTGTTATTTGGAACACACGCATTTCATGTCTGTTCCGTTTCTACAGTAATCTCTGTAAACACATTGTTAAAACAGAAACGTTTTTTATATTCTAGTAGTAGATTACAAAATGTAGGCATAAACTATATAATGTATGAAGCCTGAAGTCCAAATATCAAAGAAACATTTTCACAAAAGGTACAAATATAACACACCAGTTGCGCTTTTATTCAAAAATATAACTGCAGAAACAAAAAGCCGCCTTAACATGCGACATTGACACCCATTTATTATAACTGCCTCCGTGGCGCAATAGAATCAGCTGCCGACTGGGAATCAAAAGGTCGCGAGTTTGAACCTACAACACTCCGTTTTGAGAAGTAAACTGCTCTTAGTCTTACTATTTTAGAATAAAAGCATATATTTGATTTCAGTCTGTAACAGCCGGTGTAATTTATGATCCTTATAAAGGTTAGCTTTGGTTTTTTTTTTTTAATTCACTTTTCATTCTCAGTCACGTTCAGAATCAATCTATACAACCCCATCTGACATGGCTGTTTTCACATAAAGACGCGCTACAGCTCTGCAGTGTACTTGTGACTGCATTCTCGTACCAATGTTTGCGAAATGAAGTGTCTGCGTGCACTTTTCGTGGCATTACACGTGTATTTTTTGAGCATGCTCAAACACAGGAACATATGTTGGTGTAAAAGTATAACAAAACAAGTGCACTTTTATTCAAGACTACCTATATAACCGAAGAAAAAAGAAAGCAAGTTACAGTAGGCGATTGATACGACAGCTTGCATGGTGCAATGCTAAAAAGTGCTGATTTTCATTCCGTGCTATATAAAATCATCACATTCAAATATTAACGGTTCCTACACACCCAAGGACCATCCTTCCTACATTTATGACACGTATACTTGTTGCAGTGTACACACCTCTCTGTGCTATGGTTCCTATTACACTGAATGAGCACCTGACACTGTACTTTCTTCCCTGGGGGAAGGTCCCACATCAGAGAATTTCCAGTTCCTGCATAAATTCACACCCGATCTGACGCTGTTTGTTTTCAAATAATATTGCATTAGTGCGATGATGTTTTCACATATATTGTCTCTTTCTTTCAGGTGTGTAATAGAAACCACAGCATAGAGAGAAGTGTGTAAATTGCTTCTTACAGGAAAAAGCGATGGAAAAAGTGCACTTGAATAAAAGTGCACTTTTGTTATACTTTTACACCAACATATGTTCCTGTGTTTGAGCGACACAGGCAGATGGGGAGTGTCTGATGATTGCATATAGCGCCGAAGTTACTGCTCTTTACCATTCTCTCCTCTGCATGTCCTGGAGTACAAAAGAAACAGCATACAGCAACATGCGGGGACTGGCAGGAACACTCAATAAAACTGAATAAAAAGAAAATCAAGTGACGGTGAGATACGAAGAAGGCAGCTTCGCCAGCATTTGTGTGTCAGAACCCTTTTGGGGGCGGGGGGGAGGGCGTTAGTATGCATCGTGGTACACTGCAGAGCTATACCGCGTGTTTATGTGAAAACAGCCGTGTCAGATGGGGTTGTATGGATTGATTCTGAGCGCAACTGAGAGAATGAAAAGTGAATTAAAAAAAAAAACAAAAAAAAAAAACACAAAGCTAACCTTTACAAAGGATCATAAATTACACCGGCTGTTACAGACTGAAATCAAATGTATGCTTTTATTCTAAAATAGTAAGACTAAGAGCAGTTTACTTCTCAAAACGGAGTGGTGTAGGTTCGAACTTGCGACCTTTTGATTCCCAGTCGGCAGCTGATTCTATTGCGCCACGGAGGCAGTTATAATAAACAGGTGTCAATGTCGCGTGTTAAGGCGGCTTTTTGTTTCTGCAGTCATATTTTTGAATAAAAGCGCAACTGGTGTGTTATATTTGTACCTTTTGTGAAAATGTTTCTTTGATATTTGGACTTCAGGCTTCATACATTATATAGTTTATGCCTACATTTTGTAATCTACTACTAGAATATAAAAAACGTTTCTGTTTTAACAATGTGTTTACACAGATTACTGTAGAAACGGAACAGACATGAAATGCGTGTGTTCCAAATAACGATCTATTATTTCCACTCTAAAACTCCACTCCCAGATACTCAATCAAGGCATGTGCTGATAGAAGTTCGTGCACGTTCTAAATTGGTGGGGGGATGGAATAGCCGGCTGCTTCTAGCTTCTCTTTATCAGCACATTTAGAGGACAAAGGACGCTGGCGGAGAGGTGTGAAGGGGTTTAAGAAGCGATTTAAGGTGGGACGGATTTACGAGTTTTTTTGTAGGCTCTGGTAATTCTAGTGTTAATGACTACCAAATTTATGCCATGATAGGTTCTGACTGCCTGTAACAGGAAATAGTGGTTCCAGAAAAAAGGATAGACATTTACAATCTCTCCTGTAGATCGCTGCTGTCTTGCTTTGTTCCCAGCTGGTTGACCATGTTCTTTATTTGGGCAGCTGCAGAGGATAAAAAGTATATTAGCATTTAAATATCACGCTGCAAATTAGTATCCTGAAAATAATATAAAATATACTGCTTTAAGTACTAAAAACACTACAATTTATTTTACATTAGAATCTTGTCTTGCAAACGAAATAAATTCCACTGCATTATGCACAAAGGAAAAGTGCATGTCATGAAATATCTCCAGACAAACTCTTACACTGTCTAAAAACTACAGTAAACTTGATTTTACGTCTACATGTTAGCTTGGTCCGCATTGCCGGCAGTAAGTCGAACCCGTTTCCAGTGAGAATGGGACTCCGCCAGGGCTGCCCTTTGTCACCGATTCTGTTCATAACTTTTATGGACAAAATTTCTAGGCACAGCCAGGGTGTTGAGGGGGTCCGGTTTGGTGGACTCAGGATTGAGTCACTGCTTTTTGCAGATGATGTTGTCCTGTTTGCTTCATCAGGCCGTGATCTTCAGCTCTCTCTGAATCGGCTCTCAGCCGAGTGTGAAGCGGCTGGAAAGGGAATCAGCACCTCCAAATCCAAGACCACGGTCCTCAGCCGGAAAAAGGTGGAGTGCCCTCTCAGGACTGGGAGCGAGATCCTGCCCCAAGTGGAGGAGTTCAAGCATCTCGGGGGTCTTGTTCACGAGTGAGGGAAGAATGGAGCGAGGGATCGACAGGTGGATCGGTGCGGCGTCCGCAGTGATGCGGGCTCTGCATCGGTCTGTCGTGGTGAAAAAGGAGCTGAGCCGTAAGGCAAAGCTCTCAATTTACCAGTCGATCTACATTCCTACCCCCACCTATGGTCATGAGCTATGGGTAGTGACCGAAAGAATGAGAGCGCGAATACAAGCGGCTGAAATAAGTTTCCTCCATAGGGTGTCTGGGCTTTCCCTTAAAGATAGGGTGAGAAGCTCAGTCATCTGGGAGGGGCTCAGAGTAGAGCAGCTGCTCCTCCGCATCGAGAGGAGTCAGATGAAGTGGCTCGGGCATCTGATCAGGATGCCCTCTGGACGCCTCCATGGCGAGGTGTTCGGGGCTCGTCCAACCGGGAGGAGGCCCCGGGGAAGACCCAGGACACGCTGGAGGGACTATGTCTCCCGGCTGGCCTGGGAACACCTCAGGATTCCCCCGGAAGAACTAGAAGAAGTGGTCGGGGAGAGGGAAGTCTGGGCATCTCTGCTCAAACTGCTGCCCCCGTGACCCGACCTCGGATAAGCGGAAGAGGATGGATGTTACTAAGTACTGATATGTATATAAATAATTAGCTTCAAATACAAAAATACATTAATAGACGATACTCTAATTGTTGTTGTTGTCTAATCGTTTAATCAAGTTGGACTCTTCATGACCTGATGGAACTTTAGTGCACCAGGCCATCCTGTCCGAGTCTGCTTCTCCGAGTTCTTTTGGGGTCATACGCTTGGTCTCAGTAATGCTGTCTAACCAACTTAGTCTCTGTAATCCTCTTCTGCTTTAGCCTTCCAAATTCCCTAACACAAGAGACTTTAGCAAGGAAACATGTCTTCTCATTATGTGGCCAAAATATTTGAGATTTTCTATATGCTTAAACTAATTTTATTTTAGGAACAACTCAGGCACAGTGCACAAAGACTATGGCAGAGGAAAGAACTGTGCTATTGAATGACATCAGTGCGGCTAGGGCCATCAAGCTTGTTTGGTCAGCTAATAACTAAGCTGATCCAATAAGATCTGCAGACACCTATCCAACTTTCAGGACTCGGTAGAGTCATTTTCAAACTACATGGTATATCTTTTTGTGTGGTACATTTATGTTTTTACTGCATGACCTTGTTTTACTATATTTTTAACATTTTTAATGGTGTTATAATGAAACACTTGCACAACACTATGAAACTCTCAGTGACGAGTGCTCTACTTAAAATATACATTCAACGTTGCCTTTTAACACAATGACCATTATGAAACAACACACTCCATTTCAGTGAATAAACAATCAGTAATATGTTTTCATATACTACAATGTATAACAATATACTACAATGTATATATACAACGTACAATGGGTGAGCGAGCCTTTGCAGTTGCTGCTCCACGGCTCTGGAATTCCCTACCAGAGAACCTGAGAACACAGCAGATTGTGGGCTGTTTTAAAAAACAGTTAAAGACTTTTCTACTTAGGAAAGCATATTAATAAAATTGCCCCTAATTATTGTTTTATCTTTGTTTTTATCTTGTTGTGTCTTTGTTTACATTTTTTATGTAGCACTTTGAGGTTTACTACAAATATAAAGTGCCTTATAAATAAAATGAATTATTATTATTATTATTATTATATACTGTAGAGGCCATGTTGAAATATACCCTGGACAACTACAGACAGACAGGCAGAAGCAGTACTACTATAACACTTTTATAACTGCATTACTAGGTACATGTTAATTATCATTCAAAATATATAAATCCATGTATAAAATTTGGTCTATTATACAAAAAGTACATTTAATGAACTCAAATGTTTTCAATCCTTTCATGCAAGCTTTTGTTTTTAAATGACCCGGCATTATACAGTTCACAAAAGGGGCATTGTTTCCTAATGGGATGAATCTGCAATTATTCATAAAAAAGATTTTACTTTAAAATGCCTAAAAAAACATGACTATTAGTGTACTTACTGTTTTGTGTGATTTTTTGGATGTTGGAGCTGCATATCTGGATTAATGTGTTGAAATCTCTAGGCTGTGAGCCATAGCTGTCTCCTGTTCTGTAAGACATTGTGATTTATGCAAGGAGAACAAATTCTTCACTTCTTTCCTAAAAAGGACAAAAAAGCAACATAGTTACCATCATCAGATTTAAGTTTTAATATTTGCATTAAGTGGTGGAAAAAATACCCACAGAAACACACACACACACACACACAAACGCACACACAGCAGCATATTAAATTTCATATCTCTATTCTTTTCTGTAATGTACTGGCACTTTGTCTAGAGATTTCTCCTGCCTTGCACCTGATGATTGTTTGGATAGGCTCCAGCTACCCTGAAACCCTACCCTGGATACATAGGTTAAGAAGACAGATGGACGTGTGGACGTCTGCTTTTTTAAAATTTAAAACAAACGTAAGAAACTTGCATTTAAATTAAATTTTAACAGATCAGATATTACACTTGCCATAATATGGTTAGCTAAGGCTGAATAAACACAGCATTTACAACAGAAGGGAGTTTCCATAATTTGCAAGGAGGTTTCCGGTATCAAAACCGAAATAACTTAAGGCCAGGTTACCTGGTTTCACTTTCCAGCAGTTTGTTGCAGGCAGTCACAGAAACAAAATACGACTCAACTAGGTCACCTGTAAAGATCTTGAACTCAAAGGTTTTGACAGTTTTTCTGCATACCTTTATCGCACAAGTTCTCCAGGACTGTATTTGCAGCTCACATCCATAATTTTTTTTTTTTTTACAGTATTTTTAAAATTGTGAATATTTACTGCTTTTTTAACAGTGAAATAATTTCATTTGCACTAGTAATAATGAATAGTTGGCTGCAAAAACAGTTAATTTGGGATTGATTCTCCACTCCATTCTTACTCAACAGAACAAGAATACCAGGGAGATGGCTTTTCTACTAGATAAAGCTACAAGAGAGTGTGTCACAAAGGTGGGCTATGTCTGCAACAGTGTGTTGATGTGTTCAAGATTTCAAAATTGTTACATCACGGAGTGACAAAGGTATCAAAATAGCATAAAGAAGGCTTGCTCCTGCATGCTGTGGATATCATCACAGATAATAACCATTTTTAATGAAAGCAAAGTTGAAGAAGAAGAAGAAAACAGAAAAGATTCCAGTGACTAAAGTGGAACACAAAAAAATTGAAAGGTATGGAGTGTAGGAGGAGGAAGAGACAGTCTATTAAGAAATGATCAGAATATTAAAAATGAAAAATAGTTGAATCTCAAGCAAGCAGACCTGTAAAGTACATAAGAAAACAATGAAAGGGAGAAGAAAAGAAAAGCAAAGAAACCTTGGGACACAGAGATATTTAAGAATGTAAACATAATCCAAGGACCATATAAAGGAAAGAGACAGACGAGGCTCAGGGACTATTCATAAATATTATGCTTTAGATATCTACAGTATCAACAAAAACATACAAGACAAATTGAACTGTTAATTAACTTTCATATACGCATATTTTAACACTAATATAGTTGAAGAAATATGAAGAAACAAAAAATCTGCCTAATCATTAGATCTTCACTTAATGAATACTGTACATTTTTAGCACTTCTTGTCAGTTCAATGCCTACCTGCACAGATGATACGTAAAAGGGGAGATAAGCTGATGACCAGGAACATTTTTGTTTCTATCTGTATTTCAGAGGAACAGATGGGTGAATCTAAATGCTTGGAATAACTGGCAACCTCTGTGTAGCTCCTGACATTATGTATGTAAAAGGCAACGACTTGGAATCACAAGACATTTTAGAACTACAATTATCTTGTTTCTTGCTGATGGCAACTCTAATTGAATTAGAGCCATTATTTAGTCTATCTCATTGCTGTTGGGATTCGGCCAAAATTCCTTGAGCTGATAATATGTAGTTCAATTTCCCATTACAGAACACCTTTTGTCCTGTCTCAATGAACTCCTCCTTTGGGCAGATTAAATGTTAAATCAGTCATGCTATAGAAGTCAGTCAGTCAGTCATATGCCAACCTGCTACAGTTAGGTCCATAAATATTTGGACAGAGACAACTTTTTTCTAATTTTGGTTCTGTACATTACCACAATGAATTTTAAATGAAACAACTCAGATGCAGTTGAAGTGCAGACTTTCAGCTTTAATTCAGTGGGTTGAACAAAACGATTGCATAAAAATGTGAGGCAACTAAAGCATTTTTTAACACAATCCCTTTATTTCAGGGGCTCAAAAGTAATTGGACAATTGACTCAAAGGCTATTTCATAGGCAGGTGTGGGCAAGTCCGTCGTTATGTCATTATCAATTAAGCAGATAAAAGGCCTGGAGTTGATCTGAGGTGTGGTGCTTACATGTGGAAGATTTTGCTGTGAACAGACAAACATGCGGTCAAAGAAGCCATCCTTAAGCTGCAAAAACAGAAAAAACCCATTCAAGAAACTGCTACAATATTACGAGTGGCAAAATCTACAGTTTGGTACATCCTGAGAAAGAAAGCAAGCACTGGTGAACTCAGCAACGCAAAAAGACCTGGACGTACACGGAAGACAACAGTGGTGGATGATCGCAGAATCATTTCCATGGTGAAGAGAAACCCCTTCACAACAGCCAACCAAGTGAACATCATTCTCCAGGGGGTAGGCGTATTGATTTCCAAGTCTATCATAAAGAGAAGACTCCATGAAAGTAAATACAGAGGGTGCACTGCAAGGTGCAAGCCACTCATAAGCCTCAAGAATAGAAAGGCTAGATTGGACTTTGCTAAAGAACATCTAAAAAAGCCAGCACAGTTCTGGAAAAACATTCTTTGGACAGATGAAACCAAGATCAACCTCTACCAGAATGATGGCAAGAAAAAAGTATGGAGAAGGCGTGGAACAGCTCATTATCTAAAGCATACCACATCATCTGTAAAACACGGTGGAGGCAGTGTGATGGCTTGGGCTTGCATGTCTGCCAGTGGCACTGGGAACTAGTGTTTATTGATGATGTGACACAGGACAGAAGCAGCCGAATTAATTCTGAGGTGTTCAGAGACATACTGTCTGCTCAAATCCAGCTAAATGCAGTCAAATTGATTGGGTGGCGTTTCATGATACTGTACAGATGGACAATGACCCAAAACATACAGCCAAAGCAACCCAGGAGTTTATTAAAGCAAAGAAGTGGAAAATTCTTGAATGGCCAAGTCAGTCACCTGATGTTAACCCAACTGAGCAGGCATTTCACTTGTTGAAGACTAAAATTCGGACAGAGCATTAAAAAGGAGGAAACCCAGCATCTGGTGATGTCCACGAGTTCAAGACTTCAGGATGTCATTGCCAGCAAAGGGTTTTCAACCAAGTATTAGAAATGAACATTTCATTTCCAGTTATTCAATTTGTCCAATTACTTTTGAGCCCCTGAAATGAAGGGATTCTGTTAAAAAAACGCTTTTAAGTTGCCTCACATTTTTATGCAATCTTTTTGTTCAACCCACTGAATTAAAGCTGAAAGTCTGCACTTCAACTGCATCGGAGTTGTTTCATTTAAAATTCATTGTGGTAAAGTACAGAACCAAAATTAGAAAAAAGTTGTCTCTGTCCAAATATTTATGGACCTAACTGTATATCCTAACACAGGGTCACGGGGGTCTGCTGGAGCCAATTTCAGCCAGCACAGGGCGCAAAGCAGGAACAAACCCCGGGCAGGGTCACCGCAGAATACTATAGAAGTGACAACAGCCAAAAAAAAAAAAAAATTGCCCTCCTGATAAAGTTAAAACACACACACAGGGCAATGGAAAGTAAACTGAAACAAAGTTAAAATGCTTAATATAATTCTTCCCCAAAAAGCAATTTACTGAAATACAAAATGACTTTAGCATCTAGTTCAGTGTTAATAATTATTACTCAAGTGTCTTCATTGCTTTCCAGTACATTCTTTTACTGTTGATGTAATATTTTCCATTATACAAAACCAAGATAACATCAATTCTTTCATCCTTTGCAGAAATTCACTACACAGCCACAGAAACATAAACACTTCTTTAATTTAGGGGAAAAAAAAAACACACACACACAATGTCAAGAAAGCTCCAGCAGCCTTTCCACAAGTAGTAAATACTAATTGTTTTTCTATTAATATACCAATAGCGGGTTGAACTCTTAGTAATCAGTGAAGACCTCTGGGTTAACATTTGCAGTGCACCATTGGAATACAGCTTGTATTGCATTTGTCATTCCAACAAAAGGCACATCACAAACATTTGTAGTGATAAAATGCATTACTATAGAGGTTTGTGATGTGCTACCTGTTGGAAAGACAAATGTGTTCAATTGTATTACTACAAATGTTTGTGATGCACAATCTGTTGAAATGTGTCCAGACGGACACACAGATACACAGACACTTTTTATTAAGTTGGATAAATATTCCATCTTAGTATATAACAAATTTACATTTGTGCTTTTTCTATTAGATGGATAAGAGAGGCAGAAGGCTCTGGGCATCACTGGATACAAAGCAGGAACAGCCCCTTGAATGGGACTCTGTCTCAGGGTACACTCATACCCATGCCAGGTCAATTTAGAGTTTTCCATAAGCCTCACACAGATAATTTTAAAGATGTGAAACAGCAATTCCACTCTCAAATGAGGAGAATATAGAAAGTCCACACAGTGAGTAGAACAGGAATCCAGTCTGGGATCTATGCAGCATCAGTGCTAACCATTATGCCACCACATTACCCTACACCATGAGATTCATGTGCCAAACTACTAAAAACAGTGCTGAATAGAGTCATTTAAAGTAAACTGGATATTCAATTAAAACACTTTAGTAAATTAATATACTACCAGCATAACCTTACAAAGGTTATTATTGTTTGATATAAATATTACTTCATAACCCTTTTCTCAGATGACGCAATTATGAATTTTACATGATTCCACACTGGCTGGATCAGATAATGGATTACTGGCATCAGCGTATTGGCCGTCAGTTAATAGTATTACTCTAGATAGCGCATTTGTACAAAGGTCATTAAAAGACAAGTTTAGTAGTTTTCATGGAACATTTCTTCACAATCATGTTATAAATGAATTTGCCACATACATCAGTGTTCAAAGATGAAGAGTTTTTTATAGGTGAAGATTTTTTTATAAATTTTTAAATATTTTGCCTATTTGTGGAGCTTACAATGGGGCTAAAGGGTACAAGGGTGCACAGGTGATTGAAAACGCCATAACACTTCCTGAATAGTTTCACTTTGTAGCACAAAAGATTTTGATTTAAGAAAGTATGTGTTCCGCATTTATGAGGCATCCCTTTGATAATGAAAGAAAACTAGAAGTAATTATCACAGATTCTTGGAACTTTTTTCTTGAGGTAAGAATACACTTATACACCAGCTGATGAACTGAAGGAGTGACTAGCTGGGAATGACAATAGAATTGCTATCTTGATTTTGTATAATCCAGACTCTGTCTACTATTTAATAAAACGCTAAGGTCTGAGTTCATGTCTGGTCCTTTACAGCAGCCTGACTGGTCAGTTTGGCTTTGATGGCACAATCAAAAAAGGAAGTGTGAGTGTGAGACACATGGGCAGGAGTAAAGGCATAGGAGGCATGCAGAGAGTTGATATCAGACTTTACAGTTCAAAGACAGGAAGTATAAAAGTAGACAGGAGGCAAGCAAAGTGCCATGAAATAACAGACTCCAAGAAGAAGGCTTCACATGAACATGCTCAAACTCTGAGAAGCAGGCTTCATGAGAACACGCTCAACAGAGGAGCGCCTCCGCCTCTCAAGAGGATACAGAGGAAAGCCACTGAAAGTACAAGTAAAGACAAAGATGTAATACTTTTTAAAATGTATTATATTACCTGTCTTTGATGGATAATGTGGCTAATAAAACAAACAATAAAAGAATGTACTAGAAAGCAGGTAGGGCACTTGAGCGAGAATTATTTTTATCATATTTAAAAAAAAAAAAAAAAAGAAATCATGCTTCATAATCTTAACCCAACCACAGGCAAGGGAAAAAAAAAAACTTTTTTGTTTTTTTTTTTTTACATTCGTTTATTTACAAAAGAAAAACAAGAATATGCAAAATTAGATTTTTAATTACTTTTGAAACAGACCAAAGTTTCGAATGTCGTTAAATATAAAATCGAAAGAGTCATCGTCATTCAGCTTAGTTTTCCATCTGTGGCGGGGACTGAATGGAGTAGTGTTATCTGGATTGAGCAGCGGGGTTATAACACACGAGTAGCAAACAAATAGTGCTTTGCAAGAATTATATTAAATATTTAACTTTCGTCTTCTTCTTTTGCTTTGTGCGTTGTGTTTTTTTCACACTTTATAAGAAGGACATTTTTACATTGTTTATTTACCTGTTCTTTACTGTAGTGACTATATATGATTAATTTAACAAGACAATCTGTCTGAAGAAGGAGTTAATTAATTGACTTGAAAAATACCAGGCCATACCATTTAAAGTTAATGTAGAAACAAGCTAGTATTTAGAAAGAAAATCCACCAAATGAAAGGTAATAAAACATGAAATTTAAGATGAAGTACAACAATTGTTTTTTCAGTGGGACTATTGTTTTAATGTAAGAATGAATGTACGAGAAGTATTTATTACAATCATAAATATCCTAAAATAATAGTTTTGGCTCAAGTATTTACATAAATACCGTAATTTCAGAGCGAGAAAGAGGAAGATTAGAGGTATAGATCTTTATTTGTCCCAATGGTGTAATTTAGCTTTTACAGATGCTCAAGAAATATTCTGACACAAATCTTCCCCCAAAACAAACACCAAGCAATTAGAAACAAAAAAAGAAGGAAAAAATTAATAGCGCAGACACAGCGAGACACTACAAAGATAGATAGATAGATAGATAGATAGATACCAGGCATGCTTCTGTTTGTATAATTAAGCCCTGTAGCTTTTCTAGGCACACTTCTTAATAATTTGTTGGCTGAAAGTCCTCAAGGCTTGTGTTTCTGAGCGAGGATGTGCAGCATTGTTTACAATGGCCATCAGTTTTCTCTTCAATCTTTCCGCTGCTACTCCTTCAGCCTTCTTAATCAGCTTACTGATATGGTAGGCCTCTCCTGAAGTGATGTCACAATGACAATGAAAAGGATGACAGTACCCACGATAAATAACGCAGTCACCATTACATTTCTGTGTGTAGGTCTTGTTTTAGACGTGCGCAGCTAAAGTTGAAGGCAACCTCAACTATATTTCTGAAAAGACTCAACTTGTTTCACTACAGCAAAGACTCACTGGATGGCGGTAAAGACTTTTTGAGCAATAACCGCAGGCCACGTGGAGATTTATATAAACACACACCCTATTAAGTCAATATGAGACCTATCCACGAAGGCAGCATCGCCTTAGTATTTACATGGAGAGATGAGATTTAGCAGCTCCACCCCTCGGCCCCCAGTTTCCTGTGTCACATTAGTTTACGTACAGTAGAACTGGTGAGATGCCACAGTAAGCAAAACCGTTTAATAACAATAAAAATATTAACGACTTATACCATTTTGCATAATGAACAGCATTTTGGCAGTTAGTTAAGATGGTGCTGGCATAACGCGAGGCTTGACAGGAAATTGTTTCCCGTTAGTTTAGTGCTAGGAGAACGGGCCCTTATTTAACGATCTAATCAGCTGGAGAAACGAAAATGCAATGTACCGTAACTAATAGAATGGGCACAGCACATTAGTCCCTGGATTGGATTTAAATCATAGGAAGAAACTTGCTTTTACTGAAAAGAATAAAACTAAACGCATTCAACATTCTCAAAGCACGAAAAACAAATCTCTCTGAAAAACCACCGTTGCGCCAGTAAGCTGACACCTTGAGAAACCCTAAAGGATATGTCTTTAACTCACCAGTTGCCACTGACCTCCACAGTTCTTTCAAATGAGATATTACATCCAAAAAGTAGAAACAACGCCCTACCGGTGACACACACGAAGACAACAATCAGAAGGGCAGCTCCGCGTCTTCCGGCTTTGAATCGCGACTGCATAAACAATCATGACAACAAACCCGATCTCTTAAACAACGCAGACATTGTTAAATAAATATTATATGTACAGTTTTCAAAAATCGACCCTACCTTTTCTGCGTCGAGTTCAGCGGGGACAATGAATTACAAAATATATCGACAGATCAAGCATCATCTGACTTTCTCTTACGTCATCAGGCTGCGCCACGCATGCGCAGACATGCAGTTTTTGTATATGGTTACAAATGGGCATTGTCGCTACCCGATCTGCGTTGCCTACCCGATTTGCGCGCGCATGCGCACGCATGCGCAGAGCTTTATTATTACGACCCTGTCCGATCTGCGTTTTTTTTTACTTTGCGACTTGAGTCCCCATCCGATTTGTCTCGCGCACGCGCTCTCTGCTTAATTAAAATTCATTTCACAACACTGCCCGATTTGTTCTGCGCATGTCTAATGTTTTACGACACACGAGAAAAAAAGTTACTGTGGGATTTAAATTTCTCGGTCTGCATTAACAAATATAACTTCCACCATTCGAGAGAGAAGGAGAAAGAAGAACGCCATAAAGAAGAATAGGAGCATATTGAATTTTTCTTCGGGAAGAAGAATACTTTTCACTTCTTGAAAAAATGAAGACTTTTCAATTTTACAACAATTTGAAAGAATATCTTTTACGGGAAGAATTTAGCAACAATTTAACGGTCAGAGAGCGAAGTGAAATACGACGCGCGTCCGTGAGTTTTATGATTAAAGGTACTATGTGTAATGTTTATTGAATGCTTTTCAGTTTTTGAGAATACAGTATATACTGTAATATAATTTAGATATATTTAGTATTGTCTGACTTTTTTTTACTAATTGGAATATTACCAAATGTACCGTTTTAAAGAGGCTGGTAATTTCAATGAACACGCATGAATATTTTGAAATATGCAAAACTTTTAATTGTGTTATTAAAAAAACTGCTTGGGTGGACTTTCCTGTTACTTACCGATATATACTTGATTAATGGATTAGTAGGTTTTCTCTTTTTGGGAATATGAAAATCTGAACTGCCTAGATGCATCTCAATTCAGGTGTCTAAATTTTACAGTTCTTTTAAACAGAGAAGTAAATTAGCATTCACTAACGAATGCTAAAAGTTTTCTAAAGAATTGTTGTTAAGAAGCCTTATGTTTACTTTTTATTACAGTGTTAGTGCAATATTTTGTGTAGCTAAGTAATTCTTTGTGACCTATAGTTGTGGTTTTATTTATTTATTTTTTTTCATTAAACCCCTCTCCGTGCCGCAACCCTCCACAGAGTGTTAATAAAGGTAAACGGAGCAGAAAAGTTAATTCATAGAGTAAATTTAACCTTCTAAGTCCAGTGACCTAAAAGTATAAGTCCCAGTATTCATCAGTGTTAAGAATAATGACTGAATGTATCATTTTGTTCTCTGACAGACCACCAACTTTTTTACACCGGGCCAAACCGACAATACATTCGTCTGGTTGTTATGAGTGAAGAACAAAAGAGAGCTGTCCTAATGGAGTGTCATGATAATCCTGGAACCGGCAACCATAACGGTGTGAGAGGAACCAGAAACAGAGCTATTGCTGGCTATTTCTGGCCAACTCTTACAAACGATGTAGCTAATTGGGTAAGTTTTACAAATACTCCAGTGTGAATCTTGAGATACATTTAACGATTCTGCCTCAGGTTGTAGATTATCATGACTTGTACTAAGAAACAGAGTAATTGGTTCATATTAAAATGTTGCTCATATGTTTTTGCAAGACCCCTACAGCTGAGATACAATTACCAGGCAGTCATACAGTTTCCTTAAAGTATCTGTTTCGGTACTTCAGTTCTTCTTTTGAGGACTGGTGCAGTTTGTTCTGTCTTTTCAAAATGATGCCCAATTTTACAGTTCTCTCATAAACCCTTAGTGCATCTAAAAGGATCAAGTGGGCAGGTAACTGTGTGTGTGAAATTTTTTCTAGTAATCCAAAGAGTAGACTAGGTGGTCCTCTGTTCCTTCCTTGCCAAGAGACCAATTGAGTAATAATTATGATGTCACCCTCACAAAGTTGGTTTTGCACCGTAGCAAGACTTAAGTCGTCAATAGCCCTGTTTTATCATCCTCTGGTAGCTAGTTGTTTAGGATGATTTTCCTTCATAAAATGCTTGTTTTTTTGTAGTATTCTTGTTATCCTTGCTGCTGTCCCTAATTTCTTTGTGCATTACTAAAGTTGTTTCCAAATCTATTGTAGCTTTAAGTGTTAAATTCTTTCTTATCTACAAAGTAAGCGTATGATGCAAAATTTCATTCAGTTTGTATCTCTTGTTTTAGGTGAGATGTTGTCACCGCTGTCAGCTGAATGATCCCATCAAGACCATGGTACCATTCTTGCATTCCATCAAGGTAATGGTGGGCTCCAGGTTTGTGAAATAAAATCGAATGAGGATAAAGATTTAAAGGCAAATATTTTATCAGGTGAAAGAAGCTTGGGAGGTGGTAGGTCTGGATCTCTTTGGCCCAATGTGTGAAACTGCCAGAAGTAACAAGTATGTGTTGACCATGACTGACCTCTACACAAAGTGGATCGTTGCTGAGCCTCTACAGTCTAAGTCAGCGAGTGAAGTGTCTGCAGCCATCATAGGGAAGCTGTACACATTTGGCATGGTTAGGAAGATCATTACTGACCAAGGCAAAGAGTTTGTCAACGAGGTACTGTTGGGGAAAAAAAAAAATGCTTTTCATTTTTAAATGGAAACATTTCTTGAAAGTCCATTATTTATAAACCCATTTATTATCCCTTGTGTGAACTACTGAAGCAATTCTGTTGATTCTTCATCCACAGCTAAATGAGAATATCTTTGGAGTCCTAAAAATAAAGCATGCTGTCTCCAGTGCTTACCATCCTCAGACAAATGGGCAGGTAATTGTGTGTGTTTAATTCTTTAATTCATATTGGATGTTGTTGGTAACTGAGAAAAGATTATTTGTTAAATGTTTGTAAATCCTTTTGAAATAAACAGGATGAAAGAACAAATCAAAATATCAAACGTGCACTGAGAAAATATGTTAATGAGAGCCACAATGATTGGGATCTCCATCTTCCTGCAGTTGTATATGGCATCAACACGGCTAGGCAGGTGGGTACACATGCCCCGGTTGCCAATCTTCTAATGTGTTTGACCTTTCATTAGTCCTAATGCAGTGTGCTAATGGTGAACTTTTTATAACCAGTCTTCAACAAGGTACACTCCATATTTCTTGCTTTTTCACCGACATCCGCGCTTACCAGAAGTTTCAAACGCCTGTCCAATGGGAGAATCTATTGACATTGGAGATCCAGAAGAAGATATTGACACCAGAGTTAAAGAAATGAAAGCTTTAAATGAAAAGGTTCGTGCCCAACAAAAGACTTAATCGATATAGCCTATGAAATATTACAGAATTTAAATTCCATGCCCTGGCTGCTCTACAAGGTGTATCAGGACAGGAGGCAGAAGATTTATTTCTTGGTGGCCCAGAATACAGTGTCGGGTAAAAGTCAAGTCTATGAATGTTTGAAGTAAGTGTTTGAACAATTCTTATTTATTATTTTTATATTTTACTTGCCTTAGTGAAGTGGAAGAATTTAATCGAAAGATAGGGCAGCAATTAAAGAAGGAGGGAATGCTGTGATATCTGTTGGAATAGAAGATGATGCTACTGCCCAGTGCTTCCAGAATCCTTCATTTGAGTCTTGGGTCTGAATCTACTGCGTCATTGCCAAGTATTCTGGGGTAATGTATCTTGTCTTGTTTACATTTTGTTTTTCTCCATATTCCAAGCTCATTTACTTGACCTTAGCTTTAATAAACTGGATGGCTGTCTCCTTCACAATTGATTTGAAAGTACTTTACTATTCATTACATAAAAAGCTCTGAACAATTTAGTCCCTTCCTGTATTTGGTACTGTCTCTCCCCCAACACTCCTCATTTTAATCTTTAATCCACAACCAATATTGCCAACTAATTTGCTTATGAAAGGACTGGTGAAGCAGCTTGCACATGTATACCAAAAATATAGAATGCCAGCTATAAATGAAAAACCTATCAAAATACTTTTAAAACACCATTTTTAAACTTCACCTTTGTTTAATTCCCACTTCTATCAGTTGTAATGGTTTATGACTTGAACTGCATACACTTTGAAAGATTTACACTAGATAATAACCATTGTTTTTTTGCTTTTTTTTTTTTTGTCTGGTGATGCCCTTTGCCATGCACCCTGGTCAAGTCTTGTGCAACTGTCTGTGGTGCTGAAGAGAGAAGATTTCTGAAGACCCCCTTGAAATGGAGTGGCATCTGGATTAACACTACAACAATATGCTTGCTAAGAATGTCCACAGGGGCCTGGGGAGTCTGTGACCTTCTCTGACCAACTAGACCTTTTTGTGTTCTTCAACAGGGCCATCTGACCATCAGATGTATATAATTTTCCTCTTGTGTACTTTTTGTGTATATGTATTTTCGCAGTTTCATAAAGTTATATGTATTTGTTAAGCAGTTTGGACTTTATTAGTATTAAAATGTTACAGAAGTTATTTGTGGAATAATTTTAATGATCAAAATAGCAAAAAATGTAACTTTAAATTTTCTGTGCTCTGGGTAAAATGTTAAATCTGTGGTGATTTTTTTTTTTTTTTTTACTTTTTTTTTTTTTTTTTTGTACATTTGACAATTTTTTTTTTTAGGTGCATTGTTCTCACATTGTTCACTTTTGTTCTCATAACATTTATTCAATAAAATTTGCATGAAAAGTGTATTTCCTTTTTCATTTATTCAGTTATTAACTCGCATTTAAGACACTATATGGGTGAATAAAAGCTATTTAAATTTGAGTACAAGACAAGCAATAGTATCACAGAAGATGGTGCTGGGGTTGTGCTTTGTGGATTAGACATGAAATGAAGATTTCTTTTTCTTGAAAGACTCTTTATGCAATCCACTAGTATTACCGAAACAAAGTTTTGTAAACCATGATGCCCTATGACACATGTGTATTTCATAATTAGTAATAATATGTAAAGTTATTCCAGGGATGAAAAGTGCATCAACAGTTCATTTTTACATATATACACACTCATTTTGACTAACTGCATGACAGCCTGGTACAACAACTGCACCAAACCTGCCAAAAAAGCCCTGTGGTGGATCATAAAAACATCACAGCACGTTTAATGGAACTGAACTGCCATCACTTGATCATCTATACAAGATTCCCTGTGTAAGAAGGGCTAAAAACATCATCAAGGCAAACACTCATCTTGGACAGAACGTGTTTGAGCTTCTCCCATCAGGCAGGCATTTCAGATCAATCTGTATGCTACAAACATCCATCCATTTTCTAACCCGCTGAATCCGAATACAAACAGACAAAAAAAAAAAAAACTGCTATAAACTTATTGAACTCATATCTCTTCAATCTGAAATCATTGTCATTGATCATGTACAATTAATGTAGGTAGTGTGTGTAATGACTGTTTACTAAAATGCAATAATAATCTATACTGCTGTGCATTTATGCAATAATCATCCTGGTTACTTTAACATATATGGCATCTTGTCAATATTTTGAACATATTTTATATGATTACTCAGTTTTTAGTTCACACTTTATTTATTTATTGTATTGCTATATATCTGAACTATTTGACATTGGAATTTAAATACAACATAAAGCTGACACGAGTAATTTCTTTGCGTTACTCAAAGACAATATAGTACTTGAATACATCTATTTTTAAAACCGACATTTATTTTTTATATGTAGACTATAACAACATATGCAATGGTCAAATACTTCTTTGTACAATGGGAACTGAAAAAAAAAAGTGCTATGTAAACTAAACGAAGGGATCTCAGTGATAAACAATTAACGTTTATAACAAGGAGTATGACAAGCTTAATTCAGCCCTGAAAACAGAACGTACAATGAATATTTAATAATATTATCATTATGGTAAACTACTACAGTATTGAAACGAATATACTGTACTACCCAGTTGTGTATCAACATGCGCAGTTGAGACCGATCCATGCCGTAAAGCGAAATGTTTAGTATATATATATTTTTTTTATTAAGCGCATGCGGAGTGTGTTATTACATACGTATTGAACGAATACGTCATCGCTCACTTTACGGTTCTGCCCAATCTGTATAACGCATGCGTGAACACTTTACGGCATGCTAGGCTTTCAATACGCCTGCGCGCGCAAATCGGGTAGGCACGCAGATCGGGTAGCGACAGGCATAAATGAAAATGGCGTGATGTGTTTAATAAAAAAAGACATACACTTTTTTTCTTTATCCGTTTTAGGATGATAACATTTTGCTGGTAAGTTCGTTGCTAAATAAAAAGTGAAGCAGTTTTATGTTGAATTTATATTAACTTTGCAAATATATTTGTGATATTACAGTATATCTTAGAGTGTAGTTATTTTTTCACAAGTACCTTGTATATTCCGAAATTACAAACTGAAATGTTTCGTATTGTTTGACACCTAAGGTTATATTTGTGTAATTGTAGGACTTGATGAGTGCTAGATAATCCTTAGTTGTATCGCAGTATGTAAAAACAAGAGGACGTGTCGTTCTTCATGCGTTCCTCGTGAGAAAGAATGGCTTGTAGGTTTGTAAGTAGTTTTTGAAATATTGCCTCTTAATGAGAATGTATTAATTAAAATGACGTACATAAATGTGATTCAAATTTTTTTAAAAATAAATTCTTGTATAGAGGCTCAAAACACATATTTACAGCAAGGTACAAACCCATCATTTACATATATTAACATACATATTACGGTGAACGAACAGTAAAACAGAAATGCTGAATATGAAATACATTAAAACAGTTAATTGTCGACAGAAGTGATAAAAACAAAATCTTCAATTAACATTTTTATTTGAAGAAAATGAAGCTGGGGATGGGAAGAGTTTGTTATAAAGACTCAAAAATGGTCACTTTCCCCATCACAGGAGTTGTTCAACTCCTCATAATTATAGCTTATAAACAAATGTAAAAAATGATGTGAACTAAGATTGTGCCAGTAGCCACTGAATCCTAAGGTTTCCAATCACTGTGATGTCTTTCTTATTCAAGGGGTAGGCAATGTTGGACCTGGGGGGCTGCACGTTTTCATCCCAACCCAATTGCTTAAATAGAAACCAATCCTTACCAGTCACAGACCTTATTTAATTTTATGGTTATCTGCAATGTAATGATCTTATATTGTAGATTTTTCTTTTCCAAGGAAATCACCCAAATGATTTTGAAACCTAAAACAGATCATTTTCAGTCTGTCACATTTTTCTCTTAAGAGTTTTATTAAACAGACAGTGCATTATGAACACACACACAGGTGTGAATGGAAACAAGTCAGATGGAGAACTACTGGCTCCTTTGTCATTTGCATCTTACTGCTAATAAGGAGATGTTAAAACAGTGACTGCAGCTGCTTAAGACTGAAATAAGCAATTAAGGGTGGGGAACCTTAACAAGCGAAACCACTAAAATGAAAGCATGAAAATGTCACCTGAGCAATAAGTGCTTCATCAGCAATAATTGACTTCTAATTAAGAAATAGGATTGGAACAAAAACCTGCCCATCAGGACTGACATTGCTTACTCCTGTCTTATTCTATGGACAGGAGTGGCGCTGAATACAGAATATTGGCCAAAGACATGCAGGTTAGGTGCATTGGCGATCCTAAATTGTCCCTTGTGTGTGTGTGTGTGTGTGTGTGTGTGTGCGTGTGTGTGTGCGTATGCCCTGCGATGGGATGGCACCCTTCCCGGGGTTTGTTCCTGCCTTGCGCCCTGTGTTGGCTGGGACTGGCTCCAGCAGAGCTCCATGACCCTGTGTTAGGATATAGCGGGTTGGATAATGGATGGATGGATGGAATCAGAATAGAGCAGGGTGAATTATAATATGTATGCATTTCTAAGTTCTTTTACATGAATAGAAAAATGCTAGAAACTTTATTAATCCAATGGAAGTGGCAGAGTTACAGCAGTAGACAAAAGAGGCACAAATATACATATAACAAGATTTATAATAGTGTTAAGTTTTCTGACAAGTTACAAATATTCACATAACAAGACTATCTATCTATAAGTAAATTTACAAAGTCTTGGTATGTACTAAGTGAAAAGTGAATTGAATTGCACATATGTTTAAGTTACAATTTCACAGTGCAGGATGTCACTCAGTTTATTACAGATAGTGTCATTGTCTGTTAAGATATCTACTACATCAGCTCATTACCATTCTGCAAACATGGAACAATAACTCTTCAGCCAAGGCGTGGCTCATTATAGACCCTGATGGCTAAAAGTGGAAACATCTTACTAACAGTTTCTTGGAGCAGCACATTTATCTCAGTATGTTAGTATGTTCACAGACTACAGGACCACCACCAGCACAATCAGCTCCATAGACAGTCTGCTGGATGATCTCAACATTTTCTACACCCGCTTTGAGACATCCAGCAACAGCACAGAGTGGAGACACACACACACACCTGGACCACACAACCCCCGTAAGGCAGCTGGACCAGACAACATCCCTGGGTGGGCTCTTAAAGCATGTGCCAACGAGCTGGCTGATGTTCTCTGCTCCATCTTCAACCTTTCCCTCAGTCAGCGCATCATTCCGTCCTGCTTTAAGAGTACGATCACCGTCCCCCTTGCTAAAAAAAAGCCCACCCATCTGCCTGAATGATTACAGGCTGGTAGCACTCACTCCAATCATCATGAAGTGTTTTGAGGGAGTGGTGCTGGCCCACATTCAGAGCAGCATACCGGACACCCTGGACCCCCTGCAGTATGCCTACCGGCCCAGCAGGTCCACCTCAGATGCCATTGCAGCCACACTACATTATTCCCCCTCCCATCTGGAGACTCCTACATCAGGATGATCTTTATTGACTACAGTTCTGCCTTTGACACGGTTATCCCCCATAAACTCACCCATAAACTGTCTGCACTTGGCCTGCACCCCACCCTCTGTGATTGGCTCCTAGACTTTCTGACTGGCAGGCCCCAGTCTGTCAGGATTGGTAATAAGATTTCAGCCATCATTATCACAAACACAGGCACCCCACAGGGATGTGTCCTCAGCCCCATCCTCTACACCCTGTTCACCCATGACTGTGTCGCCTCCCACAAAGATAACATCATCCTGAAGTTCGCCGATGACACTGCAGTGATTGAACACATCACTGGTGGGGTTGAGGTGGCCTACAGGAGGGAGGTGGACAGTCTGGCATCATGGTGTGCAAGGACAACAACCTTACTCTCAACACAGACAAGGCGAAGGAGGTGATAGTGGACATGAGGAAGGAGAGGAGACCTCAATGGCCACTGTTCATCTGACCTTGGACTGTCCACCTTGGGGTGTCTTCAGAGTAAGGCACAATTTCATGGCACCAGAGATGACCCATAAAAGCTCCTTCTGGTCATTGTTACAGTGTGCTAGTGGGTGGAAAGTGAGTATGGGCAACGGCTGCATGGGCAGGAGGAAGAGAAGCCAAGATTTGATGACAAAGAGGCAGAGGTGAACATTGAGAGTCCCTTGTGTGATACTAAGTTGGGTAAGTGGACAATCACCCGCATTAGAAAAAAGATACTTAAGGCCTGTTTATGCAGATCCTAAGAAGTAATATGGTTACTGTTTTCCTTCTACTTATTTTCATTGTTTTTACATCTTATGTTCATCCCCTTTATTATTATTTAATAAACTGTTTTTTTTTTACCTGCATGGCTTTACTTTGGGGGCGGGATGACTCAAGCACACCATTTAAATTCTCGATGCATTTTAAATTAACTGTTAATTAACAGTTAACAATTAACTGGCAATAGCCTCCTTTGCATTATGTTTACCTCCAGAAAAACGACTCAGAAACATCGAATTTCTTTGAAGAAGGACACATGTTATTGCATGTAACAGAAACATGTAAGTAAACATCAACATAAATACAGTAGGAAGGGTTTGTCATGTGTCAACTGCTGTACCGATAAAGATTTAGTCACATCCGTTTTGTGACATGTTTTGAAACAGTCACCAACGCACAGCCAAACATTGCAGTCGTGACAGTAGAAGCGGATTTCTCTGCACATGTTTGTTATATTTTTTCTGTTTCTTGTACATTAAAGGATAGAATGCCATTGTCTGATCTGCATGAATGGTGCAGACCTTGTATTATTGTAGGCTACCACTTTTCCCCCAACATAAACAACAGTTGCTGCATTGAGAACAGTGCTTGGGGTTACGTCTTTCTTGTCTTTCTGCTTGATTCCACTCATTTTCTTTTCTGCCATGCAGCTACTTGTACCATGGCGAACCTTCAGGCAACCAAATTCACCAGGCATATCACAGTGGTTCAGTCATGTACTGCGATATGCCAAGTTTCACTATCTTTGTCAATGTCCAATGACCAATTCACATTGTCGTTTCTACCACTTGATTCAACTAATGGTTCAGTTTCAGTTTGTTCTAAAAGTGGTTTTACATCTTCTTGTTTACATGCCATTGTGTTTTGGTTGAAGGCTCCGCTCCTCTCATGAATATTGATGAGTTACCTTAGGGTGGCAAAACACATAGAAATATTCAAGATTTTTTGCAGGATGTTAATTTTATCCAGTTGAGGGCAGCAGAATTTTGTCCCAAGAGTTTGTGCTTAACACAGTAAAGTGGATCATTAAACATAACCCATAGTCTGACTCGGGCTTAACAATACTTAATATAGAATTCTGAGTCTGAGTCACGTATAGGATTAATACCAGAGAGGTTTAAAGACTTGTATGCATCATTTGTAAGTCACCAATATACAGTATGTCTACACTCACTTCTTGAAATAAGTTCATGCTGTCTGTTTCAGAATGGGCAATAAAATTTAAAAAATATGCAAATAAAAAAACAGTTAAATATAGTTGCATGTTTTATTTATTTCTTTATGTATGTATTTCTTCATACTTTTATTTTAGTGACACCGCACACAACATGAAATAAGCCCTGGAATTAAAACTGTCACTTTCACTCATTGAAGATAAGGGTGTAAAATTGATAAACCACTGGAATTATCAGAATTACTAGATGCTATAAAGTCACTCCAAGGTGGGAAAGCAGCAGGCCCTGATGGCTACCCTGCAGAATTTTACAAGAAACTCTCCGCTCAGCTAGCTCCCTTCCTATTAGCAACATTTACAGAAGCCAGAGATAACCAAACTCTTTCTCAAACTTTTCTCCAAGCACTAATCACCGTTTCAAAACAAAATAAGGACTTATTACAATGTGCATCATACAGACCAATTTCACTTATGAATAATGACGTTAAAATACTCTCTAAAATCATAGCTAGAAGGATGGAGAAAGTGCTCCCCTCGGTAATGTCGCAAGATCAAACTGGATTTATTAGGGGGCGACACTTATCTTCAAATCTTTGACGCCTGTTTAATGTAATATACTCGCCAACTAAATCAAACATCCCAGAAATATTATTATCATTGGATGCAAAAAAAGCATTTGACATGATTGAATGGAAATACCTTTTCACTACATTGGAGAAGTTTGGTTTTGGCCCAAACATTTGTACATGGATCAAATTACTGTATACTAACCCAGAAGCTTCAGTTTGTATCAACAACACTTGCTCAGACTACTTTAAACTAGAACGTGGTACTAGATGAGGATGCCCCTTGTCAGCGCTACTGTTTGCAATTGCCAGTGAACCACTGGCAATACATTGTCGAAATACTGATCAGATAAAGGGGATTATCAGAGAAGGACTGGAACAGAAAATTTCATTATATGCAGATGATATGGTACTGTATATATCGGACCCAGAAAACTCTGTGACTGCAGTCTTAACAGCACTCACAGAATTTCAAAAGATCTCTGGTCTCAGAATTAATCTGAATAAAAGTTTACTCTTTCCAGTGAATTTTCAAGCATATAATATTAGATTAGATACGCTACCTTTTATCATTGCAGAACAGTTTAAATACCTAGGGGTAAACATCACAAGTAAACATAAAGCTCTTTATCAACAAAAATTTGCCGTCTGCATGGAAAAAATTAAGCAAGACTTGCATAGATGGTCAACCCTTCATCTTACACTAGGTGGAAGAATTAACACTGTTAAGATGAATATTCTTCCTAAGCTC
Organism: Polypterus bichir lapradei; assembly: GCA_026402145.1. Classification (NCBI taxonomy): domain Eukaryota; kingdom Metazoa; phylum Chordata; class Cladistia; order Polypteriformes; family Polypteridae; genus Polypterus; species Polypterus bichir. Next base: position 4,421,441 of record JANRMT010062850.1, on the reverse strand, counting down.
CTTTTTTTATTCCAAAACATTCCAATATACATTAATAAATCATTCTTTAAGCAATTAGATTCAACAATAACCTAATTTATTTGGAATTCAAAACATCCACGCATCCAAAGAGCGACCCTACAAAGACAAAAGGCAGAAGGCGGCATGGCTGTACCTAACTTCCAGTTTTATTACTGGGCAGCAAATATACAGGCGATAAGAACCTGGACACAAATAGAAGAACGTACACAGGCTTGGACCGCAATAGAAGTAAAATCCTGCAGTACTTCTTTGTATTCCCTGCTCTGTGCTCCAATAAACACACGTTATCGGCAATATACTAATAACCCAATTGTGCTTCACTCACTTAGAATATGGAACCAATGTAGAAAGCATTTTAAGACGGAGAAGCTTCTATCTGTGGCACCTCTGCAAGAGAACCACCTCTTTCAACCTTCGCCAACATATGCAGTTTTTAATATCTGGAAAAAATTTGGAATTAACTTGCTTAGAGATCTTTATATAGACAACGTCGTTGCATCCTATGAACAATTACATTCCAAATTTAACATTCCAGCTACACATTTCTTTCACTGTCTTCAAATCAGGAACTTTGTTAAACAGAACCTTCACGATTTTCCTCATCTTGCACCCTCATCCATGCTGGAAAAAATATTGCTCAATTTCAAGGACTTATACACCATCTCTACAATATATAAAATCATTTTACAATCCCTCCCTTTCAAAGATCCAAGAGGACACTGGGAAAAAGATCTCTCAATTAATATCAGAAAAGGAGTGGAAAGTAGCAATGCAGAGAATTCATTCAAGCTCCATATGCGCAAAGCATACAATTATACAACTCAAAATTATATATCGAGCACATCTGTCTCGTCTAAAACTCTCCAAAATGTTTCCAGGGCATGATCCAACCTGCAAACGCTGCAACCAAGTCCCAGCCTCATTGGGTCACATGTTCTGGGCCTGCACCAAATTAACATTATTCTGGACCAAAATTTTTATTACCTTTCAGACAGCCTTGGTCTCACAATCCCTCCTAACCCATTAACAGCTGTGTTTGGGGTTCTTCCAGATGGGTTTAAAGTGGAGAAAGACAAACAAATTGTGATTGCATTCACTACACTTTTGGCACGCAGACTTATTCTGATAAACTGGAAGAACCCAAACTCTCCTCTTTTAAGTCAGGGGGAAACCGATGTGTTATACTATTTGAAATTGGAAAAAATCAAATATTCAGGTAGAGGATCCGTACAGACTTTTTTCAAAACATGGCAGGATCTAATCAGTAATATTTTAAAATAAGCTCATAAAGCACAGAGAATTTATTAATTTAGGTATGGTTACAAGCCTTAAATTTCACACCGTTTGGCTTGCTCTCTCTCTCTCATGGGTGGGGATCGATTTGTCCTTAACTCAATTTTTCTTTTTGTAAAAACTTGATTGATTTGTATGGATTGCAATAAAATTAATAAAAATATAATAAAAAAAAAGATAAGGGATGAGCTCTAGCGGCTATTGTATTTTGATTGGTAAATCGTTAGTGTACTAGACATGAACCTTAGGCCATCAGGTGCCACATTTACAGCAGATACTGAATTCGGAGTTTCTTCAATTAAAGTGACCACTTCACAAAGTAATTCTCAGTAACTTTTTCTTGCATTTATATTTGATGCTCAGAGTCACGACTTTGAGCTTGCAAATAACCCGCAGGATCCCCAAGGCAACCAAAGTGCATATGTCCACTCTGTGAACGGTTCACCAATCAAATAACAGTACTTGCTGGAGCCCACCTTCTTACGTTGATGAGTGGAAGAGATAGTTTTCATTTCAGGGTTTATGTTGCAACCGGCATCAGCAAAATACAAAGGTATATGTGAAAGGTCAGTTTGGTGAGGCTTTGGTGACACAACAAAAGTGCATATGTGACTGTGAGATGAACAAAGGAAGGGTAGAGGTGCACACTGATGGAAAGTATAAGACTGGACCAGAGACAAGAAAGGTGCCTCCAAAATAATGACAGTCTGACAGTCGCACAAATATAGGGGAAAGATGTTGAAGGTACGCATAGGGCAAGAGATAACACATATGTTTAAATTATTCTGTTATCTGCCTCTGACATGTAATGTGGCTGGTAATTAAATAAAGAAGTAATATGAGACAATTTATGACACATTTACTTGTTTATTCTCAGATGTTACATTACTATTTTTTATTGTCACATTTCAACAATACTTTTATTTATTTGCATATTTAATTATTTAATGAATTTGGTCTGAAATATTTCACCATACAAGAGGTGCTGCTTCAAAGGTTATCACTACTGCTGGACCAAACCTGAAACAGAGGCACTGCCCATTCACCACTGATTCCATGTAAGGCCAGGGTTTGTAATCACTGGGGTCACCCCTATTAGCACAGTTATACTTTATTAATCTTCTATCTCAGTTTGTCCTCAGTTTGTCTCAAATTCTTTTGTCTACAGAATATAGTCTGTATTAAATTAACTTTCTACTCAGTCAGACCAAGGTAGGAATTGCACATACAGTATTACATGGAGATTCAAGGAAGATAACTTTTGTTATTGTTTTAGTCTGTGTATTTCTTGTTTAATGGTATAGTATGGCATGACAGCAAAGGTACACATGTGTACTCACACATTCATAATGTAGTAATATTAGCATTTGTTTATGATTAACTTTATTACTTGAGAATATAACTAAAAACAGGAGTAAGGAGTACATCTAGTAAGCTGATTTGTGTCTGCTATGAATTAAAATGAACGTACGCCTTTAAAAACACTCTTGTTTACCATGGTGCTAGAAACTGGCAACACCTTACATGTTGTTTGGACGTACAATTAGAATTTCACTGTAGTTGGTACATGTGACAATGCTGTTAATACTACAGAGAACCTTGTGTGTACATCTGTGAATGGGGTGGTGTGTCTGATGTTGATGGGGATTATTAAAACTCAAGGAGATACACTATGTTTGAAGTGTACAGATAAAGTATTTTGAAATCTACTGAAGTAAATACTGTATATACATTGTTAAGTTAGGTACAAAAAAGACATTATTTTCAGATATTATTTTATATAATGTTGCTTTAAAAAAAAAAAAAAACTATCAAAAATGGTACAATATTCCCACCTTGGGTTCCACTGACATACAGATCATACTATACTGTATGATAGTTAATGCGTCACAGATTGATTTATATATGCAATGTATATTTGTTGAGACTGGTTATGCAGTTCACCCCTATGAAGCAAAATGTAAACCATTCCTGACATTCACTCCAAAATAATCCATGTTCCTCCAGTAAATGCTGAGACTTAAGATATTATATAAATCTCTGATGTCTAGTCTAATTTGTTGAAAGTTTCCAGCAATGCTATTGCATTTAAAATATATTTTGGTTAATTTATTTTAGTGTATCATAAAGTACACATCACTAATTAAGACATCGCTGACAACATTTCCACTATAGAAAATCCACTGCTGATTTAAAATGACATTGATTTTAGGCATACATACAGACTTGTTAAAATCCAGGCATGTATTAAAATAAAATAAAATTAAATATGCATATATTATTTATAAAAAACAGCAATGGTTATGATTAAACAATTTTCATCAAGCAGTTGTAATGAAAGAAAGTTTTTGCTCTGTTAAAAAAAAAACTAAATAAAAATCATGCCAACATTTAGGGAGATTAAGTAGAATTTAGATTTTAAGCCTCATTACTGTTTTTGATAGTATTTATAAAATAGCCTTTAGGGTGTTTATTTTGGTTTTGTTGCTTTCCATTTCTTAACTTTCTGATCTTTTTTCTTTTAATTTTTGTTTTTTCTGCTTTTAGCTTTTTTGTGTTCATGTGCTCACTATGAAGTCATTTGTTATTTAAGTTCGACTTGATTTTATGCAATGTTCTTTTCTTCAAATAAAAAAAATGAAATAAAATAAATACAATCAAACAAAACAGCCTGCTAGTTTTATCAGGAAACTTAGAGTGACTTTTCAGTGTATTATTGAAGATTATCCAGATAACTGAATGTAGCTACTACAGCAAGCCACAAGCCTTCACATAACATCAAGGTTTTCACTCTTAATGTATTTTTCAGGGTGTGTTCAGCTTGCTTCAGCCATTTAGATTTTTAGTTTTCTCACATCTTGCTTTTGACTGAAATCTTTTTTTAAATACTGACCACAATTTTCAGTAAGTATCTCCATTCACAAAACTGATTTACTGTAAATTCATTACCTGCTAAGCTCTTACACAAGCATACTGGACTTAAGCTACTCTCGGCTGATCACCTGTCAGGGAACAGCATTAATGGACAACGTGATTTACTTGAAATAGTTGGTGCTTCAAGACATTTTACACAGACTGGTAGACAGACAGACGGATGGATGGCAGTGAAATTCCTAACATCAACCTTGCTTTAGACTAATTCACCTTAAAAAGTTGTATGAAGAAAGTGTGAGAAGAGGGACAAAGCCATGTACAGGCTGACATATTTTTTTTCCTTCAATGTTATTACAAAATCCAAACAATCAGCAAGCAAAGGCATAACACAAATGTCTGTGTAGTAATTGTTAATTAATTAACAGCTTAAATATTCAAATTAAATTAACACTTGTTTCAGAATTAGGTAGCAAACCAATACACCTAAATAACTGTAAAAGCACATTTAATCAAGTTAAAACATGTATGTATGGTGTAACATTCAAGTGAGTTAAGTGATGTATTCTAAAACTGGGAGCATTTTTCACTTTTGTTAATTTACTTATTCAAAAAGAGAGCACATGTTTGTTTATTAAAAATTTTTGTAACAAGTTACTGTATATTAAAAAATTAACAGTGAAATTAGAATGTAATTACATGTAAGTAAAATACATGTTTTTAATAGCTTACTATAATAGCCGAGCACAAATAAGCTTATGGTGGCTGAACTTGCTTTCATAGACATTTTTGTAAAAATTACACCGATTGATGTCCTGTTGTTAGTTGTTGGTTGTGGAGGGTCCATGGCTTATTGTACTTCATAGTTTTTAAACATGAAATTTTTGAAAGATGTACCCAATAAGTATTTGTTGAAGTGAGCATGACTCAGCTACCATTTTTATAATTTGTACTGGGGATTTATTTGGCCATCAGATGTGGGAATTGAATATACAAATGAGGAAAGTATGCAATACAGAAGGTAAACTTGAGTAAATGAGGTTGTTTCCCTGTTTTAACTTTGCCATTTCTTTTTAAATTGGGGTTTTTAAAATCTAAACAAAGAAATTACAAAAACCTGCATTTGGAGATATCAGAACAATAATTAAACTGAAATTTCTTTGAAGATGAAATGAGTCCATTGGGGGAGTGTTTTTTTAATATGGATGAAAGGACAGACAGGCAGACAGACACGATGACAGCATTTAATGCCAACACACCTACAAAAGTACAGTTATGTATAGTTCACAACTAGTGGTTGCAGTTCATTTGCCACTTTCACAAAAGAAACAAACAAGATGGATAAGAGTTTGCTTGAAGCTGCTTTTGTTTTGAATTGCTATTTAAAGGTGCACAGGGATTTCAGCACTTGCAGAATCCAGTGGCTGCCACTGACAGTCCATTAATGCATCATAAAGTTCTTCACTTTGCTCCACAAACTGCCTATTAGCTTCTTCAACATCAGTATGTGGGGCTGGATCTACAATTAGAAAAAAGACACAAAAGTATTCTTCATAGCAAATACCGCATGTAAAGTAAATAAGGCAGCTATGGTGAGCAGTTTTCATGGATAAATAGCCATCCTAAATATATGTGAGTGAGTACAGTAGGTAAACAAAATTGTAATGTTTAACAACAGGAAAATTACTTTTGATGCTTGGATTAAAATGTATCCAGCTCAGATCAAAGTTATAATAAAATACATTTGATTACTATAAAAAATAAAAAGTTGCTATTGTTAAAAACAAAGCTGTTAAACTCAACTTTACTTAAACTTAGTACATTTAAATGTAGCATTGTAGTGACAACTGTTCAAGGCTGTTTTCATCAAAATATTTTAGATAATTTTGCATGCATTATTAGATAATTAAATGCATCATTACTAGGCATAATGTTTCTTTATTAACAAAAGTAAGCCTACTGTGGTTACAAAGTTAGTTTTAACTCACAAACATTGAAATTCTTCATAATTATAGTACTAACCTTCAAGGGCATCATCTTCTACTTCTTCATAGGACTGAAAAGACAAACACACACACCCACTAGTGTAGTCCTGCAAGCAGCTCTGCTACTAGCAAGCTGGAGAATTTCTGTGCACAATATTTTACTAGACAAAATACCAGCCAGAAACTCTACTTGTATGTACAGAGTCTGTTTATTTGATTAAAAAAATCTTTCTTAATGAACAAATAGAAAAAAAAATCCAGCTATGAAAAATGTGACACTCATCTTGTGCCAGTCATACCCTGCATATGTCTAGAGTTTAGTACTCTTTAGTTAATGATGCTTGCTATTGTTGATGTTTCAAACATCTAAAACCACATGATAAAAGCAAACATCTGCTCCTGCTCAGAATATTACTAATTAAGACAGCAAAAAACAGAGAACAGGAAATTTGAGTTAAGTATTGTAAGTGTACAATAAAACACACGCAGTAACTTTATTGACGGGCATCTGAAAATTAATTAGGAACTCTAGAGATTGCATTGTATTGCTGCCAACTATATTTACAGATGAATATTGTACATGACTGTAAGCAGAAAAAAACTAAAGGATCTCATTTTAAAAGAGTGATCTATGGATGAAGTGAGCAGATCTTTGAATTACAATGCAGTCCCAAGTTGGATAATGTAGGTTTAAAAATATTATGTTAAGTTTAAATACAGATCTCTCTTTTACATGTCAGATTTTTAAACAGACAATAAGTATGTGAAGTAAAGTAAAATTAATACCAGTGTCACACCATAAGGACAATAAAAACTGAACTCAAAGATATTGTATACTATATTTACCACCAACATTCATAAAGAAATGTAACATCAACCTACAGGGAATCAGCTATTTTTTTCTACATTGTTTCAGGTGGTTTACTGACCATATTTTCTGAATTCTCTGTCTTTTGCCTTGATTCGTAACCTTGGAGTCATGAAGTGAGATTGCCAAATGACCCCAACACCATGCCAAATGATGCACAAATGGCACCCATTCTAGGTCTTTGTGTGTTTGAATGTGGCTTAGGATGCGTATATTGTACATTAAGATGCACAGTTATTTTACAAGATTAGAGGGAGTGAGACCGTAAGCTCCTTCAGACGCTAAAACGGGATGCATACCTTGCTTATACGGTACTTAGCATTTACTTAACAAATGGTAGAATTTCATGTACTGTATTTTGATTGTTCCATTTGTTTTATACAGGTATATCTATTCATCTGTCAACCCAGACAGATATCTTCCCAAGTGTTTTGTTGTATGTTGTACTGTATATACTTTGTCAAAGGAGTCAGGTGATGGGCTTCATTTGATATTATTTATTTTTAATGTACTATTTTTTCAACATATATATGCACTCTTGACTTTAATTTGTGTTTTTTACAATTAGCAATACTTGGATCATTCAGAGAAAGAAGGAGGGATTATGTTTCCACAATCAGGTTGGGTCTTTTCATTATAAATTTTAAATCTTAAGAATTCAAACCTTACTTCTGTTACAATTTTGTGACATTCAATGGTTCATGTATAGGAATCTAAAATGATTCTGTTGGGAAGCAGTAGCACAAAATATTGAGGGGATTTGGTTGCTTTTTTTTTTTTTTTTTTTTTTTTGAAAATTGTATCTTTTTTTTAATGAGATTGCACCTTTAACTGCATATGTATTTATACACATGCATGCATATTATATTAAATATACTAGAAAATTGTAACACCATCAATGAAATCCCAAAAACCAATGAACACTGCTCCTCAACTAATTGTTTTTAATCTAACCATATTTATTTCTGACTTTAATAAGAAAGAAAGATGGATGGATGGATAGGTAGAGAATAAATTTTTGATCTAAGTGAAAAATTCAATGCACCAGAGTACTGCAACAGTATTTAATGGAATATATTATCGAATAACAGGACAATTATAGTTTGTTTTTTTTTTATTTCAGTTTGTATTTTTGTCCCTTAAATACGTGGGAGAATTTATGCAGCAGTTGGGAGCATTTGTGGTGCACAAATTAATATGATATCTCATGGGGTGCCTTGCTATCCCACCAAAAACACATATAAATAGAACGTTATGTAAACCTGAAAAGAAAGCACAGTAAAAACAAAGTGTAACATATTACATAAGTGTAAGGCCTAAAACTATACACATTTAATAATTATTAGAATGTTCTTACCACTTGACTTTGGAAAACTCAAATTCTTACTTACAAGATCTGCTCAAAACATTTTCAAAACCTGTTTATATATAAATGTATTTCTTATAGAGTATCTGGCAAGGGGTGATGATTGTAGGTATAGACCACCAGAGAGAGAGCACAGTATAAATGGGAAGTTAGTAGTGTGATTCTACTACAATGTATAAAGAATAAATGAAGTTCAGTTTGAGCACAGTAAGACTGTTGAGCTACCTCACTCAATGATGACACATCCAATACATACATATGCAAAAACAATTTAGGAGCATTTCTACTATGCTATACATTGTTAAAAATAATTATTACAGTTTAAGGCATGGCTTACCTGCATGGTGCTCTGTGTGTAGCCATACTGAGGGTAACTGTAACTATAGCTGCCAGTATTCTGGTCATAGCCCCACTGTGCATAGTAATTCTGGTATTGTTCATAATACTGGTTATAGTTGTAGTCACATGTTTGGAGGTAACCCATTGAGGTTGGACAAATCTTGCTTCTAATGGCAAGAAACAGACAGCATATTACTTTAGTAGTGAAGAAACATATATAATGAAAGGCAATTACCTACAATACATCAGCTGAAAATACCTACACCATATATGTGATATTTCCCTGTAAAAGGATGAAAGGAAATACACTGGAATTCTTATTCATATTAATACAGACATACGCTTTTGCCAGACTCAGTCGTAGAGGCTTTCCTCCAAGTCCCAGTATCCCCTGACATTCCTCAAGGACCCGTTTCTGCTCACTTTCATCCATAAACTTCACAAAACCACAACCCCTGAAATGTAAAGAAATCCTATGAAGCAGATAGTAAACCAAATACTGTACATGACTCGATAATACCAGCTCTTTAAATAATTGCTCTGGTCATCTATCTTCTTTAGTTAAAACATTTTTTTAAATACCGTAAATGTAATTTCTAATTTGCTTTATTCCCTTTAATGCAGAAAATGTGTGTCTGTTTTTCCCCACAGTATACTGTATACTGCAGTGAATACCAATGGATTAGAAAAGAAAAAGATATGGTATAAACGCTAGCCTTTTTGTAAAAGATTTACTGTATGATTTTGATAAACACGATAACATGATTGCTAAAAAAAAATATTATTCCACGCACACACATGAGCTCAAGTCAAGAATGCTTATGCCACTTAGTTTATAGTTGGCTTACCTTGAGTTACCTAAGTGATCCAGAACAACTTTTCCTCCTCTACAAGATGGATACCGACTAAGAAAGAATTCGTATAGCATTCCATCATCCACATCTGATGTCAAGTCACCAACAAACACAGAATACTCAGGACTGAAATGAACAAAAAGAAAATGTATTGAGGGACATCTCTACAAACCAGCCTTTTAAAACTCAGACTTTCATTATTTTTACCTATTATCAGCTTGCTTTCCATAAGTAGCTCTGTTTAACTTGAATCTTTTTGGCTAAAATAAAGCAAAAAATATTTTTGAGTCAAAAATATTTTCCTATAGATTAACCACCTGCTAAAATGACAAGCGTGGAATATGCAGAACCTTTTAGAAATATAAATTCAGATATGAATTAATTTTATAAATTGTGACACTAGTCACAAATTTGGCCATTATCAGCTAATGTTTACCTGACTTATGCTTGCTCATGTGCATACACATACAACAGCCAAGATGGTCTGTGTTCTTCAAAGACTGACAATTCCTGTTTTATTGGCCTCTAGACAGCAGTCCTGGAATTCCCAAATGGGTCTTGAATAAGTAAAGCTTAAAGTATTTCAAGTACAGTATATTAACGAGTCCATTAAATGAACAATAAACCTACAGAATTGGTTAAATAGATGCCATTGACCCTAATAAACTTGCATTAAATCAACAAAATTTACACATTAATATAAAAGTAGTTTATAATTATCGTTCTTCTCTATACAAAAAACAACTCCCTGTGTGCAGAAACCCTAAATAAATAAAACTAAAGAGTAATTGAAGGTCTGTGAGTGTGTGAAATAAACACCCCCATCTGGCTTCTCACTTACAGGGGTGGCTCCTGGAAGAGGTTTTCCATTGATTTTCAGAAGACATCTTTCTGCTGTGACCTCATCTGCAAACTCCACAAAGCAGTAGCCTGCAGTGCTCCTGCAAATTAAAGAAGTTTTGAAATTTCTGCAATGGCTCACCAGATTAAAATGCAAAAATATTAAAATGGGCAGGCAATTTATCTTTTCCTATAACAGATGAGAGGCTGTTCTCAAAAGTGGAAAAAATCATTTTCTTTTCACTTCATTAGTTGTTCCAAAGACCACACATCAAGTCTCTATGTCAGATGACACATGCCACTAGCTTTTTATTTCTGTATATACAGTATTTAGGTGGACTTAGTACCTATGTGCTGAGTTTAATTTAGATTGCTAATCCAAATTCTTATACCTCTTCTCATGTTTTTATAGACAGTTTACTTCAATATTTTTGGGAACAAGCATAAACATTTGAAGCTGACACCATGGGAAACCCTCTGCCTTTTAAATGTATTGATCTAAAAACCCAGAAATTAGTTATTATAATGAAAATGCTTTGGAATAGCCTAGAAATCCGTTCCCAGAATAAGCAAAAATTCTGATCTTTTCTAGTCATTAAGCTTTAAAAATATGATCCTGTACTCAGTACTGGAAAAACTGTTTAAGCTTTCCCAGTCTGCAGTCAGATCAGGGCAAAGCATAAAGAAATCACAATTCTATGAAATTATCAACAATTCCCTTACCCAGTAATTCTATTGCGGATTATTCTCACTCCTGTCACAGTCTCTCCCATAGTGACAAAGGCTTGGGCAATGAACTTCTCATCCATATATGGTTCAAGCTAGTGAATTGGAAAAAAGAATGAGTGAAATGATAATAGTAGGGCCCAGACGTTAGAGACTCTTGGGAACGGGCTACAAGTTTAGAATTTAAATAAATTCTGGCAAAAGGCACAGTTACAGCTGTAGAACTTGTTAATATACCACATCCCTCACCTCCATAGCCACATCTGTTAAACGTTTTGTTATGAAGGCCAGACATAACAGTTGCCTCTGTCTCAAAGTGCAAGACCAAGTTTGTAACTCTCAACTTGGTTACACTGTCTGTCTCTTGATATTGTCACATATTCCTTAGGTCTGTCTCTCTGCATGTTAGGTTAACTGATGAATCTTAGTTGGCCTGGGATCAACAAGTGTGCCCTGGGATGAACTGATGTCTTCTTCAGAGTTGACTGTGCACAATGCTACCTTTAATGACTCTGACCCAATGCAGCTGTGTAATGGAAAAAGCAAAATCAGAAAACAGACGGACAAGATGGGCTTGCTGATTGTATTTAGAACATTAGAACAAGTTTGAAGAACACAAGCCATTCAACCCAATACAACTTGTCAATCCTATTCATCCATTTTTTTTTCCAAAATAACATCAAGATGAGTTTGAAAGTCCTTACATTAGCACTCTCTTATTTCATAATTTATTAATAAATACTTCATAATTTATTATGAGTGTCTACAGCTTTCTGAGAGAAGAAGAATTATGGTAACATTAGAGCAAAATCTGTCCTGTACAAGTTTCCGACTGTGTTCCCATGTTTTTGTTGAAGAATTTAATTTAAAATAATGGATGGATCCACCACTGCTTCCTTTCACAATTTTAAAAACTTCAGTCATGTCAACTCTCTCTTCCTCTCCTTCTGTCTTTCTCTCTCTCTATACAGTATATATATAAAATGGATAGAAATATGTGCATGTATAGGATTAGCTATGGACAGGCTTTGAACTTAAAACCACTTTGCATAGATCTACTATATAATAAAACACTAAGGTCTGTGTGTGTGTGTGTGTATGTTTGTGCCCGGTACCTACAAGCAATCTGATTGGTTAGTTTGGCTTTGGTGATATGATAGAAAGACTACATGCAAGTATGAGATACACAAGGAAGAGTAAAGGTGTGAGACTCACAGACAGAAAATATAAAAGAGGACAGGAGGTAAGCAAGTCGTCAAGAAATGACAGTTTGGGAAGCAGGCTTTATGGGAATGCATTCAAGAGAGGGACCACCAGGCAAGAGAGGTTCAGACCCACAAAGATCTTAAGGAAAGGTGCTGAAGGTACAAATAAGGCAAGACATATCAAGTATTTCTAATGTATTCTATTACCTGTCTTTGACAGGTAATGTGGCTAGAGTATTTTATATTTTCATATTTTTGCATATATTGCATGATGCTTCCTTTGTCTGTGCAGCAATATTATGTTTTATGTTTATGATGCGTTTCATTTTTTCAAACTGCATTTGTTTTAAGACACTGTACTCATAAATGGGGAGGTTCTTCATAGGAATACACTGAAATACTCTTCTATATACTTAAACACCCAAGAGGTGTAGTTTCAGCACTGAGTATGGCTACATACACTTAATCACAGTTCAAGATACTATGTTATTTGCAAACCTTAATATAGAAAACTTTGCAGAAAAGTTTCAGAATTTCAAAATGCATTAGTATTAAGTTAATAAAAAAATAAAAGTATGCTGTAAATGGGATTCTTCTGACTTCCGTGCTCCATATACTAATGGCAATGACAATTACAATCATAAATAACTCCACCCCAAGGTAAGGTGAGCACAACGACAATTTTAGTAGGCGAGCACTGGATTTTCACGGGAGGTTGATGTGTAATTAAAATACAAATAAAGCTCTCCTTATTTTTGTTTCACAACAGACTTGCCTGAGAGTCCATCAGCAACAGATTACACCAAACAGAACTTCACCCTTTGTAACGGAAACCCTTAAGATCGCACTGTAACATGCCAAACGCAGGTCGAATCAACCCAATGCTTATAACGTGCCACTGCTTTTCACTTGCTTTTTTAATATTTTTTGTAAGTTCATTCCCTCTATTAAATGAGATTCTAACTGGCACAGCCAATACCAAATTCTTTGCTGCGTTGCATTTTAAGTTGCTCTAGATCTAGTGGTAACTACAAAATACAGGACGTTTGGGTAATTTAGAATGGCAGTTATTATTATAAGACCAACATCTTTTTATCCAAGGTGACTTTACAACATTTGAGTTACATTTCTTTTGATCGTCCAATTGGGGCACTGGCACGTGAAGTGTCAGTAGTGGGATTTGAACCCACAACCTCAGGGTTTGAAGTTCAAAGCCTTTACCATTGTTCCGCACTGTCTGCCAATTAGATGTGTCATCTGTTCTAAAATGGCGAAGAACAGTGACATAGTGATTAGTGCTGCCTACCTACTCCTCTGGAGTAGTGGGTGGAAGTCCCAGTAGTGTTGTGTGTATATTTGCATATTTATGTGTTTTTTTTTTTTTTTCTTGCACAGACCATATGATACATGACTGGTATCAGCAAGTTGTCAGGAATGCTGTTGTATATGCCAAGAATTAAGGATATTTGTCAACACAGTTACAAAGTGGTTAGTGCTGCCGTATCATACTCTCAGGGACTTTGGTTTGATTACTGGCCAGGTCGTTGTCTTTGTGTGGTCTTTCTTGCCAGGGCCCAAGGACATGGGAGGTTAGTTTGACTAGTGGTGCTAAACGAACTCTGCATGACTGAGTGGGCCTTGAAAGGGTCTGGTGGCTTGCACTTGTGTCGGAAGCTGCCAGGATAGGTTCAGCAACTCTGTGCCACCCAATTAGAATAAACATGTTTACAAAGTGAATGAATGATTGAAGGAAATTACACTATACCTTTTTTCCCTTTCCTAACTATGTGGCATTTAATCAAGAAAAACAGGCATCAAGTTTCAAAATCTAATTATCCTATTTGGCCAGCACGGTGGTGTGGTTGTAGTGTTGCTGCTGGTTGAGGTAAACTAAAAATGATTATTATGAAACTGTAGGAAAAATGTAATTTAAGCAGGAGGATATTTCTAGCTTGGCACAATTAATTAGCAAGTATATGATGTATACTGTACACACATTTTTTGTGTTTTGCTTTACCTAAGGCAGCAAATTAAAAATAGGACTGGGTTCTAGGTTAAACTTTAAGAAACTAGTTGTGAAGCCTGCAATTACAACATAATATTAAATCTGGCAACACTTCTATTTATCGCTAACAACAAATCCTTCTAAATGTATGCCTATACAGAAATTTGAGTGACTGCTGGGATCTTCTGAAACTGTTCTTATCACAGCTCTGCAGTAGAGTACTGTACTTTTCAATTGCTCATTTGGCCTTGTAGGTTCATTCCCTTTGCATGTATTGTATGTGATGCTTCCTCGATCCAATAATTCAAACCCACACAAGCTTCCCTTTACTGCGGGAGGGCCCTAAGGATTGGTGCTGAGCCCTCTTCTATTCTCTCTATACACCTCCTCACTAGACCCTATCATTCCGTTCCACAGTTTTTCTTATCAGTGCTATGCTAATGATACGCAGCTAATCTTGATGCTCCCTCCAGTAGACCCCCCGAGTATTAGCTTGAATTTCTGCATGTCTCACTGATATTGCAACCTGGATGAAGAACACCATCTCTAGCTCAGCCTGGCAAAGACAGACCTTCTTTTTATTCTAAATTGTCCATCTAGTCAGCACTTCACTTCTGTTCAGCTCAGCTCATTATCTCTAAAACTCACCAAGTCTGTACACAACCTTGGGATGAAGATCAATGCTCAGCTGTTCTTCAAGGAGCATGTTGCTATGGTTTCTCGATCTTGCAGATTCACTCTACACGTATCAGGTAGAATCTCAGAAAGTATCACTGACACTGCAACCAGGAAGAAAGAACACTATCTCCAGTACAACCTGGCAACGATGGACTTCCTTGGATCATTATTGCTAACACCCAGTCTTTATGCAACCTTGGGGTGGTGATCATGACCACCTGTCCTTCACAGACCAGGTTTCTACCATCTCTTGGTCTTGCAGATTCACTCCATTTAACAAGATCAGACCCCATCTGACAGAATACACATCACAAGTCCTGGTCCAGGCTTTGGTTTTGTCATGTCTGGAATTCTGGTGGGAGTACCAGCACGTGTCACAAAGCTGTAGCAGATGAGTGAAAATGCAGCTACACATCTGGAGTTCAATCAGCCGAGGCGGACACATATCAATACTCTTTTCAGATCACTACATTGATGCAACATCTGTTGCAGCACATACTAAATTCAAATCCTTGATGTTTACCTAAAGAGTAGTCAGTGGGTCAGCCCCTATATATTTGGAGACACTTGTGAGGTCCTGTGCTCCTACTCAACCACTCAGGTCTGCTAATGAACAGCATCTGGCAATGCAAACTCTGCATGGTTTCAAATCTCCATCCTGACTCTTTTCATGAGTAGCTCCTAAGTTAAGAAACAATCTGCCCACCTCCATCCAAACTTCTGACTCCCTTAATGTGTTCAAGAAGCATATGAAGACTTGTTTGGTGAATTTCTGTCTAACTGATGTTACCTGTTAAGTTTTTGAAACCTCAGAATAGTAACTCACTTGGATTTTGTTTTGAGCTCTTCACTTGTGATGATTGATTTTGTAACTGTGTCCTGTAACACTTGATCCTAAACAGCCCCCCAGACTGATGTTTACTTGATTATGCCAACCTCTTTTGTAAGTCACTTTCGGTAAAAGTATCTGCTAAGCAAATAAATGTAAATATACTGAACACAATATTCAATCGAGTCATGCACTGTTTTATTGGCAAAATATAAGCAATAAATGATTTCCAAACTCTTTATTCCAAAATTACTTTATTTCTTGCATTTACTATTACCTTTGCTCATTTAAGTATATTATTTCATCCTGCGCTGCCATATAAATTATTTTATAATGACATTTGGCATATGCTCACGATAAAAGGTGCTATATAAAATAACTCCTTGTGAACTGCTGTAGCTCCTGCACCTTATGCTTGATTGTGTTGCTACTAATTTATCAACTTGACACCACTGCTTATGTCATTCCAGTGTGCTTAGCATTGTTTCAGACGTGTTTGGGACTGAGGCAGAGGACAGCTTTTGTCAAAAGGTGGATTTCCTCTGTGATCTCTTGAGCGATGTTCAATGCCATACCCCTGTACAGATCATTGATAGGTGGCTGTACAGTTGAGGGCAGGAGGGATGTTGGGCGAGTCCAGCTCTGCCTCCTGGAATGCCGAGAGACAAAGAAAGTTACAAAAAAAATCACAGGGGTCTCGTCCCGCTGACTTCTTGCGTAACCCAGTCCTTTTCGATTTATTAATGGTTTGTGGTTATAAAAACATGTATTGATGGCTAACAGAAACATTCCGACCAATAGTTCTTTAAAATGATTGGCTCTCCTACGTCTATAAATGGAATAAACAGACAAGTAACTCGGATATGATTCGTGCTCTTTGCTGGGTTCAGTCTGCGGCTATCTTGATTTACAGAGTCGCCTGCGTGTAACAGCAATCCAACACCTAAAGAGTGGCTGTAAACGTCCCTCTCCGAGCACTTAACAATATCACAACTCACGTTTCCCATCCATAAAGTGCTCATCGTGCACACCGATTAAGCCGCTCCTCCAGCCAAAGCTGCGGTCACCGACAGTCACGGACACGGTAACATGTTGGTGCCTTCACAACCCAGGACACAGCGCACACCAATCATCCCGCTGACTTGGTCGGCGCTTTATGTGACGTTATGAACAGCGACGCAGCGTCCACCCTCCTCCACTAAGAACGACAAAGAGCTCGAGTAGTGAAGACGGGATTGACGCGGAGTACTACCGTGAGAAGCCAGCAGATGGCAACGTTGAGATGTGTAAAGCCAGCAAAGCAAAATACAGTCGAGTTCTGCCCTTGTGGTAGCCGACAGCGGCGTTAACACTTAGTACTAAGAATTCTGGAAAAGCACACGACGTGAAAATGCATTTGTATGAGCACAATGGTACATCATTAGGATATTAGCATTCTAAATATTGGGATCCTTTACAAAAACATTCGAGACAACAAAATAGGGGCGGAGTATTGGCTTTGAGGCTAAGGATCTGCGCAGGTATTCAGAAGGATGTCCGTTCGAATCCCCATTACTACCAAAGGGGATCCATCTTTGCTGGGCCCTTGAGCAAGAGCCTTAACCTGCATTTACTTCGGGGCGCTGTACAATGGCTGACTCAAAGGGGTATGTGAAAACTAACAAATTCCTAATACAAGGGAAAAAACTAATCTTATTCCTAAATAGTAACATAGATTACTTTCTCATAAATCAAATCCAAGAAGTGAGTCAACTCTGGGTCACAGAGAGATGAGGGGTGCTAAATATTACAGCCTGAAATCCCCTTAAGAATAGCCCAAATGCAGCCCAAACGGAAGAGCTACAGCAGCTCATAAGGCGATATTTTATATAGCACCATTTATCATGAGCATGTCCTACTACCTGCTAAACATGCAGTCATGTCCATAAGTATTTAGACAGTGATGCAGTTTTCAGTTTGGCTCTGTACGCCACCACAAAGGATATGAAATGAACCAATCAAGATGTATTTGAAGTGGAGACATGCAGTTTTAATTTAAGGCATTTAACAAAAACATTGTATGAGCCATTTAGAAAAGACGACTATTTTTACACATGGTCCCCCAGCTTCCAGGGGTTCAACAGTATTTGGACACACTAACATAATCATAAATATAACAATCATTTTTAATACTTGGTTGAAAATCTTTTACAGTCAATGACTGCCTGAAATTTGAATCCACTCTAGTGATGCTTTGCCAGTCCTTTACTGCAGCTGTCTTCAGTTGCTGCTTGTGAGTTGGACTTTCTGCCATCGGTTTTGTCTTCAATAAGTGAAATGCACTTGGCCATTGAAGAATATTCCACTACTTTGCTTTGAAAAGCAATTTGTTTGCTTTTGTAGTATGTTTTGGCTCATTGTCCCTCTCAACTGTGAAGTGTCATATCCGTTTTGCAGCATTTGTCTGAATGTGAGCAGACAGTACAGCCCTGTACACTTCAGAATTCATCCTGCCACTTCCGTCAGCAGTCATATCATCATATCAATAAACACCAGTGACTGTCTTCCATTTACAGCCATGCATGATCGTGCCATAACACTACCTTCACCATGTTTCACAGATGATGTTGTATTCATCGGATTGTGAGCTGTACCTTCCCTTCTCCATACCATTCTCTTTCCATACTTCTGGTACATGTTCATCCATCCATCCATCCATTATCCAACCCGCTATATCCTAACTACAGGGTCACAGGGGTCTGCTGGAGTCAATCCCAGCCAACACAGGGTGCAAGGCAAGAAACAAACCCCGGGCAGGGCACCAGCCCACCGCAGGGCACACACACACACACCTAGCACACACTAAGGACAATTTAGAATCACCAATGCACCTAACCTGCATGTCTTTGGACTGTGGGAGGAAACCGGAGCGCCTGGAGGAAACCCAGGCAGACACGGGGAGAACACGTTCATCTTAATTTCATTTGTTCAAAGAACAGTCTTCCAAAACTGGACAGTTTTTTTTTTTTTATATTTTCTAACAAAGTCTTATCTCTCCTTTCTGTGCTTGAGGTTATCCAGTAGTTTGCACCTTGTGGTAAGCACTCTGTCTTTACTTTCATGGAGTCTTCTGTTGATTGTTGACTTTGGCAATCACCTCCCAGAGAGTGTACTTGGTTTGGCTAAATGTTGTGAATTGGTTCTTCTTCACCAAGGAAAGAATTCTGATATCATCAAACACAGTTGTCTTCCATGGTTGTCCAAGCCTTTTGATGTTGCTGTTCATCAATGCATTCCTTCTCTTTAAGAATATGCCAGATGGTTGATTTGACCACTCTTGATGTTTCTGCTATCTCTCTGATGGATTTCTTTTATTTTTTCACCCTAACGATGTACTGTTTTTACTTGCATGGACAGCTGTTTGGACCTCATATTGAGAGTTCACAGTGACAGCTTCCAAATACAAATTCTACACTTGGACTCAACTCCAGATCTTCTACCTGCGTGATAGTTAATGAAATAATGAGGGACCTGCTCCCACCTGGCTATGGAACATCTTGTCAGACAAATATCGAAATACGTTTGACCTCCTGAAAATTGGGGGACCATGTATTAAAATGGCTGTCATTCTTAAATCAATCATACTCGTATGATATTTCTGCTAAAGCCTTTGAATTAATGCTGCAGGCCTACACTTCAATCATGTAATTATTTCTTCATTTCAAATCTATTAGGTGGTGTATAGAGCCAAAATTATGAAAACTGTGTCACTGTTTGACACAATGAATCTGACTGTAATTACTGGACTCAGGCTCATGTGCTACAAAGGAATGTGAACAAACCTAGCATCCTGAACCAATTTTTTAATAGATTTTTCCTACTTTTATAACAATTCCTATTCAGTCAACTGGAATGTCCAGTAACAAGTCCACCTCTGATTATCAATATAGGTTGTCCATAACTGAAGACCAAAGAAGGGGTCAACTGAGGACATTATGTCTTAAGACTTGTGCTGACCAACTTTGTGGTACCCTCTGTCACCTATTCAGTGTGTCCCTAAGGCTTCAGAAAGTGCCACTGCTGCCTAAAATATCCTGCATTGTTCCTGTTCCAAAGAAGGCACGTGAGTCTTCACCTAATGACTACAAACTAGTGACACCTACGTCTCACATCATGAAGACCTCTGACAGACTGGTCCTGGACTATATAAACCCCCTTGTGGTAGACCACCTGGACCTGCTGCAGTTTGCCTATTGGACAAATATTGGAGTGGAGGATGCAATTATCCACAAGGCTTACTCTTACCTGGATAATGCTGGCAGCACTGTAAGGATTCTGTTTTTTGATTTTTCCGGTGCCGTCTATACCATTTAACCTTCACTGATAAGGGGTAAAGTCATGGATATGCAGGTGGATAAGTCTATGGTGTCCTTGATAATGGACTAATGGACAGTTTGTGAGACTCAAGGACTGTGTCTCTGGTGTAGATGTGAGCAACACTAGAGCACCACAAAGAACAGTCCTGTCTCCTGTTCTCTTCACTCTGTACACCTCAGCCTATAAATATAACACCAGGTCATGTCACTTGCAGAAACTCTCAGATGAGTCTGCACGTATGGTGTTGTATTGATAAGGGGGATGAGACAGAGTATAGGAGTCAGGTGGAGAACTTTGTTTCTTGGTGAAAAGAGAATTGCCTGCAATTTAACATCAGCAAAATGAAGGAACTGATGAGTGATTTTCACCATACCAAAGAGCCTCTATGTCCATTCACTATTCATGGAGTGGATGTAGAGATGGTCCACTCCTACAAATACCTGGGGATCCACATCAATGACAGGTTTGACTGATCTCATAACACAGAGGAACTATATAAGAAAGGACACATCAGACTGTTTTCCCTTAGGAGACTACAGTCCTTTAATGTGGGTAATGTGCGTCTCTTTTCCTTCCATCATGGACATTTACACCAACCGCTGCATCCGCAAAGCAATTAGCATTGTGAATGACCCAACACACCCTGCACACTCACTGTTTACACTTCTGCCATTGAGAAAAATGTACCGAAGCATTCGGGCCCTTACCACCAGAATGCGTAACAGTTTTTTCCCACAAGCAGTCAGATTTCTGAACACTCATGGACCGATCCAATATCTGATATATGTGTTCTGCTCTGCAATGTTGCACATGGTTGCACATGTTTGCACATTTGTCTCACATGCACCTTGTTATATATTATGTGTCTTTATGTTATGTGTCGTGGACTCTTCGTTGTCCTGTGTTCTATGTAGCACCATGGTCCTGGAGGAACATTGTTTCATTTCACTGTATGCTGCACTACTGTATATGGATGAAATGACAATAAATACTCTTGAATCTTGAATCTTGACATCCTTCACATCTTCTACAACTCTGTGAAGGCCAGTGCAATTTTCTATACTGTGGTGTGTTGGGCTGGTAAGACCACTTCAAGAGAGGCCCACCAAATGAACAAACTAATTAAAAGGGCAGCCTCAGTTATACATTGATCTCTGGATCCCCTGGAGGTAGTCAAGAAGGAGAAAATTAAAACAAAACTGAGTGTCATTATGAACAATGCTGCACATCCTCTCTCTGACACACCAACACTGAGGACACTGCCTCACTGGGATTGTGACCATCAAGGCAGAGGGCTTTCTTTCATTTTAATTTTCTTCCTTTTCAGTTATTCTGGTGTGTGTTCAGACCATATTATGTGTGTGTCTATCTATCTATCTATCTATCTATCTATCTATCTATCTATCTATCTATCTATCTATCTATCTATCTATC
>JANRMT010062850.1:4362279-4395729 GCA_026402145.1 Polypterus bichir lapradei | reverse complement strand
ATAGATAGATAGATAGATAGATAGATAGATAGATAGATAGATAGATACTTTATTAATCCCTAGGGGAAATTCACATACTCCAGCAGCAGCATACTGATAAAAAAAGCCAAAAAAATAAACCAATATTAACTTAAAGATTGATAAAAATGCAGGTATATCAGACAATAACTTTGTATAATGTTAAGGTTTACCCCCCTGGGTGGAACTGAAGAGTTGTGTAGTGTGGGGGAGGTCTTCTCAGTCTGTCAGTGAAGCAGGACAATGACAGCAGTCTGTCGCTGAAGCTGCTCCTCTGTCTTTGTATATTATGTAACTCCTTTTTTATACACAGTGTTTTGAGCAAACACTGTCTTCATTGGTAATTAATTTTCCTTGCATTTCTGAATCAAGAGTTTTAACTTATTTTTAAGTTAGCGGACATTAAGGCTTAAGCAAACAGAGATTAAGAGGTGACACGATTGAAGTGTTTAAAATTCTGCTGGGAATTAGTACAGTGGATCGAGTTCAACAAGAAGGCAGGGACACAGTTTGGAATTTGTTAAACATAAATTTCACACAAACATTAGAAGGTTTTTCTTCACACATAGAATGGGGGAATGAGGAAGTGGGACTTTAGGGACCATCAAAGTTAGACTTTGTTGTTTTGGAGGAATTAAATGGGTTGGATTAGCAAACTTTGCTGGGCTGAATGGCCTGTTCTCGTCACATTTTTTCTGATGCTTTAATGGTTTGGTGCCAAGGATGCTGTAGTCTAGACTGAGTGACATATTTATGGCCCTGAGTAAAAATTGGTAATGATAATTAAATACTTAACATATCTAAAGCTTGTGGAGCAATGGAGGTGGAGAAAATGGCACACATGCTTGCACAACGAAATGTACTACAAAAATGAATGCAGTATTACAGTTATAAACACACATATCTGCAACAGCATTAAAATATGCATTCTTTACACGGGCTGTTGTTCCTGTCTTGTGCTTGATTCTTCCTGGGAGAGGCTCCAGCTTCTTTCTGACCCTGCTCCGGATGAAGTGGGCATATTTACACAATTTGTAAACAGAAAAAGTCACAATTATCATAAGCCACCATATTTTGGGGTGTTAATAAGAAATGTAAATTTGAAATTTTAAAATGTGTGCTTCAATTCAAATGTTTAAAGTAAATTGTAACAGAAATTTCTTATTTTTCAGCCTTAAATATAGGTCTATAGTGGGATAGATACCTAGTAGAGGATCAAAAATAAAAAATAAAATATTGATTATCACTGACCTTGAAATACTGTAGTCTAAAACGATACTCCCACATGCTTAGGTTTGAAATTTGTTGTTTTTAACCTTCTGGCAGTAGCTCTTAAAGGGCTAAGACCACCGATAAAGAATCACATATCAAAAATATTATCATATTTGTGTTCAGCAACCTCAAAATAGCATAAAACGACACTTCACATGCCTGCATTAAAAATCCCTATTTTCTCAGAGTTTTGTGAAAAGGAGTAACTTTGACCCCTCATATCCTATTAGTGGATGAACTTACTTCTAGGAGGGTGAGGTTGATGTGGCATGCACAACTTCATGTCCTTCTGATCATTTTTGCTGGATATGCCTATGGCTTTCCTCTTCATCGTAAAGGTGTAATTTCTTGCACAAAGTATGATCCGAAAATGGCCTAAAAATTAGGGGTTTTCAGGCCTAGAGAGCCAAAGTTAGGGAAACCCCAAAAAAGCTTGATGTCCTGCATAACTAAACATCAAGACAAGTCAAACACTTTATTACAGTACATAAGGGGGTGTTCTTGTACCAGTAAGTCAGGAGGTGCCTGACTTCTTTTTTCGGCTGCTCCTGTTAGGGGTTGCAAGAGCGGATCATCCTTTTTCATATCATTCTGTCCTCTGCATTTTGCTCTGTTTCACCATCACCTGCATGTTCTCTCTCACCACATCCATAAATCTTCTCTTAGGCCTTCCTCTTTTCCTTTTGCCTGGCAGCTCTATCATCAGCATCCTTTTCCCAATATACCCACCATCTCTCCTCTGTAAGTAATTCTTATGAACACAGTATACTTTGTTTCTAAAATGCTAGGCCAAATTTATTTTCTTTTAACCCCAAATCTGTAATAAAATGCTAGTTTTCTTTGGCATCATTTACTAAAAATTGTAAAATTCATTAAAACAAATACTTACCTATAGTATATATAAAATGCATAAATTAATGTGAATAAAAAAATGGATTATGAACTCATTTCAACTACCAGATTACAAGCAAAATGTTATATAGGTAACAAAGAGTTAAACAGCAATAAATCTTTAATCGAAGGCATAATAATTCCATAAAACTGTTTTAGATTGGCTGGCCTTGTGTCTTTTTCAGCTTCGCCTAGGGCAAAAAAAATGCTAGAGCCAGCTATTAAGATTGATTAAGCATTCTTTATACAGGCACTGAGAGCAGGCTTATAAAGATCACAGAATACTGCAAAAGAAAACAAATACAACAGTTCAAGAGAGAAATTTGTTTCATATACGAAGCTAAAGCTAAAATATCCGGACAGCTGGAATTGCTAGGTGGGTGTTGAAGCGGCTCAGTTCTGTTCTATACTTCATCCATGCCGTGGCTCAACAGTAGTTCTTGCAGGTAATAAAGAGGCTTTGGGGTACCTCATTTCCTTTGGTTACTTTTAGGACTTCATGAATAAGAGCGGTCCCACTGTGTAATAGAAAACGTGATCTCAGGGTGTGTTGAAAAATATCACAAATATACATTTCTTTAGTAATAATCAGAAAAGACACTGTACAAAAATCTTAAAATTTTATCCGAATTTGCCAGTTGAATGATCGTATTTAATGTTCATTTCAACATTTTGTATAAATGTAGAATTCATTGAAGTAAAACCTATTATGAAATGTAGCTGAGCATACCAACATTTTAAAAAGTAATAACAAATATTGAAACCAAAAATAAAAATAAGAAATTTAACAAAAACATTAAAACATTAACAAAAACAATCAGCACAAGCAAATACAGACTATAGCTGCGTTTTCCCAAAATTACCAAAGTTAAGCAGCTTCAACTCAAAAAATGGGATTCAACAAAAGCCTGACGTGCAGAAATGATTCCACAGACAAAATATCTTTGTTTTTAAAAGTTTAGTTAAGTTTCAAAGTAAAACAGTTCACACAAAAAAATGAAAATAAAATTAGCAAAAAAGGAACAATTAATGTTAAGAAAAGTTCAGTTCTAAGTTTAATCTTGTTATATCTTAAATCGTTACTATTTACTTAACATTTCTGAACCATTTCAAAACGGTCAGAAAACTGTATGCTTATCTCATTTCTAACTTAAAATGGGTCTTTCAAATCCCTCTTTACTGAGACTTGTTCTTGCCACAGCTGAGCCTATTATCACACTGTTTCTCAGTTACAGTAAGAAGGTTCTATCTCTTGCTAACTTATAGGGGGAAAAGACTATACCATAAGTCATGACTATGAAAGAAATTTATATTCTATTCAAATTAAGCAAACATTAATATGAGTTTAACTCAAAACTTTAACTTTCTAAGATTGGCTTTTACACAGACTAAAGAAATGTGATCTCTCTTCTTCTTTCATCTGCTCCTGTTAGAGGTTGCCACAGTGGATCATCTTTTTCATATTGTCCTGTCTTCTGCATTTTGTTCTGTTACACCCACCACCTGCATGTCCTCTCTCACCACATCCATAAATCTTCTCTTAGGCCTTCCTCTTTTTCTCTTCCCTGGCAGCTCTATCTTTAACATCCTTTTCCCAATATACCCAGCATCTCTCCTCTGCACATGTCCAAACCAATGACATCTCACCTTTCTGACTTTGTCTCTCAACTGTCCAAGCTGAGCTGACCCTCTAATGTACTCATTTCTAATCCTGTCCATCGTCGTCACACCCAATGCAAATCTTAGCATCTTTAACTCTGCCACCTCCAGCGTTGTCTCCTTCTTTCTGGTCAATGCCACCTTCGCCAACCCATATATCATAGCTGGTCTCACTAATGTCCTGTGGACCTTCTCTTTCACTCTTGCTGATAACCGCCTGTCACAAATTGCTCCTGACACTCATATGAAATGAAAAGTTTAAATTAACACAAAAGAACTGGGGTTTAAAGTCTGTTGTAGATTATTTCAGGTTACTGTACTGGTGCACAATTACTGAATGTAGATTTTCCAACATTTTTGTTGTATTCCTTGCTTAATGGAGTGTCTAGTTTCACTTTTGTTTTTGCACAGCTTTATTTCATTAACAAGTAATATCTGAATATCTATTTGATGTACATCTAGTAATATCTGAATATCTTCTCGGGCAACACAATTTGTTTTCAGCATGGTCATCACCATTTTGTACTGCTGTTGTTTTGACCCATCTACTTGTTTCGAGTGAGCGTTTGCCGGAAGTCACACTTGGTGATGTCATCTGTGACTGTTTCTGTACTGGCATCATATTGAAGGTAAACATTTAAGATTCTAAATTTAAAAAAATATTTCACGATATGTTTTGCGGGGTTTTATTTTGATTTAATGGTAAAGGCTTTAAAGCTCATTTACTCTTCACTCTTTACAACAATTTATGATGTTTATTTTTGTTTAGGTGCGCATTCTCTTTGTCTTTCCATTTGCCTGTCCTTAGACCTTATTTCAGTTAATGTACTTATCTTGGTCCCTAAGATGTTCATTTTCTTTCTGTTCTTGATAAATAGTACATAACTGAAGGATTTTTATATAATACATCACCATAATCTAAAACTGAAAGAAAAATATTCTTGACAGTTCTTTTCCTACTATGAAGGGAAGGAAGTTCTATTTCTAACGAGTAAAATAATTCTTTGGCTTAATTTGCTTATCAAATTGACAAATATGGGCATTTCAACTGTACATCTGTAAAAATCCTTAGCTGCTATTTTATATGTAGGAATTTCCATCAGGAGGACCTAATAGTGCAGGAATTGATGTGTTTTCCAAGCTGTGAGCCGGAATTACCTTATAACTCTCAGCAAGTCATCTGAGAATAACCTTCTTCCAAGCCACATGCAAATATGTCTGGACCCTTGTGGCCTTGCAGACTTCTGTTTTTCATCAAAACATGTGTTTGCCTTACCTTTCCTGACAAATTGACTGACTGGGTGATGATGGCAAGTCTTGTGGTTGACATATATGTGTATATGTATGACAAATGTGATTAGTAACCTAACCTATTTCTTAGTTAAGAAAGCTTCTGGGAGAATACCTGTTACATACCTGTGGAGAAAAAGAGGAAAAATAGAATGTTTTTAGTTTAGCCAAGCTTTTTTTCTGGAAAATAAATGGAGTTCCTATTGTTTTATGTTTACATTCCTATGCCCTGTGTCAGATTTTCCACAAGGTTCATCCAGCGATATTTTTAGCACTAATAGAAAGCAGATGTTGGAGGCCAATGCCCAGGGTGTAAGCTGAGTTAAAAGTTTTAGGTCATTGGCAATCAATTGTGGGAGTCACTGCTTTGCACCATGAATGCAGGACAAGGCGTATTCATTCTGAACACCATTTTGTCTGAGTTACAGCACAACATATATATTCCTCATAATCACCACAGTTATAATTTAATTATTGCACATACTCAGGCAATAAATAATGTTTTACTGGCTGCTTTTAGACTTTCAGATAGATACAACATCTTAATGGTTCTTTTTTGTGTTTTAATGAAAAACAAAGTGTAGTATAATTTATAAGTTAAATTATAAAATTAATGAAAGGAGCAGACAGAACATCTGATGTACATCTCCCTAAATTGGTTTTCCACATTGCCATACTTTGTGTTTGGTTTGGGTTGGCAGCTTTTTTTCATAATATTGGATCCTGAAGAAAAGTCATTCAGCCCAGTAACTATTTTCAGTCACATTATGCCAAAAATGAAGAATGTGTCCAGCTCAGCAGTGGGCAAAGAATTCAAACCAAGTAAAACAGGGCTCAACTGATGGGCCAAGTGGCTTTTTTCACTTTCCAAACATTATTACATGTTAGACAGGCTGACATCACACTCGGCTAACATACACAAGTCATCAACAGATTTATCCCAACCACCAAGTAATGTTAGCTTCTTCATTGTCAGTTTATTTTATGGACAGAGATATAGTTATTTTTTGCACGGTGGCATGGTACCATATTGATGGGCACTACTGGTTTACTGCTCCAGGTTTAAATTCTAGCTTAGCACTGTATGGTGTGTACATATTCTCCCCATGCACAGGTAATACGCTATTCTACGTACATGTCAAGCTAGATTAATGATGAACTCAGTTCTGGCTAGGTATGAGTGAGGTGTGTGTGTGCGTGAGTGTGCCTGTTTGTTGAGTGGTGGTCTTGTCTAGGTTTATTTCTACCTTGTACCTAATGCTGCCCAGTGGGCCTTGCATTGGAATATGTAGTTTTAGAAAATGTGCAAGTTATTGAATGAATGTTTGGTTAGAATTTTTTTGTTTGCTACTTGAAAATAATTCAATATTTTCCATATGAAGGGTTATTGAAACATTTTTTCTTTCTGAAAGTATTAAAATTAAAAAAATACAACAAGCATAAAAAAAAAACTAAATTATTCATGGTGAAAAATGGAAAGTTCTTCCATTCACTTATTCACTTTCCTAAATTGCTTGGCTCAAGAGAAGTGCTGCTGAAGTGGGAACTTATTACCGTCAGGCAGCAAAAGGCAGGCATCAGGTATGAAAAGAATACTAGTGCAAGTTACAGACTCATGCAAATACCCACAATGAGCCAAATCAGTGACATTAATTAACCAAATCTGCAAACCTTTGAGGTACTGGAAGAAAGCAAAGTACCCAGAGATAGCCTATGTGCACACAGGGAGTACACCCACACTTCAGACAAACAGTGGGAATTCAATACAGTCCCCCTGAGTTGCAATAACTGTACATAATACTTTGTAGTGTGTGAATAATAATTATTACATTAAATAACAATATTCTAGTATCAGATCCTGATACTGCGAGGATAGGCTATGTCCCTTGACTTTCAATGAGATTTGGCAGGTTTGAGGATGTTATGTTATTAGAGAAAAACCTGGGAAAATGATGGAATATCACACTAACAAAATTAACCAAGAATGAAATACTATAAGTGTTGCACACAAATGGTGAGACCGACTTTGAAACACCTATGAATGGAGTCCTTCATCTTCTATGCCATTTGAATCACTTCACCAGCAGATCTGGAGCATTGCAGACAAAGAATCTGACAGTGTGAGAAAGAGAAGGAAAGAGCGATCTGGGCTTTTCTATAAACCATAATGCTGCTTCTACAATAGGATAATAAAATTTGTTATGAAATTAATTTTGAGAAAGAAACACACATGAAAAAAGATTGGTGTACCAGCAAGTAATTCAATTTAGTAACTGTTGGTGTGACGTAAAAGGAGAGAAAATCCTGGGGCAATAGCAATGTGCCTTCCTCTGTGGCCAAAAACAATTTAAAGCTTCTTAAAGATGCAGGGTAGTTTTAAGTCATAGGTGAGGTCAGCATTTCTTTTCCAATTTATACTAATGCAGAAAAAATGTCAGTGACCGTGTCATTCTCAATTGGTTCCTAGGTATACCGTTGGTCCCTGTAAAAGACATGCTGTACTCACATGTATGATAACACTTTTTTAATGTCGTCATTAGGTAGTTTCATTAATTTGTTCACTTCCATCCTTAAGATATCTACTTTGTCTTATTTCTTTAAAGTCTGCAACAACAAAATAGGCTAATTTATTTCAAGCTCCCACTGACCCATCCCCATTTCCATATAAAAAGCCTGCTTTGTGCTTTCTGTCTTCAATGCATCTCCCTCATGTTTCTATTGATACCACCAAAAATAGGTTTTGTTTTTAAACTAGGTGAAACCTCCTGAATAGTCAGTCTAAGACAGTGCTTCTCAACCACTGGAAGTGGGTTGCAGGCTGCCGCTGGTGGGTTGCACGTTACTGTTGTTTATAATGATACTGGGTCATGTAGTGGGTTGCCAGCTCCCTTCTCAGGCTGTGAAGATCAGGCTCGATTCACCAATTGTAAATGATTCGCAAAGGCAAAAGGGGGGTTTCTCCCAGGTCGCAACACCAAAATGTATGAGAAGCTCTTGTCTAAGAGACTTAATAAGTAAAAATGTTGCATTATTACCTCGGAACTTTTCATCTGTACGTAATTGCTTTACCTGCATGGCTAAGCTTCCCAATTATCTTGCAAAAGATGAATCTGCCGATGGCCATGTCCTTTTACCAATTTTTGATTTTTAACATATAGCTTGAATTTGAACAGATTTTGACCTTTATAGAAAAAAAAGTCAAACTATAATATGTTAAACATATTTTTGGAATGAATTGTGCTAAAAAGGTAAGAACAAAAACAGAAAAGCTCTATTCAGAGTTCCGCGTGAGAAGGTCCCTGTTTGGGCCACTTGCTTGTGTTTATAAGTTTTATTAAACCCATCTGTTTGGAAAGTTCAACGCTTCTGCGATCTCGCACACAATTTGCCTGCAGTGTCAGGAATCATTTAGGCACATTCTCAAACACAAGAAAGCATCAACCACAGTACCTCTTGCGTTCCACTCGCATGTCAACTTTGCGTGCTACTTCACCATCAGCTATGAAGTTGCCAATAGGTGTAATGTCTTAATTCTTATGCTTGAGAAAAGAAATCAAGAATACCATAATAAAAACCTGCGTTGAAGCACAAGATTTGAAAAGTTGTGTATGTATAGGCTTCTGTATTAATAACTTGAGTTCCTCTCAAGTTTACAATATGTTTTACTGTTTCACACCTTTCATGCTTCTGCCAAACCTTCAGACATCATCATTATTTAAAATGAAACAGAAATCAAACTGTGACTTACATGACAATCTGCCTACACCCTCGACAAACACAAGAGGCCTCAATAAAAATACAACTACAATAGCTAACCAAGCAAAACGATCACATGATATCTTAAAGTTGCAAACCATTTTGATGCTAATGAGCATGTTATAGTACCATTGGTTCTATTATTTTCATTATGACACAGTGAGCATAACGAGCAATATACTTTTAATGTTATACTAACTAATAGTGTGGTAATGGCTTAGGATGTAGCTTTTCTGTCTATCAATGATTGAACCCAGATCAATTCCCAGCAGAAGTTCCTAGTGCTGGAATTTGCAGTTTCTCCCCTTGATGATTTTCCTCTGTGGCATCCAGGTTTCCTAAAAGTCCAAAGACATGCTGCTTGGCGACTCTAAACAGGCTTAGAGTAAATGAGTGTGAGTGTGGGCCAGGATGTTTTGAATGGTGGTTTCACATATCATTCTGAGTTGGTCCTTGCTATGTGCCCATTTTTCCTGGCACAAGTTCCTAGTTTCTGCAAATCTAATTAGGAAATATATATATATGTATAAAAATATTGAATTTAGATGGATGAATGTTAATTGCTTCAAATCAACTGGAATCCCATCCAGAGTGGGTTCTTATATTATACCCCTGAACTCTTAGTAGCTCTGAATTGGTTAAGCAGATATAAAAACATTTCCATCATATTACATTTCTAGATGGTTTATGCCTCTCAGTTTCTACTTATGTCAGTTCTACTTACTTGACTATAAGGTATCTTTGCATATACAGTAACCTGGACATATTTAATGTATGTTTAGATCTACTGTATGTTTACCAAATATAGCTGCATTTTTAAATACTAAGAAATATTTAGTTACCAACATGTGACAGTACTACTACTAACTGCTACTATTATTACTACTAACTACTACATGGTCCACATTAACCACATCATCCCTATGGCCCTGGATGTGCTACAGATTGCATACCAGCATAACAGGATGATTCCATCTCCCTATCCCTGCACACTACTCTGGGACATCTGGAAAGAAAAAACACCTATGCCAGGATGCTGGTCATTGACTGCAGTGTTGCCTTCAACATCATTGTGCCCTCCTATCTGGTAGTAAAGATCAGATACCTTGGTCTTAACAGCTCAATTTATGACTGGGCATTTGACTTTCTCACAAATACACCTCAGTCAGTGAGGATTGGCAAAAATATCTCCTCCTTATTGTTCACCAGCATTGGCGTACTGCAAGGCTACTACCTCAGCCCACAGCTATACAGTCTATTCACCTATGACTATGTAGCAAAGCATTAGGGTAACGGCATCATCAAGTGTATGGACAACATCATGGTGATTGGCCTCAATGGTGAGGTTGCCTTCAGGAGAAAGGTAAAAGATTGACTGTATGGTGTCATAACAACAACCTCTCCCTGAATGTCAACAAAACAAAGGAGATCATTGTTGACTACAGAAAGAACAAAGGTAGCCACTCTCCAATTTATGGCAACAGCTCTTCTGTGTAGACTATTAACAGCTTCAGGTTCCTGGGTGTCCACCTCACTGACTGTCTTTCGTAATTTGTCAACACCACCTAAACAAAGGAAAGGCTCAGGCAAAGCCACTTTTAATTAGGAGGCTAAAGAGCTTCAGGGTGAGAACCAAACCACTAACAAACTTTTACTGGTTCACACTTGAAAGTATCCTGACCTGATGCATCACGGTATGTGTGACGGAGTGATATGTTGCTTACAAGTTGATTAATATTTTGTATGTTTTTATTTGTAGAATTGGCATTTTACTTATAAAGTTTAAAGAGCCAGGAAAATGGACAGACTCATTTATCTCTACCTCCAAAACTTTAGGAATTGCTGCCCTGCTGTGACAGAGAGAGCTAGTTTTATTGCTTAATGAGTTGCATTTCCTTTCTTGGTTGTTTAAAACTTAAAACTTAGCCTAAAACGTACAGAATTCATCCATTTTCAAATCAGGAATGTTTTCAGGTATTGATTTATCTCTTGAGACTGCGTAAACATTGTAAAACAGAGTTGTCAAGGTTTTTTTTTTCTCTCTTTGAGAAAGAAAAGTGAAATTCTGCCATTTTAAAAGAGCCTGCCAGTGTTCTTCACCTCATTGTCTGTCTCCCTCCATTGTTGCCTTTCACGCCCAGGGACATGATTTCTTGTATATCATTTCATGAATGCTAAAGTTGCCATTATTCTCCTGAGTGAATCGAGTTCTTAGGGTAAGATATTTTTCAGGTTCTTAACAAATGGAGTGTGATTTGTTTTACCCACTCACACAGACCCCCGTCTGTTCTCCCACTCAGACTAATTTGGAATCACCAGTTCACCTAACGTGCATTTTTGGAGATGTGGGAGTAAACGCCACGCTTACTCAGAGAAAAAATGTGAACTGCACAACACTGTGTGAGATGTAAACCCAGGATACTAGATCTGTGTGTTATGGTTATGCCAGAGTTTTATTCCTGGTTTTTGTCTGTTTAATGCTGATTTTCTTATTTAGCTGTTTTGTGTGTATTATTTTCATGTATTTATTAATGAAAGTGTTTTGCTAATTTCTTTTTGTGCTTACTTGTTTCTTAATTAAGTATTTTCTGTTTTTCAATTTTGTAATTTTAATTTTTCAGAAATGTTAGTTTGGTTCAATACTCCTTTTATGTGTAGCAAAGGAGTGGGACCACCAGATGCTGCAGCTGTGTGGAAACTGACAAGTCTCAGTTTATTGCTGAGGCATACTCTCTTATTTGTGTTGTTTAGCTCTCATTTTTAGATTTTGAATTTTGGATTTTTGCTTTTGGATGTTTGTGAGTTTCAATTCTTTTTTTGATTCTTTAGTTTTTGAGTTCTCTGCTTGTTATAGGTATTTGCTCCTTAGATTTTCTTTTTATTTGTTTTTATTCATGTTGAAGCAACTTTCTGTATTTTGACTTTCATCATTTGTAAATAAACAGTATTATTTAAAACTAGCCGACCTACGCCACATAATTATTCATTGATGGGTGAACACTTCCTGAAAGACACAGTTGTCCAAATGGGGTGGGTTTGAGGATACGACTGTGAGTGAATGAAAAGATGGAACTCTGGAGAGAGCAACATACAATTGTCCGTGACTGAAAACTGGTTTTGGCAAATACAGGCATATCTTTTTAAAAGTTTGGCCCTGTGCCTTATTAATTGTCATTGCAAAGGCTAATCTAACAGGAAATTGTGTGTAAAAGTAAAAGGCAAATTTGAATCAGATGGGGTCAGGGAAATCCGGGGAATAAGAACAGTTTGTGAGGTAGGGGCTGCGATAGTTTTACACTCCAGTACATTGTGGTAAATGCTGGTAACAGTCAGTCTAGTGCCATTACAGAGACCTCTTGCTGGCATGAGGGTTCTGAGAAGCATGACGACTGAACCAATTTTAATTTTGAGTTTATGCGGATGCATGCCAGTGGGAGTAAGACTGTTAAGAAATTCTTCGGGGAATGAAAGTTGATCTGCAGGATCGTCTGCGATGATGGAGTCAACGCTGGTGAAAGTTACTTCGTCGGTAGGGATAAGTTTCAGTACTTGTTCATTAAGGTGTAGCGAGTCTTCATTGGTGACGCTTAATATAGCTCGCGTACTGAGTTGTTCCGGAGCGACAGTTGAGGAGTCGATGTCGCCATATAGTTGTTGAACGGGATCAGAATTAAAAGGAAAACAATGTGAAGGTAATGTTACAGCTGTTCCATTTTTCCCGTCTCCAACATCGAGGAGCCATTTTGCGAAATGTTGTTCGTGAGGAAGAGCTCTCATATTTGTCGTCAGTGTAAGTACATGCATGTGACACCACAAAGGTTGCTTGTTAATGCAACTGGCAACAATAAGTGCTCAGAGGCACGCATAATGACAGGGAGTATTTGTTGGAAATCTCCACCCAATAGTATTGTTTTCCTTCCAAATGGTTGCGTGTCACCTGTGAGGTCACGTAATAACCTGTCAACTGCCTGGAATGCCTGGTATGCATGTGTCATTGGCGCCTCATCCCATATTATCAATTTGGATTGCAGAAGATGTTGAGCGTGTGGCGAGGTAGGGTGATGTTGCATGTGGAAGTAGTAGTCAGCTTTAAAAACGGAATGTGCAGTACGTCCACCTGGTAACAATGTGGCAGCAATTACTGTAGATTCTACGGTTGTAGGAATGTCTCCCCTAGCTCAGATGGTATGAATTAGGGTTTTGTAAACAAAAGTTTTCCTGTTCCTGCAGGACCATCTAAGAAGAAGCATGTTTGTCGTGGATGGGAATCACTGTATGCAGCGTGTAAACATGTGTTTGGTGAGGTGTTGGGGTGGGCACATGAGCAGGCAGTGCGCATGTCTCGAGAGCGAGGGTGGGCGCGGGAGGAGGGTTAGAGTTGGTGGACGGGGCTCCGTCATGCATACCCCAAGGTCGTGCTTCTCATGGTTGGGCGACTTGGTCGATTATATATATAGATAATCTATGCTACCATGATGCCCTACATAAGATCTATTCATCCATATGGTAGTCATTACTAGCAATAAATAAAAATTGTCCCTTTGGCCCGGAGTTTTCACAGTTCTCTTCTACCTTTCTAGCTGTGATTTTTGTGGGTGCATGCTGCCAGACTGTTTAGGAGTTCTAGGGCCAATCCTCCTTCATGCTTCTAGGCCTTATTGGAGTTTTAAGGTCTGTTACTGAATGAAGCCTTTCTAAATGAACCTGGATATCATATCAACATGAAGCAGCAGCACTAATGACTATGCTACCGTGATTCTCTAAATAAGATCTATTCATTCATGCAGTATTCTTTGCTGGCAAACAAAATGTCCATTGCTAGTACTGTGTGTCTGTATTTTCACCCCACTTCACTTACACCTGTAGTGAAATGACTGACCTAGAAAATGTTTGGAACTGCAACAAGCTTCAAAAATGACCACTCTGGAACACTTTTACTGTACTTTCACTGTTAGGCTAACAGCAGTTCTTGGAAAAGTTAGTGAGTAGCTTTTTGTACCTCTTCAATTGAGTTATAGAAATCTAACCTAAATGCTCCAATGCATATAAAGGTATCACATTTATCTTAAGGAGTTGATGAAAACCGTAAACTCTTCAACTATTCATTTTATTGTATTTATTGATGTTTTATTAACCTTTTTAGTAGAAAGGCAATGTAATGCTAAACAGCTTCAGACATACTGTATGTGCTGCTCCATTCTATTTTGCTGTACCTACTTATTTGCAAGAATCTGTATAAAAGTTATTAATACCTGTTTTCTTCAGTTGTCATAAAAATACCCCAGAAAGAAAGAAGGCATGTTTTCTGAAATTGAAATCTTGGTTCTATTGGAGTTGACATATTCAGTATTTAGACTTTTGTTTTCATGTTTATATCAGTGTTTATTCATAACATAATTAAAATGAAAAAGTCCAGCTAAAGAATTTTTATGGTGAAAACTTTAACAGCATTACATTGATAGTCCACTTTCTACTCCTGCAGAAACTGGCAAGTGATTAAAAAAAAAGAAACAGCCACTAATTACAAAAAAAAACTGATTAACATTAAAACTTGAAGCCACAGAGATACTCTAGGACCAGAATTACGAACCCCTCTTTTACAGAACAAGGTTAATTGCTATTTGTTCGTGGGCTTGGTGAGAGGGTTGTGTGTTGTGAGCATTGCTTAATAACTTGGCTGTTCTGTTTGAAGTGGAACATTTAATATGAATATTTTTGGGCTGAAGAGAAATACAAGAAACATAAGATAGCAGAGTAGAGACCTCATTTCTTTTTCAAATGTATCAAAACATTTTCATAATTATCTTTGGCTGTAGTAATGCAAGTCCAGTTGGATTTACTTATTGACTCTTTTCCATTTGTAAACAGACAAGATGACCCCATGTTCGCTAACGCTACCCCCACCTGCATTTTCATGGTTCTGCTTTGAGTCAGTCCAAGAGCAAGAAAATGGATTAGGGTGAAAAAATATGAATTTATTCTCATAAACAAAAGGTAATGTAGAAATTTAATTCACTCATGTGGGGCCCTGCGTACATGCCAGGAGGTCAGAATGTGGGACAAACATGCAGTTTTTCAAGCGTCTTTGGGAATGGATGCTCAGTGATGCAAACCAGATGCTGTCGGTCCCCACACAGATCACAGTCTGAGCCAGTGGAATAACATTGTTTTCTCTGAGCCAAAGAAACTGAGTGACTTTAAACCGTTCTTGAAGGGAGATTTTCAGTTTCAAGCATCCTTTCACTTACATAGTCTAATTTGAGCTTTAATAAATACTTTCCATATAAGTGTCCTCAGAAAGCTATCCGACAGTTTTCTGCTAAGTTGCTTTAAATCGATTCATATGTGCCAAGCATAAAGTTCAATAATCATAATTTCCCCTTTGTACAACATTTTTACTAACAACAAAGGACATTGAGAGCATATGGAGATGAAATGAACGGATTGATCTTGTTTCTCCTGTCTTCAAGTACTCAGGAATTCTGTAACATAAAAGACTTGTTTCATTTTTATGTGTTGCCATTGAGCATGGAATTTTGCTTTTTGATCTCCGTTTTGCATGACTTTTTGCTTCTTTTGTCTACTATCAAATATCCAATTTAACTTTCACTTTGTTCAAGTGATATGATTCTTACAATGGGGAGGGCAATACACTGTAGCTGTTTTGTGTTTCTTCAAAGCCTGTCCTGCAACGCCCCAATCCACAAAGGTCTTGAGGTCATTGCTTCTCATGCCTGGTTTTAGCTAGTTTGATATGTAATTATGATTCACTACGTGGTTCAGAAATTCTGTGGTAGGCCAGGATAAGTGGTGTTACATTCCAACAAGGGGACATGGGGTCTAGAACACGGGTATGAAGTTAATGTTTAGGGTAGCCCTCCCTTGGAAGTAACCCCAATTCAAAATAAGGAAAAATATAGAGTTTCCTTATTTATATTTTAAACTTTCTTCTTGTGTTTTAACTCTATATTCTTGTTGTGGGTGGTCAAAATCCTCTTTTCCTTTTACAGAGCAAAGATAATGTCAAGGAAGCTGTGCTCAGCCCATACTTCATATTTGAACAGACACACTTTACGTCATCTTATACCACCCTGGCATGCCTCTTGTGGTGGTACATAAGGCATACAGCCAGCACACACAATGTCAGAATCCACAGGGCTCTAGATAATGTCATTGGTATGAAACATAAAATCCAACCCACAGAAGGAAAAACATGTTTAAAGATGAAAAAAAAGACAGGGTGACACTAAAATGTGTATGAAAGAAAAAGAAAAAAGAAAAGAATATCTATATTCAGGCAAACGAATAGGCTAGGTCTGGGGCAATTTTGGACTCTTAATTTTGTTTTAATTTAGAAAGAAATTCTTGACATTGTGTTTGACTAACATATAAAAGTTAAATGATTCCAAAAAAAGGAAACTAGCACTGATTTTTGTTTTTAGAGTGGGATGTCATGATACAGTTGTCCAGAAAATAAAAAATAAAAATCTTTTTTAAATGGTGTCAGACAGAGTTGGATGTATGTATGAATGTAGTACAAAGTAACAAATTACTCTAATCTAAATAGAATGCTCCAGCAGCAATGTAGTGTAATATGCTACATTGTAAATGTTTGTAATCATATTACAGTTAGTAACTTAATTTGAATTTTATTACATGTTACTCATATGTTTCTAAGCAAATAATATGTAAATATCTTGATCAGTAGTCATTCCATGTCATGCAATATTCGAGAACACTAGTGTGGCTACCTGATCTGCGTCCGCTGCCCAATCTGTCCTGCACATGCACACTACAATATTTTCACACATGCATAGAATACATTGAATGCTGTCAGATCTGTACTGGATATGTGTGTTATGTTACCTTGCACAATAGTTCATTCTACTTTGGCATTCTATTAAAGCAGATTTTTATCTTTATTAAGAAAGTTTTACTTTTATAAATATCACTTTACCTATGGATATAATCTGATTTGTATTTTAAAGATATTTCAAGATCAATTACATCACCAGACCATGCCTTATTTAGAGATTGTTTGCATATCAACTGAATATATAGTCTTATGGTGATTTGTGCAAAGTGACATCAGTTTGCCACTGGAATGTGTGAACTTCATTGGACATATTTAGAAAAGCTCTTCAAACTGCATATCCATCCCATTGCATGCAGCCCAAGAATAGAATTTAACAAATACCTCATCATCATCTGGTGTCAGCTGAGTAGAACATTTCCTAAGTTATTTTGATGAGCATATTAACCAAGTAGAAGATAATTTGTGTAGCATGTAGTCTGCTTCTGCTGCTGGACAAGACAGAAAACATTTCTGGATGGGTTATTAACATACCAACACAGATTTAATCACACATGGCTTATTTAGAGCTGTCATTTAACATAACAGGTACATCTTTGGGATGTGGAAAGAAAATGAGGATGCCCAGAGAAAAATCCACATAGACATGGAAAGAACTTCACACAGGCAGTTAACTGGGAGTTGAACCTCACTTTTCAACAGCTGTGAAGCAGCATCACACTGCCGTAAATTTTAATTCTACTCATTTGACCTTATTCCTATTTAGCTTTCTACTCGTACAACAGAGTGACAGAGTGGTGACTCTGAGGCTGGGGATCTGCGCTAGCAATCGGAAGGTTGCTGGTTCGAATCTCGTAAAACGCCAAAAGTGACTCTACTCTTGAGCAAGGCCCTTAACCTACAAGTGCTGTGTCCTGGGTATGACATTAATTTGCATCCACCCCTACATGTAGTCCCTCCAACACCATCTGGGGGTTGGTGGCAGTACTGGCACTGCAGCCACCATAAAAAACCTCACACTGTTCCACTCCATCAGAACTAGTGTGGTGCTGAGGTGTCACCCGTTGCATGGCTGCACTTGGGCCCTAATCTAGGATCCTGAGTTGATTTGTCATGTGGTGGGTACGGCAATGCGTTGTATCAGTGCGTGCTCCTAACCACTCTCTTTCGTGCGACTGGTTTTAGGCATATGCACAGATGAACAGAAGTAAAACAGATGAGGCAAGACATTGGAACATTTGCATACATCAACAGACATATGTTTACATAGTTGTAAACACATTTTGAGGTATTCATATTTTTTCTCTCAACGTTCTCAAAAGAAGAAATTAAACAAAGAATGAAAGAATTTAGTAAATAGCATTTCTGGAAAAAATAAAGTACTGCAGACCCTTAGTCCTTTAGAATATGTAATGATGAAACCTGGCTGACCTTGACCTACTGTCAGTGAAGCCCATCCTCACAAGTTCACCAGTTTATACAGTACAAGTCTGAAATATGTCCCATTGATGAAAAATATCTGGATCAATTTTTTGGATCTTCCACTTTTTATTTGTTATATTTTACCTACATATTCTACAAAGAGAAATCACATTTTAAATAAATACAACACTAAGCTTTTTGACAGTTAACGATGTGTCACAAAAACGAGACATAAAAAGATAAAGG
Source organism: Polypterus bichir lapradei (assembly GCA_026402145.1). Lineage (NCBI taxonomy): Eukaryota > Metazoa > Chordata > Cladistia > Polypteriformes > Polypteridae > Polypterus > Polypterus bichir. The sequence continues at coordinate 4,377,362 of JANRMT010062850.1, read as the reverse complement.
TTTGGGGCAGCCACCCGTATAATATGGTATCCAGGCTGCAAAAGTCATTTTTATCCATTAATCAGCACTGAAGTGCATACAACTGAGTCCAGAACAAGACTGAGGGAAAAGGGGAAAAGGGTAGGCTTTTAAAGGGGAAGACAGGAAGTGAGGTCATAAGGATCTGGCCCATGTTCTTCAATCATTGGTTCAAGCCCGGACGTGACATCACAGGGGTCAGAGCCAGTAAGATCTACTTCCATTGGCTTGGTCCCGGAAGTGAGCCAGGTGGAATCTCCTGGGAATGGCCTACAGGAAAGGGAGAAAAAGAGTCAGTGCACTCTGCCACATCCTGGCATGCCTCAGAACCGCCGACACTCAAGCCCTTTAGCTGCCTCCCATGTGCACGTTTCTGACAGATGGTATACATTTTTTGAAAGTTCTTTTCTCTCCTAAAACACCATATAACTTACTGTGTGTAGGGTTTAGTAGACCAATGTTTATATATAATCAAAGACAGATGATTGGATAGTTAGTTAAACAATGTTTGGGGCTGTATTTCAAACATATAAGATACAGCATATAGCAATGAAGGGTTTGTACAATGGTTCGACGTCCTTGATTTTTAATGGGTGTAGCATTACTTACCAGGTTTGTTTCCGTTTTCATTCAGATGCTCCAATGTCCTCTCACACATCCCCAGGGACATGTAGGTTGGGTTTATTGTATCTTCTAAACTGACCTTCAGTGGTTCAGCATTCCCTGACTTGGACTGGGGTTGATCATGGTGACACTGGCTGCAGCCCCCTGTCACCCTGAATTTGATCAAGTAGGTTTGGGAATGTTATTCTAAATGGCAAATATTTGGGAGTTCAGTTAGCCTACAAGGTTTTACATCTCAGTATCTAATGTAGTTCTTAAGCTTGATCGTTATGAATTACCAAATTCCAACCTTATGCAAATTTGAGACTATTGATAACCTCATCTGAGCACTGCATATATAGCAGTAAATCATCATTTAACTGATTGATTAAACACACTTATATTAGTTTAATCTTGCAGATAGAGGATGATCTCGTTGCCTGGTATGGGATTTTGGAATTAGCTCTTAAAATGTTAACGGCAACTGCTGTGGCAGTGGTGGCTTTCTGCCTTACATCTTCAGGGAAACTAAGTTTAAATCCTGGCCTGTGTGGACCACCAGGTTGGCACCGCCATCTGAATCTAACACAGACAAGCATGTGACACAAGTTCAAGGCACACACAATTTTTATTTTTTATTTTTTACTCCGTGGGAAACACCTTCCCCATCTCCAACAGGCATAACACAGTCTCAGCACAAGCACAAAACAACTAATTTCTTTCTCCTCCACTCTTCTGGTCAAGTTTCGTCTTCCTCCTCCCGACTCTGGCCCCCCGAGTAATGTTTGCTGGTTCCTTTTATACTGCACCCGGAAGTGCTCCAGGTGCTTGATCACCTAGTTTCCAGCAGCACTTCCGGGTGTGGTGGAAGAACTGGAAATGAATACATGTCCGCTATTTAATAGGTGAAAACATTTGAGACAACATAGTTATCTGTTAGCAAACTAAACTAGATGGATTTTATGATCACTCGTTTTGTTTTATATGTAAGGCTGATCAATTAGTCCTCCAGCACATGTCTTTACCTCTCAATGAGATCATGGAAGCCTCACCCTCATATTCTACAGGAGTATAAACACAAATGGTGATTGAGCAAATGTAGTAGTGTTCTCCTGTCATCCTGATTTTAAAAACACTGTTCACTTCCCCAGGTTCTGGTGCCACACAACTCTGAAATGGATAAGCTAATTTGAAAATGGATGAATGGATATTCACTCCCTCTTATATCTTAAAAAACTAATGACCTTTAAATAACTGTCCACCATAAAACACACTCTGCTCAAGCTTGACACATAAGTTAAAAAGAAAATTAGCATGGAAAAATGAAATTTATAAATTAAAATTTGTACTTCAAAAATGATTTACCATCTCAATTATGTTCACTTAAACATAAAATCTCAGCTTTGTACTTTGTATCATTCTGGACTGTGGCCTATGGGTAAATGTTTGAAGCGCCCCGTCAATGAGTATCTTTAGCCAGATGTCGAAGTACTTTAAGCACTCATGTTTATCTTCCTACAGGACATCATAGAGGTACATAGAAAAGTCCAAAACTGACAACCCGTGAACATGGCAGTCTGTCACCTGTGCTGCATCTGAGTAAACAGAACACTTCGTTCTCTCACAGCTGCCAGGTGACCTGTCATAAATTCCCAAGCTCTGGGTGAAATGGTTAAACACAAAAATAAAAATAAGCAAATGCTATTCCTGGCAGCTAGAAATTCCTAGCCTTTGATTCAAGTAAATACTTCTGGAATGGATTTGATTCATCCATGGCCCACAGGAATTTTCCGGAAGACAATGAATGAATCCTTTCCTTGCTTACTGAAATAGCCCACCAGAGGGCCAGACTGCATCCATAAATTCTTTTTGCGTCTTTTGGACTTTGGTGGCTCTGATGTGCAGTGTTTTCCACGCATTGTACAGTTATCAGAATCAAGTAGTTATTCTTTGAAGGGAGAATATCAAATAGGTTCAATGAGTCCATTGATCAGTTCTTTAGCACCCCATTAATTGCAAAATCAGTTTTATGGAATCTTGTAATTACAAAGCACATGAAAAGGAAATTCAGTTTAATCAATTTCCTTGCCTTGGTTTTGTGAGTTCTGCAAGATCTCGTATGGTAAGCACAATGTTCATACTTGTATCTAAATGACTTTGATCTTGTTTTATGCTATTTTAAAAGGAGTTGGCAGTTTCACAGTAGTCCTTGAAAACTAGAGTGATACCAAGAAGACTGAAATACACAAAAAGAATGCAAGGGGTGATCAGAAAGTTTTCCTCCTAAATACTTAAGAGGTATTTCATACTGTAGATTTTATGAGTGACCCAAGATTAGCTCCTGTCTACTTAAATATATGTGAATGACTAGTTTTTAGCATCTTTATTTACAGTATACAGTTTCTTGTTTCAGAGGCAAGTGAACATATACAGTATTCCTAAAATAGGAAAATCAAGTATTGTACTTTCAGTGAATGTTGTAACACCAGAGTACAATATGCCATCTGCGAGTCATTCCAGTCTAGTCAACATGTATCAGGACCATTCATTCCACAAGAGATGTGCTGCAGAATCATCTCTAGGTTTTATTTTGTTCATTATGTACATTTTTACGCATTCCCTGCATTTTCCTCTTATCTGCTGACTGACTTTATAAGCATTGCTTTCAGATGTTTACAGTATATCTATTAATTACTTGCAATTTTTTGTTGTATTAAGTGGCTTGCTTTGGTTTTGAAGAAGGGATGATTTCCCAAAATGTGTCAGCCAGATTGCTCACCTAGCCTGTTCAAGCAGGTATCTCATCTGCTCACTTGGGCATTACATCCCGACTCTGGAAGACTTAAGGTACAAGGGCATTGCCTTGTTTGGCTTTTTAAGCCTGAAGAATTTATTATTTGTACTTTTGCAATTCATATTTTTGTGTATTCTCACATTGTTCATTACATTTGCTTTGTTCTGAACTAATTAGTAAAAGTATTAACTGCAGTTTGGTTGAAATAGATCACTCATGTGAAATAATAAATCTGCTTCTTAAATAATTTTTCTGATGTGGCAGGACATCTCTCGGAGTTGACTCAGGTCTAGTGGTATTTGACATTGCAGACATAAGAAAATGTTGTCACCATGGGGTAAGACATAATGAATCAAAAAAGGGAGAGTTTGTTAGATAGCAGGTGCTATATTGATTGCTTGTGTGTCAACTAAGTTCTTTCTTCACAATCAGTTAAACCAGAAGTGAAACTTAACTGCATCCAGCTTTTGAGGAGAATGAGTTTCAGACTGGTAGAAACTTAAGAAATGTTTCTTAACTAGGGATGCAACTTGGACACACCACAAAAATCCAGAGCCTTAACAACGATTGAAGCAAAGGAACGATGGGGATTCTCCACTACCAAAGAAATTCAAGGTCCAAGGCAATGTCAGTAAGATCATATGCATGATTTTTTATGATTCTCAGCATATAATTTTTGTTGATTCCATACCTGAAATGATCCACATAACCAGTCATACTAAATTCATTTTCTGTTTTATGCAGTCAACAAGGGAAAACTGTTAAAGAAGGCTGCCAATCATTCCCATTTTGCTTCACCATCAACGCCCTATTCAAACTGCATGTGTTGGGTAGACTTGTCTGGCTATGAAGAAAATGGCACAACTACTCTGTTCTCTAGACCTTTGTTATGATCTAGGGTCAAAACTATAGCAACAGAAGGCAGGAGGCCTTGTAAAGGTTCCACAAGCCAAACCGGGCCACCTTTGCCTTCCTAGAACAAGCCTCATCTGAAATGACTTAACCCCAAACTTAATGACCTAATTCAGTCTATGCAAGTCTGAAAGGGGTTAACTCATAAAACTAATCTAATTGTACCACACTCTTAAAGAGTCTCTGTAGAGAAAGAAAAAATGTAAAAAAAATATTGACTTGAGAAAACATTCAGAAAATAATCTTCAGATAAATGAAGAAATTTATTAATGATGATAAAGCACAGCAGAACAACTCAAAGAACAAAAGGAATTGTCTCCAGGCAACTCTTAAGTGAACAGTCCCAAAAACACAATCAGAAGCAGAATTCAAAGTCTAAAACAGAAAAGTTCAAAAGCCAATAATTAAAATAATAATAAATAGCCGACGCCTGCCGTAGCATACGGCTGTATAAGAATAGGAACGGAAAACGGTAAGAAAGGAATTCAGAAATCAAGAAGAAAGAAATACTTCTTGAAAGATGCAGTTGTGAATAGGTGTTTTGCTGGAGATGACAGATAATGAGTCGAAAGATCTAATCTTAGAAAGAGCTTGAATTTCAGCTTCACCTCCATAAACTCCAGATGTTGCCATGTATTGATAGTACAGTACTCCTGACTTGTTGTGATAACTCAACTTGCGTTGGAAAGAACAACAGGAAGAATGTCTCCAAATCTGTCCCAATGTGATGCAACGAAATCTGCTGCCCTATGTCGTAGTGAGAGTGCATTGCCTTCGTCAACTGTTTGTGTCAAGCAATAACCCACTGATTGAAACAGACAGTTGCCAGATCAAGGAATACAGATGACATTGTACAAAAACCCGTCGACAGAGAAGATACTGTCATTCATTTTATAACAGGCTTAGGAAACAACCATCGCAGTATAATGAAAATAGCAAGGAGCGAAACCAATAGCAAGGAGCAAAACCAATGCCAATGGTCGAGAGAGTATCTTCCTGTAGCAGGCTACAGAAAAGACTCCCAGTCGCAGACATGGCCGAAGTGAAAGGTCACGCGGTCAGGCTAGATATCAGGCGGTGACGTGACACCAATGGGGTCATGAGAGAGGAGCGGGGAACGCGGTAGTCCGAAGGAGGAATAGGACTCGAGAAAAGCAGTGTGGAGGTGTATGGGAGCCCGCAGACAGCGTGGGGAAGGGTTTGGAAGAGGACGAATAGGAATCAAAAAATGCCGTGTGGGAGGAACCGGGTTTGAAGAGGAAGCAGGATGAACCAGAAGAGAAATATATATAAGAGATAATAATACAGCATTTAATGCGCCATTCCTGCGCTTCCTCTGCTTTGACCTAAATAGCGATAGGGAAGGCTCAGAAGTGGTGATGTCAGGGTGGCCCATCTTTTGGGGAAACCAGCGACAAACTACAGGACACATAAGAGAACATGATATTATACAGTATATAGAAATGTGATAGTTATATATTAAATAATCAAAGAAAACGAGTGTAAAGTGGCTGTGGTAAGGATCAGCATGTCCAAGTCTGAGGTCATGATTTTCTTGGAAAAGAGTGTCTTGCCCTCTTCAGGTGAAGAGAGAACAACTGCCCTCAACACAGAGGTTCCAATGTCTAGAGATCTTGTTCACAAGTGACATAAAAAAAAGTGTGAGATTGACAAGTGCAGTGGTGCAGTGGAAGCTGTTCTGCAGACACTGTACTTCTCTGTGGTGGTTAAGTTAGAGCTAACCTCACCTATTGTCATGAGCTGTGAGTAATGACGTAAAGTAGGAGATTGTGAGTACAAGTGGCAGAAATTATGTTTCTGCACAGGGTAGCTGGGCTGACACTCTGATAGGGTGAGAAGCACAGCAATTTGAGGGAGCCTCAGAGTAAAGTCGCTGCTCTTCAGGATCCATAGCAACAAGCTGAGGTGGTTTGAGCTCGTCGTAAGAATACCCATGCAGGCGGCGCCCCCTAAAGGTGTTCCTGACATATCCCAATGGATGGAGACCCTACATTAGACCAATTACACACTGGAGGGATTATATCTGCCAGCTGGTTTATGAATGCCTAGGATTTTCCCAGGAAGAGCAGGAATCTGTAGCTGAGAATAGAGAAGTACTTGGTCTGCTGCCACTACAACCCTCACCAACCCTCACCAACCCTCAAAAGGAGAAGCAGATCAGAAGAAGAGAGACAAAATAGTTAAAAATATAATTTTACATATAGTGCAACAAAAAATAAAACAAATGGAACATAGAAACACAATTAACAATGACAAAGACATTAAATAAACCTAATCCAAGGCTAAATCACTGAATGAACCATAGCAACTTGTACCCATATGACTAGCACCATTTCCCCAATCTGAAGGTTTACATCTGTGGGATGGACTATGCCGGTGACAAAAATGTCAGCAAGAGTCACAGAAGACTGGCTGTGCAATCAAAAAATATTTTGAGTTGCATAGAAAAACTTTGTGAATGTTTTAACTGGCATATTATTGTTCATTGAGATTATATGGTAAACTAAAACTTATTTATTTTACTGTATTTTTGAAAATCCTTTTTGATCACGGGCAGCACGGTGGCGCAGTGGTTGGCGATCCTAAATTGTCCTTAGTGTGTGCTTGGGGTGTGTGTGTGTGTGTGTATGTCCTGTAGTGGGCTGGCGCTCTGCCCGGGAATTTGTTCCTGCCTTGTGCCCTGTGTTGGCTGGGATTGGCTCCAACAAACCCCGTGACCCTATGTTAGGATATAGCGGGTTGGAAAATGACTGACTGACTGACTTTTTCATTACCCCCTTGTTTAATCAACAGTGAAACTCGAGGAAGGGATAATCACAGAAAAAACAAAAGTCTACACCTGACTCATGTAGCCAAGATGGAAACATGACCAACCATTGACAGTGTGTTTTGGAAATTGGCTGTCTAATTAAAACCATTAAAGTTGGGATAAGTCCATGTAAGGTGATTCACAAAGGTTAGAACACAACTTCATCATCAAGCATCTACAAAGCGAAAAATAACATTAAGTTCATTTTATACTGAAAAGTAAAAGGAAGGATAGAATGTAAGACATTTCACAGATGAAATTGTCATTTCAAACCGCCAAAGAAAATTTAGACTAAATGTGTTTAGTTAGCTAAGGGATTCTCTATTTTGACCTGATGTCTCTGGAGCTATTTTGTCTCTTATTGAGATCCAACTATTGCTTCATCATTGTGGAATTTGCATATGCTTCCTTTTTCAAGTGTGTCTCCAAATTTCACCCGAAGTATCAAGACATGCCATCTAGTCGACTGGCAACAGCAAAATGGTGCAAAGTAGATGAATGTGACTGAACACTTGAGTAATATGATGGACTATCATTCTGTTCAGGGATGACTCACTTGTGTGTTTCAGCATGCCAGTGCGGGAAGAGTGGTGCCAACCAGGCAGGACTGGATAAACCGTTAAGCAAAATAAGCACATGCTTAGGGCATCAAGGAAAGGGGAGCAGCGCAAACATTTTCCATTGCTTAATTTACCATGGACCATATGGATTAAAACTGCAAATGGTGCAGCTGAACCAGGTTCCACAATTTTTTAAATGAAAAAATATATTTATATACAATAATAAAAATACTCAGAAAATAGTAATAATAGAATTTAACAATATATATTAATCTTGGGAATGCAACAAAATTAGAATCTGGTAAAAGCTACATGGACTCCCCTCATTGTTCCTGTCTTGGTCATGTTCAGTCACCCACTGAGAGTCAGTGCAGCATAGCATTGCCAGAATTACGCTAATTTTAGAAAAATGCAATTTTATTTTACGGTTTATTATTGTTTATAATTTTAAATTAGATATATATTAGGGTACCAAATTTTTTGAAGTTCTTAGGGCCTCTAAAGGTCTTAATCCAACCCTGCCAACAGGGTATGGTAAGCCCAGCAACTACACTAGGTAGGTCATTTGCCAAGGTGCACCAAAGAAACAAATCAAGTGTATCACCCTAAAAAAGAAATTGAAGAGCTTCACTCAATATGCATCTGAGTTGATGTCAAACATTCCTGACCCTTTAACTACGCAATGAAAAAGATGATCCAGGGTTTAACTTGGCACACCTCCTTACCAATACGGGAAACAAACAGTCCCAAGTTGGCAGAAGTCAGACAAAATTGCTCATTCAAATCTGTGGTCCAGGACAACTGGCAAGAAGGCAATCTCTACCCTCTCTGGCTGTAAGATGGCATTGCACAGTCAATAACTATAAGGAATAAAACCCTGTAGCTTTTTAAAAGAAGGGAATTCCGAGGTTGCCTCGAATCAGATTTGTCAATAAAAGCCTGATGCTTCCTTTCTTTTATAATAAGGAGTGTACAGACTCTGCGGTTGCTGTTTTCAATATGCTGAAAAGGTTTGTAATGAAGATGCATAAGGGAGAGGAGAATGATGAACATTAGTTCTTAGTGACCCGAGTTTCTGTGAGCAAGACTGACAAAGGAGAATTAGGAGCATAAAAATGTATAAAAAATATTCAACCTTTTTAACATGTTATTTCTATAAGAGTAGACAAAATACACAGGTTTGAAAAAAAAGTTCACCTTTTGAACTCCCTTAGACTATCTCATGAAACTGTGGAAAAATTTTAACTAAACCATCTAAAGTTAGGTTCCAGATACTTGCTGATGTTCAGCCCCATAAGTTCTGCATAAGTCATCACGAGGCCCCCCAGCAGGTAGATAGGAAATGTTCAGTGGAATATGAGGTTCATCTGTGTCTCAGATGTGACTGACCTCCGCCTTTTTTTGCTTTTCTTGCTCCCAAGGGGGATCCGCTCCCTTGTAAGCTTTAGCCGCTGACTTTTTGGCTAAAACAACAACTGTTCTCATATTCAGCCTGAAAGCAGATAAATGCATTTTTGCTGACATGATAACTCTGGCTGTGAAAAGGCCTGAAATAAAGGTTAGAAGATGTAGATCTCTAATTTTAAATATTGTTTTAATTGTTGGATGTAGACTGTCAAGCATGCGATATCTGAGAAAGGTCTGAATGTTTTCCTTGGTGTGAATTCAGTCTGCCTGGATCATGGATTCATAGGGTACTTACCTAAATAGAAGACCAGAATGTTCCAACTTTTGGACAGAAATTCTGAAAAAGGCGAGTAAATGAAGATGTGCATTAAAGCAGCTGTGGTTAGAAATATGGACATGAATAGCCTCTTTAACAAAATAAATAAATATATGCTAAATCTGTATAAATATACCGTATGTGTGATATATGTATAGTATATATGAATTTCCTGTACCTGATTGATCTGCTACAGGGTCCTAGAATAGAAGAGCAGAAAGCAGTGCTGGATGTGATGCCATTCCATTCAATTCCACGGCTCACTCACACACACATCAGATGACTTATTTAGAATTGCCAATGAACCTAGTAACACACATTTTCAGAATATTGCAGGAAACCCCGAGTAAGAAGAATAATGCAGACACAAACAATGGGGAAATGCAAGGTACTGGATATTCTGGGAAGCAACACTAACCACTGTGTCACCCCATATGTGTAGTGTATTGTGTATTGTTGTTTTTAGGTGTTTTCACATGTAATGAGAAAAGTGCCTTCTGCGATAGCCATGTCTTTCTGTCTGTCTGTCTGTCTGTCTTTCTGCATGAAACAGCTTGGCTCCTAGTAAACCAATTTGGTTGAAATTTGTTGGGACAGTTCAATTTTCGCTAAGATATCTTAAATACATTAGAATGTACAGGTTTTTGGAATTTCAAACTCTCCCACTGAAAAGCATTAACAAAATTGCACACTCATCTGTCTTAAAACAGGAACATTCTTTGGACTTTTTTCAGTTTTGCCTTGACACCTGTTACTTCAGCTTGTATATACTGAACTGTACTTCATACTGTATTTTTTCTTTTACTCATTTGATAATCACTCCTGTTTGCAAAATGGTGAAACACCAGCAGTCAGAGGGTGTGAATTCACTACAGAAGATGGCATGGGGCAAAGTCAGATGACAGAATATCCACTCTGTATACAGTGATCCCTCGCTATATCGCGCTTCGACCTTCGCGGCTTCACTCCATCGCGGATTTTAAATGTAAGCATATCTAAATATATATCACGGATTTTTCGCTGGTTCGCGGATTTCTGCGGACAATGGGTCTTTTAATTTATGGTACATGCTTCCTCAGTTTGTTTGCCCAGTTGATTTCATACAAGGGACGCTATTGATGGATGGCTTAGAAGCTACCCAATCAGAGCATGTATTATGTATTAACTAAAACTCCTCAATGATATACGATATGCTTCCCGCGCGGTGCTTGATTGTTTGCTTTTCTCTGTCTCTCTCTGACATTCTCTGCGCCTGACGGAGGGGGTGTGAGCAGAGGGGCTGTTTGCACAGAGGCAGTTTGCCTAGAGGATACGGACGCTCCTCTAAAAAATGCCACTTTATCACGGTGCTTCGGCATACTTAAAAGCCCAAAAGCACGTATTGATTTTTTGATTGTTTGCTTTTCTCTCAAGTGCTCTCTCTGACATTCTCTGCTCCTGACACGCATTCCTTTGAAGAGAAGATATATTTGCATTCTTTTAATTGTGAGAAAGAACTGTCATCTCTGTCTTGCCATGGAGCACAGTTTAAACTTTTGACTAAAGGGTGTTATTTCATGTCTAGAGGGCTCTAATAATGTTAACAATGTGGGAGAGTTTATAAGGGCTTAAAATATATAAAAATAACCATACAAACATATGGTTTCTACTTCACGGATTTTCATCTATCGCGGGGGGTTCTGGAACGCAACCCCCGCGATCGAGGAGGGATTACTGTATATAAAATCCTAAGCCTAAAAGTGCAACGATTTTATGTAACGATTTTATGTGACTTTTTATGTCATGTTTTTTGTCATGCTTTAAATCGGGCTTATTTTAAAGCCGACATATATATGTTTGGTATCATTCTTTTCGGAATTTATCAAACTTTAATGTGATGCTGTTAGATTTTCAGATTCTTATTCTGTTTTTAAATTATAAATTAAAAACTATCAAAAACTTATGTCTCACAAGAGGAGACTTTCTGCCTAAAGATTTAAATACGCCTGGGGCCAGAATTAAAGACATAGAGTAGGACAGCTGCTTTACCGGCTTTTAAATGTTCGAAGTGCTGTTCGAGATGCAGATCACGCGGCATTGCAGCAGCAGCAATCCAGCAGCTGATTGAGCAAAGAGGAGGTAAAAAACACTCTATATGTTTCCCATTGTATCACCGTTTAAGAGGGGGTTTCAGAGGAGCAGCCGCATCTTCTTGGGGTGTGTTCAGCCTCCCTCTTCACAACGCGAGCGGCAGTGACGTTAAGTGGCTGGTGGGTAGCGCAGGCTGGGGTGGTTGGCGAGTGAAGAGAGCAGGGGGTGAACTCCTAGTTATCATATAAGAAAGGTACACTACAATTAGTCACAGCCACGCCACATGATCATCTAACAATAGCACATGAAGCTTTTCATTACTTGATTTGGAATATGCTGTCCATGAAAGTTATTTCAGCCACATGATATTGTAAAATGGTATTATGAACATTTTATTCACACTACTAGTTATATTATCAATATTATTTTGGAGTATGATTTTGAGTATGTAATCAAAAATTGTGACAACAAATTCTTGTAATACTTTAGTTTAGGTACAGCAAAAATGTATCTTTCATTTACTATTATGTAATAAGACGTTAACAAACACTTCTTTGGTTCTTCATAACACTTACAAAGCATACATAAAATGTTTATTCATCACTGAAATGTGACCTACTAACAAAACTTCACTTTGGAGTGGTCTGAGGTTAACTGAAATGTATTTTTCTTAATATTACGTATTTAGTTCAAGACTTGTGAATCCTTAATATGAACAAGTAATTTTACCATCATGTCAATATGCCACACTGCACAGAGATAAATAACCCATCATCTAATGTTTTATGAGGGTCATGAAGACCAAAAGAAGCCTTTGTTAATGTCTTGCTACATGAGTGTGAATGAGAAATAGATGCATTTTTGCAGTACCTAAATTAAAGCATTACCCAAACTCTTCGATGAGGTGACCAGAAAATTATCAAATGCTCCAACTTTCAAACCAGCTCTAAACCAAGTCTATCAACTCACCTGAATGTTATGCCATATATACATTTTCTTAGTTGTTTTTTTTTAATAGTTGTAACACATGTAAGTTAAATTAACTGTTCAAGATCTCTTGGTGGGTGGGGAACTAGAACTGAACTTTCGACCCTGTGGTTTATGTCTTAATTTCTTTGTCACCCTGTCACATTTTTTAAATTTCTATGAATCTATACTTCCATTTACTGAGTGCTCTTATTCTAGTTTTAGGGTCACAAGAACCAACTTTTGGCAGGACACCCATCTCTCATGGGGCACCCGTTTTCCTCACTTACTCATACCAGGCCACTCCTGAGTTGCTAGCTAACTTAACACACCAGAATTTGGGATATCAGAGAGGAACACAAGAGTAGCAAGAGAAAAGCACATGCAGACAGGCACAGAATGCGCAAACTCCACAGAGTCAGTAACTTGGCCAAGATTTGAACCTGATCTGGAGCTGTAAGTCATCATTTCTTAGCTATTGTGCCATCATGCTGCTCATACAAAATTATTTTAAAGTATTTACTCCCCTAAGACATTTAACTCATATTAGTTTTGTTTTTTTCCTATGCTTTGTAAAGTTTGCCTTTTCTTCACAAATTGAACCTCTTTATTACTTACTTGATAGCTATTTAAACAGGGCCAGTGTTTTTTAAAGTTAATTTAGGTTGTCAAGTCTTTTTTTTTTTCAATGTTCAGACATTTGCTACCAAACAGAGACCACATGACGTCATTAAAAAACAGCCGTGGCCTTTTCTGAAGTCCGCTAGACATAACTGGCTGGGTGTATATAACAAGGAGGGTTGCACTGGGTGTGTCCACTGCTCTCCTGGGCAATTGGACCAGTCACCTCATCAGCCTTGTTGGCTAATGCTTTCCAGACAACCTAAATATTTAATCTGGAAGCTTATCAAAGTCTCTTTAGGTCTGGGTGTGTGATTTTTTTTAAAGGAAACTCCAAGGATTCCTGGTGTTTTGAGGAGAAAGTTGATATTCCACGATGAGAAGCACTCTGCACCTGTGGAATATTGTTTTAATGTGCATACCTTCCTATTCCCACCAGGTCTCTTGCCTTATGCAACACTGCAAGAACTTTTTTCCCTCTCTCGTCATGAGATCCCTTGATCTCATATAATTGTCTACAAGCTGTGTTCCTGCCTACATTAGCTGGAGCCCTAGCCATTGCCAGATATGATCTGCTGTGCAGGCTCTGGCTTCAGAGGTGTGGCTCAGGGAACAGATTACAAAAACACCAGCTTCTTCTGTTGCATTGCGTGATAAAAAAAATCCCCCCACAGTGTGAATGTAAACTGTACCGTATGCTTCATGTGGCAGGGGAGAAGGCGTGCAAGGCTGCAGATGAGATAAGAGGATGAACGTGAGGCTGTTTTAGTCAGTCAGACACGCACAGCAGGATGTGTTGGTCAGTTGAGTACTGTTTTTTGTAATACCAATCCCCAGTGCTACAACAAGTGCTTCACAAAGCAAATTAACAAAATTGTACATTTTTTAAAAACATATCGGTGATAAAGTTTAAAGAGCTGCAGAGGAGGATCACTTAAGAAAATGCTGAAGTTTTTTATTTAGTTATGTTTACATAAGAAAACATGAAATTTGTCATCACAGTTGCATCCAATAACAGACAGAATTGAAATAAAACAAATGAAAGAAACAAGATTTCTTAAAATACATACAAAAGTCATTTGAAAAACAGACTCTTTGCTAAACTACTTCTAGCAGTTGGAAAGTTCATTTTTACCCATAATGTTTATTTAATACAACATTCTACAAAATTTGACAATTCTATGCTTCAGGGAACTTTTTATTTTCTGCTGTGTTCCTTATTAAAAAGAAGTATGGCACTGGGAAGAAAGGAATTTCTGGAGTGATTTGTATGGGGTTTTAAAGCGACTGTCCACTCTGATTTGCTGAAGTTAAGTTCTGTGTGTAATCGGTGTCTATTATCAGTTGAGATGATTCCCTGTTTGTTCTATATTGCCATCTGACACACACTTACCAAGTCATCTATGCCAGCGGCGATAACTTTAGCTGCATGTTTGATAATCTGCTAGGGCTTTTTTTAAATTTGGTTTGTCAGACTACTAAAGTTGGTAATGAAGCTGAAAGTGATGACAGCCTGAATCACAACGTGATAACAGAACAACATAAAGTCTTGTGCACATTAAAAAAATGTGAGTTTACAGAGGAGAAGTAAGCACAGGTTGCATTTAGAGTGTAGGTTTTTTGAATTTATATTTCAATTACGATTATTATCTAGGATAGTTCCTAAGTATTTATATTCTGTCACTATTTCTACTTCCTCGCCCAAAACAGTAATGGCTGAACATGCAGATTTCTGTCTCTTAAAGTCTGATATAATTTCTTTGCTTCTTTGACATTCTGGCTACAAAGGTTGTCACAGTATTGCACCATTTACTAAAAGGTCCACTTGATTTAGGTACTGAACTTACTTATGCATTTATTTACAGTAAGTAAGATACTTGTCATTGAACATGGAAAAGTGTTAGTCTAAAACAATAAGCTTAATTAGATAGATAGATAGATAGATAGATAGATAGATAGATAGATAGATAGATAGATAGATAGATA
>JANRMT010062850.1:4316176-4362269 GCA_026402145.1 Polypterus bichir lapradei | reverse complement strand
ATAGATAGATAGATAGATAGATAGATAGATAGATAGATAGATAGATACTTTATTAATCCCAAGGGGGAATTCACATAATCCAGCAGCAGTATACTAATACAAAAAACAATATTAAATTAAATAGTAATAAAAATGCATGTAAAAGCAGACAATAACTTTGAGTAATGTTAGCATTTACTCCCCCGGGTGGAATTGAAGAGTCGCATAGTGTGGGGGAGGAACGATCTCCTCAGTCTGTCAGTGGAGCAAAACAGTGACAAAAGTCTGTCACTGAAGCTACTCCTCTGCCTGGAGATGACACTGTTCAGTGGATGCAGTGGATTCTTCATGATTGACAGGAGTTTGCTTAATGCCCGTCGCTCTGCCACAGATGTTAAACTGTCCAACTTTACTCCTACAATAGAGCCTGCCTTCTTAACAAGTTTGTCCAGGCGTGAAGCGTCTTTCATCTTTATGCTGCCTCCCCAGCACACCACCGCGTAGAAGAGGGCACTTGCAACAACCGTCTGGTAGAACATCTGCAGCATCTTATTGCAGATGTTGAAGGACGCCAACCTTCTAAGAAAGTATAGTCGGCTCTGACCTTTCTTACACAGAGCATCAGTATTGGCAGTCCAGTCCAATTTGTCATCCAGCTGCACTCCCAGATATTTATAGGTCTGCACCCTCCGCACACAGTCACCTCTGATGATCACAGGGTCCATGAGGGGCCTGGGCCTCCTAAAATCCACCACCAGCTCCTTAGTCTTGCTGGTGTTAACGTATAAGTGGTTTGAGTCGCACCATTTAACAAAGTCTTTGATTAGCTTCCTGTACTCCTCCTCCTGCCCACTCCTGATGCAGCCCACAATAGCAGTGTCATCAGCGAAATTTTGCACGTGGCAGGACTCCGAGTCATATTGGAAGTCTGATGTATATAGATTGAACAGGACCGGAGAAAGTACAGTCCCCTGTGGCGCTCCTGTGTTGCTGACCACAATGTCAGACCTGCAGTTCCCAAGACGCACATATTGAGGTCTGTCTGTAAGATAGTCCACGATTCATGCCACCAGGTGTGAGTCTACTCCCATCTCAGTCAGCTTGTCTCTAAGGAGCAGAGGTTGGATGGTGTTAAAGGCGTTAGAGAGGTCTAAAAACATAATTCTTACAGCACCACTGCCTCTGTCCAAGTGGGAGAGGGATCGATGTAGCATATAGATGATGGCATCCTCTGCTCCCACCTTCTCCTGGTATGTGAACTGCAGAGGGTCGAGGGCGTGGTGAACCTGTGGCCTCAGGTGGTGAAGCAGCAGCCGCTCCATGGTCTTCATCAGATGTGACGTCAGAGCAACAGGCCGGAAGTCATTCAGCTCACTAGGACGTGATAGCTTTGGGATTGGGGTGATACAAGATGTTTTCCAAAGCCTTGGGATGATCTATCTATCTAGGTTGGATGGGAAGCGTCAGTGCACAGCCATTTTAAGATCTCTCCAGAGATGTTCAATCGTGTTCAAGTCTGGGCTCTGTCTGGGCCACTCAAGGACATTCACAGAGTTGTCCTGAAGCCACTCCTTTGATATCTTGGCTGTGTGCTTAGGGTCGTTGTCCTGCTGAAAGATGAACCGTCACCCCAGTCTGAGGTCAAGAGCGCTCTGGGGCAGGTTTTCATCCAGGATGTCTCTGTACATTGCTGCAGTCATCTTTCCCTTTATCCTGACTAGTCTCCCAGTTCCTGCCGCTGAAAAACATTCCCACAGCATGATGCTGCCACCACCATGCTTCACTGTAGGGATGGTATTGGCCTGGTGATGAGCGGTGCCTGGTTTCCTCCAAATGTGACGCCTGGCATTCACACCAAAGAGTTCAATCTTTGTCTCATCAGACCAGAGAATTTAGTTTCTCATGGTCTGAGAGTCCTTCAGGTGCCTTTTGGCAAACTCCAGGCGGGCTGTCATGTGCCTTTTACTAAGGAGTGGCTTCCGTCTGGCCACTCTACCATACAGGCCTGATTGGTGGATTGCTGCAGAGATGGTTGTCCTTCTGGAAGGTTCTCCTCTCTCCACAGAGGACCTCTGGAGCTCTGACAGAATGACCATCGAGTTCTTGGTCACCTCCCTGACTAAGGCCCTTCTCCCCCAATTGCTCAGTTTAGATGGCCGGCCAGCTCTAGGAAGAGTCCTGGTGGTTTCGAACTTCTTCCACTTACGGATGATGGAGGCCACTGTGCTCATTGGGACTTTCAAAGCAGCAAAAATTTTTCTGTAACCTTCCCCAGATTTGTGCCTCGAGACAATCCTGTCTCGGAGATCTACAGACAATTCCTTTGACTTCATGCTTGGTTTGTGCTCTGACATGAACTGTGAACTGTGGGACCTTATATAGACAGGTGTGTGCCTTTCCAAATCATGTCCAATCAACTGAATTTACCACAGGTGGACTCCAATTAAGCTGCAGAAACATCTCAAGGATGATCAGGAGAAGCAGGATGCACCTGAGCTCAATTTTGAGCTTCATGGCAAAAGCTGTGAATACTTATGTACATGTGATTTCTCAGTTTTTTTTATTTTTAATAAATTTGCAAAAACCTCAAGTAAACTTTTTTCACGTTGTCATTATGGGGTGTTGTGTGTAGAATTCTGAGGAAAAAAATTAATTTAATCCATTTTGAAATAAGACTGTAACATAACAAAATGTGGAAAAAGTGATGCGCTGTGAATACTTTCCGGATGAACTGTAGAAAAAGAAAATATTTGTTAAGATGAATGGGTGGATGGGTAAACTGAAAGAATATACAGGTCATACATCAATGTTTTCACCTACTCCAAGTTTCTCCCACTGTAAAAATCCCATTTGTGCAAAATGTCTTTCACCTTTGGGCAATATCCTGTTGCATATATGACTCTTTTATTTCCTTTTCTTGACTTTTACTCTTTTATTGCAATCTTCCCCCAGGAAACTTCAGTGTCTAGTAAGATATATAAGCCTAGTAAAATACAGCAAAGACACTGTGCTGACTGATGACAGGGATGTTCACTACACGGTCTACAGAGGTTACTTCAGCCAATTATAGCAGTAGCTGTAACAGCACTGTAGTATTATTAGTAGTAGAGATAGTATTGACAGGTGTACAGCATATTGTGAAATTATGACTTGCATGGCCGA
Organism: Polypterus bichir lapradei; assembly: GCA_026402145.1. Classification (NCBI taxonomy): domain Eukaryota; kingdom Metazoa; phylum Chordata; class Cladistia; order Polypteriformes; family Polypteridae; genus Polypterus; species Polypterus bichir. The sequence goes on along the minus strand of JANRMT010062850.1, from coordinate 4,359,128 downwards.
CCAGCATGCAACATGTCACCACTCTTTGGCACCATAATAAACAAGAACATATTAAAAGATTTTAGGTCACTTGTGTTTCCAGTGCTGTACTGGGCTTAAAGTGCCAGAGCTAAGATTTAGTCTCAGGTGGAGGACAAGCTGTAGTGGGTACTAAGGATGAACTAGACAGATCTCAGTGCAATGAAGGTACTGCCCTGGTAGACATCAGTAATGCTAACTCACTTGGCTTCAGAAGATTTTAATTAGACCAACCAGTCAAGTCATTTGTGTGGCTAGTCTGTGGAAGGAAAGTGAGCACCAAAAGATTTTCCAGTCACTAGAAGTTAGCACAGTGTCCTTAGCTGACAAAATCGGAACAGTACAGTGTTTTTTCCGGGACATTATTATTTTGTGGTTCTGTTGTCATAACATGGTAGTTGGTTGCTAGGAGAATGTCCATGGAAGTTGCATGATGATCTATCACATCAGTGACAGTATAAGTATCCTCGTAGCACATCTTATGACATGTTAGATTATTGAATAATACAAGAAACTCTTACTTTGTTTGATAAAAAGTTTTCTGGATTTTCTACCCTCTTGCTTTGTTACTTGATTATTTCTTTTGTTTAGCAGTTTGTTTTTGGTGTTTGTACAGCATGGTTGATGTCCTGCCTCTGACCTCAGCAATGCAACCACATTTATCTCTATTTAAACTACCATTTTTATTTGGTCTTGCCATTTATTCTGTTGTGGCAGAACATTCTGACTGTTTTCCTGCCATGCACTACTGGCAGTAATCTCACCGTCAAACCTGCTCTCACAATAGTTCTGGGGTAAACTTACACAATAACAGAAGCTGCCCTGAAATATAGGTTAAACTTGTCTAGAGACAAATATATGAGTATGGAAAATACATGATTGAGTGCTTCTACTTCGGTGGGCACAGCCTAGAAAAATGGTTCAAGGAGAATCACAAAATACATTTAGCCTTTCAAAGTAATTACTATTGTCGTGAAACAGCAAGTGTGTCTGTTTGTTAGGAGATAAGCCAGATAAAGATATCTGGCCACATTCATTTGTGTCAGGGTCCCCCAGAATTTTTTCAAACCACTACTAATTGATATAAAATCGAAAACTCAGTCTACATGAACTCTTCAGTCAAAGAACAAAGAACATAATGTTTATAGGCAAAAGGTTCATTATGCTCATGCCAGTATTAATAGTTCAAGCAGAAGCCATACAAAGCCAAGGACCATTTCTATATGTATTTCATATAGCAAAGAACAATTACACTTTGACCATTGGTGATATAAGTAGCAAAATTGACTCGCAAGTAAATATTGAATCAGCGGCCTTGTGGGTTGTTACACTCCGGAAACATATTTTTCAGTGTTATTATATTAGGCATCTGAATCTACTCAGCGATGGTCTCTTTTAACTGGCATCATTTGCTGCTGATTTTATGGATTTTAAGAGGTCTAGTAAAGTTTAGTGTAGTAGATGGAAAAAATGTAAAGACCTAAAAGAAACGTTAACAGCTTATAAACTAATATAAGACTTTCCATGCTCAAGGTGTCTGCAAACACTTTCTTTTAGGTCTCCCTTCTCAGGATTGTTTTCAGTTGACTTTTATAACTAATTGATACAGTACTTATCCTTGTTACCATGGTGGAGCAATTGTTAGTGTTGCTGCCTTTCAAATCTTGAGTGTTGGGTTTAAATCCTTGACCAGTCACTGTTTGTAGAGTTTACATGCAGTCATGGGGAGAAAATAAGTATATCCCATGGAAATTGTTGACTTTTTCAACATATTTGAAGAGGCCAACATTCCATCTTCATGTGAACACTGCCTACCGATAAAGGTAATGTAATTAAACAAATGACACATAAAATTGAAACGGTGCCTTCTTTCTCATCTAAATCTAATCTAAATTAACAAAATGCAGATTTGTTGCATGGAAAAAGTAACTACACCCCTACTTTTATCAAATTAGAATCAGGTGTTCCAGATTAGATGCCAATGATTAGAACCTCCATAGGGAGTATTCATGTGGAACTTGTCTTATTTTAACAGCAGATATCCAGGGTCTTAGTGTTCTCTTTACTATTAACATATGTGATGTCATCATTAAAAAGATTGCCAAATTATTTCAAATCAATCATTCCACTCTAGGGAACATCATCCACAAATGGGTCCAGGACTCGCCAGCCCAGCAAATTCAGCCCAAGAGCTGAGTGTTTAATACTAAAAGAAGTGTTCAAGAATCCCAAAATTTAATTGTGGGATTTGCAGGTAACTCTTGCAACAGCTGGTGTCAAAGTGCATGCATATACAATTAGAAATAGATTGTGCAAATATGACCAGCATGCAAGGTGTGCCAGAAAAAAGCCTTTGCTGTCCAAAAAGAACATTATGGCGAGACTACACTTTGCCATTGAACATATAGGCAAAAAACAGGCTTTCTGGAACAATGTGCTCTGATCAGATGAATCAAAGATAGTGTTGTTTGACCACAGTTACCCTAGTAATGTTTGCTGCAAACCAAGACAGAATTTCAGGAGAAGATCCTCATACCAATTAAGAATTATATTAGAAATGTTATACTTTGGGGTTTTTTGCTAATTTAGGGACTGGACAGCTTGCAGACATCAAATTAAACATGAATTCTGCATCATATCACATTGTACTTGAGGAAAATGTGAGGTCACTGGTCGAAAAGTTGAATTTGAATTGGAAATGGACTTTTCAGCACATTGATGATCTAAAGCACACTAGCAAATCCACCAAGGAATGGTTAAAAAAGGGTTCTGGACTGGCCAAGTCACGGTCCAGATTTTAATCCTATTGAAATGCTGTGGGAGGATTTGAAACGGGCAGTACATGCAAGAAAACTCACAAATATCTTGCAACTTAAGGAGGAGTGGTCAAAAATTTCACTGAGTTGATGGCAGAGACTGATGGGCAGTTATGCAAAAAGCCTAAAAGAAGTTACTTCTGCTAAATGGATAATACCAGCTTCTGAGGCTAAGGGTGTACTTACTTTTTTCCCCAGAGGACCATTACGATATCCATTGATATTTTTGTTGAATAAGTGATTGAAAAGGCAAAATTTCCATGTGTTTTTATTCAAGTATATCACCTTATCTGTAGGCACTGGCTACATGAAGATTAACTGTTTGCTTGTTCAAATATTTTGAAAAGTCAACAGTTTCCATGAGGTGTACTTACTATTTTAGTATGACTATAGGTTTTTTCCACTGAGTACACTGGTTTTCCACCCATATCCCAAAGATCTTTGTGTAAGGCTAATTAGTAAATCTAAACTGGCCTGATGAATGAGTGTGAATCTGTGTGTTACTGTGTTCTGCACTTGGATTGACATTGTGTTGAGCGACACATCCCAGAGACCCTAAACTGGATCAAGCAGCTCTTATAATAGATGAGTGAAAATGAATCCAGAAGACCCCACATATACCCAGATGACTTTTCTGCAAATTTCTCACATGCAAATTCCTATGATCCCTTAAACACATCAAATTTTTGTGGCCATTTAACACAATACAATGTCTTTTCCAAATTAAAAAGCAGATGGCTGCACATAACTTTCACACATACACAGTATTGTAAAAAAAAATCCTGAACTCTTTTTAAATGACCAAGAAGCACAAGTGAGCCACATTAAAGCGGCCTTCATGATGATGAAGTACCCGTTCTGACAAGCTTCAGAAAGCTTGGGGCCTGACTCCCATAATGAAAAGCACAAAGCACTTCTTGTTAGTTGGATGGCATAAGTGAGGTGCTCACACTACAGTCTGAGGAACTGCCAAACACAAAGCATTGTTCACATGCCTACTCTTTAACTTTTATAGGCACACTTAGTTAAAAACCATTCGATTCTAATCCTCACAATGCAGTTTTAATAAACTGATGAGTGAAGCTTAATATTTGCTTGCAAATGTGTTTTCTTCACCATTGTCAAATCAAATGAGTGTTGGCAAACTACACAGGAGAAGTTGTGTAGTGCCACCCCTGCTCTTTGTTATTTTTTGTGCTCTTTCTCCTTGAAAGAAGCCACCATGTACACACTGAATGAAACTTTACAGTTTTACTTTACTTAAGTCATATTTGTAAATTTGACCACACAATAGATAGCCCTGCTGCTTCCAAGTTCCAGAGTCCTGGGTTCCAATCCCAGCCCATGCATTGTCAGTATGCAGACTGTGTATTCATCCTGAGTCTGCATGACATAAGCATGTTTTGTTAATTGTTGACTCCACATTGATCCAGTGAGAGTGCTGTATTTCTATATACACTTTCTTGTAGAAGTTTAATTGTTGTATTTTGCTTTAGTATGTCAGTAGCGAAGAGTAAATTTCAGAATCCCAAACACTTTACTTAGAAAATTTTGTATTGCATTAAGGAAAGAACCATATTAATAAATAGAGCACTTTTCAGATAAAGTCTGATTGCTATGTATGTCTACAGCCCAGTGCATGATTAAACCAAGATACCAAGCATTGAACCAGATTGACTAACTGAAAACAAAATGGGTAAAGGACAATGAAACTAAAAGATTAGGTCATTGTTTAACCTGTGAATCATCAATTCTTAAACCATAGCAAGATGGAGCACAACCACAAGACCACATGGTGGTCATCCGGCATCAGCAAGGCCTATTCCAAACTGAAATTTCACATCATGCAGGAATTTCAAGATGTGCTCTCAAAAGCTCTTCTGTAGAGCACAAGTAATGAACAGGGCTCAGTAATAAAAGTAGTGGCTGGCCTTGGAAATTGAGCAAAGGAGTCAAGAGGTACATCACACTGGCAAACCTTTGAAATCAGAAGATGACCAGGACTGTTATCAGCTTCAAACTGACAGAAACAACTGAGACTAAAGTACATCCTTCTACAGTCTGGAAAAGTCTTGTCAGAAGTCATATTCATGGAAGAGTGGAAACAAAGCCAAAAGACACCTGCACACAGAAGCACAAGGACTGGGGTGCTGAACAATGCCAGCAAGTGCATTGGACTGACAAAAGTCAAAATTGGAATTTTTTTTGTTTTGCTCAGACTGTCTCACACAGGATGCAGTTTTTCCATAGAAAAGCTAGAGAGTGCTACATGAATGAGTGAAGTACAGTAGAGGTTTCCTGAGGGTTTGGGACTGCGCTTCTGTAAATAGAGTTTTGATTTGCTCAGAATGAATGGAATCCTCAATGCTGAGAAGTAGAAGCAAATTCCCATCCAACCTACAATACCATCAGGATGACATCTGATTGGTCCCATCCTAATTCTGCAGTGAGACAGTGACTCCAAACACATAGCTAAGGTCATAAAGAACTTCCTTCAGGGAGAAAAAAATACAAGGGTTTCTGCAAAGTCAGCATCTTCAAGGCTGTCTAGGATTATCTGGAGAAACAGAATAAGGCCAGACAAACTCTGCAGAAGAACTATGGCAAGAGAATCGATACAGCTTTAAAGGGAAAGGGTGGCCATACCAAATATTGATTTCATTTCATGTTTTGCTGTTTATTGCTCCATCCTGGGTATGACGTTACTCTGCATCCAGCCCTGCATGTAAGCCCTCCAACCTGCAGGTAAAAACCAGGGGGTTGGTGGCAGAATTGGCACTCCAGCCACCATAAAAAACCTTGCACTGGTTCCATTCTATCTGAACTACCAGTAGTGTGGTGCTGTGGTGTCACCCATTGCATGGCTGCACTTGAGTCCTAATCTGGGATCGTCATGTAGTGGGTGCAGCAATGCGCTGAATCAGGGTGTGCTCCTAACCTCGCTCTTTCTCTCTCTCTCTCTCTCTCTCTCTGTCTTTAGTTTATTGCACTTAGTATTTTTATTGATGCTGATAATCTTTTTATTTTATAATTTTGACTATTTTTTTGGCAGCATCTTTACAGAATGAAATTTTTCTACATGAGTGTCTATATACTCACCAGGTACTCATGTGTGACATTTGTGGTGAATGTTTTGTAGGGCTGCTATGAGAACAAATAGGAACGCAGAAAGAAAAGCATGATGAATGTAACCTCTTCTATATTTACCTTGCAGTCTGGAAGAAAGCAGACTTTGTCTGTCTGTCTGGACAATTAGCCAGAATTCTGCACAACTTATCTTTTCCTGTCTTTCCTATTGGCGAAGGGGTTGCTCTAAGGCTAGAGATCTGTGGCAGCAATCAGAAGGTTGCAGGTTTAAATCCTGTAAATGTCAGAAGTGACTCAACTCCCTTGGGCCCTTGAGCAAGGCCCTTAACCTGCAATTGCTTCATCCTGGGTATGACATTAATCTGCGTCCAGTCCTGCAAGCAGGTCCTCCAATTTACAGTGAAAACTTGGGGGTTGATGGCAGGATTGGCACTGCAGCCACTGTAAAACTTCACTCTGTTCCTGTATGGTGCTGAGGTGTCACCTGCTGCACTTGGGTCCCAATCCAGGTGGTCTGTCATGTGTATGTTTGCGCCAACATACTATCAGCTCATGCTCCCTACCTCTCTCTGGATCTAAGGACAGCCTGGATTGGGAGGAGAACATCAACTGGTGGGCCATCTCCATGGCCCATGCTGCAGAAAAATGCTTCTTTGCCTCCCATCCATCCATCTTCTTCCGCTTATCCGAGGTTGGGTCACGGGGGCAGCAGCTTGAGCAGAGAGGCCCAGACTTCGCTCTCCCCGGTCACTTCTTCTAGCTCTTCCGGGAGAATCCCAAGGTGTTCCCAGGCCAGTCCAGAGACATAGTCCCTCCAGCCATAGCTCATGACCATAGGTGAGGGTAGGAACGTAGATCGACTGGTAAATTGAGAGCTTTGCCTCCCACTCAGACAAAATAAACAGAATCACTAGATCTCTATTGTCTCTCTTGACTCTTTTCACAATATACTGGATATATTGTAAACCTCATGAGCATGGTCATCCTCTTGCAGGATTCAAGTTGCAGGCACTGAAGGCAAACTGACACAGATATTCACACACTCTGTTTCCTTCCTCAGATCAGATGAAAAAAAGTTTGTAGGTGAAAAACCCTGGCATTATTTCTGGACATACCAAGATCTGCTCCTTCTGGTCCAACATTCCTTAAAAGTACCCAGACACAGGAAGTGGTTGTCATTATGGCCAAGGCGATCAGGAAAGCAACACAACTGCCGAGAGTTACCTTCTTGCACCATGTATGCCTTGACAAAAAAGCTAAACAGACCATCATTGAACAGTTTGTAGGTTGAATCCTTCACTTTTGTACTTCTTCTTCTAGTGTACTTACAATATTTATGTATAAATATATACAGTATATTATAAATAAGCAAAACAAGGAGCTTATAAGAGGTTGAGGTCCTTTTAAGAAAAACCTTGTTCAGTCACCATAAGTGAAGATGAGAAAAAGACAAAAAAAAAAAGAAATTGTCAAGAAGCTCATAGGTCAGTGGTTCCCAAACTCGGTACTGGGGACCTCCTGTGGCTGCAGGTTTTTGTTCCAGCCACATTCACAATCAGTGATAATAACTGATCTCATTTAATTAGCTGTTTGTTTTTGTTCTCTTACTCTGCATTCAGAAAAGCACAAAAGTATGGTTTTTACTTTTATAAGACATTTAGTAATATTTTTATTTTTTTCTGAAGCTATGAATACCTAACTCTCTTTTGTTTTTTTCCCCAATATTTTCCCCTTTTCCTGTGTATTTTGCTCCCTTCATTTAACCCTAATAGTGACAAATAACAACTAGCAGAGCTGACACCCAGGATGATAAAAGCTTCAGCTACTTCAGAGTCAGACCCACTAATTAGTAAATAATCAATTAAATAACCAGGACATCTGGACATCAGACTGAAAATTAGGACAAAAATACTGTTAACAACTTAAAAAAACCAAAAACTAAGTACATATTCCCCATATGTACTGTATATATTAGTACATCCATCCATCATCCAACCCGCTATATCCCAACTACAGGGTCATGGGGGTCTGCTGGAGCCAATCCCAGCCAACACAGGGTGCAAGGCAGGAAACAAACCCTGGACAGGGTGCCAGCCCACCACAGGGCACACACACACACACCCCAATGCACCTAACCTACATGTCTTTGGACTGTGGGAGGAAACTGGAGCAGACACGGGGAGAACATGCAAACTCTACGCAGAGAGGACCCGGGAAGCAAACCCGGGTCTTCTAACTGCGAGGCAGCAGCGCTACCCACTGTGCCACCATGCCGCCCTACACTGTATTAGTACATTGTAGTAAAAATCTACCTAACTTAGTTTTGTAATTTCTACATTGACTCCAAAATACAGAAACTGGGAAATAACGACTCACTTAATTAGGCTTGGAGTCCAATGAAAACGGAAGTTGGTTGGAACACAAACCTGCAGCCACAGGGGGTCCCCAGGGCCGAGACTGAGAACCACTGCCTTAGGTTAACAATATGACCGAAAACTAACATTGGCTTTCTGTTTCCTTTTGGTTTTAAGTAGTGGTACCAGAACAGGAGATGTTGTACTGTAGTTGGGAAGGAAAAGACCTTAGTGATCTTCACTGGGAGCAGGGTCTTCAAAACTAAGTATGTAAATAGAACCTGTCATACTAGCTGTGCTGCACCCAAGTCAAATTAAATCAGTCCCTATTAGAGACTCAGTAAGCTCCAGCATGTGGTATCATTAAAGGTAAAGTTAAAAATATGTTTTTATATACCTGACAGCAAACCAAGTTACAATCTGGCGTGTGATCTCTGTCAAGTTTCAAGAAGCCATTTACTTTGTAATCTTTTTATATTTACCACGCAGAATTTCTAGCTGTTTCTCTTATGACGAATACAAATTTTCCATCCATCTAATCCAATTTGGGGTCATGGGAAGGTCAGCAGCACTGGACAGAAGGTGGGAAGCAGCCCTGGATGGCCCATGCACACACCCACATTGGTCCAATTTAGAATAACCATCTAACCTAAGACACGCGTCTTCAGGATGTGGGAGGAAAACCAAAGTACCCAGAGTAAAATAAACAGATACAAGGAGAATGTAGACACTCCACACTGACCACAGACAGGCACAGAATGATAGACTGTGATGTAGCAGTGTTAAGAACTGTGACACTGTCTCCATGTCTCATAAATTCATATATAAGGTCATTTCTCTACGACTGCCTTTTCTTCACCTTATCTGGATGCCATGTGATGCAGTATGAAGCAGAGCAGAGCCTGTAAAAATAAGTAAATAATCATTTACAACAAACCATTCATTGACTTAAAGGGCTGGAGTTGTGATTGCTGTGCTGAAAGCCTGTTTATTTGAAGAAAGTAAATTTATAATTTCTCCATCAGTTCATTCCCAAATACACATTTTTTTCTCACTGTCACACATCGCTCCACTGTACTGATAGACCAGGCCATAAATTCCCCTGCAATATTCATAGTGCTTTTCTGTACGTCACAGTGCCCCATGCAAGAAGATCCTAGAACCATGTGGATTTAATGTCTCCATAAAAGAGCTCTTTATCTCCTACATCCCTTTTTGGCTTGTGGAAAAAAATTGTGTGTGTGGGAACTAGCATATATATATATATATATATATATATATATATATATATATATATATATATATATATATATATATTTGGTCCTCATAAAAAACAGAAGCTCTGTTGCTTTCCCCGCTTCAGATTCCTGTGGCTTCCCAGGCACTTCCTGTGTTGTCTGAGAGGCATTCATACATTTTTTACATTTTGTACTCCGCCAAGTTTTTGCCTTTGTTGTTTTGATTTTTTTTAGTGCAAACTTTAACATTAAAAATAGAAAAACAGTGTTTAATAGGGAAGCACCAATAAGGAATTCCTCTGGTTTCCACTACCCTTATTATAACTTTGTTTCATGTGATCTTTGAAATCTTTTTCTTTCTGGTATCTTTACTAAGCCTTGCCACTTAGCATTGCATAGAATGCCTCATCACACTTTGCGGTTTATCCTGTCATTTTCAGATAGGCACACACACAGGGAACCTAAGAGCTCCCCTTTTCTTCTTTACAGGAATCTTTCGTTAAGGTTTGATTTTAGTAAATGGTGCACTACTATGCATGCTGAGCCATTCAATCTGATGATAGACTCCTTCCATCCGATTATTCCAATGATCCTTTACCTTCAATGATTTTTCCATGGCCAGGAGAACAGCTTGGCAGTAGAGCGGTTCACCGGCAAAAGCGCGATATGCGCCCCGACAAAACCGCAGCAGACAAATGAGCGCCGACAAACCCGCTAACTGGTTTTCGACAAATGCGCGCCGACAAATCGCCACGACAAAATCGCGAGAGAGGCCAAGAGAGTGGGACGCGTACGTGCGCATTATGTACACATTATGTGCTAGGTTATAACTGTTATAACTGCTGATGGCATGCCGCGAACAAATATCTCAGTCGAGGGTTGGCATAACGCGTTGTATACAAAGCGGAATTACCAGCAGTCAGGCAGCCAGCAAGTCTAAATGCGCTCAACTATCAAGACGTCTTGCTGCAATTCTTCCTACATATGGAGGGCGTGATCTTAAGGACTATCTGCGTGCCGTGTTGATTGCATGCTGCGTCTCATAATATTGACTTCTAAGGTAAACATTATTATATATGCTTTAAAGTAGTAATTCATATTTAATGAAGCTTTCGCGATTTTGACGGCGCGTTTTAATCGGCGCTATTTTGTCGGCGCGCATATGTCTATCGCGCAAATGTCGGATCACACAGTAGAGCAGTGGCACCAAGTGTCACATCAAGATACTCAGAAGAGAAACAGAATAGAGGAGGGTTAGTAGCAGTCTAAAAGTATTATATTACTTTTATTTCTTGTACAGATGACTAACAAACAGAAATGCAGTATGCCCAGCTAATCAGCAGCTCTAGTCAAGATATACTACACTGACGTAGTGAGTCTTCAGCCTGAATTTAAAAGCTGGGACTGAAAAGCCATCTCTTATATTAGCAGGTATGTCACTCTACAGCTTCAGGGGCCTGTAAGTAAAATCTCAAACTCCCGCTGTTACTGCATTAATCCTTGGAATCATAAGCAGATGTCAATGTATGCTCTGGTTTGTAATTAATGATGCGTTCAGTTAAGTAGATCCGTGTTTAAGTAGGACCCAGTGCAAGGACTTCAGAACTAGAGTTAAGCGTTGATACTTTCTGACTTTTCTAATAATTCTTGCAGTAGCATCTTGAATCAACTGAAAGCTGCATAAAGAATGATTGGAACAGCCAGTGAATTTTGCATTGCAGTAGTGAGTCCTACTGGAAGTAAATGTATGAATTAATTTCTCAGTATACTGCATATTTAGAAAATGTCTCAATTTTCTAGCAACTTTAGGATGAAAAAAGTATGTTTTGGATAGTATTGTAATGTGTATTTTAAACTACATGCCAGTGTCAAAAATAATGCCGAAACTGAGAACTTTGTTTGCTAATTTTTTTTTTTTTTTGCTTCTTTTTTTTTTAACTTCTGCCAAAGAAGATGGGCAGGGGTCACCTGATGCTGCAGCTGGGGAATCACCTCCCAATGCTGTTTAGAAGCAAGCTGCCCATGTAATGGCTCTTTCAGCGCTGTTTTTTCCTTGTCATTCGGTTTTTGATTTTTGCAACTAGGTGGAAGGGCAGTTAACATGGAATCAGCTAAACTGTTACAGAGCAACTTGTATAGTATATAGCTTGGGTAGATTTGTAGAAGATGAATTTTAATGTAAGTAAGTTAAAATTATTATATGTAGGAAGTAAAAGTGTTAGATCAGAGTGCACAATGGTAGGTCTGAAACTTGAAAGTACATCTTATTCAAAGGATCAAAAAGTCATAGTGGGCTCATCACTTTCTATTTCCAGACAGTGTACAGAAGCGATCATGAAAACTAATTACGATTTTAGGCTTTATATCAAGATGTATAGAGTACAAGTCAAGGGAGTATATGGTTAAGTTATATAATGCACTAGTGAGACCTCACTTGGAATACTGCACTCAGTTTTGGTCTCCTTATTATAAAGAGGATAGAGCAGTGCTAGAGAAATTCCAGTGCAGAATGACTAGACTGATTCTGGGACTAAGAAGGATTAGGTATGAGGTGAGATTTCAAGGAGTTGAACCTTTTCAGTTTAAGCAAACAGATATTAAGAGGGGACATGATTGAAGTGTTAAAATTATGAAAGGAATTAGTGCAGTAAATCCCATTTGTTACTTTAAAATAAACCCTGCATCAAGAACTCCAGGACACTGTTGGAAACTTGTCAGGAAAGATTTTGCATAAATGTTAGAAAGATTTTCTTCCATCTAAGATCCATAGACACATGGAGTAAATAACTAAGTAGTGTGGTAGAAAGTAGGACTTTGGGGACCTTCAAATCTCAACCTGATGTTATTTTAGTCAATGTAGTTGAATAGGCTGGATGAGCTTATAGGGTTGAATGGCCTGTTCTTGTCATAATTTTCCCAGTGTTCTAAATTCCCAAAGGGAGGGTTCAGAGGTGGTGATATTAGGGTGGCACAGTCTCCTGGGGCTCTGCCTACAAAGAATAAGAATCAGTTAAGAAAACAGCACATATTAATAAATATAATTAAAAAATGCATAAAGATGTGGCAAATAATAACTCAAAAACAACAATAATAATAATAGAGTACCTGTATATAAATACATGTTAATACATAACAGATCGTGGGAGATCTCCCTCTGGTGGCTCCAGGTATCCCTGTCACTATGTTGGCCCCTGCAAGGTTAGGGAATCTATAAACTTTTATTGTACGTTCCAAACTGTCCATCCATTATATTCTCATCCCTGGTACAATAATACATATGACTTATCTTGATTCTTGTGCCCTTGTGGTATACATGTTGAGTCAAGTTAAGACTGGCAACACTTCTGGGACATTATCAGTCACCTGCAAATATAGGCTAATAATAATAATAATAATAATAATAATAATACATTTTGTTTCCTCCGGGCGCTCCGGTTTCCTCCCACAGTCCAAAGACATGCAGGTTAGGTGGATTGGCGATTCTACATTGGCCCTAGTGTGTGCTTGGTGTGTGGGTGTGTTTGTGTGTATCCTGCGGTGGGTTGGCACCCTGCCCGGGATTGGATTCCTGCCTTGTGCCCTGTGTTGGCTGGGATTGGCTCCAGCAGACCCCCATGACCCTGTGTTCGGATTCAGCGTGTTGGAAAATGGATGGATAATACATTTTATTTATATAGCGCCTTTCCCGTGCTCAAGGCACTTCACAGAGTTTAAGAAAGAACGGCAGGGTATACAGTATATAGCATTGTACTAAACCAGATAAATAAATAAAGACGAAGATTAAGACAGTAAATTCAGAGAAAGCCTAACAGACAACAGAATTGATGGTCCGGCACACACATACAGGTTACATAAGCATTTTGACAGAGAGGTAAACTGAGAGAAGGGGAATGAAGTCAAGTAGAGCTAAAAGCCTTCCTGAACAGATGAGTTTTGAGTTGTTTTTTAAAAGAATTCATGGAGTCAGCTGATCTGATTAATTTCGGTAGGTCATTCCAGAGTCTGGGCGCTATACGGCTGAAGGCCCTGTCACCCACAGAGTGTAAATTAGTGTGGGGTACAACAAGATTACCAGAATCAGAGGACCTTAGTGGGCGGACAGGCACGTAGTGATGGAGAAGGTCACTGATGTAGTTTAGCACAAGGTTATTTAAGGCTTTGTAGGTTATTAGTAGAATTTTATATTAGATTCTGTAAGACACGGGGAGCCAGTGAAGACGGAGCAGAATGGGTGTGATGTGCTCGCTGCTGCTGGTTTGTGTAAGGTCTCTTGCCGCTGAGGTTTGAATAAGCTGGAGCTGTGATATAAGATTAGAAGGGGCACCTGCCAGCAGCGAGTTACAATAATCGATGCAGGATGTGATAAAAGCATGGACAAGTTTCTCAGCATTAGAAAAGAAGAGGAAGGAGCAAACACAAGATATGTTACGGAGGTGAAAGTAAGAATGTTTCTTAATGTGATTTATGTGGGCGGAATAAGAAAGGGAGGAATCAAAAATGACACCAAGATTCTTTGCAGTGGAGGCAGGTCTGATGAGATCACCGCCAATATGGACTGGGAAGGAGCTCATTTTATTAAATTACACTTTAGTCCCAATTTGCAGAAGTTCAGTTTTGTTGCAATTTAATTTTAAAGAGTTCTGCTCCATCCAGGTTTTAATTTCACTGAGGCAGGTTGTGAGCTGAGAAAGCTCTGATGAAGTTCCACTTTTAACATTGAAGTAGAGTTGAGTATTGTCTGCATAAAAATGATAACCCAATCTATAGCTACGAATAATATGGCCAACGGGAAGCATATAAATACAGAAGAGAAGAGGGCCGAGGACAGAGCCCTGAGGAACTCCTTGTGTGACTGGCGCTAAACTGGATCTGCTGTTGCCAAGACTAACAAACTCTTGACTTGAACCACTGGAGGGCAGTGCCAGAGATACCCAGCATGTTCTCCATTCTGGACAGTAGAATGTCATGTCTTGACAGTGTCAAATGCTGCACTGAGGTCTAATAGAATTAATATGCTGGTTTGTCCAGAGTCTACTGCCATAATATATAACCACAATTAGCTTTACAGCTGCAAACACATGTATGTTTAAAGTATTTTTGATTCTGTTCAAATATTAATGCCCAGCAAAGCTAGCATTCATACTGTAACAACCTCAGTCCTAGTACTGGCTTTTTGGAGAGCACCTGTTTTCCGAGATGATATTCAATATACATTCCCGTTTAACACACTAATTCTATCTGGATTTCTAATAGGATGGATTTCTAACAGGTTGTATGGAGTAGCAGTGCAGGGAAAGAGTGTGAAAAAGATTTTTGTCAATTTTTTGGAAGGTTTCCCTCTGTCTTTCACCACTCTGAGACATTCCAAGCACTGTGTTACGAAAAGCGCCTAGAGCATGGGAAAGGCACTATATAAATAAAATATATTGTTATTATTAGGCCATTTGAGTTCATGCCAAAATATAACATAGCAACCTGGTCTATACTTTGGGCCTAAGGATTGATTGAGGTAGAAATCTATTTAATGGATAGTCTATTTTTTAGGATATGACATGTTCGAAGTAGTAAGATCTTCTGTAATTCTTGTATTTTGCTGTTTCCCATGATCTGTTGGACATATTTCTCTATTCTTTCCTTTATGAGTCAGTGGGCTCCTATCACCATTGGTATGGTTTTGGCTTTCATTTCCCACATTCATTCAATTTTGATTTCAAGGACTTTATATTTAGATTTGATTTTGATATTTGGACACTTTTCTGGTTATTTTTACTGAGGTGTTTCTTTCAGTCGGGATGATTGATGAGTAGGTAGATTTATTCTTTTTTGTTCTTAATAATGATGTCTGGTCTGTTGGCCTTTATCTATGTTGAAGCCGTAAGTTACGAATGGTATAGCCAGTTGATGTTGATGGCATCCATTCTATTGGTTGCATTGATTTATTCTTCGATAGTACGCCTTTCTGATCTTTTCTTTCATCTTCGTATGTTGTATACGGTCCCCTTCTTTCACTTCCAGGTATTTATATGTGCTTTTATGTTCTGTGTCTGGGATGGTGATGACTAAATCAATTTTATATGTTTTTGGTGGTGGTAAGTTTTCATTTTTATGGATGTGGCGTCTGCATATTTGTTTAGTCAGAACTCCATTTCAGTCTCATCACTGAAGCCTTTAATGATGGTTAAAAGGCTGTTTTGTTCATAGTCATTCTTGGCAAACATTTTAAGGTCATCCATATAGAATAGATGATTAATACTGAATGAGCCTGTAGCATAACCATAGCTAGTGTTGTTCAGGAGATAGGATAGTGGAACAAGAGCTATGGAAAAAGTAGGGGAGAAAGAGGATCTCCTAGAAATATGCTGCTATTGACGTTGATCTGTCTCGAATATAGCATTCCATCTGTTGGAATTAGATTAAGGGTTGTTTTCCTTTGGTATGTATTTACTGTTAAAAACTGGGTGAGTATTGGTGATATTTTGTAGATGCCGAGGCATTTTAATATCCAGTCATGGGGCACAGAGTCGAATGGCCTCTTGTAGTCTGTCCAGGTTGTTGTCAGGTTTTTCTTTCTCAATAATGGCCCTGGTTATTAAAAGGTGATCTTTGCAGCCATAGCTTCCTTTTCAACACCCTTTTTGTTCTGTAGGAATTAGGTTATTTTCTTCCAGGTGTTTGTAAACTCTCTTGGTGGTGATGGATGTTAAGATCTTATTGGTTGTAGGGAGACCTGTGATAGGGCAATAATATTTTAGGGTTTTTGGTGTTTTCCGTTTTGGGAAGAAGGTAGGTCGTACCAGTTATGATTCATTCAGGGCAGGTTTCTTGGTTGCTGATGCTCCCATTGTAGGCATCTGTCAGAACTTGATGTAAGGATGATAAGTTATTGATCCAGAAATTTGCTATCCCAGCATTCCCAGGGGCTCTCCATTTACTTCTGTATTGCTGTTTTTTCTTTCATCTAGGGTTATTTGTGACCATTCTTGTTGGTTGGTTTGGATGTTCTCTGTTTCTATTTGTCCGAGCCATTCAGCATTTCTGTTGTAACTCTTTTGCTTTTCCCAGATGTTGCTCCAAATGTTCTGTATATCATCACTTTTAGGGGGTTCTTTGATCTCAATGGACTTTTTCCCTAGTTCCCTAAAGAATTTTTTTGTTTTTTCTTTGTAAGTTTTGTTCTGGTGAAAGAACTTTTGTGTCTTATCAAACCTTTTCATTCATTGGGCTTTGCTTGTAATTGCTGTTTCAGTTTTTCCATGGCTGTTGGTATTTGGTCTTTTTGTTTGATGTTGTGCTTCTTGAATAGTATTTTCTTTTTCCATTTTGGTTGAGTTGTCTTTTCTCTGTCTGTACTTCCTCATTTTGTTTGATGCCTATTGATTCACCAATGGCAGAGGCAGCTGCATGGATTAGGTGGTTAATGACTGTGAGGGATAGCACTTCTGGGAGTTGGTCTTTTGTCTGACTGATGGCTTTGTTTGCTGTTTCTATGACTGATTTTGAGTGATGATCACTTTTTATCTTTGGGATTGGTGGTCTCTGGCCTACTGGAGTTTCTTTGGCTACTTCATATTTTTAAGAATGCTTTCTATTATTGCATTCACTTTATCTTGTTTATCCTTGTTTGGTGGTTCTTGGTTGCCTGATTCATTATTTTTTTCATTTTCATGCCTCTTATCTTCATTTTCTTTTCTGTGTCTGTGTTCACATCTATATCTTCAGGTTTTGTGTTCTCATCTCTTTGCTTTACTCCTGTATTGGATGGTTTGCAGCTCCATTTTGGTGAATCTTTCTTTATCGATTATATCACGGCAGACATTTGCAAGAGGGTTCAGCTTGTTTGTGGGCTTTTAATTATGGATGTTTTTGGGTTGAGGGAAGCCGTGTAGAAGGTTTCAATGACTCCTTCATACTCTTCACTAGTCCATTTTTGTTGACTGACTTTAATGGGAGTTTGAGATGGTGCAGCATGAAGGTCTCTTTGAGGAATGTCTTCAGCACTGGTAATCATCATTTGCTTGTTGAGTAGAGTTTGTTCCCGTACCATACTTTTTCCTCCTGAGGGACTTGGATCCTGTTTACCTGCAATACGACTGATGTGGTATGGTAATCTGTTTAATTGTTCTTTCATTCTAAATGTGGGCTCTCAGAGCCTCTTTAGCTGCCTGCATAACTAGTTTGCTATGCTTGTGTTGCCCAGTCCCCACCACGTAGAAGTTGAGGTTGAACTTTTGCAGGCCTTAGTGTTATTATTATTATTATTATTGTTGTTATTGTTATTAAAGAATGATGAATCTGCTAAAATTTTTAGAAAATCCTTGTTTAATTAGAACTTTGGAATTGTTGGAGTGTGGTCCATGCCTTTTTTGAATACATAAACATAGTAGCAATAATAAAAGTGTGTTAATTGCACGAAGTAGCAGCCATGTATGCACAGCGCTTTACAGGGCAGAACACTTTCATATAAACAAACAGTGTTGTGGTGTAATTAAAGCCTGAAGGAGATTTTCATCAGCTGTACTTGCTTTCCACGGGAGAGTGCTAACAGTCTGGTTCTGGGCTGAGTGTACAGACTGAACTTCCTGTTGACTGCAGGCCTTGGCAGTGATTTTCATTGAACTCTGTGGACCAATGACAACAAACAAAGCAAATTGGCCTTTCTCTTATTTGGGACATTTTTGTATGGTGAGTGCTAGGGGCGTCTACTGTGACACCTTATTGGGTCAGCCATGTTTCTTTTGGGGGGTAGGGGGGTAGGCAGAAAGAAAGAAAACTCATACTTAGCAAGCAGTACAACTGGAAGGAAAAATAAAATGTGACACCAGCATGGACAGCTCTCGGGGAAAAGGTATTTGGGCAGTGGGTGTGGGTTACTTAAGGTGGGAATTGCAGAAATACAGCAGGACATAATGTACTTAGGGGTCTATAGCGTTTTATTGTGAAGAGTTGAGCTTCCCTGGTGTGGAGTGCTGCAGATTGTTTTGCCTTGGGAGTGGACTGGAAACTCACTGAGATGCTTGCTAATTCAGAAGAAACTGATGTGGTCAGATGTGTAGAAGGCAACTCCAAGCTTTAAGAACAGCCCACTCCTCCCCACCCCCCCAAAGAAAAGACACACCGATGGCCACCAATGGCTGTCAGCCTCTTAGTGACTGGACATAGAGACTAAAGTCAATAACTAGTTCCTTGGTTTTACTGATGTTAAGTAGAAGACAATTCCTTCTGTACTAAGAATCAAACTTCTCCACCTGACTCCTGTCTGTTTCATCCCCCTTATCAATAAACCCCTTAAGTGCAAAATTATCTGAGAATGTCCTTATGTTACATGACCTGGTATTATATTTACAGTCTGAGGTGTACAGAGTGAAGAGAAAAGGAGACAGGGCTGTTACTTGTGGTGCTCACATCCACACCAGAGACGCAGTCCTTGAGCCTCACAAACTGTCCATTAGTAAATTATCAAGGACACCATAGGCTTATCCACCTGCATATCCCTGACTTTACCCCTTATCAGTGAAGGCTAGATGGTATAGAAAGCACTGGAAAAATCAAAAAACAGAATCCTTACAGTGCTGCCAGTATTATCCAGGTGAGAGTAACCCTAAGGTGGAAGCAGATGTATAATTGCATCCTCCACTCCGATATTTGTCCAATAAGCAAACTGCAGCAGATCCAGGTTGTCTACAATAAGGAAATTTATATAGTTCAGGACCAGCCCCTCAGTGGTCTTAATGATGTGAGGTGCAAATGTCACTGGTTTGTAGTCACTGGGTGAAGAAAAATGTACCTTTTGTGGAACGGGAACAATGCATAATGTTTTCTACATTAGTGCCACTTTCTGGAGCCCTAGGGACAGGCTGAATGAGTGACAGAGGACACAACCGACATTACAAACTCAAGAACTTACAACATCTCTGCAATGCAATGCATCAATTGTAGATGCAGGTTTTTGTTCCAACCAAGTTCTGCTTTTTAATATTATTATAATATATTTGTATAGCAGACTGTTCAACTACTAGAATTGCTGCACTTGTTAAATGTTGGTGATATGGTAATAGACGGTCTCTTGTTATTATGAAATTACTATTACAAGTATTAGACACAGCTTTTATTTCTGTATGTGCTTTTAACAGATTGCTCATCTGATGCTCACAGTTGAAAAATGGAAAGGAACACCTGGTTTCTGTATTCTCTGTTGTCATTCAGTTTTCTTGTTTTGTTTCTCATCTTCCTATTTATATTTCAGTTTCATGTTACACTTTCTATGAATTGAGTTATGAACTTTTCTAAACAACAGTGTACAGAGCAAACAGTCAAGTCCACTGGCAGAACAATAACTTTGTATTCCTAAATCACCACAGACTGACCAAGATTTTCCACACTGGTGTAAATGTAATCCAGCTAAATTATATACAGATACAACTGATATATGAAATGAAGTTTAAAGGGGGTCTTTTGAGAAACCCAACCTGCCATTGGGGGCCGTATATAACATGTTTTAAATGCATTAAACAGGTCCACAGGCCAGATCTGGCCCATGGGTGTTGAGTTTGACACCTCGGGTCTACATTAAATAACTTTCACTGTCCCTTTTGTGGTTTGAATGTGGTGATAGACTCTTTTTCTTCAAATAGCCTAAACACACTTGCAACAAACCAAATACTACAATTTATAGCCTAAAGATAATAGAAGATGGATATATTTAGATTTGTATGCATATATAAACATAAATGAGGACAATAACAAACAACACAAAACAAAAAATTACACTAGCTTACTTAACCTTTTCCTCTCCAGTATAAATAGGCACAGCTAGATATAAAGTTTCTAGTGCCTGCGCCATGATGGTGGCATTGATTTCCTCACAGCTAGTCTGCACTGCTTTAACCCCCAAACGCCACCACACATGCAGATTATGTGTGTGTTAGATGCTTTGAACTACCTACCTGGTTAAGGTAGAGAAACATATAACAAGTATAAGCTAGCCCCTCATAAAGGTTGTTACTTTTCAGCTGCAGTGATAACAATACCATAATGCATTTCTTGACTATGTTACAATTATTAAATTTCTGAATCAATGTATGTATACTTGTAGTTTGATGTTGGCGGTGCTTTGTTTCTTTCCTGGTCAGCTTTCTCTGTGACATATGGAAAGATCTTCAGTGTGCTTTTCTTTTTTTGTTCAGGAACTGATCTTCTTCTTCACCTCGGCCACATCTTCTGGTTGCGGCGGTACTGCAGTTTTCAGTTAAAGGTTTTTTCATACAGTGTACTTGGTTGCTAGCAAAGTTACGGCTTTTGGGCAGTTGGTGATCAGTCAACTCCAGTCTTTAGCAAGACAAACGTATGGCTTTTATGTAAGCCATCTCTCTTGCTCCTGCACATGCTAAGATTTTGACTAATGATAACCTCATTAAACTCCAGTACAGACAAGTCTTCTGCACAAGGTCTGGCCTTTAGAGTTAAAGGGATTGCTCCAACCTTTGTTACAACCACAACATAGGCAAAGGGATCCCTGCTATGAGCAGAAGTTATGAACAGCTTGAGACCAGTGAGCATGTAGAAAAAGAGTAGATCTAGTGTTTGCAATGGCTTTTAATGGAAGGTGTAGATGTTTTGCCTTTTGTTTCATGGGTGGATATAAGCCCAAACTTTTAGTTGACAGTTGGTGCAAAGTTTTTTTACATCAGTATTGACTATTGTGGAGTTATGACCATTTTTCCATGGTCAAGTATTTAGATGGTGCATCAAGGAGACATTTCTGGCTGTGAATTTGTGATTGGTCATTTTTTTAAATTGATCCCTCTTCTCCCTTGCCCTCTGTAAAATTATACCCATAATAATGTCAATTTGTCTTGGATGAGTTTGTCTCAGTGTACATACTGTACATGCAAGGTATAGACTGTGGTTCTTAGGCTCTCATGTATCAAACTAGAACTGTGGCATTAGAGGTGAAAGCAAGTTTGGAGGAGGTGCTCTCCTTTTGTTGACATATTTTCTTTTAATGAGAAAATCCAGAGGATACATCAGCATCACGGTCCAGATTTTCTCTGTATTTCCTCTGAACTACACTCACCTATTCAGTCATTTGCCTCTTTCCAGCTTCCCACCTTCTCAGAAAACTCAGATCTTGTCCACAAATCTAAGTCATCTACTTGTCAGCTGGACCCCCTTCCCACAGTTTTGGTTAAAGCCTGCCCCCCCTCTCTGGTCCCTCTTATTTCTGCTATAATCCACTCTTCTCTCACTACTGGTACTGTTCCTTCATCTCTTAAAACTGCTGCTATAACCCCACCACTGAAAAAAACCTGGTGTCAGTTCTTCTAACTTCAATAATTTTCTCCCTGTTTCAAATCTGCCCTTTATCTCCACAATTCTTAAAAAAATAGTAGCTCTCTGACTTCACTCCTACTTATCTCGTAATAATTTATATGAAGAGTTCCAGTCTGGTTTTCGTCCTCTCCACAGTACAGAAATGGCACTTGTTAAAATTACCAGCGACCTTCTTCTGGCTGCTGACTCTGGTTTAATTACTATTCTCATCTTCCTTGACCTGAGTGCAGCCTTTGATACTTTTTGTCATACCACTCTCCTTAATTGATTATCTTTGGTTGGCATTGCCCACACTCCACTAGATTGGTTCAGATCCTGCCTCTCAGGCCGCACTCAGTTCATTCAGCTTAAAACTATCACATCCCAACCCACCGCTGTTACTTCAGGTAACTGTCCTGGGGTCTCTTCCTTTTATTATGTACCTTCTTCCCCTTGGCAATATCTTTCATAAATATAACATTAATTTTCACTGTTATGCTGATGACACCAAGCTCTACCTTGCTAGTAAACCCACCTCTTCTTTTCCACCATCTTCGCTTATTGACTGCATTACTGAAATTACAACCTGGTTTTCTTCAAATTTTCTTAAATTAAACAGTGACAAAACTGAGGTTCTCCTCATTGGTACAGAATCATCATTATCCAAAGCCAATAATCTTTCACTTGTTATTGATAACTCCTTTGTTTCCCCTTCACCTCATGTCAAGAGTCAGGGCGTCATCTTTGATAGTACTCTATCTTTCCAATTTCACATTAATAACATCACCAGGTCTGCTTACTTCCACCTACGTAATATTAATCACATCCGCCCCTCCCTCACTCCCCAAACCACTGCCATCCTTGTTCACAGTCTTGTTACTTCTCGCCTGGACTATCGCAATTCGCTACACTTTGGTCTCTCTAATAAATCTCTCCATAAGCTTCAGCTGGTCCAGAATTCTGCTGCTCGCATCATTACTCGAACCCCGTCTATTGACCATATTACTCTGGTCTTGCAGCAGCTTCATTGGGTCCAGATTACGTTTTGAATTGATTTTAAAATTCTGCTGTTAACATTTAAGGCCATTCATAATATCACCCCAACATATCTATCCGACTTTCTTCGTGTTGCCATTCCCTCCCATAACGTTAGATCCTCCTCCTCCATCCATCTGACCGTCCCTCTCACTCGTCTAACCACCATTAGGAGCACAGCATTCAGCCATTCTGCTCCCAACTCTAGAACTCACTACCATCTGAGCTTAGAAATATTGAAAAACTTTCAAATGTAAACTTAAAACCCATCTGTTTAAAATGACTTTTTCTTTATGATTACAGTGGCTTTGTTTGATTTTAACTTTTATATTTTCTGTGTTTTCTGATCTTTTAAGTTTTGTTTATAATGTGCTTTTTTATTTATTGTTTGTTTGGTGTCCTTGAGTGCTTAGGAAGGTGCCTTGTATAAATAAAATGTATTATTATATTTTCTGTTAATTATATATATTTCAGTCATGAAATGTTTACCTGCATGTTTCAAATAAAAAAAGAATTCACTTAACTGTTATCAAATTTTCGCCTTGTGCCATGCGTTGGCTGGAATTGGCTCCAGCAGACCCCCGTGACTCTGTATTTAGGATATAGCAGGTTGGATACTGGATGGATGGATGGATGGTTTTCAAATTTTCACTCCAATTCTTTCCACCAACCACATTGTTTCTTTCATTTTGAGTTCCTACCTTCCTTTTCCGTACATTCAGCTCTAATTTTCAACACAACAACTGTTAAACTGCCATCCCTCCAGTTTTGTGCATGCCACCTGTTTAATATTGCCATCTTTGTAATTTTGCGCATGCCACCTATTGATACTGTGTAAACTCTTATTTTGTGTGTGTCACATCTCATTTTATGTACAACAACTCCAATTTTAAGTCCACCATTTGTTTTAATTTTCTACCTCTTACACTTCACCATAGTGAGGAAACCAAAGCAGGTGAGGGAATGTGCACTTTCAGTAGAGACGGTGATGGAGACCCAGAATCAAGCCCAAGTCCTGGAGCTCTGAGGTGGGAGTGCTAATCTCTGCACCACCATGTAGTGAATGTCAAGAGCATAATAAAAAAAAAAGCAAACTCAACTAAAGAAAATATAAATCCTCCACTGTACTATTAAATGCCAATTGTTTGGGCAAATCTAACTAAATAAAATCAGACATTTCCAATGTGGCCCTTCACAATGTATTCTGTCAATAAACAGTGGCATCTGTTTTGAAGTTGTTCAAAAGAAGAGTGAAGGCAGCCTATTGATGAGAGCCGCTGAGTCATGACGATGCAATGTTTACATCCTCAATCAAACCGCATATGGGTATTAAAAAGAAATATTTTTTCAAAAATAACAAATACCAGCTTCATTAAGGGTTTTAACCTTCCGTTTCTTCCAAAAGTATTCAACATGCCAGATTCAAAGCTTTTATTTGTTTGGATTTTGGTTAAATATAATTGATAGTTTTCTTTCCACCAGAGACATTGCTCTTGGATGGTCTGGAACATTTTTGTTGAATCAGTTCACTGAATAAACTCTTTCCAGAAATGTTTTTTGTCACTTGATGTTTTTTTTTGAGCAGCAGTACTGACTATGTCAATGAATTTAGCTGTATATGATGGCGCTGGCAATCCATTGAAAAATAGCTAATTGTGAATTATAGTGAGGCACTGAAAGGAATGATTTTAATGGAGGCGACACCAGGGTTTAAAAATTCAACTGCTTCTTATTCATAACTTTGGCAGTGATTTGCTAACTTGTTCATGTTGTTGTACACATTAGATGGATGTAAAGGAATCCATCCATCCATTATCCAACCCGCTAAATCCTAACTACATGGGTCACGGGGGTCTGCTGGTGCCAATCCCAGCCAACACCGGGCGCAAGGCAGGAAACAAACCCCGGGCAGGGCGCCAACCCACCGCAGATGTAAAGGAATACAAGACTTTTAGAAAACAGCAGAGATCAACTTTCGAGTATTCTGCACGAACACCCTAATATATGCACATTTACTGCTGTGTATTTAGTGCTTCCATTGTAAATATAATAGACCACGATAACCACGATAACGTTCAGTGAATACACTTGACTTAAGCATTCCTAGTTTTCCTAGTCCTTCTCTGTCTCTGTTTACCATTTGTTTGCTCAGAGGTTGATGCGCTTGCTGCTTCCGAAGCTGCTCTTATTTTCTCCGCCCTAGCAGCCCGCTTCGTCTCTTCTCTCATCGGCATCTCTTCGTGTTTAAACTGATTAAGTCAGTGTTTGTGTTGCAATTACTTAGTACGTTTTTCTTAATTTTTCACTGAAGCTGGCACTTGAGTGCTCAATCTGCCTCAAGAATGATTTAAGATATGAAGAGGCAGAGGAAGTGACAGCGAAGGTGGGTGGGAATGAAAACGGCGCCCGTACACATGCACCGCACGGCCGCCCTGTTGATTGCTGCCGGGAGTTGATTCTACAATAAAATAAAAATAAAAAGAGGAATAACCTTAAAGGTCAATCGTCACCCTGAAAGCAGATAGTAGACGTCACGTAGTATATGTGTACCAAATTTCAGGTCAATAGTTCAAACGGTTTGCAAGATACAGCTGATTTAAAACCCTGGACAGACAAACAAACAGCCATGGTATCGTATTATATAAGAAGATATCCAATATTAATTATGACGATAATTGTCTTGTCTTTATTGTTTAATGTGTGGAGGAGCATTCGAGAGCTCTTCTGCTTTACACTGCCTGCAGCTTTTGGTTTGAATGACCTCAGTGTGTAGTTTGCATCCTCTCTATGCTTTTGGTGGTTTTCCTTCAATATCTACAAATGCACCAGGCTAACTGACCCAATACGAGTGGCTGGCTCCACGTTTTAGAATAGGTTTATAGGGTCATTAATATTATATTTCAGCCAGTGTTATCCCCTAACTGGGATTCAGATTCTTGTTTTATGTCTTTTTTGTTCATTTTGAGTGTTTTATTTGTTACCATTACTTTTTAAACTTTTTGCTTTATTCCCTATGCCTGTGTTACGTTTCTTATGTTTTGTGGGTGGTTCCCCAAGAGGCGAGGCCACCTGCCCCTCACCATAAGGCACTGCCCTCAGCCCTGTAAAGGCAGGGCCACCCACAGTCCCTTGTGGTTCATTCAGATTTTCTTGGGAGCTGGTAAGTAATTCTTGTTTTTTTTTTCTGTATTTTTGTGAGTTATTGGAATTTTTGACCATTTATTCTGTTTTGAGACTCGTTTGCTTGGATTACCTTTACCTTTCTAGGCAACACCTTTGGCCTCTTATACTCTGTGGGGCTTTATTTTGTTACAGAACAATTTTGTTAAATAAATCTTTTATTTATTTATAAAGGTTCTTTGTGGACATTTACAGTATCTAAACAACATTTCCTCCTCTAGTGGGCATTTGTGGAATTGTTTGTCACTTAGTGCTTGGGATCTTTTAAGTTTGTAAAAATTATTGTCACATGTGCTGTGAAATTCTTACTTGCATGCTCTTCTCAGCATATAATTTGTGGCCAGTCTCTGGCACCGTGAGTAGTCTATAACTCAGACGAAGTCTTTGATCTCGCACTAAGAATCAAACACAAAAATCAGGCCTGTACTCCCAGGTAGACCCGAAAAATATTAGGTTGGCCTCACAAGCACAAACAAATCCTGTCATAATTTTGTTTTAGTTTGTTTTTTGTATCAATTTCTTTGTCTCAGAAACTCATTAAGCTATTGTTTAGGGGGTTTCTGAGGCCAAGGAATTCAGTGGTTTCATTTATTTCTTGTCCTGATGCATTTTTATGAATGTTTCTTTTTGAATTCTTTCTCTTGCAATGCCAAATTGTTTTTGTATTGTTATATTACAGTTCTTAGGCTTAACAATTTGAGGTGCTTGTCGTGTGATGTCATCTCCAGGACAGGATAAAGGTCAACATCACACATTTCGAAATAATATGAGTATTCAGATTACTTCAAAGGACTTGGCATGCAACCTAAATGAATTTGATCATTTGGCTTTGACTCATTTTGGTGTCCCAACTACGACTCCTGCCTGTTGTATTGGTTTATAAATAGTAATCAAGTTTTTGGTTCCTGTCCCTCTCACTATATCCTTTTTGGCCCCGATTTCTGTCTCACATTTTAGGCTCTCTTGACAATACCAATTGTCTTATTCACTGGCATTAACCTTGAATTACTTTTCTGACTTCATTGCCTGAATCTTTACTCAAAGCCATCTATTACTGTTTCTTCCTGTGCAAACATTACAAAGCCTGTCTCTGCAAGAAACAGGGACAAAAGGGGCCATGTATAGTATACAGCTCTCAGAAAGAAAGAGGAGAACTGTAAAAGCCTTGGCCCAAAATAACAAAACAGTGTTTCTTAATAATTAAAATTTATTAGGTTTATTAAAAGATTAAAAAAAGAGGAAAAGTGACGAAAAGGATAAAAAGAGGGAGTCAAAAAGAAACAAATCAAAAGATAATAAAACCAAGTCCACAATTCAAATGCCATTAACAAAAAGAACAAGCAAACTGAAAAAAATGGCACCAACAAACATAAAGGAATCCAAAACCACTTTCTTGCTTGTTTTGCTGCCATGATTTCTTCTCAGCAGGCCCACAGTGGGAAAAAGTGGAATCAGCAAGTAGATGGATGTTTTTTGCTTCAGGTAGTGTCTACAGTCTTAGTGTTGAGTCTGCATTTTGACCCCCAAATCTTAAAGACTGTCCCTCCTTGACAGAAGCAGACAAGCCTGACTTGGGTCTAAAGGAGACCTACCCTGAAAGACTGCAGCTGCATGACCTGTTTAGTGTTTATGACCGTTAATTCTGTGGACGGTAACTTACTCAGGTCTCTCTCTCTCTTTCAACATCTTTCAGTTCTTAGTTTTGCATTTTTGCATCTTCTGTGGTGACATCCAGCCATCTTATTTTCTTTCCCCTTTGACCTGGCTAACCAGGCAGTACTTTCTCAGAACGTAGCCACAATTCGATTCAGTTTATTTAAATCATTGTAATTTTAAATCACTCTCTTTACTAACTATTGACTTGGAGCACTGTTACAAGTTTAGAAGTAAATTACAAATTTCAAATTAAAAAAAATAAATAATTTAACATTTGGATGGACCTCTGACACTGCTCAGAACCATTTTGTTAATAGAAACCTCGATGACAACACATACTCCATCACTTCCGGTCAAGTAACTGCATTTCAACCTGTGATCAAAACAAATGGTGATCTCCATGAGGGCCAAAATGGCACACAAACCAAGATATTAAAATCCTATTTCCAAAACCAAAAATAATCAAATCTATAAAAAATAGTTTAAACATTATTAAAACATAGAATTGAAACAATGATATTCCAAGCTATATCAATAATATGTAAACATTCCAAAAAGCAATGAAAGAGAGCACAAGAGGACCCAAATACACAGCAGCTAACACATGCTAATGCCATAGCCAATTAATTACTGAAAGAAGTGAGGGCCCTACTAGTTATCTGTGGTAATACAGCCCTAATGACTACAGCACTCAACAGTCATAATCCCAAAGACCCCATTCCTATGTGGCCGACTCACTCTCCCTAACCGGCAGCTACACCAACAAGACCTGTGACCTGGCAAGCTGAGGATGTTAGACCCAACAAGCCGTACTTCTTCCAAATAAACTTCCCCAATCAACGATCATAAATAAGCCAAAAAACAAACAATATGCAAAATAATAAAGTGAGTATATATTAATAAAAAAAAGAAATGAACAAACTCCAAACAATATATATATATATATAACACTCCAAACAGCCCCGACATAACACTCAACCCCAAAAGTGACCAGCAGAATGTAATAATAAAAAGGTGCAGCAAAAAGTTAATATACAACACTCCCTTGATCCCACAATGAACATGAAATAAATCAGACACACAGAAAACATGAAACTCACATTAAAGTCCAGGAGATTAAACAGAAAATGAATAATGTTTGTGAACCTGGTTCAGCTGGAAAAAGTATCCTACGGCAATAATACTGATGAAAATGTTGGCTTGCTCCTCTCCCCAAACAACAAGAAAGAGTCTCACCGTGCTTATCCTCGGTACATCACAGAACCCCAGGATTTTGCGGTGCAAAGTTAAAGTTGTCAGGCGTTGAAAATGGCAAGTAGAAAACAGTGTAAATGATCAGGATCATTGCTTTCTCCTGGCTCTGCAATGAATGGGCTGTATAGCAGAGCGGGATTTCTCTTTTTATTTCTTCTTTTTGACCTCCTTTTTAAATAGTGAATGTCCCGATACAGGTGATGGGATTGACAGGACAAATTATCATGAGGGACCACGGTTCCACAGTGTTATCCTTCCCCCTTTGTTTCCAGGGGAGCATATATACATAGACACACAAACCATGTAAACAGGACTACACTATGAAAGATGGGACTCTGCACAAAATACACTTATGATGACGTTAATCATGTAGCACCGCTACACCAATACAAAACAATTGTGGTTAAGGGACCAGAGGAAAATGAAAAAAACCAATTAGCGAATTTTCCATTGATTCATTTATGCTATTGGCAAAAATCTTTTTTTTTTTTTTATATGTTACTTACCCTGTGTAGTTTGTAGTGGTGGTTGAGAAGGATTTTTAATCTCATGTTTTCATGGAGAAAGGAAATATGATTGATGGAACAAGACCCAGTGGTGACTAATGCTGGGCAATGGCAAACAATGTTAAAAACATCCATGGAAAAAAAGGAGTAAATCTTTTTACGTTACTCATGTTGCATAATCTACATCCGTTATCCAGTAGCATACTCATACCATGAAAAATGCATGCTTTTTTGAGAAAATTGTGTTAAATAGTTACTTCCAAAATAAACAGTCCAAATCATAAAATTAAACTAAAAGCATCATGAGAAAGACTTTTTTTAATTGAAGACCCACTTCTCCCCCTTATTCATTCAATAGTCCTGTCTTCAATTCCAAAAGTCTCCTGAGAAGAGGCAGTGAATCAGCATTGTGTTTGGGTTATTTTCAGTTGAATTATATAGAAGTTCAGCAAGTAGGTGCACACTCCCATATCTAAAAGGTGGTGCTAGCATAGGTTCAGTTCAGCTGAAGATGCTTAGTAGTGATGAGCAAAACAGACAAGTTCTGCTTAGCAGATAGTTTTATGAAAATTGCACCTGAAAATGTACAGTATTTTGTATATAGCATCTTAATTGTAAAACACAATGAGTGGAAAGTAAGAATTTTTTCATTCTGATGTTTATTCCACAACTTAAACAGCTGTCCCCTTTTTATTTGCCACCCTCCAATGCTGCTGCCACCACCCAAATGTTCTGCAGCTCCATCCGTGTGGCTAGTGAGCTGCTTGCCTACACATTCATGCTGCTAGTTCAGCCTCACACCACTCATTTGTGGCCAGTAGTAACACCAACTGCACTAATTTTCCACAAAGCTGTTAATTAATCCAAGCCAGGTTTCCTCTGGGGACTCACCAGCACTCGAGCACCTAGGCAAAGCAATTTTGGCAGGGAAAAATTGCCTACAATGTGCTTACAAGTAAGTACTCTCTAGCCATGATTCCCCTTCCCAGGGGTCAAGGTAAATCACCAGCCAAAATGAGCATCATGTAATGGAGACCAAGCAAGGACTGTTAGGTAAACATTATCTAAAACCAGGTCTTTGTAAGTTGGTAAGTAAGTAAGGGATGTCAGGTGTTCAGCTATTCCTAGGAATTTAGGAAGATCTTAGAACATAAAACTAGATGGACAGTCATTTAGTCAGGGTCCCCCAAGATTTTTTCCTTCCAATGTATGTCTTTAGTGACACATTTTTGTTGGGTTATAACCAGGGGGAGCTGCTGTAAATTGAAGAGCATCTTCATGATGTGTTTTGTGTAAATTCTTCAATAAAAGAACAGCAGGCACTGACTGAATCATTTTCTGTGCAAAAGACTTTAGATTACAACAGGCTGCTGATTTATCTGATTTTGGTATTTTAATGTTACTAAAAATGGAAGACTTTAATGACTAGTATTCCCTTGAGTGAGCTAGCATCAAGTGTTTCCAGTCTTTGGACAGGGGTCATTTAGCCTCTCTGAACACCAGACCTTGTCACTTCAGGGGGAACTCAATGCAACTAATAGCAGGTGGCGGCCTCATGGTTAGCTCACTGTTTGCCTCGTATTGACTGATAAAATGACATATAGCTAAGGAAGTTGCTGTGCAGCTGAAATAGCTGGCTGAAAACTGAGGAAATATGTTAGTATTAACATAATTTTAATTTTTTTGATGGTATTTCCCTGAAATACAAGTAGTAAAATCACCAATGGAAACTCAGCACTTTGTTGCTCAGTGTTTAAGAAAAATAGAACTGGGTTTTTATTCTACATGACCAGAGCAGAGGTAAACTGGGAAAAATGCTCCTAAAACTTTGACTGGCAGGCAGACATATGTTCATTTTGCACCAAAATATACAGTTAAGCATTCAGGTATTCAGGCATTCAGGGTGGAGTGGTGGCTCTGAGGCTAGGGATTTGCACTGGCAATCGGAAGGTTGCTGGTTTGAATCCCATAAATTCCGAAAGGGACTCTGCTCTTTTGGGCCCTTGAGCAAGGCCCTTAACCTGCAATTGCTCCATCCTGGGTATGACGCTAATCTGTATCCATCCCTGTATATAGGCCCTCCAACCTGCAGGGAAAAACCTGGGGGTTGGTGGCAGGATTGGCACTCCAGCCACCATAAAAAACCTCACACTGTTCCACTCCATCTGAACTAGTGTGGTGCTGAGGTATCACCCATTGCATGGCTGCACTTGAGTCCTAATCTGGGTCCTGAGTTGATTTCTGGTGGGTGCGGCAGTGCACTGTATCAGTGCGTGCTCCTAACCTCTCATTCAGGTATAAGTGAACATAGAAATCATGTGCCAGTGTGATGAAACGTGATGTACCAGTGGTGTTATTTAAAGCATAATTTAAATTTGTGCGATTTTAAACTGAAAACCATAAAGATACATGTTAGGGGAAATATGTCTATGGAAACAGAATGCTTGACACTACAAATTGCAGGAAAAAAGTCAAGGTTCAGTTCTGTAGAAGAATAATGAAAAGGGCAAAGCAAAATTCATTAAAGAAGCCTAGGAGTGAAAGGTCCAAAATCGCAACAAAACTAAACAGAAACAAGGGACCCTGAACGATAAAAGTGAACTGACTACTACCAGCTTGCAAGTTAAGGAGCAGAACTAACAAGATGGAGTGAGCTGCAGCAATTTTGGAGTAATTACCATTTCTCCCTTTCTCTTTCTCTTTCTCTCTCTCTCTCTGTTTCTCTGTCTCTGGGGGTCACTCCAAATAAGAATGATACCTGTCAAATTTATGTTTGGAGTCAAAGCTGCCTTTTCAAGACAAGAAAAAGGTTCTGTTTTACAAACTAGTATATAGTGGATATAAAACGTCTACACACCATTGCCAAAATGACAGGTTTTGTGTGATAAAAAAAATTTGTTTGATAAAAAAAAACAAAATAAATTCTGCCAGAACTTATTCCACCTTTATTGCAAAATTGCAAACTACAGAATACAAAGAAGGTGAAAACAAATCAGAAACTTTTTAATTAAAAAAGGGATCAAAATCCCTCCAAAAACCTGGTTTCACTAGTGTTTAGACCCCCTAATCTAATGCTTAGTTGAAGCACCTTTTGATTTTATTACAGCACTCAGTCTTCTTGGGTAAGAGCCTATCAGTTTGGACTTGGATATCAGAATAATTCTACAGG
Organism: Polypterus bichir lapradei; assembly: GCA_026402145.1. NCBI lineage: Eukaryota > Metazoa > Chordata > Cladistia > Polypteriformes > Polypteridae > Polypterus > Polypterus bichir. The sequence goes on along the minus strand of JANRMT010062850.1, from coordinate 4,326,506 downwards.
ATCTGAGCTCAATCAGAGCCACTTTAATTGATGTCAGGTGCAGAGGTGGCTAGTAACAAGTTACATTTACTCCGTTACGTTTACTTGAGTAACTTTTTAAAAAAAAATGTACTTCTAAGAGTAGTTTTACTGTATCATACTTTTTACTTTTACTTGAGTACATTTGTGAAGAAGTAACACTACTCTTACTTCGCTACATTAGGCAACACTAGAATTGTTACTTTTTTTCTATTAGATACGCTATATTTTTGCCAGAGAGAAGCCTCCAGTGGATCTACTGCATGACTGTTTCACCAATCAGATATAGCAACAATAATCACAAGACTCTGTTTCACCAATCAGATGTAGCCATGCAGTCACATGACCACACACAAACTGTGGCGGTATAGCGGCACAAACTCCTCACAGACAGCGGACAGGAAAGAAAGAATACATGAAAATGAAAGCCAACTTCTGCTGAAGCTTAACCATCACTTCACCGAGTGAAGAACAAGCACGTTTTAACTAAACATGCACAGACACAGACAGTCATGGTAAAGTGAGACTTCTTGTACGCACACAAGCTGTCTTGTTCTAAGGTTATTTTCTATCAGCTGTGCTATTTGGAGGGCAAGTGAATATGCAGTATTATACTGTCAGTGTACAGTATATCGTGTCATTGTAAGTAGTCTTCACTGTTCAAACATACATGTTACCTACTGTAGGTATTGGTTTCAAAAGCTTTGTTATGAAAAACTGAGATTTGGAACTTTGTGTTATTTGTGCATCTTTATTTTGTAAAGATGTTGTTTATTTTTACTCTTTTTTTATTTTATTATTTGGAAAAAGCAGAATTTGCACATTATTTTATATTTTTGTCTGTCTTATTACAACATTTCTAAAAAGTAAATCATTTATTATGAGCAAACAGTTACTCAGTACTTGAGTAGTCTTTTCACCAAATACTTTTTTTACTCTTACTTGAGTAATTTTTTGGATGACTACTTTTTACTTCTACTTGAGTAATATTATTTTGAAGTAACGCCACTCTTACTTGAGTACAATTTTTGGCTACCCTATCCACCTCTGGTCAGGTGTATACTAACTACTATTTGAGAGGAGACTTATTGTGATTGGTTGACTCTGAACACAGCCACATCCTTGATTATTAAAGGGTGTGCACTCTATTGCAACCAGGCTTTGGTAGGATTCTTTAAATTTATTTCACTAAACAGTTTCTGATTGTTTCCTCCTGGTGCTCCGGTTTCCTCCCACAGTCCAAAGACATGCAGGTTAGGTGCATTGGTGATCCTAAATTGTCCCGTGTGTGTGTGTGCGCGCCCTGCTCGGGGTTTGTTCCTGCCTTGCGTCCTGTGCTGCCTGGGATTGGCCTCAGCTGTGACCCGACATTTGCGCGATAGACATATGCGCGCCGACAAAATAGCGCAGATTAAAACGCGCCGTAAAAATCGCCCCGACAAAATCTCGAAAGTTTCATTAAATATGAATTACTAGTTTAAAGCATATATAATCATGTTTATTTTAGAAGTCAATATTATGAGACGCAGCATGCCATCAGCACGGCACGCAGATAGTCCTTAAGATCACGCCCTGCATATGTAGGAAGAATTGCAGCAAGGGCGCCCCAGTCTATTGGCCTCTCTCGCGATTTTGTCGTGGTGATTTGTCGGCGCGCATTTGTCGAAAACCAGTTAGCGGGTTTGTCGGCGCTCATTTGTCCGTCGCGGTTTTGTCGGGGCGCATATGTCTATCGCGCTTTTGTCGCAGACCCCGAGACCCTAGTTTAGGATATAGCGGGTTGGAAAATGACTGACTGACTGACAGCTTCTGAATTGTTTTCACCTTCTATGTATAGATTGCGATTTTGCAATAAAGGTGAAATAAGTTCTGACAGGATTTATCTTGGTTTCATTCTTTTATTACACAAAATCTGTGATTTTGGTAGGGGTGTGTAGATGTTTTATATCCACTGTAATTTGAACTCTTTATGTATTACACCCAATTCCAGCAAAGGTGTATTTTGACACTTCTTGCTTCCATTTTGTAAACTCTGGTACTATTCCACAACAGTACTTAATTTTTGCAAAGAGCATATAATTGTTCCTGTGAAATTATTTATCTGAATAATTGGATTATATGACTAATATTTTTTGCTGGCTCACTTTAAGCTCCCAGGGTGCTTATTCCTTTCCTGAATAAAATGTTTCTCGAAACAAAAACAGCTCATTAGGGATCTCTTTTAAGCCAAACAGCACTTTGATAGTTCCGCTCTGTTTTCCTTTTGTCTGACTCTAACCTCAAAGAGGTGGCAGATTTTCTTTTCAAAGAAGATAGCAATCTCAATGTTTTCCATTTGGTTTCTCATCCTTGCCTTCCTTTCCCATCCATTGAACTCGATGTAGAAAACAGACTTTGTTTTGTTGAGAAAGTTTAAAACAAATATTATTTTATAACTGACATTGCAAAAAGCAAATAATGGTAGTAAGAAACAATTAATGCAGATTATTTAGGGCTTTACTTAATAGTGGTTTTTACTAGATACGTGATACTATTTAATATTTTTTTTGCATATAAATTTTAGTTTTTTACTCTGTTTGTCTGGCTATGAAAGATTTACCAGGGTAAAGAAGGATATGAAAGGTAGAGAAGTAAGTAAGTGTTAAATTGTTTTTATTATCAGATACTCTAGAGCCCGGATAGCTCAGTCAGTAGAGCATCAGACTTTTGTCTTCACAGGTGGCACAGTGGTAGTGCTGCTGCTTTGCAGTAAGGAGACTGTGGAAAATTGTGGGTTCGCTTCCTCCCTGTGTGGATAGCACTTTGAGTACTGAGAAAAGTGCTATATAAATGTAATGAATTATTACTCTCCCCAGTATCACCGGAAATGGAGGGCTTTTTGGACCGCTACCATCAAATTCTTAAGAATCTCCTCATAGCCAATATAGCAGGAGGTGGACCTGTACTGACGGACATCTCTTTGTACACAGATCAGACTGGTCTTGTCCAAAAACACAAAGTGGCGAGCAGCAATAGAAATGTTGCTGCCAGAAGCCATAAGGGCCGATACTCCATTCCATTCACTATTACCACTCCTGTGTGAGGGGATTAACGAGAGCACAACAGCCTTCCCTTCGTGCCTCTCCTCAACTCCCCCTTTGTTGCCAGGAAAAAATCGTAGTCACAGCCCAGGGGCTTTCAGTGTTGGCTCCAGATGGTGACGGTGGAGCTCAGAGTTAGAGATTCATGCTCGTCAGGATTCATACCAAAGCTGTTCTGTGTCCCCAAAGTTGGAGACACTGGAAGCCCTTCTATGACCCTGATGAGGTTGATCATATTTTTTCAGGTTGTCCCCAGGCCGGCTAGGTGAGATTATCAGGTATTGCGTTTATTAACAGCGCAAAGGAAATCTGCTCCACTATTTGCCCGGTGTTGTTTAAGTCTGGCCTTAGCCAGCACCTGACTTTACCCCACAGGCAAAATGCCTGGGGTGGGGTTGGTCACTCCAGATCAAACTCCCAATTAAAGATTCTCCTCAGCTGCTGGTGCGGGGGTCTCCCACCTACTGCAAAGGACTCTGCCTTTGTGGGGTTAAGGCGAGCAGTCTCAATGAGTCCTTCATGTAGAAAGAATATGCCTTGACATAGAAAAAGGTTTGGGGAAGCCTTCAGTATACTTGAACTATGGCTGCAAAATAGGCAAAAAAGAGATAAATGCGAGGTTGTTACAGATACAAGTCCAAAACAGAACTGACCAGTAGAAGGAATATGCCGGTTTTTAAAGTCAGGCAGGGGAAATGACGTCACCTGGACAGGAACTTGATGTGGTGTCATCGGGCCCAGAACCAGAAGTGACATAGTTTGCCCAGGAACTAGAAGTGATGCCATCAAGTCCAGGCAGGGTTTCCCATATTTGGTCTGCTGAGACAAAAGACAAAGGATTAGTGCCCTCTGTCATTCCATGGTTTGGCATGGAATTACCTTCTTTTGAGCCCTTTAGCTGCTTCCCGTTCGCACATGTATGACAACTCATTCAGAACACATGAGTATCAATAGTTACAGATTAGAAAATAAAATGTTGTCAGGGTGCACACAGGCCTGACAAACTTTAATAACTGATTTATCAGTACAATACAGTTCACAGAATAACAAAATTAAAATATGTAAGTACAAACACAATTTTAACATTTCCAGCCTCTTAAATGTGAATTCCCATGAGTGATTTGTTTCATACTCTTCTAATGAGGTGTCATTATAGAATCTGCTGTAAAACAGTTTGGTGACATTTTATGAATTCAGCTTACAGTTATAGATATAAAAAATAACCTTTCAGATGTTACATTTTGTTTTGATTTCCCCATCTTTCAAAAGGACTTTAATCCAAAAATTAGGCCTCAGCACTTCAAGGTTACACAAAATCCCAAATTCAAGAAACGTGCTTCACAGCCTGCACAGCCCAAACTGAAGCCAAAGCTAAAGGCGACAAGTAAATCCTCTGGCCTGAATGGCAAAACCAATGTTGTTATAATTAATAATTTAATTAACAAAACTAATCAAGAACCCAAAATCAAGAGTATAAGGAATTGATGTAGTTCACCTAAGAAGGAGTGCTTGCAAAATCCAAAAAAAAAAAAACAGAAATCCAATTTTCAGAATGAGCCAATTAAATATGTGCCTGTGCTAGTGCCTCATTAGCCAGTTTACAGCCCGCTGGTCCATTAAGTAGGGCTGGGAGTGGTTTTCCAACTGCATTGGAGGCCCCTGGGTTTAATATACAGTGCATAAGGCACATTATATAAAAAAAAAACAATATATACATAATTATCATATTGCAATAATAATAAACTTTACCATAACCCAATTAAACATAAAACATTTTACTTTAGGTGCAAGTGACAGACTAACAGCAAAGCCTACATGGATCAGTCTTACTGGGGTCTCTTCCAGAATGTGTTGTCAAGCATTTGAATTAAGCCATATCTTTGCTTAGAAGTGAAGAAGGTCAATGGGTTACGCTGAATTGAGATTTAAAAGTGCCCCAAAATGTCATTTATTGTGAGACTATTTCTATTTTAAAAACGGCAGAAAAGTTATAATAAATAAATAAAAGTCAGTTGTATTGCAGTAGCTAATGCAAGATCAGTTTATTTACCTTTTTGACAGAATAAGAATAAACATAAGATTTCATGTTTTCATTACTGAAGGTCCATCCATCCATCCTCTTCCACTTATCCGAGATTGGGTCACGGGGGCAGCAGCTTGAGCAGAGAGGCCCAGAATTCCCTCTCCCCGGCCACTTCTTCTAGCTCTTCCGGGGGAATCCCGAGGCGTTCCCAGGCCAGCCGAGAGACATAGTCCCTCCAGCGTGTCCTGGGTCTTTCCTGGGGCCTCCTCTCGGTTGGACATGCCCGTAACACCTCGCCAGGGAGGCATCCAGGAGGCATCCTGATCAGATGCCTGAACCACCTCATCTGACTCCTCTCGGTGCGGAGGAGCAGCGGCTCTACTCTGAGTCCCTCCCGGATGACTAAGCTTCTCACCCTGTCTTTAAGGGAAAGCCCAGACACCCTGCGGAGGAAACTAATTTCAGCCACTTGTATTTGTGATCTCGTTCTTTCGGTCACTACCCAACACTATTTGGATTTGGAGGTGCTGATTCCCATCCCAGCCGCTTCACACTCAGCTGTGAACCGATCCAGAGAGAGCTGAAGATCACGGCCTGATGAAGCAAACAGGACAACATCATCTGCAAAAAGCAGTGACCCAATCCTGAGTCCACCAAACCGGACCCCCTCAATGCTCTGTCCATAAAAGTTATTATTGAAGATGTTAACATTATTTCTTTCTGATGAGTTTTGTAGGATGCGCCATTGGTTACTCATGAGTATCATATGAAATGGTGGGCAAGTAAAATAAAAGTAGAACCCCACCTTTCATTCTTCACTCTGTGATTGTGCCAGTTGCCAAGTGAAAAGTTTGGATTTTGTGTTTTTGCTTTAAAATGCAGGTGGCATGGTGATGCAGTGGGTAGCACTGCTGCCTCGCAGTTAGGGGATCTGGGTTTGCTTCCTGGGTCCTCCCTGCGTGAAGTTTGCATGTTCTACCCGTGTCTGCATGGGTTTTCTCCAGTTTCTTCCCACAATCCAAAGACATGCAGGTTAGGTGCATTGGCGATTCTAAATTGTCCCTAGTGTGTGGGTGTGTGTGCGCGCGCCCTGTGGTGGGCTGGCGCCCTGCCCAGGGTTTGTTTCCTGCCTTGCATCCTGTGTTGGCTGGGATTGGCTCCAGCAGACCCCTGTGACCCTGTAGTTAGGATATAGTGGGTTGGATAATGGATGGATAGATGCTTTAAAATGCAAATATATCTGCCTGCTAGCATTTTTTCAACTGATTTTAGCTTTGCTTTTCATATCATAGACTTCACACATCACTTCTAATACACCATCATCATTCTTGTTTTGTCTTTTAGCAACAATTTAGTCCTTTAGCCCTTTCAGTGCATAAAAACATTTTTTTAATTGCATGAGTCTAATGGAATTTATTGTGGGGATTTACAGTCTATAGAAGTAGATAATGTAAATACTGTGTGTTATTACCCCTAGGTTCAGTTTTGTCTATTTTTGGTTAAGTCTGCACTGTTATTTTTATTTTATTATCTTATATGTGATATCATTAAAATGCCTTTTTGTAAATTTAGTCAGTGTTATTTTGGGATATTTTCTCATGGCCACAGCTATGTTGCTGTTGGCAACTGTGTTTGATACCATCATAGGTTTTGTAACGCTGTTATGATCCCATTTGCACCTTCAACATTTGGTCATCGTAAAATAGTTTAATATAATAATTAAATGTCTGAAAAAAGTGAAGTTCTGAGAAATATTGGTCTATTATGGTCTACAAAACATCGAGATGGAGCCCTCTGAGTGTGACACTGTGGCTCTAGGCTATTCGTTTGGCCCTAAACATGTTTAATCCCTGTTCCTTTCCCTAAAATGTATTTTAAACAAGCTTTACAAAGTGCTTACAACAATATGAAACTGAAAACGTCCTTTAGTCAGATAACAGGGAACCTCCAAGCGTCCCAAGAAAAGGTTAATAGTTTGTTATAAGAGAGAAGAGTCTAGATTATAGAAACCTTCCAATTGCTTCAATTAGTTACTATTTGTCAAGACACTAAGTAGTAGGTTGTTGTACCGTGTTAGCCATTATGAATGTAGTGAGAGGTCAAGCAAAATGACACCTTTTATTGGCTAACTAAAAAGATTACAAAATGAAAACTTTTGAGGTAACTCAGGCACCTTATTTACATCTTGGTAAAATATTCCTTCAGCATTTCTTCTATTATAATCTTCATGAAAATATTTTTATTTTCACCCTTCAGCTGCAAGAAACATAGGTAAAGCATAGACATATCTACCCGGGCATAACAAAATAAATTATATACAATACTGTATGTTCATGAAAATTGATACTTGGAGGAATTGCTAGGAGTCGGATACAGAAAATATTCATTCAAGATGTCAAGTGCAGCACCCAATGTCAAGAAAGTAAGTGGTACAGTAAATATTGTGCACTTCAAAGCCACTGTAAAGATGTAATCCACTTGTGATATCTTATTGGCACTCTGACAGGCCATTGTTTAGGTAGATGATGTGTTGTTCTTCTTCAGTGAGACAATTTGAACTTTGAATGGCCAAGTGCTATATAATTGTGTCATAAGTCATTAATAGTCTAAGTTTTGATACTTTGCTATCTTGGCTTCCATCTGCAGATGACTGGGCAGCTGCTGGCTGTCCACTCTTCATTGTGACCTGATCGTTGACCTCCAGCACCATATGCTTTAATGTCAGATCCTTCAGATTTCTAGAGAAATGCATCTATTGATGTCATCCTTACACTACTTTACGGACCTTCATATCTCGACTGGGATGAATAGGATGGATGAGCTTGTTGGGGTGAATGGCCATTTCTTATCACAGCTTTTCAAATGCTCTGAAGTTCTAGTGTAGATACTTACTAATTTAGCTACAGTTCTTCTTTGAACTGTAACTCTCACTAGTTACACTTTTAGCTAAATGCTTTCAGGATGCACCACGTGGTGCCTGTCAATAAACAGGTTTAAGGGAAAATAATAATATTTATCCTTAAATGAGTGGAAGTCAATATATGGACAAAGACGGTATATCAAGAAAAGAAAACTTTCCACTTTTTAGATGATTCTGGAAACATTAATAGCTTTTTTAGGTTTATTACACAGTTCAACTCTAGTACTCGAGGAGTCTACCTCTATAGCAGTAAATGGAACAGGAGAACACTCTAGAAAGGATACCAATCCATGCAGGATATACACGTATGCAGACCCTCAAGTGAATTCAGAATAGCCAAATCAAACTAGCACTTGTATCTTTGAGAGTAGGAGTTAGAAAATAAACTCAGGGGCAATGAGAAATCTTTGGGGATCCATCCCGTATACTGAAGAAAATGTAAATGTAAGTGAAAGTCTTTACAGACACGAGCTCCAGACAGAACTGACTAAGGTTACATTATTTCTGATGTATATGTATAACAGACAGGAACAGGCGGGTTCAGGTAGTGATTCAGACCGCATGGTGGAATTTTGGGACCTGGAAGAGGAAATGATGTCAGAGTAAGACAGGATCTTGAGGGGTGGAAGAGGAAGTGACAATATTGGAAGCCGATTTCTGAGGACCGGAAGAGGGATTAGGCTGAGGTTTCCTCTGTTGTTCTGCAGGGGAAAGGGAGAAAAGATTAGAGGACAGTGCCAACTCCTGGTCTGGCAGGAAAATACAAGTATTTGAGCCCATAAACTGTCTCCCATGCGCACATGTGTGACAGAGTAAGTGCAGAAAAGCACACTTGGACTTGAGGAGAGTCTCCACATACAGTAGACAGTTACCAGACAGCAAAATCACCAGTTTTAAATGAACTCTGGCAAGTGAGTCAGTGAATGAAAAGATGGAACTCTGGAGCGAGCAACATACAATTGTCCGTGACTGAAAACTGGTTTAGGCAGATACAGGCATATCTTATTGAAAGTTTAGCCCTGTTACTTATTAATTGTCATTGCAAAGGCTAATCTAACAGGAAATTGTCTGCGTGTAAACGTAAAAGGGAAATTTGAATCTGATGGGGTCAGGGAAATCCGGGGAATAAGGACAGTTTGTAAGGTAGGAGCTGCGATAGTTTTACACTCCAGTACATTGCGGTGAATGCTGGTAACAGTCAGTCTAGTGCCATTACAGAGACCTCTTGCTGGCATGAGGTTTCTGAGAAGCATGACGACTGAACCAATTTTAATTTTTAGTTTATGCGGAGGCATGCCAGTGGGAGTAAGACTGTTAAAAAATGCTTCGGGGAATGAAAGTTGATCTGCAGGATCGTCTGTGACGATGGAGTCAACGCTGGTCAACATCAGTAGGGATAAGTTTCAGTACTTGTTCATTAAGGTGTAGCAAGTCTTTGTTGGTGACGCTTAATATAGCTCGCGTACTGAGTTGTTCCGGAGTGACAGTTGAGAAGTTGATGGCGCCATATAGTTGTTGAACGGGATTAGAATTAAAAGGAAAACAATGTGAAGGTAATGTTACAGCTGTTTCGTTTTTCCTGTCTTCAACATCGAGGAGCCATTTTGCGAAATGTTGTTCATGAGGAAGAGCTCTCATATTTGTCGCTAGTGTAAGTACATGCATGTGACGCTACAAAGGTTGCTTGTTAATGCAACTGGCGACAGTAAGTGCTTGGGAGCCACACATAATGACGGGGAGTATTTGTCAGAAATCTCCACCCAATAGTATTGTTTTCAATGGCTGCGTGCCACCCGTGAGGTCACATAATAACCTGTCAACTGCCTGGAATGCGTATGCATGTGTCATTGGCACCTCGTCCCATATTATCAATTTGGATTGCAAAAGATGTTGAGCGTGTGGCGAGGTAGGTTTGCTGTTGCATGTGGAAGTAGTAGTCAGCTTCAACGGTACGGTTGTAGGAATGTCTCCCCTAGCTCTGATGGTATGAATCAGGGTTTGTAGACAAAGGTTTTCCCTGTTCCTGCAGGACCATCTAAGAAGAGGAATATTTGTCGCGAATGGGAATCACTGTATGCAGCGTGTAAACGTGTTTGGTGAGGTGTTGGGGACGGGCACATGAGCAGGAAGTGCGAATGCCTCGAGAGCGAGGGTGGGGGCGGGAGGAGAGTTAGAGTTGGAGGACGGGACTTCGTCATGCGTACCCCATGGTCGTGCTTCCCATGGTTGGGCGACTTGGTTGATTATATTATATTATATTATATTATATTATATTATATTATATTATAT
>JANRMT010062850.1:4230013-4307994 GCA_026402145.1 Polypterus bichir lapradei | reverse complement strand
TATCTATCTATCTATCTATCTATCTATCTATCTATCTATCTATCTATTTATCTAATATCACTGACATGGAATGCTAACACCACAAAACATCATCTGATATATGCAATTTGATTGCCTCCTCAGCAGTGTGGAGAAGAGATCTGGAGGTCTTCAGCTAGACTCCATTGTTTTCCGCCCTCACTCTTGAACAAGAAGACAATTCAAGTCTCTACCTGTTGCTCTGCCCCTTCCATCACCAAGACTTGAAAACCAAACAGAATCAACAATGGCTGTTCTTTGAAGACTGGACAACACATGAGGCACTTCTGCTGAAAGAGTCATTTTTTATCTGGTAGGTATTTGTTACTTTATCTCTAATAAAAATGAGTAATCACATGGTACCCCAACCCTTCATTTTTGTTGTTTATCTTTAGATTTTTACAACTTAGTAACATAAAGTGTTAAATAGAAATAAAAGAATCCTATCTCAAACCCTATAATGTTCTGGATAATTGTCTTCAGATCTGCTTACAGAGGAATTGAAACATCATGCACATTCGAATCTGTTCATTGGAGAGTTGCAGTCAGGGGCAGGCAATGGAACCGTTTTTATGGATGACTCTGCAAGTGTAACCCTGGGCTGTCTACATGGAGCAGCTGTTTAAACCTGATCCTCTGGCTAGGACGTTTGACATCTCTGGGTACATGGCCCATGAGGCTGATCCTCCAATTAGCTATGAGCCACCCAGTCTCACTGAGATTGCACAGGTGGTGAACCAGCTGAGGGTAGGGAAGTCTGCAGGGATCTGTGGTATCTACGGTGAACGTCTCCAGGCTGGTGGTAAGGCTGTCCTCCTGGCATTAGAAGCAATCTTTGCTTCAATTTGGGAGATGGACGTCATCCCAACTGATTGGAAAACAGGACTGTCTTCCCTATCTGGAAATGAAAGGGTGATCGCCTGGATTGCGACAACTACATTGGGATAACACTGCTCTCAGCACCAGGCAAAGTCCTTGCTAAGATCATCCTCAATAACGTCTGTGATCACTTGCTACCAGCAACCAGAGCAGTCTGATTTTATGCCTAAGAAGTCTACCATTGATTGCATCCTGGCACTGAGGATTCTCATCGAGTGCAAACATGAATATCGGCAGACTTTCTTTGCAACCTTTGTTGATTTTCGTAAAGCATTTGACTCAGTTGATCGAGCTGCCCTGTGCAGACATCCTGTGACTTCGTGGGATTCCCCCAAAGTTACTTGATCTCATGGCCTGTACACTGGCACTGTGAGTGCTGTGCAAAATGGAAGCAGAACCTCTGTGTTTTCCCAGTTGATTCTGTTGTTTGTCAGTGGTGTGTTCTGCTCCTACTCTGTTCAGTGCTTGCAAGGACTGGGCGTTGGCAGGGTTGTGGCATGCAGCGGCTGTAGGGCATCCGTTGGCGAAGAAAGATTCACTGATCTTGACTTTGCTGACGATGCTGTGATCTTTGCGGAGTCAATGGAGGCCCTGATCAGGGCTCTTGAGAGACTAAGTGAAGAATCTGAGTGTCTGGGCTTGCGAGTGTCCTGGATAAAAACCAAGATCCAGGCTTTTAGTGTCTGATGAGAGAATGTCAACCTTACTTACTTACTACAGCAACGACATTCAAGTCTCTGGTGACTCTTCCTATGAAGTCAGTAGATGGACTGGGTGAGAATGGGGGTTCATGAGTTCGCTGGAATGGATTGTGTATCTTTGCAAAAGGAAGAATGTCCAAGTCTTTACAGTCCTGGTGTTTCTTTTTATGTGAGACATGGATGCTATCCAGTGATCTGAGATGAAGACTGGACTCCTTTGGAACTACGTCTCTTCAGAGAATCTTTGGGTACTGCTGGTTTGACTTTGTGTTGAACAAGCATTTGCTCATGGAGTCCTGAATGAGGCACATTGTGAGGGAGAGTCAGTTACGGCACTATGGCCATGTGGTTCAATTCCCCGAGGGCAGTCCAGCTCGCAGGACCCTCATATCTGAGAACCTGAGTGGCTGGACCAGAAGGGGAGGGCCTGTTAACACCTGGCTGTGGCAGACAGATGGTCATTTCCAGAGGGTGGGACTGCACCATGTGTCTGCCTTTGGGGTTGCCAACCGGGATCCTCAGGTGTTTCGTCATGTGGTGGTTGGTGCAACACACTGTACCAGTACATACTCCCCAACCTGACCTAACCTGACCTGGTCACCATGCTACAAAAAATCAGAAAAACGTGAATCATGAGAAATAGGGTGTGTTCAGCTCTGACAGGCTAACAGGATTTTTAATCTTTAGTGGAGACAACATGTTCTGAACCAAATCCAGATCTTCTAACTGAAAAGATTCAAGCTAGCAATTAGGAAATGGTCTACACCAGTGGAAAATTCTGAGGTAATTGTTTTTCAGTTTTGCCAAGCTGATGTCTCTCTAAAATTGCATCTCCCTTATCTTCTAACATCGCCTAGATTCAAACAAATTACGTTCCTTGATTTCATGACATTACTCAGATCTTTTTCCTCTCGCTATATGTGAACACAACATACAGATTTCTGACAAAAATTATTCTGGAGAGGTTAGCTACAATGTCATCATTCTCTTAACCCAAAATACATTTTGTAAAACAACAAACTAACAAATAAATGTGATAAATTAAAGTGAACGGCATTCCCTCTAGTTATTTAAACCATATTGTCTGGTTATATTTTTGAAAAGACTGCTGGGATTTCTTGTATCTTAGTACTCCTCTACTTGTCAAGGACTACAGGAACCTACTGACAAGGTGCATGGCTTTGTATACTTGTTTACTATCATTGTTTGTAGCTGGCAGGTGAGAGGGGGCAGCATATGGTGGGTTGTTATTTTCTGGTCCACCAACCAGTTAAAAACAAACTGTTGCACAGTGAAGTGTAAAAACTATGTTATTGAATGAAGCCCTGTTCACACTAGTACATTTTTGTTTAAACACAAAGACATTTGTTTTCTGTTTTTGCCTTCCATTCACACTACCTTGGCATTTTCAATGGATAAAAGTGAATACTTTTGAAAACGCTCTCCAGAGTCGATGTTGCATTTTAGTGTGGACAGGAGAAAACAAACATTTCTGAAAATGCAGACTCCATCACACTCTTGTTGGTTTGTGCTAATTATGTGGCTCTTTCCCGAGTGGATCCTGCTCATTTTAGTGTCTCATTCCCTGATGGGTCACACTTCACAGAAGAAAAATATATTTCAATATTGAAGGGATTGAAGAGCTGCTTTCCATGGTGTTTGTTGTGTTGTTTGCCTGTATGCATCTAAATTGCTTTTTGTGCCATCTTTAGAAATGCAGGTCAAACGGCTAATCACACCGCACAATAGTGGCGCCTTACGTATATGGACTCAAACTGCATGAGCATATTCAGTCTGATTGACATGTCATGACGTGGGTAGTCAGACTATAAGCAGTCGCTGAACTTTGAATTTCTGAAAATTTGATGAAACATCAGAAAATCAGCCCGTGAGACAACTCACACCACAAGACAGCTGACTGAAATTTATGACATGAGAAAAGTTCTTCTGATTGTGTGACAACCCAATTGTGAGAGGCAATAGGACATTGGATCCATTCTCATACTACAAGGGAAACGACCAATAAAGTTGAAATTCGGGCTGACTCAGAAAATCATTTGGCAACTTCAAGTCAGGGTTAAAATCATGCCAAAATTGCACAGCGTGTGACCAGTTTGAGACATCTATGCTGTGCGTATGCCCTGTGTGGGCGGACAATTACATCAAATGCATTTTCGCTCATTTTAGTATGGATAAATATGCGTTCAGAAATGAAGTACAAATGCTAGTGTAGACAAAGATCGTTTTTGGAAAATTTAGTAGTGTGGATGTATTGTGAGTCTGGGACTTCGAGATTTCACTTCCTGAGCAATGACCAGTGAAACTCTGTGGCTCTAAAGGCATAATAAAAGAATGTGGGATTCCTCTGATTCAGATAATATTTTCTAAAATAAATGGCTCCAGCAGACCCCCGTGACCCTGTAGTTAGGATATGGCGGGTTGGATAATGGATGGATGGAAATCACAGAAAAGCTCAGGATGGGTTGAGAGTCTAAATTGGGAAAAGCATCAAAAGGAACACTTCAACTCTTTCTTTTTACTTAGGCACAGTAGATAAATACGAGTTAAGGTGCTGTCATAGTCAAAACAATGATGGCCTTTTTGTGCCTGGCATGTTCCTTTTTTGAAAGAGGAGTGGAATTAGAGTGGCAATGGGCGGAGAGTTAGAAGAAATCAGCTATGAGTGACAAATCTTATTCAGGGTCGGTAGCTTTGGAGCTGTGGAGGAAGCACATAAATATCTGAGTTCCCCGATGTCTTCTACAACCCTCTCTGTTTTTTTTCCTTTGCTTTGTCTTCTTAGGCATATATGAACAATCATGCTCTTGACAATGTAAAGTAATTCTATTACACAAGTAACAAAGGCTACAAAACATTGATTTGAACAGAATACCAGGATGATGTAGGAGGATGAGTTGATCATGAACAAGATACTTACATGCCTTTGGGGCTAGAGGGATGGTCTTGTTTTCAAGAGAAGCAGGAAGGAATATGTTCTGGCAACCTACTTGCACTTTTGGGTGCCCAGTCATCAGCTCAGTGGAGGAATGTGTCTGCCATCCCAAGTATTGTATTGCCTGTGGAGCTACCAAATTTAGAGTCCATATTACTGTCCCTGCCCAATGTTCTAGCTAAGGAAAGTGTAGGATGTTGTTTGCCTTTGTGTATACTGTGGTGGACAGCTGGGGGTCCTGCCCAGCCGGGACACCTGGAGGGACCGGGAGAGGAGCAATACCTTCCCCAGGCCATGAGAGGACAGCTACCCTGGTCTGCTTGGAAGCTTGGAAGCTCATCCTGATTGGGTCCCGTGGTCACCACCAGGGGGCGCCCAGATAATTATGGAGCCCTGGAAGACAACACTTTCGCCACACCAGGAAGTGCTGTCAGAAGAAGAGTCCAGGTATGCCTGGAGTGCTTCCGGGTGCAAGAGCAGCACATCCGCCACATCAGGAAGTGCTGCCGGGAGAAGATCAGGAAGCACCTGGAGCACATCTGGGGGATGTATAAAAGATGCTGCTTCACTCCATTCAAGAAGCTGGAGTTGGGTGTAAGTGGACAGAGCTTGTAAGAGAGGAGTGGAGGCGGCTGAGAGGGAAGGAAGTCTAAAGGACTGTATTGGTGGTGATTAATGCACTGTGATTGTGTTGTGCAGAAGAGCAGAGGAATAAACGTGTGTGTTGTGGACATCTGGCTGTCTCGGTGTCTGTCTGTGTCCGGGGCATCTTTTACAATATATTTGTCTTTTTTATTCTATTTAAAATTCACTGTTTTTCTTTAAAACTACTATATATGGGCGGCACGGTGGCGCAGTGGGTAGGGTAAGGAGACCTGGGTTTGCTTCCCAGGTCCTTGCTGTGTGGAGTTTGCATGTTCTCCCCGTGTCTGCGTGGGTTTCCTCCGGGTGCTCCGGTTTCCTCCCACAGTCCAAAGACATGCAGGTTAGGAGCATTGGTGATCCTAAATTGTCCCTAGTGTGTGTGTGTGTGTGTGACCTGTGGTGGGCTGGCATCCTGCCTGGGGTTTGTTCCTGCCTTGTGCCCTGTGTTGGCTGGGATTGGCTCCAGCAGACCCCCGTGACCCTGTGTTAGGATATAGCGGGTTGGAAAATGACTGACTGACCGACTATTATACAGTATATTAGAACTTTATGGCACATTTTTAATTAAGAAGTGGTTCAACACATTAGTGCAGCTGTGTTCCTTCTCCAGAAACTCAGATGTGACCTCCAGCAATGCTACTGTTGCGTGGGTGATTGTGGTGATGCCAACATTACATTAGGTGAAAGCATATTCTGAACAAACCTCCAGTACTGAACAGTGACAGAAGCCTACCAAATGAACACAAGTTACTTTAGTTCAAGACTATCATTGTTTTTCTGGTTTTTGTGTGAGTTAACATCCAGATTGTGAATAATCCAAGGCAAGTAGCTTTCTGATTGAATACAATTGTGTTAAAAGCAGTCTGTCCATTGCCCCAGAGGGTGATTTCAACTGAGGAAGGTCTGAAAGAGTTAAAGCTATGGAGACGCTTAAATCAGTATTGTCTGTTGGTCTATTTTTGTTTTTATTGTAGTCTTTTTAAGGGTTTAGATATGTTTAACATTCTGTATTTATTGATTTTATTCTGAAGTTGTTTCTTCTCAGTTTATGTACAGCACTTTGGTCAATATGCTGTTATGTTTAAATATGCTGTATAAATGAAAAATTGATTGATTAATTAATTGAAAGATTAAAGTTATATCTTTTTTAGATGACATGATGACATCACTTCATATGTAACATTTATATAAACCTCTCACTCTACAGGAATGTTCTCTTAACACAGCAACAACATACTTTTTATTGTTTTTCTAGCCTGTGTGAGGGCTGGAAGGTGCCTAATTTTAAACGTACATCCAGTTGACAGATGAACTGAGGAAAATGTCCTTCTAATCCACGATTTAAATGGGAGAAGTATGATGCTCTCCCATCTCTGCAAGAGAAAATTGAACAGGAAAGAAGGCCAAATAAATACACCAGGAGATGAAAAACTGTATTCAGGAGAAAGCAGTAGTGCTGTTGAATTATAAGATAAAGATCTGAATTCTTAGAAAAGTCAGAATAATGATTGACAAGACTAGAAAAACAGTTACCACAAACTGAAATCAAAATACACTGCAAAAGGTTGTATTCCTAACTGAAAACATTTCCTTAACTAAATTACTAATAAAAAAGATTTTTTTGCAGTTTTTGTGTAGGGTTTTGCCCTAGCTGAAGAATTGGCAAATAGAGAATAAGACAGGACCAAGAGATGGAAGAGACAAAAATCAGAGTGGAAAGAACCAGCAAGGGATATTACCATAGTGAAAAGAGATCCAGCTACAAGGCAATGCACAAGACAAGAAATTAAAAAATAAGGAGACATGTAAGAGATTCTGATCTTTTAAGTCAATTACTGTATACACTAACTACAACTATTAAAGCTTTTTTTTTTTGTTTGTATACTGAATTTTAGACCACCGGAAGTGCGAGATGTTGACCTTTATATCAACATCAGTAACGGCGGACTGCATGAGAGCATTCCTAGTTTTCATCCTCTTTCTCTGTACGTTTAGCATTCATTTGCTCAGAGGTTGATGCGCTTGCTGCTTCCTGAACTGCTCTTCTTTTCTCCACCCTAGCGGCCCGCTGCTTCTCTTCTTTCGTCGGCATCTTTTCGCACTAAAACTGATTAAGTCAGTTTTTGTGTTGCAATTACTTAGTACGTTTTTCTTAATTTTGCACCTAAGCATTCAATCTGCCTCAAGAATGATTTAAGATATGAAGAGGTAGAGGAAGTGACAGCAAAGGTGGTAGGGATGAGAATGGTGCTCGTACGCAAGCGCCGCACGTTAATTATACGATAAAATAAAATAAAAATAAAAAGAGTAATAAAAATCATCACCCAAATGCGGCTAGTAGACGTCACATAGTATATGTGTACCAAATTTCAGGTCAATAGGTGAAACAGTTTGCGAGCTACAAGTGATTTAAAATCCTGGACAGACAAACGGACAGCCACGATAGTGCATTATATACGAAGACAACAGTGACATCACACACACCGTGACTTCTGGTAGTGATGTGGTAGCACTGTGAATAACAACATCCATAAATGCTAAAAAATGGCAGCACTTATAAGAAAATGGTGGCACTCCGAGATGGGAAATATTTTTTAGTAATTCAAAATGACCTTCAATAACTAGAAAAAAGAAATTACTTTCCCATATTCCAAAACTCCAATGGGAATGAAAAAAGCAAGAAAATATGTGGAATTCACATGGAGAAAATTGGAAGTGGATTCACATGCATATGCAGTTAGACTTTTGCACCTATTATTTATAGTCAACACTTGGTGGCTTCATCATGTAGCAACACACATCACATGATATGGCAACCATAACCCATAAACAGCTGTAGCCATGAACCAATAATCCAGAATGGTGTCAATTAAGCGGAAACAGTAAAAACAATATAGCAACATGAAGATGTCAAAAAATATATTATTATAAATTATTATAATAAATTTACAATAAAAATAAGCATTAATAATGTACAAAATCAGCTTGGAGTAAATCATACACATGAAAAACAAGAATCACAAAAGGAAGAGTCAAACAGAGCTAAAGTTAGATCCTTTGGCAGAAGCTATAATGATGTTAGCACACTGAACACCGACAGGAGACTCCCACTGCTAAGTAAATCTTCCTTTGGTTCATCAGACTGGTTGTTCTAACTGAGGTAATGGGCTTGCATTTTAAAAAAGAAGAGAACACACCACTATAGATGCTGGTTACGCTGGTGTCATCAGTGAATCTCTTACTGTCAAGGACAGTCAGTTAAGCTGAAGAGAGTGTCAAAGATAACCACAAAACAGTGAAGTCACTAATTCCATACTAAAGTGATAGAAAACATCCTACTTTAGCTCTTTTAGCTCAGAAAAATCATCACTTGTGTCTCTGGTGCCACAAGAGAACTAGATATCGTAGAGTTATAGGTTTGGAATAAACAGATTTGGAATTTGTTGCAAATTAATAGACTAAAGTCTACTTCAAACTCAAAAAGAAGGGGGTCATTTGCCAAAAGCCATAATGGGAAACAAAGCACAAAGGACAGTCAGAGTGTGACACTTAGACCATACTGTTATGTCTTCTGTAATAATTAAATGTTAAGTCTGCCACTAATTACTTTGTAAATATAATTTTAAATTAGAAAACAGGAATTCACATGTCAAAAGCTGTTACCATGAAAGAAAACAGAGAAGAATATCAGAGCATGACAATATATACAGTACACATACATAATATGCTTTTATATCTGTAAATATTTGAATTTGTATCCATTGCAAACAGCTTTCCTATAAACCAAATCAAACAGGACAACAGAGATACAGGATGTGTCGACATACCATACCGAAAACTAATTCAGGGAAACAGAACATGAAAGAATATCAGAGCATGACATATATACAGTTCACTTATGGAATGTTATTCCATCTGTAATCATTCAAATTAAGGACATTTACAGGTTATTTGAGCTAAATATTAGCTCAAATGCATACAGAAGAAATTACCATACATGAGGGACATGTTCCTAGTACTGAGTTCACTGGAAAAATCATGTACAGTATAATGAAATGTCCCTAGACAATGCATAGCCCTAAAGTACGGCACATTTCTCTTGGAATATACCTTTTTTAATATGTCTGGTATGTACTGTATACACTTCAGTAGATTCAAATATAAGTGTACATCAAAAGAAACAACAGGAAATTTATGTTGTAAGCAACTTAGGCTTTGCACCAAAGGCTACAACTGACATGGCAGCTTGTGTAAGTCAAGCACAGCCAAAGTTATAACAGAGCATTGCTTTTCAGATTCACGTATGAGAAAACACTGTACCTGTAGTAAGACAGAGCAATAGAACTCAAGACCTGTGTCTCCCTCTCTCATGTCCCGTTCCATAACTAATGTGTGTGACAAAATGTGATTGCAATAGTTTCTTATTAAGTATATGGCCATATTCAGCAAAATAATGCACCATCGTTTCATTTTTGCATTCTTTTCCTTTTTATGTTCTGCTCCCAGTTCACATGAAGGTGAATTTGCATTAGCTGAGGTTCTATTGTAATTACATTATTTTCCACATTTTCAAAGTTATAATACCAACATTAATTTGCATACACTTATCTTTCACTCAGATTAGAGCAGGGTGCACATATGACGGCTCCATTAAATTAGAAGCAGATCCTACAAAGTCACTCAAATTTTTACAGACTACATTATTAGTGTCCTTATTAGGCAATATGTTACACTGTCATGCCAATAATTATAATTAATTACATTTATATAGTGCATTTCCAACCTACTCAAAGCTCTTGACATAAACAGTGGAGAGCCACTTCATCCACCACCAATGTGTGGCAACCACCTGGATGATGCAATGGCAGCCAATCTTGTGCCAGTATGCTCACCACACACTAGCTATTGGGTGGTGAATAGGTGACAGAGAACATTAGCCACTAAAAAACTGGGAATGATTAGGTGGCCAGAACGATCAGGCTGAGGTGGACAATTTTGCCAAAGCATCAGAGTACATCCTACTCTTTTTTTAAAACATGCCTAGGGATCTCTTATGACCACATAAGAAAGAGAGCAAGCTATTTCTAATCTATCCTTTTAACTGTCACAATTGTAAGTGCCAACACAACAATAGGTTTCATAGCAATAACTCCTGACAAAAAATTACTCCTGGAAATTATCTTATGTAATAATGACACCTTAATTTAAGACTACAAAATGTCAACTAAAGTTCAGAAGCAATGTCTCTATGACCAAACAGTGAACTTTGTGAGCTGGAATGTCAATGGTCTTAATCACGAATTAAAGAGAAAACAGTATTCTCTCATATAACAGGTCTAAACACCAAGATAGTATCTTTACCAGAGACCCACTTAAAATGGACTTAAAATGAATTTGAATAGAAATGTGGTTTTTCCAGCAAACTGTCTAGCACACAACATTAGATTAGACACCTTGCCTTTTATCATGACAGATCAGTTTAAACACCTAGGGGTAAACATCGCAAGCAAACATAAAGCTCTTTTTCAACAAAATTTTGCTGCCTGCATGGAAAAACTTAAACAAGACGTGCATGGTCTACCCTCCATCTCACTTTAGCAGGGAGCATTAACACTATCAAGGCGAATACCCTTCCTAAGCTTCTTTTTCTATTTCAAAGCACCCCCATATACATTAACAATTCATTTTTTAAGAAATCAGATTCAATCATAATTTCTTTTATTTGGAATTTAAAACATCTACGTATCCAAAGGGCATCCCTTAAACGACTTAAACAAAACGTGGCATTGCTCTACCTAACTTTCAATTTTATTATTGGGTGGCAAATATATAAGCTCTAAAAACCTGTACATTAACACAAATAGATGAACTGACACTGTCTAGGTCCGCAATAGAAATAAAATCCTGCAGTACGTCTTTATACTCCTCGCTTTGTGGCCCAGTAAATACAAGTTATTGTCATTATACTAACAATCCAGTTGTCCATCATTCACTCAGAATATGGAACCACTGTAGGAAGTATTGTCAGATAGAGAAGCTTTTATCTGTGGCACCTCTACAGAATAATCACCTTTTTCCACACTCTCAAACTTTCACAGTGTTTAATGTTTAGAAAACGTACGGGATTAAATCACTTAGAGATTTGTACATAGATAATGTGTTTGTATCCTATGAACAATTACACTTCAAATTTAGCTTCCCATAAACACAATTTTTCCACTATCTCTAAATTAGAAACTTTGCTAAACGAATTCTCCCTAGTTTTCCTCACCTCCCACCTACTTCTATTCCGGAAGAAATACTAATCAGTCTTGAGGACTCGAACAGCATTTCTATAATATATAAAAACCTTTTAAAGTCCTTTCATTTCAAAGATCCCAGAGTACATTGGGAAAAGGATCTCTTACTCAACATTTCAGAAAAGGAGTGAGAGGCAGCCATGCACAGAATTCACTCGAGCTCCATATGCGCAAAGCATATAATTATTCAATTTAAAATCTTTTATTGAGCACATCTATCCATCCATCCATTATCCATCCCGCTATATCCTAACTACAGGGTCACGGGGGTCTCCTGGAGCCAATCCCAGCCAACACAGGGCGCAAGGCAGGAAACAAACCCCGGGCAGGGTGCCAGCCCACCACAGTGAGCACATCTATCTCACTTAAAATTGTTCAAAATGTTACCAGGTCAAAATCCAACCTGCGAACGTTGCAGTTGAGCTCCAGCCTCATTGGGTCATATGTTTTGGGCGTGTACCAAATTAACATCATTCTGGACCAAAATCTTTAGATGCCTTTGAGACAGCCTTGGTGTCACAATCACTCCTAATCCATTAAGAGCTGTGTTTGGTGTATTCCCAAATGGGCTTCAAGTGGAGAAGGACAAATAATTTATAATGGCCTTTACTTCACTATTAGCATGTGGACTTATCTTACTCAAGTGGAGAAATCCTAGCCCACCTTTTTTAAGTCAGTGGGTAACAGATGTTATATCCATCCCATCCATCCATTACCCAACCCGCTATATCCTAACTACAGGGTCACAGGGGGTCTGCTGGAGCCAATCCCAGCTAACACAGGGCGCAAGGCAGGAATCAAACCCTGGGCAGGGCGCCAGCCCACCGCAGCAGATGTTATATTCTATTTGAAATTGGAAAAAATCAAATTCTCACTTAGGGGATCTGTTCAAAACTTTTTTTAAAGCCTGGCAGGATCTAATCAATAAGCTTTTTTATTAGAGAAAAGGATTTTCTTCCCTCTTTACTACTCTTAAAGTTTTACTCTGGCTGTTGGCCTTCCTCTCTTTCTCTTGAGTGGGGGGGTGAAGTGAATTTAGTTTTTTTTAAGTTTGACTTGTTTGAATGGAATGTTACTTGCTTTTAATAAATTCAATTTTTAAAAAATGCTTTTTATAGACCATCCCAATGATAGTGAAATAAAGGAATTAGATCACCGTTGGATGCTAATATCAAACCAGAAACTCAAAAATTACAGTCAAAAGTGTTACTGACAGCCTCATTATAATTTACTGCAAATAAAATTAAACATGTTCTTTCTTAGCTTGCGCTCAGCTACTTGTCTTCGGTCTAAGGGCTGTATTGTTCACACGAAGCTGTCTTTTGCAGGTTCCATATATGAATAAAACAAGCCAACACATCGCCAAAGAACTTGTTCACAGCCAGTGAGCTTCACATTCACAGAACAGCCGTCTGTCTGTTTTGAATAGATGTGATCTGCAGTTCATACTCAGTATAATGTCTGCATATATTACTGCACTGAAAAAATTGTCAACCTAATATTAGAGCAAATAATTGTAATGTAAGAATAATTAAAAGCACCTGAAGTGGGGCTTATATATTGAACTGTCTCATGAAATTAAAGAATTCTGGTCCTCCTCGCCTAGTTTAAGAGATGTTTCTTTCACTATGCTATGTACTTGACATCAACATATTGGAAGGCACTTCTGGTTACTTTCTCCCATAGTTACGTCCCCTTGAAAGAATAAGTGTAGTTCTGCTATATCACACTCTTGGATGTTTTATAGTTTCTCTTGCCTTATTCATTCCTTGATGAGTAGAAATGTGTCTTTTTTCCTGCCTTCTTGTTCAGCTGCCTCCTAACTTTAATAAGGTAAGTCTGCGGTCCTTCTGGTACCTGCTAGCTATTAATAACGAAAAGGATTAGGGGAAAGCCCAGAAAAATGTAACATATGTGAGACAG
This sequence comes from Polypterus bichir lapradei, assembly GCA_026402145.1. NCBI lineage: Eukaryota > Metazoa > Chordata > Cladistia > Polypteriformes > Polypteridae > Polypterus > Polypterus bichir. The sequence goes on along the minus strand of JANRMT010062850.1, from coordinate 4,294,576 downwards.
AGATTTAATTCAGATTTAATCTAAAGGCTTAGCCAATTCAGGGTCATAGGTAGACAGTTTGTATTCCAGCTTAATGGCGCACAAGGTGGTTAGAAATCTGGGACAGGCTGCCATTCCAATGTAAAATAAGTATTACTAATAATATAAAAATAAACTTTTTTACTTTTCAAAAATCTTTCATTCTGAAATATCCAGCTTCTATAGATTAAAACCAGTAGACGGCTGGCAAGCTGACTGCAAAGAAAAAACAAGTAGTAATTGAAAGAACATCCAGCAAGAAATCTTTGCATGAGTCACCGACAGGCTGATTATCCAATTTGTCCTTTGGCAAAACGACACATGGCGATGTGGGGCCCGGCTAATGCAAAGGTTTGCGGCACACTCTCTTTAAAGCACTGCAGAGATCCCAGGGAGGGTATAAAATGATTATATGTCACCAGAGGTGAACAAAAAAGGAAATAAAGAAACCCAACCCACAAATTAGATGCTCGATTTCCATTTTCTTGTCACGAAAATGATTTATTCAGAGAGCCGAAAATATTAACATTTCCATCCAGCTACCAAATACTCTTTTCTTGTTAAATGTGTTTATTTTAATGTAAATAGTCATCCTCCATGAAATTGATCCATCCGTTCATTTTCCTTAGCATTATCCCAGTCAAGGTTACAAGGGCGCTGGAGGCTCATATGTCACAGCGGTAAACACCATGATTATGTAAGAATGGCATATTATGTAGTGGCAGTTCATTTTAGCTGCAACCCGTGATCTTTGGCCGCTATGTAGCTTTAATCACATAAAAACTCTAACAGGGATTTTGTTTTTATTTCTTTAGCACATAATGAAATAGCACAACATCTGACACAACCAAATGCTTACATTTTTCATGGCGTTTACAGTGAAACTTACCTTGTAGAAGGCCTGTGTATCATTGTGATGAGTAGAGTAGGACATTCTTATAATTCATCATACTTTTAAAATGTATTTTTCTTGAAATATTTTTTTTCGCCACCTCTGGGTTTTGGGAGTTTTAAACTTTGAGAATTTAATTATTATTTTCTTTCTTAGATGTATGCTTAACATAGTCAAATCTCATTTTCGTTTTTTAAAATGTTTATTGCATTGTCATTTTGATTCCCCAAAGGAGCCACAAACCTTATGGTACTGTTGTAATGATGCAATCTTCTATTGCTAGAGGGTATGGCTTCAGAGCTTGAACAACGTTGCATCACAAGCACGACAGTATAAAAGCCATCATTAAAGAATCTCCACCATCCGATATATGGATAAACCCAAAAATGATGTGCATTGGAAGCTCAATTCAAATTTTTGGTGTACTGATTTTTTGCGGGGCGGCATGGTGGCGCAGTGGTAGCGCTGCTGCCTCACAGTTAGGAGACCTGGGTTCTCCCCGCGTCTGCATGGGTTTCCTCCCACAGTCCAAAGATATGCAGGTTAGGTGCATTGCCGATCCTAAATTGACCCTAGTGTGTGCTTGGTGTGTGTGTGTGCCTTGCGGTGGGTTGGTGCCCTGCCCAGGGTTTGTTTCCTACCTTGTGCCCTGGGATTGGCTCCAGCAGACCCATGTGTTAGGATAGAGTGGGTTAGAGAATGACTGACTGATTTTTTGCTATGGATTCTTGAAATGCGTGATGTCTTTGTTTGGTTACCAGCTTTTGCAGTCCTTCATGTTTTGAGCCTTGCTTGCTGTTTTGACTTCATCTCCTGGTCTTTTTCATTCTGCTTGTAGCCTGCCACTCTCTGCAGTTGTGACAGTACAGGTCCATGTCTTGATCACCATCACTGCAGCTTGCCAGTTTGGTCTTTCAGTATTTATCCTCCGTCACGTGACTTGTTTAGATGTTTGGGAGAGTGTAGTGGGTACTTCAGCTGCTGCCTCATAACTTCAGAGGAGTAAGTTCTGATCTGTTCAAATTCTGATCTGGTCAGTGTTTTGTGTACATTTTACACTTTGTTTTACAACATCTCAAAGATGTATAGGATAGACTCTAAACTGGGCAAGGGTGAGTGAGTGTACCCTATGAGGGTTGGTACCCTGTTGGTAGCACAAGCCTACGATGGCATTAAGCAGGTTTGAAGTCGGATGGCATATTGGTATTTGAAATCTTCTAATATGGGGTTCATTAATTATTTGCTTTTGAAAAGCAACTTTCACAATAAATGATTCTAAAAAATGTTTTAGAATTAAAAAAAAATGCCCCAGCCGCTTTTGGCATTCCTACTGTGAAGCATCAGAGGATTTACCGTACTAGCAAAAAAAAACTAATATGTTAATGTGTTATGTCAAAGGCTTAAACACTGCTGGCTTTTGAATTAGAGATAACATTCACCCTTACATGGTCACAAAGTCCGAATGAAAGCTTGTGTATTTAAGGTGTGCTGCACTAAATGCTAAAAGTGACAACCTTATGTCATGAAATCACAGTGATGATGATGAAAATGTACGGCTTAACAGCAGAAAACACAAGTCAGGGGAAATAAGCTGCATATTTGGTGGACCAAATAAATAAAGCCAATTGGGATTGCCTGAGCCCATGAGGTCAAATTCGCTTCCCCTCGCACTCATTCAAGCATTCAGAACAATATTCTTATTTAGTAAAGCAACTGCGGGAACAAAGGCTCTTCACATTTCTTGGCAGAATCTTTTTAACAGACAGACATTGATGTTATGCAATCATCAAAGGGAATACGGATCTGCTTTAATCAGTGATCACATGTTAAACCTTTGTAATCTGTCCAATACACTACAAGGTGTACCCACATGGCAATGCTTCAACAAGTAGCCACAGTATACATTTCCCATCTCTCTAAGTATATGATGCCTTTATTCAATAGTTACTGGGAAAAATGTCATTCGCAAGGGTTAATAAAGCACTTCTCTTTCTCAATCCACAGTGAAAGAACACTTATGAAATAAACAATCTGCATTTGTCATTTTTATTTCATCGTTTAAAGACCTCTTCATATATTTATGTCTTTTCAGCTCATGGCAGGATTTTCTCTTATTTAGCACTGGAAGTACAGTAAACTGCTAGACCATTGGACTGTGTTCCTTATATAACTCCTTCAGAGTTAATTATTTGGAAGAGATGGTCCATAATTTTCAGCAGTGACCTTCATGGGTCAATTAATCTCCACAGAGTAACATTACTGCACTGTGTGCAGCTTTAGCTGAGCTTTTCAGGTCCTCCCGTGAAAAGTGAAAACAGCACTGGAGTTGCATCTGGAGTTCCTAAGCCTTTGCCGTAGGGATTTCTGTCTGCTCCAGGACCTTCCTTTATGAGGAGACAAAGCAAAGTATGACAGTGGATACCACTTTTAGGTTCCCCCTCAGGCTGTGTGAGCTATCCTGCAGCTTCTGTTGTGGGATGTCATGAACCTGTGCAAATGGCACAGTCCTTCTGAAATTTTATTGTGATGGTCATGAAATAAGCATAACATTTTCAAACCTACTTAATCCATCTCACTGGGTTAGAGGCTGTCCTAAAAGCAAACAGGAACTTTCCCCAGGGAAGGACCCCTAACCAAAAATATTAAATACCACTATGCGACATAGTCAAATAATCAACATATAATAATTATGAGATATTACATGGAACAACCAGCATGATAACTGTCATTTTCATTCTGCGTTTCCAGGTGAGGATTGTATAGGGTGGTCCAGATCTAATTATGTAATTTTCATTACGCTATAACTTAAGTTTATTACATAGAGAATACACAAAAAATAATTTTTGTTGCCGATAGATGGCAGCACCTGCCATGCATTCCAAAATGGCGGGGAGACGGTTGTCAATCGAATAGCGGGTGCAATGTGTTCGCCTTTTCTCGATAATGTTTCGAGGTGCATTGCATTAAAAGTTGCATAATTAGATCTGGACCACCCTGTAGTGATAGCATCTCACTCCACTTGTCTGTGCTCCAGTTGGAAAAATAAATGAAATGCAACCAATTGCATCTGAAATATTGTAAGTCGCCTTGAACGAAACAAACAAATAAGATGATAATAATGATAACTACAACTTCCTCCCGCTCTTCCCATGGAAATCCCATACAATACCAGGCCATTCAATAGAGCTATTTAAATAACCGAATTTGCTGGTTACTAACATAAATAACCACTCTGAAGATTAAAATGACATCATGCAATGAATTAGACGTGTAAAATGAATTTAGAAAAGCCAGTGCTTTGGTTTCACTGTTAAACTACCACAGAAATACTAACACTGAAAGAGTTGTACAGCTTACAGAATAAAAAAAAACACAAGGTGCAGAATATCATTTATTTTTAATGTATAATGGGCTGATTTGATATCATTGTTTAAAAAGCAATAGAAAGACAGGCAGACATGTTGTTAAATCACCACCACACGTTTATTTACACTATTTACAGAATAAAGTCAGTGCACACACGAACCCTCACACAGTCCTGGCCACACAATGCCTTCCTCTTCGGGCCGCCTCCACTCTCTCTCCTGCTTTGTCCTGCTTCCACCCGACTCCAGCCTCGAATGAAGGGAGACGGCCCCTTTTATTTCATCCCGGATGGGCTCCAGGTGTATCCCGGCACTCCTCCCTGGACACGCCCCAGTGTGGCGGAAGTGCCGGCTGTTCTCCCGGAAGCTCTCCGGGTGTCCCTGCTCCTCTTCCCCCCAGCACTTCCAGGTGTGGCGGAAGTGCTGAGGTCCAGGGTCCCCAAGGCATTGGGGTGCCCCCTGACGGTGACCACGGGTCCCTACAGGGTTGGGCTTCCAAGCCCCCTACCCGTGGCCCCCAAAGCAACCAGGATGGCGGCCCCCACGTGATCCAGGGTGGGCATAGACCCTCTTCCGGTCCCTCAAGACGTCCTGGCCGGGTCGTTACCCCGGCATCCCTGACAGTAGGTATAATAAAATATGCGTCTATGGCATATCATTAATTAAAAAAGAACAAATTGGTATTAGTGGGCTCCTTTCAAAAAAACATTAGGGGGGGCGCGATTACAGCTGTTATGAAAACTTGGGTCGCAAATATGTAAAGGCTGAGAAACGCTGGCATATGACAACAATGACCCTATAAACCTATAACCTAATACATCATTGTTTATATGAGAGGAGAATGCTTGCAGACATGGGTGCAATGTGCAGGATCCACAAGAGCAACAACTGAACACAGAAGTCAAAATCAAAATGCTAGATCCATGCATTTTGTGCCAACTGCTCTGCTCTGTTTATGTGTATCGTTGTGTATAATATTATACAGTGCCATTCATTAATTATACATATAAATATGTATATTAATCAAATATAAAGCCATTCAACCTCTAGAGTCAAAACATAAAATGAACATCACATAGTGTTAAGCTCATTAAAAAGAGCTTGGCTTTGCATATTTTGCAATAGTGACACCAAGTGGTCATTATTCATTAGACCATTATAGACTGAAGGTGCTTAGGTAGAAGAGTTTTCCTCTGGTTTTAGGGGTATTGTGCTGTGTCTATTCAGCATTGCAACTTCACCCAAAAGAACAAAACTGCGGCTTTATCAGGGTGTGCCTTTTACAACTTTTACACACATGGTGACAGGGTGACACAAGATAGAGATAAGTTCATGCAAATGAAAACAAAGACGAAAATCCCCATTGATGCAAGTAAATCTCTACTTGCGGAGCAGTTAGCCCTGCATGTATTACTGTCCATGTGCTGAAAGTAACTCATCCAGAGATACAAATAAGACAGAGAAAAGCCTGGGGTCAAGACGATTCTTTCTGTTCCCAGCAAACAGTTCCCACCTAAGAATAATGGGCTCTGCTGACCATACAAGACAGAAGGCCGTCTAAAAGCTACCTTGGAGCCCTTGCCCTTTAAGGCCTGGTCAGAGCACAGGGCATCAATAGCCACCAGTCTTTGTAGACATAATGCTGTTGTGAAGAAGTGACTATGGTGAAGCCTCACAGCCAGAGCAGAAATGGAATGAAATGAGAGATAAAATAGGAAAGAATAAGAGGGAATATATGATTCTGGGAATCAGGGAAAATGGAATGACCATATCTTATGGCAGACTAACGCCAACAGGCCTGCTTAGTTTGGATCAGGAGAGCTGTAGGATTTTCTTTTTACTGCTTGTTAGCCTTTGTTCTTTTAGTCCTTCCTGTGATTACCCTTCTGTCTTGTGCTTTGGTTCAAAAAAGAATTATTTGGATAAATTCATTCATAGCATGAGTCCATGGTGTGAAGAGATGGTAGTGTTCACTCTGCCTTTTATATTATGTAAGGAAAGTAAGATTAAAGATGATTTCAGTCCTTTAAAGGAATGAAGGTTAAAGACACAATATTTCAGATGTATAGTCTTCATCAGGTGTGTAATGGAAAAGGAATAAGCAGATGTAAGGAGGGGAAGAAAGGAAGGAACAAAGCCAGGGTAGATGAATAGAGAAAATGTGAGAGTAGGTGGCAAAACGCTGACATTGAAGACGATGATGAGAGACATTAAAAAGTTAGTCGGCCATTAAGATATGAAGAAATATGTGATCCAAAGCTGAGAAGGAGCATAGCTTCTTCTGATATTCTTTGAAAAGTGTCTTTGAAGCCCTGTGAAAAAAGACAGATTTATATCATATATACTTACCATGAAATGAATTACTCCAAAGTATATCAAAAGAAGGTTTTAAAGCAAATTTTACTCAACATACTGTGACTGAAGAGGGGTGTTCAGGCAACCAGGTAAGGAGCTCACACCACAATCATTCCATTATGAAACGGTAGTTGGAAAGAAAAATAGAAATTCAGAAGTTCTTTCTTAGACCTAATAGCCTGATATTTAGTTTAGGAGTACTAACTATAGTGTGTTCAGCCCGTAGAGTTTCTCATCCTTCTAAATCCTCTCCCTGTCTCTCTGTCCGTTTACCATGAGGAGGTCCTGGCTGAAGCAGGGCGGAGGTCCTTCTCACTCTCTGTCTCACTCTCTGTCTCACTCTCTGTCTCAAAATAAAATGACCACTTGTTTTGATTCAGACATAAGTACATTTTTTGTGCTGTGTATAATTTTTCTTTCAGGTTCATTTTGACATTTTAGAAGGTTTAATACATCGAGGAATCTTAATAATTATTATCTTTTGTGGTATATCACGTCATAATAATATAATTAATATTGTATTTGTTTTACCATAACACCATTTTGAGAAGGATGAGAGTCCCAGTTGCTAAGCCCCAACCCCCAGCATTCACGTCACGTCATGTAACATCATCATCATGAAACTGAAAAGCTGGTGCTATATGCTCATTGACATCAGAGATTGGTGTTGGTTGATTTTCAGTGTGTTTGAGTATTTTGTAAGGTTTATGATTTAAGAATTATAATAAGCATAATGACTACACTGCGGTGGGCTGGCACCCTGCACGAGGTTTATTTCCTGCCTTGCACCCTGTGTTGGCTGGGATTGGCTCCAGCAGACCCCCGTGACCCTGTACTTGGGATATAGCGGGTTGGATAATTGATGGATGGATAATGACTGCAAGTTTACCTGCCATTTTGAATTTTATGTCTGATTTTCTTGATCACATAGTTTTGACTTTGTTTTATTTATGGTTTGCGACCATCTTATGATCCCTTATTTTAATTTTTGTAGCAGAGACGTTTGGGTTTAAAACATTAATTAAACTTTGCCTCTGCTGCGACCTGACTGAATTGCTAGCTGTTCAGTCAAGTAATTAAAAGAATTTTTTCTCTGCCTTTTTCCTATGTAGCAAAACAAACCTGGACTTCCAGTTATCCCTTTCAAGAGCACACCCCAAGTCATGCCTTCAGAGGTGGAATGCTTTGTCCATTGGTCAAATTGACCTTAATATGTAGTCCTTGTGGCCTTGACTGTCAGTGTCCCCCCAAGTAATGTCTTTCTTCTTCTGGTTTCCGGTCCTCGCCTGGAAAAAAAGAGGACATGCTTTGGAGCATCAAGAGTTTCCCGACTTTCCCTGTGCCCCATGCCCTTATGTCTCAGGGAGGACATTACAAAAAATTAAATAAATTACTGTCCACCTCAATTGATTCTTATTAGAAGAGTCTTCAATCAAATAGACAGTAAGAACAAATACCACAAAACACTCCTCATGTGTTAGGCTACTATCTATTTCTCCATGGAACACATGAACCTGCTTTCATCTCTAGCCAACTTGTATAAAGAGGATGTTTATGTATTAATATTTTTGTTGAGGTTACTTGTCAGGTCAGGAGTTACCTTTTATTCCTGTTGCTACCATCCAATAATACATTCTGGTGCTCTGTGGAAAGATTACATTTATGACCCTCAAATACACCTAAAAAGCAAGGATTCTCTGTGCATTTACAGTCCAGGCTTTATTTAATATAACAGTTACATGAAATAGGCTTAACAGTTTACAGTAAGCTGCAGGCCAAATAGTGGAGCAATACAAAGTTCTTTGTTTGGAGTCAACTTTCCTAATTGCTTAGAAGTTAACTATGATCACTGGAGATCAAAGCAGCCATCTGTGTCTTGACATGATGCCCTTTTCCATCATTTCTAGTCCACTACTGCACTGATTTATTGATTGTTGTCCACTGATGCCTAATATTTCTTGCTTTCTTATTAGAGCGATGTCCTCATTTGTCAGGCTTTTAGATTTGAACTCCAATGCCAATTGCAAAACCCAGCTGTGTATTTTTGCTACTCTCATGTTCAGTTCAACTCAGGTAAGAAAGTCATTGTCTAGCTTGAACAGAAGAGAAAAATGGACAAACCTTCAAAGACACACATGATTTTTAATTAATATGTGAGTGGCACTTTGTGAGTGTTAAGTTCATTACGGTCCTGCCTGCCAACACGGATGTAGGGCATTCGCATTGGCATCATATAATTAAGGTGAAGTAATTAGTACAAACTGAAACTCGTCAATATATGAATATGGCACCAAGTGAGGAAATCAGAAAGGAATATACTGATGTGGCAAAGCTGGCACTAGGGGGCATCCTACAGTAGGTAGATAGATAGATAGATAGATAGATAGATAGAGGGGCAGTACGGTGGTGCAGTGGTAGCGCTGCTGCCTTGCAGTTAGGAGACCTGGGTTCGCTTCCCGGGTCCTCCCTGTGTGGAGTTTGCATGTTCTCCCCGTGTCTGTGTGGGTTTGCTCTGATTTTCTCCCACAGTCCAAAGACACGCAGGTTAGGTGGATTGGCGATTCTAAATTGGCCCTAGTGTGTGCTTGGTGTGTGGGTGTGTTTGTGTGTGTCCTGCGGTGGGCTGGCACCCTGCCTGGGATTGGTTCCTGCCTTGTGCCCTGTGTTGGCTGGGACTGGCTCGAGAAGACTTTTTGATGCTTCTAGTTCATATTTTTGGGTCACCCAGGGAACCCCCTCTGACTTAGCTTACAGCCTAAGTTAAGGACTACGATCATCTGTGTGACAACACATAAGAAGCAGACATTAAAACAGACTCCCAGAGAAAGATCATAGGCTACATAATCATATTCAGCATTGCATTGTGCAGATGTGCGTCCTATGATGTATTTTAGCAATATGAAACCATATCTATTGATTTTTATTTTTATTTTTTATTTACCTTGAGCATCACCATGGAAAGCATGAACTCCTGCCAATTTTGGGTTTGCTAAAATTAAAAATCTATATACAGGACTTGAAAGTCTCCATAAATATGCATCTGTTAAAGGAAATCATATAAGCAAATGTAATTAAAGAAGGAATTATAGCTAAAATGTGAATCTAAACTTATTTTTCAGAAATTGTATTTTTAAATAGACTGCCTCATAACAAGGGGTTCAAGTTCCAGCTGCTCCCTGCATGTTCTCCCCATGTCCATACAGATTTCCTCTTGTTGCTCTGGTTTCCTAAAGTCCTAAGACAAGTTGGGCAGACTGGTGATGCTAAATTGGCATCAATGTGTGTGTGTGTTCACACTGTGATGGGCTGGTACCCTGTCCAGGTATTTTCCTGTCTTGTGCACATTGCTTGTTGGGACCGGCACCAGCTTCCTCACAGCCCTGCCTTGGTAAGTGGGTTTAACAGACAGACAGACAGACAGACAGACAGACAGATAGATAGATAGATAGACAGATAGATAGATAGATAGATAGATAGATAGATAGATCATGGAGTAAAAACATGAAAAAACGCAGAGAAATAATGGCAAATACTCAGTAAACTACCACATAAAAACTTCTAATTATATTTAAAGCACAAAGAAGGTTCATGACGTGTGTGCTCCCTCACGTTTGAAAATGGACTGATTTGAATGACCCCAACACACACCCACACATATATCCAGACAGTTAAATTGCATATCCAGTTGTTGTGCAGTTCATCACAGCTCTCTTCAGAACCCGTCTCCTCCGCTTACAATTTTCAAGGGATGTGAATGATCCTCGTTTTTTTTTTTTTTTTTTTTTTTGCGAGACCCTACAGGAGAAGGAGAAGTCTTCTGGAATTTGAAAACTTTGTGAGCCTGGTTTGGTTGCCAAGCATGTCACTCATCTCCTGGGCAACACCCCTTTGGAAAGTATTTAAACGGAGAAAATTGCTCCGCTTCCAAACAAGACTTCCCGAGAGCTTACCACTGAGAACTCTTGGACATAACTCCCGAGAGCGAGGAAAAGAACCGCGCTGAAATGTACGGAAAAGTATTCGTCCGAGTGTGCGTCGTTTTAGTGGCCGTCTGCATGGTAAGTGCCAGTTTCGGGTTAGTTTGACACGAGGCTGCCTGACTGTAATCCACAGGGTCTTGAGTCATTTGAATCCGTACACGCGGAGATCGTTCACCTTGACGTTTCTCATTTTCTCTCACAACTCGGAACTTTAATCGTGCAAGTTTAAATCATCAGGCAGAGAGAGAGAGAGAGAAGAACTGAGAGTTCTCGAGTGCAACATCACCGTCATGGCTAAGTGATTCTGAGACTTTAGGATTCTTGTGTATTAATCAGAGCGTGAAGTTCGGAACTTATTGTGTTGTTATGTTACTGTTAATAGGTGGGTCATTGTAGTGTTCTTTTGTTTTATCTTGAGGACTGCGCTGCACTGCTGCAAAACGAGAATGTATCATCCTCACTGGGCTGCACGGGTTCAATGCCTAGGCATATCCAAAATATTTAAAAACACGTTTTAGAGGTTGGAGATCCTAAATTTACGCTGGGTAACTTGAGTAAAAGTGAATTATGAAATTGACCTCCGTCCTATCTAGGATGCACGGCTGTCTTATATGGAAATTGAATACTTTAGCTGCATGACATTAAAACTTAAGCAGTTCATAAACAGCGACAGGAGGTTTGGGTAACAAAGTACAATTCTCCGGAAGTTAATGTAGAAGCTGTTGTCGTCATGTGTATGGAGTCCGCTCCAACACATTGTTTTTCAGAAGTCCAAGTTTAAGTTAAATCACGATCGCCCAGCGCGTGCACATTGTTTTCAAGTTGTAGTGTCGGGTGGGGCCAAAGGGGGGCGGGGTGAGTGTGCAGTTAGGCGTGTGTGGGCGGGGCATTAAAAGAAAGTTGTTGTCACTCGACTCGGTTCCTCTCCCTTTTTTTTCTCTTGAGTACTGAAGCATCCATTTAGAAAACGAAGTGTTCACTCGCCAAGCCGTGAAGCGCCTGTGGCAGACGGTCATTTTTCCCCCTTTGAATTTGTGACCACATTTTCTGCTTTTTTAATGTTAAGAATGGTTTTCATTTTGTGTATCTGTTTAAGTATGATACGACTAACCGATTTTCCTGAATGTGATGATGCTATTATTGGAAGTGTTAATTAACTATATGGGCCACCACGGTAACAGCCAGGCGTTGATACTCGAATCCCGGTCCGACTGCTGGGCTTGGTTTACACGGCATCCTCGTGTTTACGTTCGGTGTCCCCGCCTACTCGAATTTCTTCCAGCATCTCAAAGACAACTAACTACAGTATACGTAGCATCGATTACCGACTGTGACTGACTGGTGTGATGACATTATTTGGCTTCTGGACCCAGCCTTGTGCAGATATAATCTGCCCATATGAATCCTCCGCGTTTCTTACATTAATAACAATAGTCTGAATTAGCGTATGCTTCTACAATTTCGGGATGTTCATAAGAGCTATAATGATTTACTTCGTGATGCAGAGGTACTGTATATACTCGTTATTAACAAGAATAGCTGTGTCATATATTAGGAATTTTAAAATGTGATGCAATTTAAATGTTCAAAGTCTAAATGTTCTTAAATTATAAAAGAATTTTGTAATTTCCACTCTCTGATAGAGGTCCATAGAGGGCTAAGTCCTTAGTAAAGGATCAAAAATCAAAACTAACATCATATCTGTAATCACTGGCCTTGAAATAGTCCAAAACCGTACTATACATGCATGTATGAAATCTATCATGTTTAACTTTCTGGAAGTGGCTCTTAGAGGACTAAGGCCCCTAGTAAAGTTTCAGATATCAAAAATCATATTCGTGATCAGCAATCTTGAAAGAGCATAAAACAAAACTCCACCTGCCTATATTACCAAGCAAAGTTTTGTATAAGTAGTAACTTTGACTCCTCGTATTCCCATTAAGGGGTGAACCCCTGGAGTCGATTCATGTGCCATACACAACTTCAAGTCCTTCTGATCAGTTTTGCTGAAAACACTTATTAGTTTACTCTTCATCATAATGGTGTCATTTCCTGCACAAACTACGCCCCAAAAATGGCCTTGAAATGAGGGTTTTTGCTTCTAGAGGGCCAAAAATAGGGGGGAACCCCAAAAAGCTCAACATCTTTCTTAACTAGGCATCCTGGTACGTCAAATAGCATATGTTGGGGTTTTCTCATGAGTCAGGTGGTGCCGGACAAAAACAACTGAAGTGATTTCAAAGCATTCATACTGTAAGTATTTCTTATGAAGACAGCAAGTGATGCTTTTCATTTATACATTTTATAATAGATGCAACCTGTGTGTAGTTTACTTAGTAAGTGCAAGCAAGTATTTCTTTTTAATACAAAAATGTCTGAAGGGAAGGCAGTACGGTGCTTCACCATAGCGTCTGCTGCTTTCATTCCAAGCGTAGAGCTTTTTTGGTGCCCTAAGCATATTTTTTGGGCCCTCACCCAACTTCACTGTTTCTCATTGTGTGCGTTTTGCTGTTTAGCTGATTTTTTATTAGTAATGGTACATTGTCTGTGTGAACTGTGCACATCTGCCCAACGTATGCCCAATTTCATCAGGTTTAACCATTAAAAATGGGACCCAAAGCAAATGTGAGGGGGCAGATGGAAGAACTGAAGGAGTCTATACATAGCTGCATTACTGTAACATTGGCAGCTGTATTAAACTTTTTAACAGCATGACATTTCATTTTCTGATCTCCAACTTGTACATTTTTGCCAGTCTGATTGACTTCTCAAGACTTGGTTTTAATTGAATAAAATTCCACAAGAAACTGAAATTAACAAAAATCTTTATAAAAATGTATATTTATAAATTAATTTTCTTTCTATTGTGTCACTTTTTTTCTTTTTAAGTACTGTGATGCTGATATCACATTTCCTCTCATTTTCTCACCATTAAGGATGTCACTAAAAATATGTTAACTCCAAAGTCTTATTTTTATATTATGAGAGGTCAAGTCAGACGTTTTAGTGAAGTCAGCGATACAACACCTCTCTCTGGTGGCCCTGCCATGCTGTTGCATCTATGCACTCACTTGGCTATGACGTCTTACTGAAATATACTGAAAGGCAGTTTGTTTGGTACCCTGATGGCAAACATCCATGGGCTGCATTTCCAACTAGAGGCGCAGGATGATATTTTGAAGTGTGAATGCTGACCCTTCTCAAAATGGTACTGGTCTGCATGCAGCTTAGTAGTTCTTATTATCTTAATACATTTGTATCATGGCTCTCTGGAGTGGTACCATGTTTAATGCCAGTTGGACATGCAAGTAAGAAACTGACTGTACTCTGTACACATGACAATACGACGATTACAACTACTTTGCACTTACAATGACTCAAAGCAAATTCCTTCATGTAATGTTACTGTCAGAGAGATGAAATTATTCCTTGTGGAGAGAACTAAGCATGTCCAAGGCAAAACAAACTTGTCTGAATCAGTTCCACCACAAGTGTGAATTATCCTGTAAAGTGAGAAATTGCATATTAACTAAAACCCAGTAGAGGCCACGCTAGATACATTTTTCAAAGCTTTGCACTTCTCTCTAGCTGCTTGGCTTTCAATCATTCAGTTGATATTTTTACTTTTAGCACAATATAAGCACACTAAGTAAGACAAGCTCGACAAGTGTTTTCTTATTCACAATAAATCGTTAACAGTCTGTTCGCTACAGATTTTGGGGTCCAATGCCAAGTACAAACTTAAAAAATATCTATGAACCGGCATCGCCCCATAAAAACCACTCACATTCTGGGTTGGTGCAATGGCCACCTTGACTTGGTGGCTTTTGTGTAGAATTGGTAAGTCGGTTATTTATACACTTTCTCTAGAGACTTAGATTGTCTACCACATGCTATTGAGTAGACCAGCAACCCTCACACCATGTATATTATGGTATGTTAATTCAAGGGAGCTAGACTGGGCTCAGCCCTCCACTTCAAATGAGTCAGGCTTATTTGTAAAATTCTATGGGGCTTTTATTATAATTGCAATGGTCAATTTTTAATATCTTTGTAAATTTAAATGTAAAAATACAATATAATATGTTTACTGTTGTCACAAGTTTACAATTCTGGTGATTTTTGCATTTCAGTTATGCCATTAGGCAATGAAGTTTTGACCATATCATAAACCAGCCTGCTGCTTTTTAAGGTTTTCGTGTAGGATCACATAAATGTAAAGCGCCTTAGTCAGGTGTTTTCACATCCACATTAAAAGTTCAAACTCACTTGTCACATTCATTGTTATCTTTTTTAAGTCTTTAAAGCAACACAGCATTGCTAGATAAATTCAGTTTTGGAGATCTGCCTAAAACTGGCAATATTAATGTAATACAAGTGAATGCCGCTGCTCTCCAGATTAGACCTGAGGAGCTGCTGACCTGCTACCTCAGCCTGCCCAGCAGATTATGTGTACTGACCACACTAAGTCCTCTCATGCCCCTGTGACCCCAATTTGCACTGACTTTCCAGCCCACAATTCAATCCAGCACTAGGGAAATAATGGAAGGAGTAGAATTCATTGCTGTTCATAAAAATGGAAGCAAACAGCCTTCTGATCTCTGAAAAGTGTGTGTTATTTAGCTGAGTAGCAGATTAGAGCAGAAAAAAAGGTTTGCAGAAAAATATCTGTAAGGATCACACCAAATATTACAAAAAAGGCGAATGAGACTGCAGAGAGTTTCTTCAAACAAAGAATCTTGAACACAACAGTAATGGACTTCAAGAAATGGCAGCTTCCTTTCAGTCAGACCTTCATTACATTCAACAGCCTGCTTTTTTTTTTTTTTTTCATAATCCCACCGACAGTCCAGTCTCACTGTGATATCAAAATGCTATGGACTCCCCTAAATAGCATGGTATAATTTTCACCCTGCTTTCACACATCCATCCATTTTCCAACCCACTGAATCCGAACACAGGGGTCTGCTGGAGCCAATCCCAGGGAACAAGGCAGAAATCAATCCTGGGCAGGGTGCCAACCCACCACAGGACACACACAAACCACACACTAGGGCCAATTTAGAATCGCCAATCCACCTAACCTGCATGTCTTTGGACTGTGGGAGGAAACCCACGCAGACACGGGGAGAACATGCAAACTCCACGCAGGGAGGACCTGGGAAGTGAACCCGGGTCTCCTAACTGCAAGGCAGCAGCACTACCACTGTGCCACCCTTTCAAACATTTATATACAAATAATGAATGGTCTGCAGTGGTTTTACATCCCATACAGTATTAGTTCTGCCATATTTCTGTTACTGCCGGGCTAGGCTCCTACTCCTCACCACCTGAATAGATGGATGGTTTAGGTCACCTGCAAAGCTCCCAGTTACTATGTTCATGTTAGAAAAATAAAATGATTACACTAATTATGTATTATCATTTTTACAATGACAGGTTTGGGGGGAGGACTGCTCATTTCCCTGCAGATGCCCCTCAGTACATCCGATTTGCCCTTTGGGTACCAGCCTGATCCTGGATGGATGTGGATGCTGCAAAGTTTGTGCAAAGCAAGTCGGAGAGCCCTGCAGTTTTCTGGAGCCATGCGACCAACACAAGGGCTTGTATTGCGATTACTCCATCCTGAGCGATAAAGAGACTGGAGTTTGTATGGGTGAGTACTTCAACCCTGACCACCACCACTTCAGTCGACGTGAACCTCTCTTTAGCAGTATATCTCTGGGTGTGAGTTAAATGAAAGACCCTCCAACAAGTAAGAACAAAAACCTTTGTCGTCCACTTCAACTACCGTTTCAAGGGGGCTGTCTCCATTAAAACTAGAAGTCCTGCCTGAAAATATTTGCTGTATCATCTCATACACACAATGTATATACGGTACACTTTACTGTCCATCCATCCCTCCATCCTAATCCATTAAGAGCTGTGTTTAGTGTATTCCCAAATGGGCTTCAAGTGGAGAAGGACAAATAATTTATAATGGCCTTTACTTCACTATTAGCATGTGGACTTATCTTACTCAAGTGGAGAAATCCTAGCCCACCTCTTTTAAGTCAGTGGGTAACAGATGTTATATCCATCCCATGCATCCCTCCATCCATTATCCAACCCGCTATATCCTAACTACAGGGTCACGGTGGTCTGCTGGAGCCAATCCCAGCCAACCCAGGGCGCAAGGCAGGGAACAAATTCCGGGCAGGGCGCCAGCCCACCGCAGCACTTTACTGTTAATGAATTATATTAATTATATTATTAATCATACTATTTTAAGTTGCTTGGTAAAGAACTTTGAGATATACTGTAGAACTTGTTATAAAAGGCAAATATTCTAAAAAAAATGCAGCGGTGCCAAGACAGACTCTTGTATTTACATCAACCAGACAAACCTTACATTCTTTCAGGATAACAATGCCACAGCTTTTGTAAGTAAGTCTAATAGACTCTCCTTCTCTGATTGTTCTTGATTTAATTCATTCATCTGTCTGTTTCCTGAATCAATGAAATATTGCAGAGAGCTGAAACACTTTTTAACTCGGGTCAATATATTTTATTTTTTTTACTTATGGTGCTCTTTTTCAGAACATGAAAAGAATACATATTAAAATAAATACATTAATACTGTATTCAGTACTTCCTGCAATTTCAAAGATCCATAGGGTGGGTCTGATTGATTGTACGTTCTTCATTTGTTTGTGTGGGCTTTCCTTGAACATCTCAAAAAATGTGGGTTAAGTAGTCCTTCTCACAAAATTCAGCAGAAGCCATACAAAGCCAAGAACCATTTCAATATGTCTTACATTGTGTCAGAATGGCGGTTTATAGCAAAGAACAATTACACTTTGACCATTGGTGGTATAAGTATCAAAACTGACTCGCAAGTAAATACATTTACAGCATATAAAAGATAGGACATTTGTCTCTTTTGATGTCTTGGATCCATTTTCATCTCTGTGAATCATCAGGTTGAAATCTGTGAAAAATCGGGTAAAGTTGTTTTTGTTTTGAATTGAACACGGAGGGACACTACCGAGGCTCTTGTGTCCCAATTCTGCTATTGTTTTGGACAAGCAGATGAGAGTTTACCTGTCGATGAAACCTCCTGGAAATAAAAATATGAAGGTGTGAGGAGGGCTAATTAGTGCCACTGAAATGACCCTGTGGGTGTATGCATGACTGAAGCCTATGACGGACTGGCACTTTATGCAGGGTTTGATTTTTACCATGTATCTCATACTTTGGGGAAATGTCCCAGCTCTCAGATTCCTGTATTGGAATAAATGGGTTCAGAAAATGGAAATGGGGTGGAATAATAGTACAGTATAACTGTTAGATTTCTAAGCATGCAAACATCACATAGTGACTGGGCCATGAATAGAATATGAGCCTTTGGTGTCGTGAGGCACAAGCACTGAGCACTGAGCACTGTGCTGCCATGCTTCCCTGTGTGTTCTTTATATAGTTAAATTAAGGAAAAAAGGATGAGTATTAATTGCACACTGAAAAAGCAAACATGGAAAACACAAGAGCTACGGAGCTGTTCAAGCTTCTGTGACATGTATAATTTGTAACATATTCTTATTTGCTCAAGGAGTGAACACACTGAAATGCCTCTTAATTAGAAGAAGCTCCCTTGAAGTTCGGGGCTGTCTGGGGATGTTTGATTTTAACTTGTGACAAAAGAGGGGACTGAACTGACACTTCTTCTTTGATATTTTTTGGATGTTAAAGCCCATGAAGGAGCTACATGTGACCTGGGTGGAGTTATTTACCGTAGTGGAGAGACATTTCAGCCCAGCTGCAAACACCATTGCATATGCATGAACGGGGAAATCGGCTGTGTCCCGACGTGTGCCAACGATATGCAACTGGCCTCGCCCGACTGTCCATTCCCTCGACGTATCAAGATCCCTGGCAAGTGCTGTGAGGACTGGGTGTGTGACCAGAAGCAGCAAGCTGACCAGTATCAGGCCGTCATGGCAGGTTTGTGAGGGTTGCATGGAGTTGTACGTTTATTCACTTTTCTATAGTTGCAGAGATGCAAGCAACAGAACAGGAAGACAAAGGGATGTTTGGCTTTTATATAATGTTTGGGTCCTACATATCAAGTACCTATTGTCATCTGTCTGAAAGAAAGCTATTTTATCCAGGTAGTTCAGCAAGCAAATAAAGGTTCTGCTGCTTAGATAGGTTACCTAGGAAAAAAAATGAATGCCTAAAATTGTATATGTATAATTGGCTGACTATTGTCAATTTCATGTCAGGACTCTGTTTGAAAGTGCACTTTGTTTTCACTATTCAAGTTGGATTAGTGGGTACTCTACACTGCTGTGCCAATAAAATGCTACTCACCCACTTGTCTTTTTATACGATATTCTGCTTTCCCATTAGTGTATCAAGAAGTCCCAGCGTTCAACTCCGAAACAGAAAGTCCACAAGAGAACTGCATCGTTCAGACAACAGAATGGAGTGAGTGTTCCAAGAGCTGTGGCATGGGCATTTCAACCCGTGTCACCAATGACAATGAACAGTGCCAACTGGAAAAGCAAAGCCGCCTCTGCGTGGTTCGCCCCTGTGAAGGCTTTCAAGAGAGGGATATCAAGGTGAGTTTCAGAAACGGACGCATTTTTTAGAAAGTGTGACTTATCAGATTAGTGTTAAGAATTTCTTTTGGAAGAATATTACGTATGGGAGCTTGTTAACCTGGTTAAAAAAAAAAAAATGAACAAAAACAGTAACAACAGCCTTTAGTGCCAACTAAACCTCAGCCACAACTATGAATTCAGTTACGTGTAGCGAATATAGTAAGTGAATGCTCATGAGTGGGCCTAAAGAAAGTCTGGTATTTCAGCAAGGTATGGTTTCTACACTGAAATGGTTCATTTCAAGACGGGCTTCGTGTAATAATTTAGAGGAAGAATCAGGTTCTGAAAATTAATTAATAAAAACAAAATTGCTTGCATTTAGCTAAAAAGGTAAGTATGCCAAATAATTGCAGGGCCCACTCAATCTCACATGCATACACACACATTGGAGGTAATTAATTTTAATCTCCATGTCCTCATAAATAGGGGAGTACCCCAAGGAAATGCCACAGCGACAAAGGGAGAATCACTAACTAACTACAGATCACTACAAATGTGGAAAAAGGAATACATGCAAATAAAAATCCAGCGCAAAGTAACAAAACCAGGTGGAATAAACACTTAGTGATTCTTCAACAACAACAACAACAACATTTATTTCTATCGCACATTTTCATACAAATAATGTAGCTCAAAGTGCTTTTACATGATGAAGAAAGAGAAAAAAGACAAAATAAATAAAAATTAAAATAAGCGAACACTAATTAACATATTAAAAGAGTAAGGTCCAATGGCCAGGGAGGACAGAAAAAACAAAAAAAAAACTCCAGACGGCTGGAGAAAAAAAATAAAATCTGCAGGGATTTCAGGCCACGGGACCACCCAGCCCCCTCTAGGCATTCTGCCTCACATAAATGACCTCAATCAGTCCTCCTTGTATTCAGGGTTCTCATGGAAGGACTTGATGATGACGGTCATGTGGACTTCTGGCCTTTAATCCATCAATGTAGGGACATCACGGTGCTTTGATTAGGTGGTGGGGACGCAGGTCACCACCCCAGAAAACCGGAAAAAGAACAGAAGAGAAAGTAGGGGTTAGTACGGATTTTGGAGCCACCATGAATAATCATGATAATTAATTGAATATACAGAGCATCAGGATTAAACTAAGATGAAGCTTCACATGTATACTTAACAGCTACATTTTGTAATAAGTGTGCCTGATCACTTCTGTGGGGGATTTCTTCCTACATCTCAAAGATATACAGTATATGTTAGGTTACTTAGCAATTCTAATTTGGCCCGGTGTGAGTATGGGGTTGTATATATTACTGGGTTCCTCCATTGAGCCTGCTCTTGTCTGTATTGGCTCCAGCCCCCTTTGACAATTAATTGCATTATTAGGGTCTGAGAATAGTGGTGCTGCTGTTATTAGGATGCGCATACTGCTGTAGTTGTAAGCGCTCCAAATTCATTGTAAATGAATGTAAAATAGTAGGAAAATAATAAGGGACCACTTTTTGTATACAATAAACTGCAATAAATATTAGTGGTTAGCACCTCTGCCTCACAGCTCCCGGCCCTCTGGATTTTTCCCCCCTTCCTAAAGTCAGAATTCTCCGGATAATTGGCTACTCCAAAATGGAGCATATGCGAGTGTGTCCAGCAATGGGGTAGCAATGGACTCCATTCTGCTTTGCGTCTGTTGTAGCCAGGCCCTGTGACCCTGTAATAGACCAAGGAAACCTACAAAGAAACTGGGCGGATGAAAATTTGCCATCTCAGACCATCTTGTTAATTTGCTTTTATTTTTTTTTCTCTGTACTTTTGTTACAGTCCCAATTTTTTTAAATACATTGAGAGCATCTATCCTTCCAGGTCCACATTGGCAGTCTGCAGACTCTTGTTTTCCGGCCCTTTAAAGCCTGAGGACTTTTCTAAGATGCAGATCTCCTCAAATATCTTAGATTGTACTTTCCTCAATTGCCAAAAGATGGCAGTGTGAGCTTTGTTTCAATTCTGCTTTAAATAAATATGTAGCAGAATCATACATCAGTTTTCTATGCTTACTTTTAAAAGTTATTATATTTATATTCTATTTATATTCTCATATTGTTACAGCTACATGTCACCCTCTTCCTTATAAGTATCCATCCATTTTCTTAACCTGCTAATCCAGGGTAAGGTTTCTGGACAGTTGGAGCCTATCCCAGCAAGCATTGGGTACAAGGCAGGAATCACATCTGGATAGAGTAGCAGACCATCACAAGGTGAACACACACACACACATGAGGGCCAAACTAGCAATGGCAAACCACCTATCCTGCTTATCTCTGGACTGTGAGAGGGAAATTAGACACACAGACAAGGGGAGAACATGCAAACTCCATGCAGGGAACACCCGGGATGCAAACATCGGTCTCCTAACTGCAAAGCAGCAGTGCTACCAATGTGTTGCCCCATTCCTATTTATGAATTGTAAAAGATTATTTTTTTATTAGATTAGTAGATTTTTAATATGGTATCTTCATCTTATAAACATAACTAAGTAGTTGTATTATGGAGTTAGTGGAGAGCTTCATTGGTGTGACTGCTTAAGCATGCCTCTGCAAAAGGAAAGGTTATTTCCACTCTTAAAAAATAAAAAATACAGAGACACAACATTCAGGTGTAAAACATTCAGAAGTATTTTTTTTTACATTTCCTTACTTTTTCATTGTTAAGATAAGCTATTTTCTCCTTTTTATTATGATCTCTGTGATTTTTCTCATTCACATATCCATCACCTGAAGCCACTGTTTCTGTAATCTTATGGAGACTCGGCTCATCTGGGGTGGCATGGAATGCAAAGTAAGAACAAACTGCATCTGAATGATAAAGCAGTTGGGAATACATGGCAAGTAAAATTAATAACATTGGTAAAGTTAGACTTCCTTCATCTCCACATTCAGCAGATGGCATCCTTCCTCCTGTGCCACACACCGCCTCAAATGAAGCTTTGCCAAGGGTTAGTTACTGCCTGAACACACACATTCAATCTAACCATCACGCCTGTTTACAATTCCTATCCTAAAGTAAAACCGGGGAGCAACTCAGATACAACTTTTGCCTTAATGCCTTGAATTTTACGTTTTTGTTTTTTTGTGTCTATTCTGTATTGCAGAAAGGAAAAAAGTGTGTGCGTACTCCTAAGACCACCAAGGCTATGAGATTTGAGCTTTCCGGCTGCACCAGCACACGTACGTACAAACCCAAATTTTGTGGAGTGTGCACTGATGGCCGCTGTTGCACTCCACACACAACGGGTACCATGGAGGTGGAATTCAGGTGCCCAGAAGGGGACAAGTTCCACCGAAAAATGATGTTTATCAGGACCTGCTCCTGCCATCACAACTGTCCCCAGGACAACGATATATTCTTGTCCACAAACCATCGAAGGATGTTTGATGATTATGACAATGACAACTGAATCATTCAATCGAGTTACCAGATACAGGACTTCAAACTTTTTACCATGAGACCATGAAGAGCACTGAAAATGACAATTAAAAGACGGAGTTCCTATTTAGGAGATTTGATTTAAATAGTAGGCCTGCTGTACCAAAAATATACCCAGGTAGGGAGCTGGCATGATCCTTTGGCTTTAGAGCAAAGCTAAAACAGGCATTTGCAGTATTGATTTGCATACATTAAGAACTTTGCTAAGCTGGCAGCTCAGAAAAAAAAAAACTTAGCTGTTTTATTTCTACCGAAAACAACGATGGTGGCATCTTTGGACAAAACCTGACATGCGGCACAAATATAAGCATCCCAAAATTCAAATACAAGGACTGGCGTCAGTCTGCAGTTTTTGCTTATGTATGTAGTAAAGTGTATTGTTTATAGAAAGTGTGAAAGAAGTCAGCTGTGCGGTCGTCCTTTGTGTTTGGTCTGATGTGTTTTGACACCCCTTATTTGTGGTGGGATTTGAATGAAATGCCCTCCATTGTTCAATGGATTGTACTCGAGCAGTGGAATCTTTTTATTTTTTTATTTTAGTAGTTGAGTCAGCAGAAGGGCTACTATGCTCCACAGAAATAGGATACAAAATGTCTCCCTAATCGCCTCCAAGTCCGAATTCAAATGAATTCGCAAAGTAATTCGCACTGAAAGTTTCCTACTAGCAGCATTTTAAAGTAGCATTTCCTTGACTGTGATGATCTGCGATTTAACATAATCCTCCAATCAGCCAACGGTTCATCTCAGACAGACGCAGCAGCGATCCAATCAATACCCTCCTTTAGAAGCAGGTGCACACAGCTGGGTTTCATCTTGTTGATGTGAGTGGAAGACGGCTGACATGCTGATGCAGCTGCGAGTTAGAAGGCACTTTGTGGACTGCTGCATAATTTTGTTACTAAACCATCTGGTGCTCCTGCTGATCGAGTCACTGCACCATCTTCCAGTTTCACTTTACACGTCACTGTATCGCCTCGGGTCCTGAATTCCATTTGTAAACGTCCTCCTGATTTCTCAGAAGAAATAATGAAATGAAATCTGTGCTTGCTTGACTTCCACGAGTGAACTATTCAGCGTGGCCACACCGGGATGGTAGCCTTAAAAATATTTGTCAACAACACATTTAACATGTGGCTTTATTAAATGTAGCATTGGCTAGGAAGATTAATCTCGGATATAAAACATTTGTGTAAATTGTGTAAATAGCTTGATGTATAGTTTTGTACTATAATTTATATTACCTATGTAATGTGGTACTGTAATCCATTTGTTTTACTGAAAATGCCCCGTTTGTGCATTGCAAAAGGAGTAAGCAAAAACGTGTTGCACTTTAGTTGATTCAATAAAGTTTTATATTTTTATATAAATTGCATTGTTTTATTTTTCCAACTTTTATATCTCTCCTTTTCTTCTTAATTTGAAATACCTAAGTAACCATAATACATTGTGCCACACAGCTTGGGGTGTAGAGCTTCAGTCGTTTAGCTGTTTTCATTTCAGTAGGCCATTCATTTCTTTTCTTTAATGTCAAAGTGAAAACAGATCTCTGCCGAGTGGTCTAAATTAATTACAAATACAAAACACAAAATAACTGATTGTGTGAGTATCCCCCCACCTCCCCGTCCAACATCTTATTCAAGAAAGAAACGTTGGTTTACACCCAAACGACTTATATAAAATAAAAGACTATTATATTATATCCTGCTTCTCCTTTATACCCTTGAGTTGAGCCACCACCCCTGAAATTTCTGTGCATATAACAACTGTCCATTCTCGTTGTTCATAGGACATCTGCTCATTTCTTAGTCATCCCTTAGTCATCCTTCAGTACATTTTGTATATGACATCAACCTTTCTTCTGGTACATTCTTTATTTACTTGAACATCTCAGGGTACATTTTGTTGTTCACTTGACCTTCATCTGCTTTCCTGGTGCGCCTGAACAGGTTTCTGACATTTATTAACTCTTTATGCTATTCCTTTAAGATGAACGCTATGTTACCCTAAAATTATTCTTCCACACTAGTCAGTATTTTGGCGATGCAACTTTGGCAGCCATGACAGCCTTCAGTCAGTGTGCTCAGGTTTCTCACTATCAGCTTTGCACATCTGCACACTGCCATTTCTTCTCATTCTTCTTTACAAAACTGTTCAGGCTCTGTCACGTCGCATTTCAAAACATTAATGTTGTCGTTTATAAGCCATTCCTGTATCCTGCTCAGGGTTGTTGTCTTACTGGAAAACAACAAGGCACGGGTTTCTCTCAGACTACATCAAGTTTTCCTCCAGGATTTTCCAGTATTTATCTTCATTCATTTTACCTTCACAAGCTTCCAACATGCTTCACAGAGGGAATGGTGTCTTTTTGATAATATGCAGTATTCTGGCTTATGCCAAACATGGCATTGAGTCTGGTGACCAGAAAATGCATTTTTGGTCTCCTGAGACCATAGAACCAGGAGAGTTTCCGAGATACCTACTAGCGGACTCTACCTGAGATGTCATCTGTGTTTTTTCTCTTTGTTGTTCTCCCATAAAGCTGTGACTGGTTAAGCACCAGTGCAGCAGTTGTTGTCTGCAGAGTCTCTCCTGCCTGAGCTACAGCAGCTTGTAATTCCTTCTCATTGGTCTTTTGTTGGTCTCACTCACTCTTCATCTTCTTGCACAATCACTCAGTTTTGGTGGACGGCCTGCTCTAGGCAGAGTTCCAGATATGCCATACCATTTTCGTTTCATAATATCTGGACTCCAACGATATGCAGTAACTTGAATATTTTCTTGTCTCCATTAGCTGACTTTCAGTCATCTTTCCACTGTGCTGTTCTTTTGTCTTCATTTTATAGGGAAGACCACCATACTGGCACACCACAAGTTGGCCTTTACACATACAGGTGACCTCTATTGAACTAATTCAGAGACTTCTAAAACCAATTGGTTATACCAGTGAGGATATTAATGGGGGTGAATACTTATGAGATCAAATATTTTATTTCATATTTGTAATTGATTTAGTTCACTTTGTAGAGATTTGTTTTCACTTTGACATTAAAGAGTCATTTTCTGTTGATAAGTGTTAAAAACGGCAAAAATTAAAAATTAAATTTACTGTAGTTCAGTCTTGTATAACAATAAAATGTGAAAACCTATGAGGGGATGAATATTTTATAGGTGCTGTTATTGTAAAGATAGAGAAAAAGGTTTGAGAATTCAACCCAATCATATCTGATTTATACCTATATGATACCCACAAGGCCAACAGAAATCTGTTTGCTTATGTTAGTTTTCAAGGACTTTTTAAAATGTAGCATTCAACTATTAATCTCAACATTTTAATATATATATTATTATTTTCCTGCGGTGGGTTGGCACCCTGCCCGGGATTGGTTCCTGCCTTGTGCCCTGTGTTGGCTGGGATTGGCTCCAGCAGACCCCCGTGACCCTGTGTTCGGATTCAGCAGGTTGGACAATGGATGGATGGATATTATTATTTTGTATTATTATTATGTAAGAGAGGACAGAGCCGACTATATTTCCTTAGAAGACTGGCGTCCTTCAACATCTGCAATAAGATGCTGCAGATGTTCTATCAGATGGTTGTGGCGAGTGCCCTTTTCTATGCGGTGGTGTGCTGTGGAGGCAGCATAAAGAAGAAGGATGCCTCACGCCTGGACAAACTTGTGAGGAAGGCAGGCTCTATTTTGGAGCTGGAGAGTTCGACATCCATGGCAGAGCGACGGGCGCTAAGCAGGCTCCTGTCAATCATGGAGAATCCACTGCATCCACTGAACAGGATCATCTCTAGAGGAGCAGCTTCAGTGACAAACTGCTGTCACCGTCCTGCTCCACTGACAGACTGAGGAGATCGTTCCTCCCCCACACTATGTGACTCTTCAATTCCACCCGGCGGGGTAAACGTTAACATTATACAAAGTTATTGTCTGTTTTACCTGCATTTTTATCACTCTTTAATTTAATATTGTTTTTTGTATCAGTATGCCGCTGCTGGAGTATGTGAATTTCCTCTTGGAATTAATAAAGTATCTATCCATCTATTATTATTCATTATTTTTATTTTGTATTATTATTATTACTATTAGTATTAGGGACGGACTGACATTCATTTCAGTGGATAAAAGTAAAGTTGTTCACTCTAAGAGTCTGCAGCTTACAGGTCACATCTGATTATAAAAGGTCTGGAAAATTAAAGGTCGGTAAAAAAACACAAACCAGGATTTATTATTATGGGTAGATCGATTCATTGGTTTTAGAAATTAAGATTGAATCGAAGTGCATGTATTCTCTCCATCTTATCCATTTATATTGAATAGTGGGAGACATCAAGGCAGTGCAAGTGAAGTGAATGTGCCCATTGACCATCAACCCAGTGAGCCTGGCAGACAGCTAACATCATGTTGGCATCAGTATGGCATTCAGCCCCAAAAACAAGAAGATCTTGAAAATTTGCTCCACAGGATTAGTCAAAGAGTGCACTGAAAAGACGAACCCATTGGTCTTTCAATTATTGGATTAATCTTCAGATGTCTTCTGCCAGTTTAAGAGTCAGTATAACCTGCAGAGTACTGGCACCAGCGTGTAAGTGAATATGCCAATGTCTCAGTCAATGTGCCAGCTACACCTGCTTGGGAATCAGTGTGTCGACTGGCAGGCCAACAGGATTTCCATTAGTACAAACATACCATCTGCTGGGCTTTGACAAACTGCACCAATCACCTTGCTTTATAGAGCAGCTTTCATAGTGCCCACCATCACTAAGCACATCACTAAGCAAATGTGGCTTTAGAGCAGAGAGAGTGGCCATGTCAGGAGGGCAAAACCTCAGAAAATGCATGAGTAGCACAGAGGGGCCACATGAATATCCAACTCTCTAAAGGTTTGGGAATACTTGGAATGAAGGAGCCATCCCTATAGACAGGGATTCCAGAGAGATGGTGCTTGTAGGGTGTGGAGCTTTTATATATGCTACCAGGCAAAAGTTTTAGAACACTTCAGTTTTTCCAGTTTTTCTTCAAATGCAATCACTTGAAATGCAATGAATGACCTAAAATGGTGAAAAGGTAAGCAGCAAACTGACAGCGGTTTAAATTTAAAGTTTAGGTTAGCAAAAGCTGAAAAAAAGGAAATTTCGGAAAATTACAAATCGGTCTTCTTCAGGGAACAGCCAATAGGTTATGACCTACATATTTGCTGTAGAAATTAAGGGAAATTCAGCTTTGTAATTTGAAGCAGGCAATTTGCACAGGGGTCCGTCCCGTCTTCTGTTGATTACTTAAAAACCCTCAGTCTGTCTTAAAGCAGAGTGGGAACAGACTGTGTTACTACACCCATTCGAAAGACACAGGGCGTTATTACCCTCAGAAGTGTAAGCCTTTCATTTATAGAAACTGCAAAAAACATGTCCAAGTATCATTGAGTACGGTGGTGTGCAACACAATCCAAAGGCTATTGGAAAACAGAAGAAACTCTGATTGGAAGAGATCTGGAGAACGCAAAGCCACAAGCCAATCAGAAGACAAGTTTCTGAAGGTCCCCAGCTTGCACGATAGGCGCCTCACAGCACAACAGCTTCATGCGCAGCTTAACAGTGCAGGTCGATAAAAGCAAGTGTCAGTTTCTGCTGTGAACAGGAGACTTTGTCCAGACTGCAGTCGTCCACCGTCCACATTTCAAGGCCCTATTTTGCTCTTTAAGAAATGGCTTTCTTTCTGCCACTCGCCCTGTTAAACCTGCAGAAGAAGTTTCTCAGTTTTAGTTTTTGTAGCTCCTCACACTGAATTAATTTGTTTCAGTTAATATTGTAATGCATAAAGTACAAATTAAGTTATATTAGGCAGCAATAAACATTATCACTAACGGTCTCTATCTACCTTGACAGAGCCTGAGAGGACCTGCAGAGAAGAAGGGCAAAGAAGCACCAAATGCAGGTGTGTGAAGCTTGTCATGTCAGACCCGTGAAGACTCCAGGCTGGAGTTGCTGTCTAAGGGACTTCAGCTAAGTACTGAGTGAAGGGTCTAAGTGCTCCTGTCAATAGGATATTTCAGTGTTTTATTTTTATTCATTTGGAAAAAACTCTAAAATCCTGTTTTTGTTTTTCATTCTGTGGTATTTAGTTTTGTTATATGTGTGGAAAAATGAATTTAAATGATTTTAGCACAAAGCTGTAACATAACAAAATGTGAAAAAATGGAAGGGTCCTAAATACTTAGTAAAGGCACAGCAGAAGATGAAGACACTACATTATTGCCATGTTTTTGCAAATAATGTTGCATTCACTTGTAGTAATGAAATGCATTTCATTTGTCATTCCAACAGATGGCACATTACAAACATTTATAGTAACAAAATGCATTTCTACAAATGTTTGTGAAGTGCATTCTGCTGGAATGACAAAGACATAGCAGCTGGACGGACACACAGACACTTACCCTGTTATTAAGTGAATTGTTCACGTTGTTCTTGTGACATTCTTGCCATTTTTGTAAATTTGTTTTCATGCACGCTGCCATTTTGTGTTTCCGGATTTCATGGGTGTCGCCATTTGCTGTGGCTGGGCTATGATGCTGCATAGATGCTACAATGCTCCAGAAACTTCCGAAAAATGCCCATTAGAAGGGAAAACCATGAAACCCAGCTAGTGACGAGGGCAAACACAGAATCTGTATAAATAAAAAGATTTATCTGTAACAACAAGAAGCTCCATGAAGCAGAAAAGGCAGAAAGGAATTGGCTGAAAAAGGCAGAAGTAATCCAAGGTACAAACACATTCCCAATATGAAATCTAAACAGTGGTCAAAAACAGAGCAAAGAGGTCAAAAAAAATCCAATAACTCACAAAAGCAAAAAAGCACAGATAGATTCTCAAAGAAACTCTTACCAGCTCCGAAGTACGTTCAAATGAACCTTAAGGGACTGTGAGATGCCCCGCCTTTATAGGGCTGAGGGCAGTCCCTTGCAGTGAAGGGCAGATGGCTCCGCCTCTTGGGGAACCGCCCACAAAACTCAAGGCACATAACACAGACGTCGGGTATACAACAAATAATAAATAAAAGTAACAACAAAGATATAAAACAAAAATTTGATCTTTAATAGGCATGTGATGCACAAGCCACATGACCCATGACATACTATATAAGATGCTCTCTTATTTGAAGATGTATCAGTCAATTTTCTGTTTGAGTTCTGGTTTTGTTAAAATTGCTACAAATTTAGGTTGCCAATCTCTGTCTTCAGCTTCTGCTGTATTTTTTGCTCTCTGAGTGTTTGCTTGAAGAGCTGCAGTCACACTGACATGGCACACCACTCCTTGGCAGCTGCTGTTTATCCATCCTGGTGTTCACAACTGCCAGCATAGATTGCAGTGTCAGGTCCTAGATGGCCCTCATCTATGCCCACTGCTGCCCAAGTGCTGTATCTGCACTTGGAATCCACTTACAGCACTCACCGGTCTGGTTCAAAAAATTCAAAAGCATTTGACCGTTTACACGTCTCACTTATTTAGCACCGCACCTTTGTACTCTCCCACAAACTGTATTAACCTGATAAATGAACATCCCGTTTCCAAATACTACTATCTGCTTGTGACGTTTAAAATAAAAAACAGGACATGCCAACAGTTTATTCCTACTGGAAGCACTTGCAGCATTCCTGTGTTTTGTGCTTGCTGAGCAGTTTTTAAAAATGAAATTCTACATCCTTTATATTTCCCATTATACTCATATCATGTTTGTTTCAACGATTAAAAACGGCATTGTAGTCACTATTTAGAGAAAGAACAACACCAGACAGAGGAACTGATTCCCCTTATTTGTGTAATATCTTCATTACTGGTCCAGTAATCAGCAGTACTAAGGCGTTGTACTGCATTAGCCATTATGGATGTAGTGACTTCTTGTGTGTTTACTTTAAATGTCTTGCCTGGTTTTTGACTTCTTGCCTTTTATTTGGCTTTGAATTTTGCCTCTTGTCTGGGCTTCAGTTGCTTCATTCATTTTTATTTTGTTTTGTTTTGCCTTTTTCTCATATCTCCCAGCTACTCAAGAAACTAGTTATCTGTTTTTTGTGCCCGTCAGGACAAACATGGCCAAAATGTCACAATAACACACAAAGTAAACACTCTTTGTCTCTCCTTCTGCCCTCCAGCTGAGTTTTGCCCACTGCCTCCTGTCTCTGACTTCCCGAGGTATGGCTGCGAGCTTCTTTTGAGCCAGATCTGGGAATGCTTCCGGTGTGTGACAGATAGGGGGTGCTGTCATCCCCTTGAACCCTCAGATCAGATGTCAGACACCAGGTAAAAGTCCAATAATTAAATTTATTTGAACTATACAGTGCACAAAGCACCCTCCACTCCACAATACTCATAAATCAATAATCAATAACAATAACAATAAATCCTCCACTCTCCCAGACGCGTTGTCACCCTTCCTTCCGGCTCAGCTCATCCGTCTGGGATTTCCCAGAGTCCTTTATAGTCCATGACCCGGAAGTGCGTCTGAGTCCTCAGTCCATGTGATTATCTAGCACTTCCGGGTCAGGTAAAAACTCCTCTTCTTCAACCAGGAAGCACGTCATTTCCTTTGTCCATGTGACTGGGACGTACTTCCGGGCTGTAGGGAAAATACAAGTCTCTGGGCCTCCCTGCAGCGTCCCCTGGCAGCCCCGACGTTATCCAGCAGGGCTGTACAGGAAAACTCCAATGTCCATGATGCCCTGCTGGAATTCGGGGCGCCTCCATGCTGTAGGAAGGGCTCCATGTCCGGCCATATATCACAGGTGTCACAGCCGTGGTCATCCAGAGCACTTCCATGTTGTTCCCACTGCAGTGCCCTCTTGTGGCACCCAAGGACCCCGACGGGCTGCTCCTCTACACTCCAACTTTCATGCAACCTCCGGCGCAACACTTCCTTTAGATTTTCTAGCGTTTTTTCAGGTTTTATACTTTTGGATGGCTTGTCAGTCTTTTTCTATGGATAGTGTTTGGATTTCTTACTGATTACAGATTTTTCTTTCGTAAACTAATTATTTTACATATTTAATATTAAATGCTCTGCACCTTAAATTCTATTGATAATATAATTAGAGGGTTTTATAAAGTATTTATTCCTTTGTATTTGCCACTTGCTATTTGGTTTCAATTTTCAGATACTGTAGCTGCTTTGTTTTGTTATTTATTACTCATTTTTTAATTCTTGTGTTTACTGTTTCTTGATTAAATTCTATGTTTACATTTTCCTTCCTATTGTTAGGATTTTGAATAACAATTCCAAAAACTGGACTTGGAGTCAACAGTTTTAATCGTGACTAAATAGACATTGTGAAACCATATAGCAAAACAGGAGGCATGAGGACTCTAAAGACTTCGACTTTCATCCTTGGACCTTCGTCCTTTTGCAAAGATATCGGGAGCGCCACAAGCCCCTTTTCCAGCAACCTCGTGACCCCCCATGCTCTCCCAATCCATCTACTGACTTCATAGGAAGAGTCAGCAGAGACATGAATGCTGATTCCGTGGTAAATAAACCTCTCAACAAGGATGATGCTCTCTCTGCAGACGGACACACTGCTGACGGCTGTGCCTAAGAGGTCATTAAAGGCCTGGATCTTGGTTTTTATCAGGACACTCGCAAGCCCAGACACTCAGACTCTTCACTCAGTCTCTCGAGAGCCCAATCAGAGTCTCCATTGACTCCGCGAAGATCACAGCATCCTCAGCAAAGTCAAGATCAGCGAATCTTTCTTTGTCAACAGAAAACCCACAACTGCTGGACCCCACAACCCTGCCCAACACCCAGTCCATACAAGCATTGAACAAAGTAGGAGCGAAAACACACCCCTGATGAACCCCAGAATCAACTGGGAAGAATGCAGAGGTTCTGCCTCCACTCCAATAAATTGTATTTAAAGAAAATAAAATGCAACTCGGATTAAACACCAGTCTGTAAGTCATTTCGTCTTTGCTTTGCACAAATCTTTTCATAGTATATGCAATTATAAAGCATCTAACAATACATTAAGAAAACAGTACATTGCATATGTGCTTAATACAAAATGAACATTCCAGTCTATATGACATGTACAGGTATAAGGTTGAATGGGCAATTATGCACCACAGAATAATTCCATTGAACAGTGTTTCTTCAAAATGCAATAGAGAAAATTTGGGGTTTCAGAGTATATTTGAACTTTTGGATTAAGTGAGCTTCATACAGTAGATTAATTATAGATATGAGGTCCAGTGAATGGATACCCAGAAGCTGAAAAAGCTTTCACATAAGGAAAATGGACACATGTGAAGAAAGGCATTGGAGTAGTCAGTTGAGGTAGTGAGCAATAATGGAAAATGCAAAAGCTTTGTAAATGAATTTGACGGCCTTGAAAATAAGTCTGGAATTAACAGCAAGACAGCATGGTCTGGGACTTGATGGTTTTATGAAGTTTTATAATATGTATTGCTTTTGTCTTATGCCCAGTGCTTGCTGGGATAGGTTTCAACTTCCCTGCGTCCCTGATGAGGATAAGTGGGTTTGGATAATGGATGGATGGACTGTATGTCAAGATGCACAAGAGCAGCATCATGAACCAAATGAAGTCTTATCACAGATCATTCAGGACAGAAAAGTAAGCCAAGTAATGACAGAGGTGCTGACAGTGAGCTTTAGAAAGTTTAAGAGAATGCTTAAAGACCAGCCATTCTGAGCATACAAAGTATAGTTTATGCTGGGTTGATCAACTGTAGTCAACTCATAACATAAACCTAAGAACAAAGTTAATCAACTAAAGTTCATCTTTATTAAATGTATTACATATACACAGAAGGAGTGAGGTCATTTGCAATATAACCCATGCCTGTCATCTGAGGGGCATGTCCAGCGGCAGTATTCCCTTCTGGTTTCATGCATGGGTAACTGGCACTACAGAAAAAGACAGAAGTCTTTTTTTTTTGTCATCTGAGTGTTGGTCAAATCATAACAAAGATTGCTTTTGGCGGACCAGGAAATACGAAATTATCTTCTGCGATTTGTACAGCAGGATGGAAACTTGAAAAAAAATAAGCAGGTATTTTGCTTTAATAATAAGTTACTTACTGTGGTGGGCTGGCGCCCTGCCTGGGGTTTGTTTCCTGCCTTGTGCCCTGTGTTGGCTGGGATTGGCTCCAGCAGACCCCTGTGACCCTGTAGTTAGGATATAGCGGGTTGGATAATGGATGGATAATAAGTTACTTAGTTGACGAAATTGTGTTTTTTGTTTTACATAGGTGCTGAAGTAAACATCGAAGATGCTTTGCTACATGTAGACACTGCAGGGGTTACTTGAAATTGTGAACCATGTGTTCATCTTCTTGATGATATTCCCTGGTGGCTAATCAGAGTATATGCATTGTTGGAAACCCTGAGCATCTTCAGCAGCTACCTCAGGGTCACAAGCGTTTTGCCCCTTAACCTGTATGCTTTGCTTGAGCCAGGCAACGATGGATAAGTTAGCCCTTGCTTGCAAACAGGTTCCAACCTCGAGCTCTTGTCAGCCACAAACATCTTGAGCTGGTCTCAGCTGCAATGGCTATCTCCCCTGTGGCTTTCTTCAGGGATTTAGGTTCCAAACTAATCTTCTGTAAAAAATACCAAACTGATGTTGCCAGGACGTCACGGCAGCTGACGTCCATGGTGAATAACATTGCGTGCCATCCTTTGGCTAGAGCTTCATCGATCAAATCCTGGTACTTGGCCTTCTTGATTTAGTGAGAAATGGCTAGCCTGTCCTCCCAGGGTACTGTTAGTTTGACCACCACGATAGTTTTCATACTTCTGGATAGAACAATGTTTGGGGTGAGGTTACTGCCACCTTTTCTGGAAAAATAAGTTTCTTCTTCAAGTTGACCTGCATTTCCTAGCCTGAAGCTTGATTCAAGATGGAGGGTGGGTTGTTGGCAGCTGTCCTTGCCTTTGAAAATGGATACTCATGGGTGGTGCTGCCTGCTGTTTATTGGCTCTGACCCGCTGTAGACCCATCTACTTAGCGATCTCTGTAAGAACTTTGTCAAGCTTCCGCCTGTTTCAGCCTTCTCCCAGTACTTTGTGGCATCCAGTCAAAATATGATTCAGGGTACAAAGAGTTGTTCCACACTGCTTGCAGGATGGGCCTTCTTCTTTGCCCCAGATCTTTAGGTTGCTTTAGGGTTGGCAAGAGGTCAGCCAACACATGAAGAAGGAAGGTGAACTTGCCCTGGTCAGTGCCACATAGTTCCTAACAGGATAAGGATTCTTGAGTGCCTGTTCCCACTGCTTTCATTTCCACTGGCATGCAAGCTCAACCGCTGTTATGCGGCAGTCTTCTTCTACTACCTCTCTGACCCTTTGCCCCACCAGTTCTCTCTTGCCTTTGGCACTGGCCATGCTCCATTTCTTAACTGAATAATTACCAAGTCTTGGCCATCCTTAACAAACCACCCCAACAATCTCCTGATCTTTCAAGTATATTTCAGCCTCTCTCACTGCTTCCTGAATCTTCCACTTCTTGCTACACTTGTTGTTCTTGGTGGCATATCTGACTTTCTCTTCCCCTGACAGAAGCAGTGTGCTGACTGCTTTTGTCTTGGTGGCTTTGAATTCCTCCACCACAGAAGAGACAAGTAAGCAGAGCTAAGAGGTCTTACTGTACAGGTAGATCGAGCTGAAAATTGGGTGAACACCCAACTTTTTCCTCACAAACTTGCTGCACAGTCTTTCCATTGCTTCCACTTGAGTCATGAAGAAGTGATACAACAGAAATGGCCATTGAATTCTGGGTATGATGCCTGCCATATTGAAAGCAGCACACCTTAAACCTCCCTAGTGGTTGGTTGTCATCAATTGCCTTGAGCAAAATGTTTAATTGGGCAATAGTGTCTTTGAGATTGCCACTGTGCCTCAACATGCTACCATAGCTCTTTCCTAAACATCATATCCCTTGTTCTTGAATTACTGGAATCTCAGCTCCTTGAATGCTGAAGATGCACTTTGACAGCGTTCCTTTCAGAATACTCAGGATCCTAGATTTTTCTGGGTTGAATTGCATTAGTGACCATTTTTTTCAGTACACTAAGTATCCACTATGTTCCTTGTAAAGAGGAAGTGAACACCATTATATCATCCCTGAAGGCTCTGCAGACAGGATGTCTTAACCATCATCTGCTTTAGGTCCTTTACATTGTGCTCCTCCTGCCTTCAATAATAAATTCATGGCTGCTACAAATAGGACCACTGATATTGTGCATCCTGCCATAATGCTCTTCTCAAGCATCTGCCATTTGGAGGCAAAGTTGCCCACAGTGAACCTCATTTTTAGCAAATCCATGTGTGACATCACAAGCATGATTACTTCTGATAGTACTTGGTAGTGCTCCAGTGTGACCTGGATTGGCTGGTGAGAAATGCTTGGGTAAGCTTTGGTGAGATCTAACCATACAACTAAGAGTGTGCTATTATTGCTCTTAGCATCCTTGATGATCTGACACCCTGGAACTCCTCTTTTTTGGACACTTAGGTCAATATAGTCATTGACAAGAAGATAAGATGTTTAGCCTTTCTGCAGTGATAGACCAGAATATTTTCCCTTTAATGTCCAACCATGATATCTCATGGAACTGTTCAAGTCTTGATTAATTTAGTTCTTTAGAAACAAAGCAGCCCTCAGCTAGTGTCCAGCGGCGGGGTTCCTGGTTCTTTTTCCGGAGTGTCCATAAAAGCTTTCTTCAGTAGCTTTGGACAATTCTTATAGGTCTTATAAGTGGTACCCGATGGACCTGAAGCAGATCTTGCTCGAACTCTTTCCACTACTGCCCTTACTTCATCAAGAGTACAGTCTTCCATGCTGGAAGGGGTGTATGGCTTACATGTTGGCAGTTGGAAAGGACATTCCACCAGTGGGATGTCTCTGCTGGGGTCACCATCTGCTGCTTCCACGCTCTCCTCCACTTCTTACTTGAAACATGTCAGTCTCCTACTCCTAGGCTTACTAAGGAGTTCAGCTGTGAAGAGGAAGGGGTTGTCAAAAAGGCCTTCCTTTGTTGTCACTTGAGTATTCTTAGTTCTTTCAGCAAATCTGTGATATGCCACTGCCACCTATTGGGCCCAGCTGCTGGCTTGACACTTCACTCCAAAGGTATCATGACATGCATGATACACAACCTGCACCATAGTCTTCAGCTTCTCGATTTCAGGATGTTGCCCGGCATGATACTCAAATCTTCATCCAGTTGTGTCCATCTGCAGTCTACTGCTGGTGGAAAATTCAAACATGGGTTTCTTTCCCATAATTTACCATTTTTAGATCCAAAGTCGACAATAATGGCTTTGGGATTCATTGTTTCATTATGACAACTTTTATGATCTGTTAAAATCCAGCAAATATTTTTCCGGAGAATCATTTTGACTGATGATTTGTGACCATGAGTCTGGAAGTTAAGCTCTCTATGACCCTCAGCAAGACATCTAATGTGCTATTGCTGCAATTACAGAAATATAAAAACTGTTGTTCTATCTGACTTGTAAAGTACATTGTAGCATTGTGTGAACAGATTTTGATGATAATTTCCATGCTGACCAGTGACTGTGTAATGCTGGGATGAGAGTGTAAAAAAGGAGTGTAACATCCAGATCATTCAGAATGCGGTGCGGGCAGAGTTATCAGAATTTGAGGGGTGGAGAGTTCAATATATATTAGTCAGTCAGTAGTTGATTTTGGATGTTTTCAAATAAATTAAAACTTAATAAATATACCATATATATATATATATATATATATATATATATATGTGTGTGTGTGTGTGTGTGTGTGTGTGTGTGTGTGTGGTGGAGGAATATATATATATATAGTAGATAGATAGATAGATAGATAATTTGTTTTAATTATGTAGGTTTGTTCCTCTTTAATATATTGATATTACTGTATATTGATTTCATGTAATAGTCTCCAATTTATGACCTACTTTAGAATTTCACCGGAAGATCGTTCTTGACTTAATTTTTGTCTCCAACAGGTTAAATGTTAACCTGTCTCGGTTGACGCCCTCGCTTCTACCAACCTTGACACCTTAAAGTCACGGACAAGAGTTTCACCTATAAATTTAAGGCGTCAAAAGCATCATCCAATCCTAGACGCGGAGGGGCGGGCTCTGCTAACACAGCAGGGTAGATTGCACCTGTCAATCCTATGCTGTGACGTCACAACAAAGCGTGAGCGACCAGAAGAGGAGAGAGGGGGAGAGACACCGAGCGAGCTTCCCTTCACTTCACTCCAAGTGAGCTAGCCGGCTCTTAAAGGGATAAGGCAATTTAAAGACCCTCAGCTGGGTGGAGGTACTGCAGGAGCTGTGGTCAGGTAACAACTTTTGCTTTGGTTGACACTTAATGCTGTTCGCTAGAAAATCTCATAGGACGTTTGATGTCGTATATTAAACATATTGACCTATAGTGTAGTGTACCTCATTTTTATATCAGATATTGGAATTTACTGGAATGAGCTAAATGCTGCAGTGTATAGTTAGATGACATTTAACAACGATTAGGTTTTTGTTTATTTAGATGTATTTTACCTTTCGCCTGTTCGATCTTCTCTTGTGTTTTTTCCGCATTCGTGCTGTTTAAAAGTTTGCGTTGCATTAGCGAGCAGTCCGGCTCCCGCAGAGACACTCCCTCCACAGGTACAACAACTTTTTTTATTACCAAGTATCATTTCCGTGAACTCACTTAGCTTTAGTTCCGAATTGTTCAATGTACATTTAGGATAGGTGTCGGCAGAACTGCGCAGGTGGGTAAAGAGAAAAAAGCGAATCAGCAACCACTCTCCTGTTTCAAAGGTGTTTCCCTGCCCTCATATCCATAGATCAGCACGAGACGTATTGCGTCCGCCGCGTCTTCAGTTGGTAGGGTGCAGCTTCTTACTGCGCTGATAACGAGGGTCTGCGTATTCTGATAAGGCGTCCTGGTGCATCAGTTTCAGTACTCTGCGGTGGGGCAGCAGCAGGAGCTGCTGCTCGGTGGAGGCTCCTCAGATGGAGTGGCGCGTGTGTTTTAAAAAGCAGTCGGCACTGTACCAGAATTACACTGCGGAACTGCGTCTTCTAAAGCCTGCTGTAGGGGGCTTCGGAAGCAGGTCGGCTGTATCCATGTACATATGAACACTGAACATCTGTATTCGTGTTACATGCAAATCACTATGGAGAAAAAAGTTCTGTCACTTGGTGGCGTGCGATTGGTAATTGCATAGCATTTCTGCCTGGAGGTGACAATTTAAGAGAAGACCTATGGACAGTGGAATGCAAATTATTGTTTCACTTCTAAAATTCCACTGCAGTGACGGATACAGGGCAGTGATCGATTTGGTTTGTCTTTATTTACAAAAAGGATTTTCATTTGAAACCGAGGCAGCTCTTGGATTAAGCATATTTGATTTAACCCCGAATGAAAAAAAAGTTTTGCACTGAAAAAAATCTGCCTTCCCTTAAAAAAATGTTTACATTTTTGGTTTACGTTGGTGTAGCGGTGAACGCCGCTGGCTTTCATGTCCACTGTGTGCTTTCCCCCCAGAGGCTGGTTTACCACCACAGGCCCGAGTTTAATGTTATTTGACGACTGCCAGTTCAGCCCCAGTCTGCTGTTATTGACAGCTGCCTCGTCCGGGATTCCTTTCTGCTCTTGGCCCGATGCAGAAGGGATAGACTCCGACCCCTGAACTGGAAGACACGTGTTGGAGAACAGGTCTGCAAAATGAATAACTTAAAAATTGGTTTAACATCTTTAAACATAAATGTAAAGAATACACCAATACATATGAATTGACCTACATATAACTTCTGTAGTTTTTGTCAGTTTTTTTTTTATTTTTTTATCCATAACTTTGTTTGGTGGCCTGTCACTTGTCCACTTTTTCCTGTGCGTCCCCTATGAATCATCACACAGTAGTCTGCCATCATACTAAAATCACTTTGTTCTTGGTACGTTCTTTCCACGTTTTTATATCCTGATGGAATCTTTCACTCACTGCTGCAAGTTTCTCAGGAAAAAACATTCCAAATGCGAAAGCAAAAAGTGAACTTTGAGAGTCATTTTGCAGCCCAATTCCTTAGAATTATCTAATACATTTTTCACATTTTTTTGTAATTTGTATCTTTATTGTTACCTGAAAACTTTGAAATAACTTATTTGAATGATGCCGAGCCTCCCATTCCAGTCGTTCATTTCTCCATCAAATTCTGCATACACAATCGGTTTTCTAATATCCAGTCAGGCCAAAATGCCCTCTTTGGCACAAATACATAAAACAGGCCCCATTTTTTGATAGGATTTTGACAAACTGCTTCGTTAAACCAAGCTTAATATAAAGCGGTGGTGGCAGAGCTTTATCTATCTCCACCCAGCTCCATCTGATGTTTTTGGCACCAAACTGTGGCTTTTTCTAGCTGGCCATTCCTTCAGAACCCAATGGAAATTCTTGGCTTTTCTGTCCACTCACAGTGAAGGCATGGACGTCTCGCAGCTTCACATGAAAATACCTGCTGCTATGACTCATCACTGTCTTCAATTCCAGCTATATTCTGATCTTATTATATTAAAAAAAAACTGCTTTAAATATAGACTTTACGATTATTTTAATATTCAGTTCAAACAAATCATCATTAAGGTAAAATGTTCACATTTAATTATATTTAAAAACAAAGTATACAGTCATATGAAAAAGTTTGGGAACCCCTCTCAGCCTGCATAATAATTTACTTTCAACAAAAAAGATTACAGTGGTATGTCTTTCATTTCCTAGGAACATCTGAGTACTGGGGTGTTTTCCGAACAATGATTTTTAGTGAAGCAGTATTTAGTTGTATGAAATTAAATCAAATGTGAAAAACTGGCTGTGCAAAAATATGGGTCATCTTGTAATTTTGCTGATTTGAATGTATGTAACTGCTCAATACTGATTACTTGCAACACCAAATTGGTTGGATTAGCTCATTAAGCCTTGAACTTCATAGACAGGTGTGTCCAATCATGAGAAAAGGTATTTAAGGTGGTCAATTGCAAGTTGTGCTTTCCTTTGACTCTCCTCTGAAGAGTGACAGCATGGGATCCTAAAGCAACTCTCAAAAGATCTGAAAAAAAAGATTGTTGATTATCATGGTTTAGGGGAAGGCTACAAAAAGCTATCTCGGAGGTTTCAACTGTCAGTGTCAACTGTAAGGAATGTAATTGTAAAATGGAAGGCCACAGGCACAGTTGCTGTTAAACCCAGGTCTGGCAGGCAAAGAAAAATACAGGAGCGGCATATGCGTAGGATTGTGAGAATGGTTAGATAACCCACAGATCACATCCAAAGACCTGCTGCAGATGGTATATCTGTACAGGGTTCTACAGTTCAGCGCAATTTGCACCAAGAACATCTGTATGGCAGGGTGATGAGAAAGAAGCCCTTTCTGCACTCACGCCACCAACCGAGTTGCTTGTTGTATACAAATGCCAGATTCATTTTGGAACAAAGTGCTTTGGACCGATGAGACAAAAATTGAGTTATTTGGTCATAACAAAAAGTGCTTTGCATGGTGGAAGAAGAACACTGCATTCCAAGAAAAACACCTGCTACCTACTCTCAAATTTGGTGGAGGTTCCATCATGCTGTGGGGCTGTGTGGCTAGTTCAGGGACTGGGGCCCTTGTTAAAGTCGAGGGTCGGATGAATTCAACCCAATATCAACAAAGTGGATAATGTTCAAGCATCAGTCACAAAGTTGAAGTTACGCAGGGGTAGGATATTCCAACAAGACAATGACCCAAAACACAGTTTGAAATCTACAAAGGCATTCGTGCAGAGGGAGAAGTACAATGTTCTGGAATGGCCGTCAGTCCCCTGACTTGAATATCATCGAAAATCTATGGGATGATTTGAAGCAGGCTGTCCATGCTCGACAGCCATCAAATTTAACTGAACTGGAGAGATTTTGTATGGAAGAATGGTCAAAAATACTTCCATCCAGAATCCAGACACTCGTCAAAGGCTATAGGAAGCATTTAGAGGCTGTTATATTTGCAAAATTAGGCTCAACTAAGTATTGATGTAATATCTCTGTTGCGGTGCCCAAATTTTATGCGCCTGTCTAATTTTGTTATGACGCATATTGTATATTTTCTGTTAATCCAATAAACTTAATGTCACTGCTGAAATACTACTGTTTCCATAAGGCATCTCGTATATTAAAAGGAAGTTGTTACTTTGAAAGCTCAGCCAATGATAAACAAAAATCCAAAGAATTAAGAGTGGTTCCCAAACATTTTTCATATGACTGTAATTGACAGCTAAGTCTGTTTTGTGAAAAAAATGGCACATGATGAAGATAAATGGTTTTTAGTTTTGAGTTCAGTGCCCAAAAACGTATACAAATCACATGAAATAATAATAAACACAAATATTTCAAAGTATACCTGTGTAATGGATAGATTAATGCATGAAGCAAATCAAATGAGGATTTATGAATTGCCCAAAGGAAAACAAATTTCTACATTTGATGAACTCTGCAAGGGGCACATAATGTTTCAGAACCTAAACATTATTAAAAATGTTATATTCACGTTTGTCATTTCCAGGAAAGTCTTTGGATATACTTCCTGAAGAGTGTAACACCAAGTACTGTAAAACTAACTCAATTTTAGTGACTTTATTGAATTTTAAAGAAACTAGCAGGTCTTCACATTTAATTTCCAACAGCATTTCAGATAGTCTCAAGTTGCTAAAATCTTTCTTTCTAAAATTTTTTCTTAAAATATGGTAAGTATAAGGTTTTTCTTTTTTTTTTCTTGCAGTTTAAGTTCTGTTTAGTCTTTTTTTTCCTAAACTGTACAAACCAACTGTATTGTCACAGAGCGCTGCAGGCTATTCTAGCAACATCTGGCACAGGACAGAAACAAACAATGGATGGAGTGCCAGGCTATTTCAGGGCACATTTTTTCACATGCCCTGGGCCTTTTTACAGTTGGCGGACAACTGTCTGTATTTGAGATGAGGGGAAAAAAGCTAAAGGACCCAGACTTCTGAAAATACTTGCGGAGAATGCACAGTCCAAAGCTTTCAAACCCAGGTGTCTCAGGCTGTGAGGCGTCTGTTGATCAAGCCAACCTTGATTTTTCTTGAATGAAATCTTGAGTGTATATGTATGTATGTATGTATGTATGTGTGTATATATATATATATATATATATAGTACCTGCCAAATAATACAAAGCGTACACAACACATGTTTTTACTTCTTTGTGTTTGTCAGGTGTATGCACTTTTGCTTCCCCTTTCAGAGATCGAAAATTGGACTTAGAGCCTCAGTCATTGTGCTACAGTGGCTGGTTCGCTTACTTGACAGGGTGTAGATCGTAATATTATATCCATAGGTCTGAATCATAATCTGATTATTTGGGTAGTCACCTACCAGGTAACGCTTGTGGTTGGTTGGCCAGTCGGCATACATCTGCCAAGCCATTTCAGTTGCGAGAAGCGGATTTTAGATATCTTATATACAGTAGTACCTGCCAAATAATACAAAGAGTACACGGCACGTGTTTCTCCCTACTTGGGGCTCTTCAGGTGTATGCACCTTTGCTTCCCCTTTCCCTTTCTCTCTCTCTCTCTGTCACACACACACAACACTAAGGTCTGTCTATCCTGTCCCTCGGAGTAATCTGATTGGTCATTTTGACTTTGTTGATGCGACGAGAAAAGGGAGTGTGAGCATGAGACGTGCAATGAGTAAAGACGCATTGGACACAGTTAGAGGGTTGACTTCAAAGGCGGCAAGGGTAGAACTGGACAGGATGTGAGAAAGGCAGACAGGGTTTGAGAAGCAGACTTCATGGGATCATGCTTGAGAGATGGAGCGCCGGTTAAGAGATGTTTACATAGGCAAACACAGAGCAACAGTGCTGAAAGTACACACACAGAAAGAGACAGCATATTTTTTAAAGTTA
Organism: Polypterus bichir lapradei; assembly: GCA_026402145.1. NCBI lineage: Eukaryota > Metazoa > Chordata > Cladistia > Polypteriformes > Polypteridae > Polypterus > Polypterus bichir. The sequence continues at coordinate 4,250,899 of JANRMT010062850.1, read as the reverse complement.
TTGTATTACTTGTCCATATATACTTTTTTTTTTTTCTTCAAATAACTTTCAAACTTTGACTTAAATAATCATAAGGGTGCATTGACTCTGTCGTAAGAAAAGCTTTTCAGCTTCTGCACATCTCCTTTTTCAGTGTAATCACACCATCATTTTTGCTAGCCAGCAGGTCAGGAAGCATATGCCTGTACTCAAGCACTTTTAATTCTTGGCATAAAAAATGCATTAAAATTTGCAACACATGATTGATACTGAAAATGTATAAGAAAATCAATATAAATTGGATGCTGTGAGCAGTAAATGGGATTATGTGTACAGGTTTTTGTGTACCTTGAAAGAACTTTTTGTTCCTGCTGACTTGATTTGTGTGTCATGAGTGGGGGTGTGGAGGGTCGTGATGCCAATTCATTTATATTGTTAAAGTTTATGCTTGGCTTTGGATCCCAGAAGCTGTAGCAAACAGCCAGTTGTGATTTATTGTGAATGAGAAAAGACTGTTTGTCAAGATGATGTCTTACTTGCTGTTCTTAAATTGCTCCAAAAAAAAAAAAAAAAATTATATAATTGAAAGGCAAGCAGCTGGAGAGAGGTGCAAAACTTAAAAGAATGTATCCATATCTATCTAGCATGTTCTCTGCTGGGTTTTATTTAATATGTAATTAATCACTTAACAGAATAACAATTCACACTTGTGGTAGAACTGATTCGGACATGTTTGTTTTGCCATTGACATGCTTAGTTCTCTCCACAAGGAATTGTTCAATCCCTCTCTAAAATGTTTTGTTTTCTTAATATACATTTTGTACTTTTCTGAAAATGTGCACCTGTTAGGCATACATCTATCTTTGCATTGCCAAACCTAATTAATCCATTTCAGAGTCACAGGAGCCATAGCCTACTTTGCAGGATTAGAAGTCAAACAGAACCAGTCCAGTACCAGGCACATTCTCTCCTATGGAGCCAGTTTAGAATCTCCATTGAAAGGATATATTTTGGAGCTGTGGGAGCCGGAATACTCAGAGTATAAAAATAGACAAAAAGCCACCCAGACACGGAGACAATGTGCAGAATCCACAGAGATACCACATGGTCTGGAGTCTGAACCCTGGATTCTGTGAGGCAACAGCACTAACTAGTCTGTGTGCACAACTCCTGTATCTTTTTACTTTTGGGTACCCCAAATTTGGCTTGCGTTCTTTATTCCTCTTAAAGTTAGATAGCAGTTTTGAAATCCTGTTGTATTGCAGGCTTTCTCTTTAGCTTCAAATCACATAATTAATATTCTGAAAGAACAACAGACTTCTCATTTTCCAAGCACAGTAATGGCTAAGTTTAAATGACAGTCAATATATGTTGGGGCCAGACTGAGAGACACAGACATGAGTGCATTTTACTGTCAGCCTCTTCTGAGCTTCCCATTACTCAGCATGACCTAAACATATTCTGACAATCACTGGCTTCATCATTGCTTATTTCTCTGTTCTAGAGCAAATGATTACTTCTGTGTGAGGTGCATTATAAAAAGATATTCATGTCAAGAGACTTTTGAATCTTGTCATATTTTCCATCATTTTAAAAGTCCTCAAACAAGACTTAATAAAAATATATGATTATGAGGACCAAGTCAACCTAAACTGGCGGCATGCCTGTCCATCCATCCATCCTAATTCAGCTTAGAGTTGCGGGGACTGGCATCAATGGGCACAAGGCAGTAGCCAACGCAGGATGGGGTGAAGGTCTTTTGTTGGGTATATTTGCTCATAGTGTACCATTTCTGAGACTCCAGGTAACCTGCCAGGCACATTACTGGGATTTGAGAGAAAAATCAGAGTACACAGAATTAAAAAATATATATATATCTAAACCATGTAGACAAAGAGAGACCATGCAGAGTCCACATAGACAGTAACTGAATGGAGATTCCAATGGCCTAAGCTAATAGTTAAGCTTGTCCCAATGTCTTTTATAAGTTGACAACATCATCATTTCAGCTGTGACTTTTTAGATTGTTTTAGATTCACACAATCTTTTGTGTTAAGAAGTTATTTTTGGCCTTGGGTACTTAATTCTTCCTACCAGTCTCCTCATGTATGCCATTCACATTATTTTCAAAAACAATCAACTTTATTGACGCCTCTGAGAATAATGAAGTCCTGGATTAGGATCCCACACTCTGTTCATTTAGCCTGTCAATGTAGTCTCAGGGTTGCCCTCTTTTGTGCACCTTCTGTGATGCCTGTGTAGTGTGGTTATAGGAACTTCATGCAGTTCTTAGATATGGGCACACTGATACATTATGCAATTAAAGAATAACATCCCTGAATTTATACTGAGCAGTTTTAAAAAAAAAAATAACTGAATATTGTATATTCCTTTTTAATCACTTCCATGCATTGCCTGTGTGATGAGAATTTTACACAAACATAAAACCTAAAAGTCTTCTTAAAAGCTGCAGCATCACCTATCTTGTATTTATAATTCAGGTCCCATTTGCCCTTGAAGCATGTTTTACTTTTCTACATTGACGTGCATTTTTCAAGTGTTTGCCCAGTTGTTGAAGATTGCTCAGGTCTGCTGGCTGTGTTTTTGCTGCACCCTCACTATCTGCTATCCCTAGTTAGTGGCATCCACAAAATGTTCACAAGTCAAATAATTATATTTAGAGTCAATGTCATTAATATACAGCACATTAGAAAAGTAATGGTCCAAAGACAGAGAAACTCCACAGATGACCCTGCCCCACATGCAGTGTGATTCTGTTACCTGTCCGCTCCTAGTCATTAACCTGCAACTTAAACGTAAGGTAGGTATGGTTGATAGACTTTATTATCACAGGACAAAATATTTTTACAGCAGAAAAACAAATATACAGTATATATTGTTAAACAGATACAAGAAAATAACACAACAGACAACGTGTGACATTTAATCGGTATACTCCACAGTAAGATTTAGGTCAAATTTAGGTCACATTAAGAGGAGAAAAGTAAAACTGCCCCCAGATATTAACCAGGATATTAATATGCATATGGAAGGAAAAGTAGAAGACAGATGCAGAGAGTACATTCCAAATGGTGGATGCTATGCCAGTGCGTGTGTGTGAGACAAGAAGCCTAACTTTTGTCCCCATATCTGTCAATCAGTGGCCAATTATTGTGTAAAGTGTCGATTGTCTACAAAATATGTTACTGAATCACAGGAAGTAAAAAATGAAAAAAAAAAAATAGGCTATCATAGGACTGTGAGTGGGATTTTGAAGCCAACTAAATAAATCCGCACAGAAATTTCAAATGGCTAGAAGATGAATTTGTGTTCAAGTATTATAAGGTGTAAATGCTATATATGCTATATTGTGATGTATTTTCAGCCACCTTGCAGCCCTGACCTAATCTCCATTTTTGTGTCAAATTCAAGTTGCTTCTCATTCTTTATTTTTCTCCTGTCCGCTTGAACTTCTAAGCAGGTGTCTATTTTGACATGGCAGTCCTGGCACAATATTGTGTTAAAGGTGATCTGAGCAGTTCCAATGTCCCTTGGCAAGCTGTTGGCTCTCCTGCAGTTAAAATGAGCACAATTGAATGTTCACTTGAAATACTTTAATATTGTATAGTGTTTAGAGGTCAAGTCATATCTGTTCTAAACATATTCCATCATTATAGGGTAGAAAATTAAAAAAGCGTTTTACTTAAAGCGTAAAAGTAGGTTACAGTGACAGCTATTGGAGAATATATCCTTTAATTTTTAATTGGAATATATCTCATTATAATGCCCTAATATGCTATTATTTTCATAACCTTTTTTTATCTGAAGAAAACCATACATTTTGATCTGATATACACAGGTAGAAATGAAATATCCTGCGATTGGTACCTTTTGTGCCAGTTTGCAACAGACAACACAACAGATGGGATATACTGAGAGTCGTGACTTGTATTTTTTGCTCAGCTGAACACAGGCATTTAGGTTAAACTAAACTGAAAGCTTTAGGCCTTGCAAATGTAATTTACTTTTTGATGTATTATTTACTTTTTTTATTTTTACTAATGCACTTTATTTTTTTTCTTCCCCCATGCCATTTTATACCTACGATGGTGACTTGTCTTGGGTACTGCTGCTTATATGGGTGAGTACATTTATTTGTGTTGAGTTTTCATATGTGTACTGTAAGTGCTTTTATTCTTCATCAAGCTTACTCTTTTTCTGTAAATTATGTTTTGGGGTTTTTTTCAGAATTTGAATAGATGACTAAGAGGGGTATGCAGATTCATATTTTTGGTCCAAATTAATTGTGTGCAAAATATTGATATTGTAAATGTAATCAAAGATTGTCATATTTGAGAATGAAGGAGTTGAACCTTTTCAGTTTAAGTAAATGGAGATTTAGAGGGAACATGATTGAGTTATTTCAAATTATGACAGGAATTAGTACAGTGGATCCCAATTGTTACTTTTAAATAAATTCTGTAACGAGAACATGGGGGCACAGTTGCAAACGTATTAGGGCAGATCTCACAAAAATGTCAAAGTTTTCTTCACATGAGGAACCACAGACTTCTGGAATAAGTGAACTAACTAGCGTAGCAGAGAGTAGGACTTTAGGGATGGACGAGCTTGTTTTGCAGAATGGCCTGTTTTTTCTAATGTTTTTAAACTTAGTTGTTTGTAGTATTTTTAAAATAATGAAAATATAATTGTTGAATATTTTAGCTTTCTTAATTGTTGATTACAAGTGATTTAACTTGTTAAGAGTATGAAGCTACACATTGCTGTGGATAAACGCAAGAACATTTTGTACTGTTTAATTTTTTTTTAAGACCAGTAGAAAAGTCGCATTATATATTATTACTCCTTTTTTTTTTTTTTTTTTTTTTTTTTTTAAAACAAAAAAAAAAAAAAAATAAAATATTATTATTTTTTTTTTTTTTTTTTTTTTTTTTTTGTAACAAGCACAGTCACACTTAAATTAAAGTAGAAGTGTATCTCACAAAATCATAAAATATGTTTAATATTGTAAACTTTGTTAAGGTCAGAAGCATGAAATCCTACCTTTTTGAACACTGTTTTGTGCTCTTTATAGGATGCCAGCTTAAGCACCACAAGAATACCCACTTTTCTTCACAGATTGTCATAGAGAGTACATTATTGACATATAAATATATATTATAATAATATATATTAGAAAATAGAACAAACCTTAAAACTGCTAATGTCATTTCTCAATGTAGTCTCTACCCTTCTCGATGCACTTGCACCACCTGCATGGAAGTGCCAGGATTCCAGCAGAATAAAAGGTTTTGTCTTGTCCTTGCCACCACCTGTGCACCCGAGTTATTATCGAACACAACATGCCGAGGGGTACTACAGTCACCAGTGCAGTTACTATGACTTGCTGGAGACAAACGTGAAGCCTGCTATTTGATCCAAGCAGCGGGGACTGCTGTCTCAAGGAGTCCTTTTGCTGTAAGACAATGCCCACCCGCCCGCACACTGCTAAGAACACCAAGGCTTGTCTGCAGAAACTGAAGTTTGAGGTATTGCCACATCCTCCTTATTTGCTGGATTTGGCACCATATGACTTCCACGTATTTGGACCGCTAAAAAAAACATCTGGGTGGTCATTGATTCAAGACAGATGACGTCATGAAGAATGCGGTGCACGAGTGGTTGTGAGGACAAGACAAAACTTTTTTTTCTGTTGGAATCCTGGCACTTTCAGGCAGGCAGCGCAAGTGCATTGAGAAGGGTGGAGACTACATTGAGAAATGACATTAGCAGTTTTGTTAAGGTTCATTCCATTTTCTAATAAATCCCACTTTAGCTTGACACTCCCCCTCGTACTTTAAAATGAATGTCATTAGCTGCTTCATCCCTCACATGTCATGGTTGAGAGGCATCGGCTAAAGATTTTTTGGAATAAGAGTTTGTAGAGCCTTATTAAAACAATAGGGTTTCTCTTTTTAATCTCATCTTGCCTTGCCTAGTAGTTGGCAGAGATTAGTTTTCTCTTGAATTTTTAGATGACTGAATTATTATAGAGAAACCTAATGAGAAAGATGATTTCTAAACAATCATGGTGACATCTGCTAATCCAATTCTTATCTGGTTGCCTTCCTGTGTTGTGGAGGACAAAACAACATGTTACATTGTAGGAGTTGTGGCCTCCATGGTAGTCACTTCCTTGGGCTACATTATTAAAAATATATACAGTATATTCACTGAGTCAATCTTTATTTCCTTAGTTTAGTTGATGTGAAGGCTAATTTATTAAGGCTTCATCAAATACTCCCCTCATAGTCTGATAATTGATTAGTTGGCAGGAGTCAACTGTTCATTTTAATCTGTTCCCTTTCTCAAAACCTGCTGTTTCTTTGTTAATATTACTCTTTATTACTCCATCTTATGTACATCACCTGTCTTGCCTTTGATTCACTATCCTTTATGGGTACTATAAAATTAATATGGTAAATGGAAGACTCCTTGTTCACTATTTCTATAGGGTATAATGCTTAATTGAAATGTCCAATATTAGTAAACCTCACAGTGTAGAAAATCTTTGCTTAATTCCAGGGTGTTGTCAAGAGAGATAATAATAATTGTCTTGCTCTAAACCAGTTGAATTTTATGTCCTGTATGTCTTCAGACTCAACAGGAAAGTTTGCATTCCATGCACCTTTTCTCAGTGCCCAAGTGAGACACCTGTTTGCAGATAATACACAGACATATGTGCAGACATCCTCTTGCATTTTAGTCTGACCATTGTGTTAAGCTGTAATGGGCGCTTGCACTTTGTACAGGGTACCTATTAGCTATGCAACAATCAGTTCAAATGAAGATTTTTCAATGCTGGCACTGCACACATATCTAGAATGCTATATTAATGTTATCATAATAACAAAAATGTGGCTCAAGGTTAATAGTTCCAATCATTTTAATTAACATCTGCAGCGCTAATCTCTGCCTTATGTTGAAAAAGTGGTTGTTAATGGATGTGTTTTTTTTGCTGTTTATTTAACAGCAAATTGCATATAATGTTGGAAGCTTCCCGTGATGGAGCTCTAAAGCAAGTGAGTATACAGTAATACCTCACTGAGTGGGGTGTATGAAAATGGTGAGCTGGACTTCAACACAGTGGTGAGGACTTGCGTTACTTACAGTATGGCAGAGAGGAGGAGGAGTCTGAAGTCAGTTAGACAAATGTATGTCAGCGTGGCTTGGAACATGCTGGGAGAGATCATATCGGCTACTTTCAAGGAAAACGGCAAAGGCTATAGGAAAAATGAGAGCTCCTCTGGCTTTTTTTGAAGGTTTTGAAAACTGTTCACAGCTGATTTGTACTCCTTGAGCAGAGGTTAGTTTTCTTACAGGGAGGCAATCTTTGCAATTTTGTTTATAAGGTTTTTCTGAGAGGGCTAATGGTTAATTTGTTCATTTACTTAACTGAGTCAGTTCAGTTTTGTAAAGGTTTTAGTGCTGAGCAGTAAAAATGTTTTGAAATGCTTAATGAAGTATAAATAGCATATCATTTTACTATTATATGAATTTTAGTGGTTTAGATTTTTGCGTTCTGAATACTGTTTGCTTCTTGACTTTTAATATTAGTGCAATAGAACTAACACATTTCAAAGAATACGACAAACAGTAATTAATTCTTACCTTTGTGTAGCATAAGGAAGTTTTATAAGTTGCCTTTGGTCAGAAAAAACACTCTGTGTACATTTTACTGTGTTTTATATTAGTCCTTGCTGAAATATGACTATATGATTTTAAAATTTTCAGCTAAAATATGATCATCTTTGTCTGTTTTGATAAATGCAAGTAAGTTTTATTCATTTCAAGTATTTGTGTGCATGATATGTGTGTGTGTGTGTGTGTGTGTATTTATTACAAATTATTTTTGTATTTAATTGCCAATGTTAACCAGCTATAGTTAAACATCCAGAGCTGAATGGATGGCATAGTATAGCTTATCTAGGTATATTGTAATGTCTCCCAATCCCAGAATCCTAATAACAGCATCGGTGGGCAACATTTCTTTAAGTATGTATGATCATTCTATGCATAATTTGAGTTTGGAGAGAGCAGTTAGTGTTTTTTAAAGTTGGCGGCTTTTCTTGCTTGGAGTAAAGGCGGGCCTCTGCTGCGTGGGTCAACTATCTGAAAACAGTCACTCCTGGACAGCACATGTCGTAGCTTTTATCTCCTTCTAGCATATTGGAGAATTAACTGATCAAAAGCCAGCAGCAGAGGCCCTTCCATGGACCAAATTTTTTTTCAGGTCTCTCCCACCCTCCACCTAAACTACAGGAAGTGTCTCAACCCCTAGAAATACCAAACTATCCCATAGAATTTTTCAACTTTTTTCTCTAAGAGTGTATTTTTTCTACTGTTGTAAAATTTTATTTTTTAAAGATGACTGATTATTTTCAAGACTAGACAAGGGGTTGAATTAAACAAGCATTTTACGAGGCTGTATTTTTTGCCAAGAAATGTCAAAAAATTTTACTAGATAACAAGTAGGTGTAAGATCTATGTTCAGTATTTTTACATGTGAGGGTATGTGTATTGGACCAGTGCTCTCTGTTCATATTATAAATACATTTTTTGAAAAGAATTGTAATTTAAAAATGCATCTCCTTTCATTGTATGTTGAAACTGTATTCCAATACAACTTAGTTTTATTACATACTGCATAAGAAGTTTAGAATTAAAACTGTGAGCGTCACATGTTTCATCTTTTCCTCTTATACTCTTCTAGTATTTGACCAATATGTCCACATTTTGTGTTGGATTTGTATTACTTATGTGGTTTATTTTTTATTATTGTTTTTTAACCTTTACACACCACAAATGTGAACATTGCTCAGAGACTGCAACACTCACTCCTACATATGAAATTTAGTCAAAAACGCCGTGATAACTGGCGTTACGCTCAGCAATTACAAATGTGGCACAAGAAGACAGTCTAAGAAAAGAAAATAGACCCTGACAGAAGACACTAAAATATTAGCCCTAAATCAACCCTACAAGAGCTTGCTTTCCTCACTTGAACCTTTGCAGTTGGCCTGACAGGTACAAAACTATCACAGTTCTGAAACAAAACAAAAATGACAATAATATAGTTTAGATTGGCAAAATGATCGACTATAATCAAACCACTATGTTGTTGCCAGTTCTATTACTTCTTGTACTCACTGTGCAACGCTGAACAAGTTGCTTAACTCAGCTGTGCCCAAAAATTTAAACAAATATTCTAAACAGTTGTGTTGTTTCCTTAACTTGAAAGCTTCTTTGTTAAATGTCTCAGCCAATTAGATAAAATTGCAAATGCCTAAGAATGTCAAATTGTTTGTAAAATCACTTTTAAAAATTAATAGAAAATCTCAAATGGAGTGAGAAGAACTGCAAAGATGGAGACGAGCAATTTAGGAATTATCGGGTAGCGATCGATAGATGATCTGTGCCTTATCCTCAGGCCAACCTTTATGTGGTACAAGTGAGAAGACCACCATGATGTTAAGCTGACACATACGGCATCTCCCACAAGTCACATCTTAGCCATCTTGGAAACAATGGAAAATCGGCAGTCAAGCAAAATAAAAAAATAAAAGAACACAATGTACTTAATTGGCTATAGAACCTGAAAGTTGGTGTGTGCCCAAATGTTGTAACCTGAAATTTGGTGTGTGCCCAAATGTTGTATCAAAATGGAGGTGAAGCTATATAAAGTTATTTTAACAAATACTTGATATTTTTCAGGTAATCTGTAATAAATAACACATTTTATTTGTAGAGCACATTTTTAAGCTCTAAGCACTTCACAAATATTATTAAGGGCACAATAGGAGTAGAGGTAAAGGAAAAAGCCCAAAAAATAACACTGGCATAAAGCTAATAGCAGCATTATTAAAACACTAGATATATTGGTAACAATATTTATTCTTAGCAACAAAATTTATTTCTTCAGTACATTTTCATACACAGAGTGAAGCTCAGACTGCTTTACAAGATGTCAAATAATAATATACTACATATAGTACACTAGTGATATATTGCACTTTTTAATTAAATGTAGTTTTCTGCCCATGAAGGCAATAGACAGGCCTAAAATATACCATGCTTGCAGAGGATTAAGAAATAAATTTAGTTCTAGTTGCAGAGTTACATTAATAAGGACCTGAACAAATAAAGTAAATTTTAGGGAGAAGGAAGAATGCTAGTCTAAGTTTGAATGCCTTCTTAAAAAGATGGGCTTTGTGTGGGCTTTTAAATGAGTTAATGGAGTCAGCAGGTTTTAAACATTTTGAGTGGTCATCCAAAGTGTTGAACAATAGAACTGAAGGCAACACAGATTAGCTGGAGGTACAGTATCAGTGGAATGCTGTGGATAGACAGGAGTTAGTGACAGACAATGTATTAGCATAACTTTCTGAGGGTTTTACAGAGTTCAGGACTTATCATAATGACACCGGCACAAGGCAGGTTCTAGTGATTTGCAGGACCCACTCACATACACCACCGATGCAGGATCGATTTACAATGGCCAGTTGTATGAACAATTGCAACTTTGGGATGGATGCGAGACCGAAAGAATGGAGTACCATAAGAAAACATCACTTAGACACAGGGAGAACTTACAAACTCCTTACAAGCACAGTAAGCAAACCTTGGACATTGGATTCATGAGGTGGCAGCACCAACCATTATATGGAGAATTTGTCAATTGTGTGTGACATGACAAGGCTGTAACAGTAACAGCTAGAAGATACATACAAATATTAAAACACCAGTCTATTGACATTTCATGGCATTCAGACACTCACTTAATGTATCTGTGTCATGGAGCCCTGGAGCCTGTTGAACCACCATGGCTGCAAAGCCTAAAGTAACCCTGAATGGGGTGCCAGTCCATTACAGAGCCAGTCTCACACACTTGTCCACACATGTGACCAAAGAATCACCAGTCAGCCTAACATGTAATTTGGGGATGTGGAAATAAAACACACACAGACATGGGGATAACATTCAAGTACCACATATGCTTTGTCAGTCCCATGATGGTGGATCAGTTAGGGAGCAGCACTAATCACTGGGTCACCCTAATGTCATTTCTGTTAGCTAAAATGCAGTTACTTCAGTGGAAATAAAATGCTAGAAACGTGCTCAAATGTTTTTTATGATGCAATTCAAAAACAAAGAGAGTGAAATGTTTTTCATACAAATAGCTTTCATTGCCAAGACTCTCTTGCATATGGATGACAAATTGGGAAATAAATGGCAGCAAAAAACTTGTTCTGAGTTCTGACTTATTCATTTAAAATGTTTGCTTGTTTTAAGCCACGCTTGTTTGTATGATTGAAGGAATAATGGCATACTATATCTTTACTAGTCATCAGCGTTCTTTGATAACAAATAAAAAAAAATAAATTACATGTCATGTTGGCTTAAGTAGGAAGTGACAGTACCTTGAGGCCTTCTTTTAATGTGCGCATATTTAACTCCATCTCCTCATTGATTGTGGACCCCAACCCCCTCGCAGAGGTTTATTTTCTCCTGGGATGCTGCTGATTAAAGTTTTTGTTCATCTCTTTCCAGTTGTCAACTGGCTATAGTTCAGCAATTAATCAACAGACAGGTAGTGTGGGACTCCATGTCTGTCCATTTCAACCTACCTTGTTTAATTGTCTTTTTAAAGAAATCTGTGTTGTTTGTGTACTCATTATGCAATTTTGTAAAGTTTGTAATTGCATTTTACCTGAGAACTTGTCACAGTGCTTTGCACAAGTACTCCGTGAAGGGTGATATACAAAAATAAACTGAATTAAATCATCTGAGGCATTTGTAAAGGTGTAATTTTTTATTCATTGTTAAAATGCTGGTGAAATTCAGGGGAAAAAAAAAGAAAATAAAGATACAAGTCTGAATTATATTTTTCTGAATATTGTTTATCTGAAAATGGTTAAATAATAAAGTGTCACAGCCTGTATTGTAACCAATTTACAATTTTCCTCATCAAATAATACTGACTTAACTACTGTATGGGTTATAAAGTGGCAAATTTTAAATAACTAAAAAAATCTTAGTTGTGTGTTTTTAAAGCATTGTATATTGTAGTATCACAGTATAAAATGTTGGTAGCAAGTTAAAAAGATACAATTTTGAAAAGGAAGCTAGCTATATAAGGAAAAACATCTATCAGTAAGTTTATTAATCCCATATTTTTCAAGGCAAAGTTGTGAAAGGCTAAAAGCCAGTCGTCCTTAATCCTGTGTATACGGAAGAGTTGCTTTATTGGGCACATCTATTTTTTTTCTAATGCCATTGAGTGTGTGCTGACAGAGCTATTTAAAGCAGGATGATGGGTACCACTGCATGTCATGTGTTTAGTTACAAGGGAGAAAGGGGGAGGCTAAAGATTTTAAATGACTTTGACTGTGGCATGGTACTAAGCACAGGCATGGACTCTGCTGATGCTGCTATGGGCTGTGTTTTTGTGGAACATGTTGGATCCATAGACAGACAGCACTTAATTGATCCACAGAGGGGAAAAAAAAAAATATATATATATATATATAATAAGAAAATATTTACTGAACTTCTGTTAAAAAAAAAAAAAAAAACAAACAACAAGCCCCTTGTCAAATACACGAGAATGACTAATTAGAAAGAAAACTTCTCACATGGCTAAAGATCAGCAGACCATTCACATCGAGACATTATGCAGATGTATTGCCGTCGGTAAGATGGACCCCAGTTGTGTTTCCTGACACACTTCTGCTGAATAATTTGTTGGCTGAAAGTCCTCAGTTTTGGTGTGTCATAGAGATGATGTGCAGCATTGTTCACAATGGCACTCAGTTTAGTCTTCATTCTCTCCTCCTCTAATACCTCCACTGGGTCCAGAGTGTGTCCTAAAACTGACCCTGCCTTTTTAATCAGCATGTTTATTTGTTGGGTCTCTCCTAAAGTGATGTGTACAAACGACAGCATAGAAAATCAGACTGGCCATTAGAGTTGTACATCTTGTAAAGGATGTCATTAGAGGAATGCATTCTCCTAAGAAAACAGAGTCTGCTTCTACCCTTTCTTCTGTTGTTCCTCTGTGTTAAGAGACCAGTTAAGGCTGTCATTTATGTGGACCCCCAAGTACTTGTAGCAGTGCACCACCTTCATATCCATTTCTTGAATAGTGACTGGGCTTAGATGTTCTTTGTTGCAACGAAATTCAATAACCAGTTCCATAACTTAAGTGGCAGACAGTTCTTAAAGTTGTCCACCTGATTCCTATGCTTCGTTTCATCCCGCTTGTCCATGCACCCCACTAGTGCAGAATCATCTGAGAATTTGTGCTTTTATAAGAGGCAACCGCCTGCACAGTGCCCGGAAGTACAATAAAGCTGTGAGCACCACAGGATATCTTAATAACAATTTTGATTAATTGGATCACTTCATGGCAACAGTGTGCCCACGTACAAGTCTTTATTTTAAATGAGCTGGATAATATTCCTTGCTACTAGACTAAGAGAGTCTTAGAAATGTGATGGTAAACCCATCATAATTCAATGGCCTTCATAATCACCAGATCTCAATTAAACTGAGGACCTACGAGATGAGAGTAAGTCAACTGTGGGACACACTAGGGCCAATACAATCTGGCAAAGTAAATTCTCACCAGTTACTTGAGGTTATGCCTCCACAAATTGTAGTTGCTTTGGGATCAAGTGGGTCCCAATTTGGTGTTGTTTTGGTATTGCAAATAAAATTGTTGCTGGTTGCATGCTGCTCACTGTGCATGTCTGTAACTTTTATATGTACACTTTTTTTTTTTTTTTAAAAAGTAAGCTTCCTTTGACAGTGCACTTTATCTTTAGTTATTAAACACTGTGGCATAATAACAAGATTCCTCCTAATTTTAGAACACCAAGATCTGTGCATTATCTGCATTTTAGGAAATCAAAACAAGTACAGGAAAATGTGAAATAACTGTCCTCTTTCCGGCTTCTGAGCCTAAGGCACATTTAAAGTAACATGACGCATATAGTTATCTCTAGTAATAAGTATCCCTGTGATTAAAAATTGGAAGCCCTGCAAGTGCCTTCTGACAAGTTATAATAGTGTTTAGCACTAGATGGCAGCATAGCTCTGTTTGACTGGTGCTTAACAACGAAGGAAAACCAAAATGTTAAAAGGTGTTTCAGAGTAAAGTATGAAAAGTACAGATTCTGCTGATCCCTCAATAACAGGACATAAGTGGCTTCCCTGTGCCACACTCCTAAAAATAAAGGCGCCAGGGTGGTTCTTCTGAGCGACGCCATAGAGGAACCATCCACAGGAAAGGTTCCAGAAAGAACTTTTATTTATTGAAATCCGTAACGTTGTATAAATAACCTTGAATAGATGACAACACATTTGTGAAATATCAGTGGGTTCCTAATTTTTAAAAGGACACTAGGTGCATACAGTAACCTGGCTAAGTTCAGGTTTTTTTACTCTTTCCACATCCTGCAAGGTATCTCATTATACATTAAAGAGTTTTGTTTTGTCGAGATATTAGGAACCTTTTCAAAGCCCAGAGAACCAATATGATATGCAAAGAACCCTTCCAAAAAAGTAATGGTTCTTTGTCAAGTAGTTAAAAGATCTGTGTTATAAGAGTGTTGGTGTGGTTTCTGATTTAAGTGTGCAGACTAAGGAATTTGTGTATTCTATTTTAAACGATGCACTTTTGATATTAAATTGATGCTTATGTTTAACAATATATAAAATTATAACCACATTTTTTTCCTTATTAATTTATTTTGTGCCTTATTAATTAATATATTCTCACTCATCTACCAATTATGTAATATTTCTTGTGAATCAGAAATGATACTGCATAATACAGGTACTACTACTTTGTTAGGACTGAACAATGTGTTTAAGAAGTGCTTGAAGGCTCTCTTGTTCAGTGGATTTGGCTGTAATGGTTTAATGGCTTTGTTAGCTTTTTGTAACTAAAGAAATGTAACTCGCTTGCATTTTGTGCTGAGTTCTTCTCTTGTGGTGATCCATTTTGTAACATTGTCCTGTAACACTGGCTCCAGAACAGTCCCTCAGACTGTAGTTTATTTGATTATATTGACCTCTTTTATAAGATGCTTTGGATAAAAAGTGTCTGTTAAGCAAATGTATTTTTTTTTTACAAAACCAGTCAGTGAACATTTAAGGAAAGAAATACAAGGATGCTACTTTTGCCCCTTCATTTTCACATGCACAAAATTCTTAAATAATGCTTTGATCAAAGATCAAATCAATCCAGTATAATATGTACATTTGTACATCTTTTAAGCATTGAACCCTCTTTGTGTATTTTAGAATTCAGGCCAGAATAAGGCACTTGTGAAGTGCTAACCTTAAGACGTAGTCTTAGCAGCTTCTCCCAAAGGTTCAGTCTGTCTGCTTTGATTTACTGCACATTGGTCTTACGGGAGTCAGTTGGTGGCATCTTGCTGCCCATCAGTCGGCGGATAAAGCACAGCTGTGCCCTGGTCCCGCAGCAGTGCCTGCCACATTCTCAGTCTCTTTGTTTGTCTAAAAACATAAGTGACTCAATTTACATTTAATTGAGTTACTATATACATTATGCATTTATTATTTGGGCAAATCGTTTTTACACAAAATCATCTTGGGGGGATGGTGGTAGGGTGATGTGAGAACTGACTAACGCAATGGAGATCAGAAGAAGTCCTGCGAAAACCTGTTAAGAGGAATGCATAAAAAAAAACAGAGCAGTGTGGGAGAAGTATGAGAATATCGTTTGGTTTTTGGTCATCTCCTGTGATAGTAAATCACCCTGACAAATGGCCACTAGATTGGGAAATCCAATCAAAACCCCGACTAGATATAAAAAGGGCCACACAGAATCTTCATAAGATTTATTACCACAAAAATGTGCTGCAAGTACATACAGTTCCATAGAGCACACAAGGCAAAAATAAGTTGCCAGCAAAGGTAATCCAACACAAACAAGTCCCAATGCGCAATCCAAAGTCAAAAAACAGAGCAAAAATCCAGAAAATCATAATAAGCATAAGCACATCAAAAAACACAAGTAAATTCACCACTCTGTAGCGCAGCCGAAGTGAACTGTCAGGAACTATGGAAGACCGTCTGGGTTTACTGTATATGGCAGCGGGCACTTCCTGTCAGTGATTGGTAGGTAGCCCTGCCTTTTGGGGGACCACCACAAAACATGGAACATAGCATAGACGTAGAAAACAAAGCATGACAATAAACAAAGTAACATTAACATACCTCAACAACTTGAAAATGAACAAAAAAAAAGACATTAAACAAGACTTGGATCCCTAGCCACAGGAGGAATCTAACCAAGATATAGCAGTTGTGGTGTCACAAACAGTTGGAGTACCCAAATGACACCTCCAATGTATGGTTCTGTGAAAGACACTTTTGAGTAACCAGATATCTTTTTCAAACCTATTGGTACAATTTTTAAAACCACATTGAATCATACATTTAGAGGTTTTTAACTCATGCTTAAAGTGTTGACCAAAGTTATTCACAGCCTGCAAAGTTCTTATTCAAAATAGAAGGATATTTGCATTTAAATTCCAGTAACTTGGAATAAGAAAAAAATTCAGTGAAGTTTAGGTGGGAACAAACACAGAATACAGTATGTTTTAAAAATATTTAAGGAGTATTTTGTTTTTAATGTAAAAACTGAAGCCATTGCCAGCCTCCAAAGGTATTGGCCAAATCATTTTTGATGATACAAGCAATGATGAAATTTCAAATGTGCTTTACAACTGCGAATTGTAGAACGCCTGCAGCAGCAGTAGTAGAATAGGGGGCTGTGATGTGAATTTAGACCAATGCAAACATTCATATCAGACTCTGACAACATTATATTGTAAGATTATATCTCATTACGAGACATGATAAGGACTGAGACGAAAACAAATGACATGAAGTGCACAGAAAGCCAGGAGAATAACTTCCTTCACGTGTGTGACAACTTAAAATGCAAAGAAAAATACAAGAAAATAATCCAAAGAATAAAGTTATTGTCCTTAAAGACTGGAAATTGTAATCACTCCCAGAGACAATATAGACAGGTTTTGCCCCATGGTGAATATACTATATATCAAAAATAGTTGAATTATATCTACATTAATAAAGGGACAAGTTTTCTCTGTGTGTCTGTCAATATGTGTGTCTATCCTGTTGCTAGCATTAAGAAGCAAAATTAAAAACTAAGAAAAATGTGTAGAAGGGTCAAAAAATCAAAAATGATGATAAAAATACCAAATAATGGTCTGGAAATAAGAAGGTTGGTGTTACTGTTCATTTTTTTTGTCTGACGTTAATACAACAACCTGGTAGGAAATTTCTTGCACCTGCTCGGGCCATAGGAAGGAGGTTTATTCTGTAGCTGTACTGCTAATGACGGAACTTTGAGTGGTGGGCAATGGATGAGTTAAAATAACAATAAATCGGCACGCACATCAGGAAACGAGAGCCCCAAGATAACTAGGCTAGAGTCACTAAACAAGGCCAGTGCAGTAGCAACTACCACCACATTCTCTTAGCAAAACACTTTGACTGTAAGAGTGGTCAGTTTGATGAGTGACACAGAGAGGAAGAGTCGAAAACGGGCAGTTCTATCCAAAGAATAAAGGAATCAGGAGTATTATTCAGTACATATTAATATTAATATACTGGACCAAATGGACAACCCACGTATAATATAACAAGTATGAGGTCTTCGTTGATTACTTAGATTTTAATTCTTAGATGTGTAGCACAGCCAGTTTATATTTATATTAATATGATCAGATTTTTATCTTTTGACTGGCTGTATGCGATATGTTTTGGTCTGGAGTACTAGGCTCTAGCCCAGTGTGATTCTGTCTTTGCAGGTTTTCACTGCAGCCAATATCTCAGTCAGGAGTTTGTCTTTTTATTTAGTTTGTGATTTCATTAGTTTCCTTTTGATTAATGGCTTCATAACCTGGGTGGATTTAAATTGCCTAAGCCTAATGCACTTGCAATATGTGTTTTGCTTTTCCATACAAATTGGACAACATATGCATGTTTTAAGTATTCTGGTCTGATTTTTATTTTATTTATTTTTTTCTTAAATAGAATACATTTCCCAGAGTTCAAACAATTGTAAATAAGGCATTTGGTCTACCATGGATCTGTATTCATTATCAGTCACAGTTGTTCTTGTTCTTTGCAAATTACCTACCTTTGTAAAGCTGTGTTGTTTAAATAAAAAAAAAGAAATATTGATCAATGCTTAACAAGAAGCCTAGAAAATAACTCTTTATTCTTTATTCCCAAAGACATCACAATTCTAATGTCCTTTTTCCTAATAGGATTAATTCTTCTTCAACATCCCAAGTATAAATACTGTACACAATAATAAAGCATTCTATTTGAGCTGAGTTCCGTTCACTGCATGCATTAGCCTCTAACTGAGGGATTGTTTACTAAGAAATCTACAGCTACTGGCATATTGAGTATGAGTGATCCAAAAAGTTCAGAAACAATTATGAGGAGTATGCCCACATGGCACCTTTTACTCCAGACAGGCCCTTTCAGAAGGGCACAATAAAATTTCAAGTAGTGGGAGAACAGCCAGTACCAGCAGTGTAGATATACAAAACATGATATGCTCATCCTCATGGAGTGTTGTCTTTGAAGTGTAGGCACCAGAGTGAGTGTGAATAGGCAGAGGTCTTTTAGGAGGCCATGTGTGGTACCTGATTGTTAAAGGTGGAACCAAGTCCTGCTTAAGTGGGTAAGCAGACCCAGAAGTTGTCTTTGTAATATGACCTTTTGAGACTAAGCAGGTTTCAGCACTGCATGTTCTCCACAGTACATAACAGGAAACTGCAGGCAGTGTCTTAATTTATAGAAATGGCTACTCTTGATCATGGAAGTGATTCTGAGTTTGACCCAGAAGTGATTCTAAGGAAGGTTCTAGGCATATCCCTTACCAGTGACCATTGAATCAAGGGTAGAGTAAGGCAGAGGGTCACTGGTAGAAGGAACGATAAGCCAGGGTTTTTACAGACAGAGTGATAGAAGGTGACAAAGGCATTTAAGAGGGCAGCAAGATTTAGTTGTCTTGGTTTTCTTTTGGTGCTATAAATTCTCTCCTTGATAATATCTCTGTTGTGTGCTTGAAACAAAAATTAAATATACAAAATTTTTCATCATTCTCATTCGGCATTACTGTGGGAGATGAATAATTCAATGTCTTGTTACACTAGAAAACAAGAAATTCATCAAAACTAAAAAAAAATCAAACCAGGTTTAGTGAAAACATACAGCAGTTAGTTCTCCAGGCGAAGAAGTAGACATCTTTGTTTAAGTCTATGTAGAAGACCTAGGAATTTATCCATTTGTTCATTCTGTAAGCTGTTGTATTTATTTACTTATATATAGGTAGTAAGTAAGTTAATTCTTTGATGACAGCACATTGTTATAAATACTGACTGCTCATTTCCAGCTACTCAAATATTATTTATGCAGTGAGTATGCCATATGATTAATATTTGCATAAATTATGAAGCTCTGCCTATACATTATATCTGTCACATGTGAATTCGGCCTCTGTTCTTTTGCTTTAATGTGTGTTTTTTACTTTGCATCTACAATGTATGGTGACGTGTGAGTACTTATCTTGCACCCCAAAACATGAGGCTAAGTGTCAGTACTTTAGCAAAACCAACTTTATTCAGCTTGAAACAGGAACAACACGGTTATTTATTGTAGCCGGATCTACCATTCACCTATACTGTACACAGACACAGCAATCAGGCAGGGTCGTGGCCAAGTAATACTGTTCCCTGCATTTATAATGTTCCTTGTATCACTCGTCAACGGCAAGCACTTATAGCACAACCGCGATCGACTTGGATCTGCTCTAGCTGTGAGCTGCTCCAATGTTGGGAGCCTGCGGTTTCCCCGGCAACTGAAACTGTTTTACACCGATGCAGCAATCACGCTTCGGGACACTGTTTGGCGTGTCATCCCGTTGGGGGGAGTTCCAAAAGAGTGTAGAAACCTTACAGTATATATATATATATATGTATGTATGTATGTGTATATATATATATATATATATATATTGTGATGGATGTCCGGCAAGAGTTGCCGGCCCTCACCCCCAGGCCGCCAGGAGGAGCTCTCCCGACAGCATGGACGTGCCCCGAGTTCCAGCAGGGCCTCATGGACTTTGTAGTTTTTACACACAGCCCTGCTGGATACCTTGGGGACCACAAGGAGTCGCTATAGGAGTCTACGAGCCTCGCTATGTGCCCTATAACCTGGAAGTGCGTCCTGGTCACGTGAACGGGAGGAATGACGTACTTCCAGGTTGAAGAAAAGAGAAGTTTTACCTGACCCGGAAGTGATAGAAAGTCACGTGGACTGAGGGACAAACACTTCTGGGTCAAGGAGTATAATGGACTATGGGAAATCCCAGACGGATGAGCTGAGTTGGGAGGCAGGGTGGCTAAGCGTCTGGGAGTGGAGGATTGGTTTATTGTTATTTGTGATTGTTATTGAGAATTGTGGAGAGGAGCGTGCTTTGTGCACTTTATTATTATAATAAATAATATTTGGACTTTTATCTGGTGTCTGACGTGTGGTCCGAGGGTACAAGGGTGCGAGCATACCCTAATTCTGTCACAATATATATATATATATATATATATATATATATATACTAGCAGAATACCCGCGCTTCGCAGCGGAGAAGTAGTGTGTTAAAGAAGGTATGAAAAAGAAAAGGAAAAATGTAAAAAATAACGTAACATGATTGTTAATGTAATTGTTTTGTCATTGATATGAGTGTTGTTACCATATCTATATATATAT
>JANRMT010062850.1:4197996-4225013 GCA_026402145.1 Polypterus bichir lapradei | reverse complement strand
TAAAATACCTATACAATAACTATAATTGTAATAAACAAACAATAAAACAGCGGAGAAGCCGTGGATTAAACAAAAAGGCTGTAGTTATCAGCAGGGAGACGTGAATCCCGTGGCAAAGCAAGGAAGGGAATGTAGAGACTGGAGCGACGGACGGTCTTATATAGGCAGGCAGCCAACAACGTGGGAGGCGTTGGGATGAGGGACCCAACACCGCCTCACATGGTGACCAAGCTGCAGGCTATGGATGTATATATGTACATAAATAGGATTCAGTTAGCGTTGGGAACCCGTGTACCAAATTTCTTGAAGATGGGCCCATAAGTAACAAAGACTGTTGAAAAGTTCAATATGGTGGCCGACAGTGGCATCATACCACCGAAATAAGTACGTACATTGGTTTCGGTTAGTGCAGGGAAGCCGCCTACCAAATTTCGAGAAGATGAGGCCATAAATAAGAAAGTTCAACATGGCGGACATTGTTGATCGTTACACGTAGAATTTCGAAATGAAACCTGCTTAACTTTTGTAAGTAAGCTGTAAGGAATGAGCCTGCCAAATTTCAGCCTTCTACCTACACGGGAAGTTTGAGAATTAGTGACGTTGGAAAGTTCAATATGGCGGCCGACAGTGGTGTCATACCATCGAAATAAGTACGTACATCGGTTTCGGTTAGCGCAGGGAAGTCACCTACCAAATTTCGTGAAGATGGGGTCAGCCTTCTACCTACACGGGAAGTTTGAAAATTGGTGACGTTGGAAAGTTCAATATGGCGGCCGACAGTGGCGTCATACCATCGAAATAAGTACATACATCGGTTTCGGTTAGTGCAGGGAAGCCGCCTACCAAATTTCGTGAAGATGGGGCCATAAATGAGAAAGTTCAACATGGCGGACGTTGTCGACCGTTATCGACCGTTATGACCGTTACGTGTAGAATTTCGAAATGAAACCTGCTTAACTTTTGTAAGTAAGCTGTAAGGAATGAGCCTGCCAAATTTCAGCTTTCTACCTACATGGGAAGTTGGAGAATTAGTGATGAGTCAGTCAGTCAGTCAGTCAGTCAATCAGTCAGTCAGTCAGTCAGTGAGTGAGTGAGGGCTTTGCCTTTTATTATTATAGATATATATACACACACACTACCAATCAAAAGTTTTGGAACACCTCAGTTTTTCTTCAGATTTAATCATTTGAAATGCAGTGTATGACCTGAAAAGGTAAACATTACACTGCCAGAGGATTAAACTTAAAGATTAGCATTACAAAAACTGAAAAAAAGAAGGAAATTTCAGAATATTAAAAATGGGCCATCTTCAGGGATCAACTAATAGGTTAAAATCTACAGACTTTCTGCAGCAATTAAAGTAAGTTAATCCTTGCAAGTTGAAACTAACAATTTGCACAGGTGTCCCAACTTCTGTTGATTACTTAAACTCTCAGTCTGTCTTAAAGCAGAGTTGGAACAGATTGTGTTACTACACCCTCTGTATGTAGTAGAACATTCAGATTTTACCTTCTGTCTAGCAACTGAATTGTATATTTATTATTTCATACATTCAAAATTCACATGCATTGCTTCATTATTATTATTTTTTTTTACATTTTAAAGTTTAAACAAGAGTGATATTTACATGCTTGGCTCTTGCAGATATTTTGCAGTGTACCACAACATTATAAAGTTTTTCCCCCAATTTTGACCTCCTTTTTTCCAGAAGTGGTTTATTGAAGCGTATTTAAGTAAAATACATCTGTTTGAGAGCATAGACTGGATGAAATGATATATGGTTTATCAGATACGAGTAATATGAGTTTTTTTTTTTTTTTTTTTTAACTTTCTCATATAGATTGCCATTGTCCAACACTGGTCACCATTAGTTTCAATTCTTTCTGAAACTTAATCTCTATTTTCCCTGAAACATTTTTCTCAGCCATCATTACAACTACATTGGATAAATTACACATTAAAAATATTGTTGAGTGAAGTATTTTTAAGTACAATACAGTAGTTTGATACAAGAGAGCAAACTATTTTGCCAATAAACTTACTTTTTTACATCAAAGTAAGATACAGCTTGATAACAATTTTTACATTGTATAAGACATACAAAGAAGAATGTGTTTATTTTTAATAATTTCATAGTCCATGTAGGCATTCATTTTTTTATAAATGATTTTATTCCTGCTAAAATTGCATAAGTGTTTGTTCAGGAAAAAAAAAGGTTAAAAGTAGTAACTTGCCAGGAAAGTATTGGCAGAGTCCCAAGTCAACACTTTCTGATAAATGTAAGTTCTTTGTTTAGCTATTTTTATATTTTAGCAATACATTGCTTGTACAATGTCATTTGTATGAAGTAAGCATTCATGTCTTTCAATTTATATAAATTGTGCTGTGCTTTGGCAAGGAGGAGTGGGGAGGGGTGTAGTTAAAAGAAGATATCTGGATACTGTATTAAACAAGTAAGGCTCTGACCTCGAAACATGTACATGGACTAAATAATTGTATTCCAACTCAGAAACGTTTGGTGATGTAAACAATATAAATATAGACTGTTTTACTAGTTACATAACCCTGAATGGAGCTGCCAGTTATTGCCAATGCTCTTCACAGTTTCTAGTGAACCTGAGGCTTTCCACCTCTGCATAGAGCCAGAAATTAAAAAAAATGATAAGGGATGGACTTGAATGTAAAAGTTTCTCTTTATGCTGCTGAGATGGTGCTCTGCATAGTCATCACTGCTGTTGAATCTATAGGAGAATTTCACTACAAGCTCTGAGTTTAGAATTGATTTGAATAAGAGTATACAATTCCAAATGAATAGTCTACGACTCCAGATTAAACTAGATAATGTTCTTCTGATGGTCACAGAACAATGACTGTCAAGGAGTTATAGAGAAAAAAAAACACCTTAAAGATCTAGCATAACATTATCAAACATGAATCAAATTAATGGTCATGGGAAACCAGAGCCTATTCCCATCAGCACTTAAAGATCTATTCTAATTTAATTTTTGCAACCTGATGTAAAGCATCAAGCAACATGCAATTAGATGCTCATCTCTTCATCATCCTGTATCTTTTTCAGAGTATCCATCTGTACTAGTATACACTATGTTAACAATTGTGCACATGGGTTAGTGGGTAGACCTGCCACCTTATGTGTTCATCTTAAGTTCAGTTCCCACACCATGGGATAGTCTGTGTAGTATGCATGATCTAGCCAATCTGTGTTGGTTTTCTCTCACATCCCTAAAGGCATGCAGTTTAGCTTAACTGATGGCACTCAAATTGACCTGTGTATGTGAGTGGAGCCTGCAATGCACTGGTGCCCCATCCAGGGGACTCTCCAGTCACCCTGTAGTGAATTAGATCGGGTTGGTTTAGGGATGTTTTATCATTCTTTGATTGGACTTTTACTGAATATAGTAGGCCCTATATGGAATTCAAAAAGGCCACAGATGAAAGTTAGATCAGGTTGGTTTAGGGATGTTTTATCATTCTTTGATTGGACGTTTACTGAATATAGTAGGCCCTATATGGAATTCAAAAAGGCCACAGATGAAAAAGAGTTTTGCAAAGACCTAAGACATGAGTCAGGTGCATGATATCGCCTTACTTTCCAATTGTATTACTGTGTTACAAATATAAAAACTTTAAGAAATGGAAAAATGCAGAAAGCAACAAATATATACCTCCGTGGTAGAAGGAAATCTTGTTAAAACTCTTTACTCTTTGACTTGAACTGTGCTGCTACACTAATTCAATATCACAAACTTCTTAGTAATCCAGTGGTGTAATATTTGCTCATAATACATTGTCAGTGTATCAAACCCTTTAAAGCCAATATGGTATTGTCATATTTTCTTGCATACAATAATCAATTTTTCCAGACATCTTTAACCTGTATGATGTCTAACTCATTGAAGTTACTTGGTATTTGGACTTTTCGGTACTTCTATATTTGAACAGTTACACTTCATATACAGTCTTCCAGTTGTACATTACAATGTGCAATTTAGGACTTTTACTTAAAGAAACTGGTGAAACGTTCCCTAATATTTCAACAGTATCCACCACTGAATCTGTACCATTTAATAATGATGAAGGTATCTTGCACTCTTAGATGATCTTGGGAAAAGCTGATGATAAATGGGAAATCAGCCATTGACTTGTATAAAGCATGGCATAATTCAGTTAAAATTGTGCATTGCATGCATCTGTTATGACTTAATCTAAATTATATCCATGTTGAGCCGCAAATTGTGAACAATGTCTTTAAGGGCCTGCCTCTCCAAGACATAATAGGGAAAAAAATATTTGCCTCTTTGTCTGAGAGTTTTGAATTTACAATTACTTCAGATGCTCTGGTCACATTATTTGCAGTGTCATCAAATAAAACAACATTTTGCTTACCTCATCGTCTTATCTTGCCTGTTCTGAAGAATCTGATTCCATTCTCTATGACTATTTTCCTTAAAATCTGAAAAAATCTATTTTCTTCAAGGAACCATTTAAGGCTTTATTTATTTTTAGAATTTGGCTTGAATTGGCTAATGATGTGTTAAATAAAATATGCCTCTGTTAAACTTCTTGATGCAGTATATAGGAGAGACTAATGTACGTTGGGCACTTTGTTGATTTGGGGAAAGGGCAGATAGCTGATTTTAAGTTGAGATCGGAGATTACAAGTATGGAAATAATGCTGATTGAATTGATTTGTTTGTATCTGATTCACTGTAATGTGAAACATTTTTCTTATTTGAATACATTGCAGTAGGAAATATTAAGCTGTATAAAACATTGTCAGGGCCTCATTTACAAAGAACTGTTTTTCCTCTTAGGGGTAACTGCAGTTTTTTCCATGAAAGAGAAATCGACATACTCTGGAGATGTACCAGCTGTGACTTGGCTAGTCACTTGTTTTGTTTTTGGGATAATTTATTTATTAAAATTGTCACAGTTTAGCAGGATAAACGGAAGGCAGATATGGTGCTTATAGAATGTAATATAACAAGACAGCCTTGAACCATGCACAGTACTAATGGGAGCCTGAAATTATGTACTCTTGAGTAAAGAAGAATAGACTTAATAAGATTGCAGCCTCCCAGCTGGTGGACAGAGCTGCACAGAGATAGAGATGGAGACAAGGAGGCAGGCCTCTCTGAGCACCGTGCAGTGGTGTCCTGTTCTCCCTCCCAGGAGGCTGTCTGCAAGGTGCGGTCTTCTTGTCACTGGGGGACAGCCTGAACACCTGCTCCCCACATTACAGCAAGGCTTAACACGACCAGGCCAAAAAAAAAAAAAAAAAAGCAGACAGCCTGGGGACTTAATGTGAGAAGGGTAATTCATTTCATCTATTCACAGGACAGAGACTCTGCATTTTAAGCCTATGTTGTAAAATAACACATGTAGAAACAGATCTTTTTGGTAGAGAGATAGAAAGGTGTTGCAATACCAGTTCATACCAGGTCTTTACAAATAAACATGAATTCTACATCAAGCATTTAGACTATATGGTGGATTACATTGTTTTCAATTCCTTTGGGTTTTGAAAATGAAGTCCTATTGTTACAAGGTCATTGCTTATAATACTCTTGTGGTACACGCCTATTCAAGGCAAAGCAGAGATGTCCTAAAAGGGCATTTTCCTTTCAGATTATTTTATTTAGAGTTAAGTGGATTGATGGCTCGGTACTTTCTTTCATTAGTTGGTATCCTTTAAAGTTGCGTTGGTTTTTAGTTTTAGCACTGCTGCCTGCCTGTCTCTTATTATAGATGGTTTTTGACAATACCCAAGCTGGTGCTTAAATTATCCTTTGTAATCCTGTTTAGCTCGCTTGACTTAACTAATAGTTATGTATCTTTTAATCTTTTTTTTTTTTATTGCATATATGCTTATATATAATATGGTTGTTTTGTGTGATTTAGTGCAATTGTATTATCTCAGTGTTGACTATTGTTAAAATATTCTTTGTAATTGCTGCATTTTTCCTTCAAATTTAGCAATGTCCTTTTTTTTTTTTTTTTTTCTTTCCCCACAAAAAGTGAAGTTTGCTTAGAACTGTACCGATCAGAGGAGTAGCCAGCCTACATTTGCTGGATATACTTTTGAAGTTAGATTTAGAAATGTTTAAAAAGGTTTGTGAAATGTATTGTACTAGATTTGAGAACCTCAATATGATGTGCACCTATTTGTTGCTTATGGCAAAACAATATTAATTTCATTTTGATTTGTTTATTTTTACTAAATTTGAACTATGCACTTTGTAATTAAACACACCAGTCTGCCTGCACTTCAGAGTTACTGAATTTTCATCAGCAATGATCTGCATTATGAATTTCCAGACAATGTTAAATTAATATGTTTATTTGAATTTACTGTTGTTAATATTAAAAGGAAATTGGTATTATTTAATCTAGTGTTTACAATGGGTTGCATTTGTTTCTATCTAGATTTTGAGCTGAACTCTGACAGAAAATGATTACTACATAATTGTTCAAAAAAACTCAAGCTAGTCAACTTTAAATGGCTGATAAGGAAAAAAGTGTATAGTTTTCACAAAGTTTTTAACACAAGTGTGCAGAATATTTGTGCTTTGGCCTTACTTGAAAACATTAGGAGTAAAGATCTTTCAGATTCATTTTTAATTATTCATTTATTTTTAAGTCATGTATTCATTTACCATTCCATACAATAAAAAATAATATGTAGAAATAGTGTAGAGAATATTTAATCGCTATTTACTCCAATCTGCAATTCCACGTGGCTCTAAAGTTGATTATTTAGAGGCGCTTATTTATTATTTACAGGGGGTATCTGTTGAGGGGAAACAACACAAAGCTTTTTGCCTGTTGGAATGTATTTAGTTGGCAGATTAATCATTCAGAGACTCTTTAATATGGGAGTAAGAAGATCCAGTGGTATTTAATGTGTCTATAAGGCTGATAGCAATACAAAGAAAAAAGATTTATAGTTGTGAAAAATTTGGATTTGGTGAGTTCTCTAGGTGCTCCATATCACTTCTTCATGCTGTACTCCTGTTGAGAGAGTGTGTATGGAGTTAATATAGTAGACATGGGACAGAAGGGTAGCTCATGTGTCTGTCTGAATTATTTGGAAAGTAACAGTGTTGACAAAGAACATTTTTTCATCCTATAAGGGGAAAGAGTCCCCCTCCCCCTCTCATCAAAAAAAGTGCCAGGAAAAACAAAGATGGTAAATAAGCCATTCACTCTAATTTACTATGAATGGGGTCACTTTGAGACCAGGTGTGAATATGGTTATAGTAGTCTACATATGATCTGTAGACTACTCTGTTTTTTTGTTTTTTTTTTGCTTCATTTACAGATGCTACACAAACTGGTCCTGATGTCTTCTGGGAATTATATTTCCATCTGTCACAGGGGCCGAAGGACTAAAGCAACTACAACTGCATGGTTAATGCTGCGTCCTTAAAGTTCAGGCGACATGGGTTTCAATTTGGGTTTGATTGCTATCCATGTGGAGCTTGCACATTGCCCGTAACTTTGTGAGAGCTTTCCCAGTGTACACCACATCCCAAATACACATATTTCAGTTAAGTGGAAGCTCTAGATTGGTCCTGTATTTAATGTGAACATTATGTGTATTCTGTAATGAATGGACAGCACATTCAGTTTAGCCTGGTATTGCTGGGGTTGGATCCAGCTCTGTATGAAGCTGTAATAGATAAATAAAAACAGGTTCATAAAATTGTTTAATGGATTACATGCTTACTTCTAGTCCTATGTGCATCTCTGTATTTGATGCAGTAAGCCGCATGCTAGTTTATAGCATGAAAGCTTTGCATCTGTTGGCGTATTCATTTTAAGAAATTTACTGTGTGTCTACACAGCTTGTTATAGCCAGCCATGAAACTGAAAAAATCTGAGGCAGGCAGATGGACCATTTGGCTGATAATATTAAAGTGTACACTACACTCTGCACTGTTGAATTACCCAATTTTACAGATTTTTTTTTTTTTTTTGTAAAAGTTCTCCAAACGCAAGTATAATTGTATCAGTTCAGAAAAAAGAGAACCCATTTCTCAATCGCTGCTACAGTATGTATCGTATGTGTATATACAACTCATAAAGAGATTTTTTTCATTTATGACTGACTTCAAATAGGAAAGAGATTTTACCAACTGAGAGCAACACCCTTTTTATCATCTGTACTGTAATTTGGTTTCTTTCAACATACACTTCTGTGTTTTAGTTGCTTTGTAAGTAATGTCCTATACAGTCTTTTGTTTCCTTTATATTGGCTTACAGAAAAATTTGCTCTTTATCAATGCTAGTTTGATGAAGTCTACAGCATACATACACATTATAGATTGTTTTTATATTTGTCTAATACTAAAAGCTCAAACTAAATTCTATAATGTTGGATGTTAAGTCATGTAAGCTGTGAGTTTTCTTTTGCAATGCTTGGGATTTCACAACTGCACAAAGTTGCCTTAATCAAATATAATGTTAGCTAACTGGCCTTCTAGTGTTTCAATGAGTTATAATTAATTGCATGATAAATCCCAAAGTCTGTGTGTGTTTTTCTCCCACACTGTAAAGACATGGACGTTGGTTTAATTTGCAACCTTGAGCATAAATGAGTCGGCTATTATTAAGTGAAACTATTAAGCTAAGCTATCCATTCCCTGTTCAGTTTATGTCAACTGGACCCTTAAAAGAGCAATACACATCTTTAGCTGAGACAGTAGACAATGCTTTTTTAATCACAATTATCTCAATCACTCCTCAGTTATGCTCTTCATAGTAGGTCAGTGATAAAGGTGGAAATTTTCTCTTATTTTGGACTCTCTTACCCACTTTCATATTCATTCTGTCCCTTTCCAAAGTTATTTCATGACTGTAGTTGATACTAACACAACTCTCTTGAGCTTTGAACTTCTAATCTGTTTGCACCCATAATCTAGGTTATTCAGGACAGTGTGGAGATGGAGGACTATAACCTGTGACATTGGGGAAATGTAGGTTTATAATTTTCTAGGATCATTATTGATAGGGCAAGGGATATTTTTAACATTAGGATTTCATAAATAATGTGAGCTATAGATGACTCAAAAGAAGATTTATGCGATATCTTGGATACTGGATGCTTTAAACAGGTAGTTTTTGAAAAGAAATTGCTTAAGGAAGCTAAACCCATCATAGAATTTTTCTCTCTATGCCTTTATCATCCCATCTTTTCTGGGTTATAGGCCACCCTCCAGAGTTATCCTGGCATCTCGGTCCTGAGCCAGTTGCTCCAGTTGTCCCCAGGTATACCCCATCCTCTTAGCATCTGCCTCCATGTCATGCTGCCAACAATTTCCTCTTTCCCTGGGGTTTCCATGTAATAGCTTGTCTGGTGATACCAGAAGCTGGTTTGCAGATGGTGTTGCCTATTCATCCCCATTGTCTCCAGAGAATCTCTTCCTTCACTGGCTATTGTCAGGTTCATTACCATGGTTCTTGGTTACTGATGGTATTGGGCCAGCATATCTGGAGCATCTTTCTCAGACAAGTTTTGAAAAAAGTCTGGATTTTCTTAGTGGTAATAACAGCAGTCCTCTATTTCTCTTCGCAGTAGAGTAGGATTGACTTCATGCTGGTATTGAGTAGCTTGATTTTAACTGTGAAAGACAGGTCCCTTCAGCCCCAAATGTTTCTTAGTTTGAAAGAAAGCTTCCTTGTCCTTTCCAGTCCCGACTATGATATCCATGTCTGTGTGTCTATGACTCTGTCCGGGTAGGTGAAGCTCTCCTGTAGCGCTTCACTTTCCTGCATGTTTTGGGAGTGTTGACAGCCTTTACCCTGAATACATTGCTCTTCCCTTTGTGGATATTGAGTCCCAGTTGAGCTGATTTACCTGCAGCAATGATGTTTTTTTTCCTAAATCTGTTGGTGGGTGTGAGAAAGAAGGGCCAGGTCACCTGCAAGTCTTAATTCATCCAGCTGAATACAGGATATCCACTGGATGTCTTTTAGCTTTTGCATTGTGGATGTCCTCATGACCCAGTCTATCACCAGCAGAAACAAGCCCACCTCTATCCTGTCCCTTCTTGAAAGGCATCTGTAAGTTGCTCCCTATGGACCACCTACAGGTCATCCCCTTGTAAAAGTTTGTGATAATGCTCTTATTTTTTTTTCTGCATCCTGTAGTATTTCAGCAGCTTCCAAAGGGTTTCCTTGTCCTTGGTCTCAAATACCTTTTTATAATCAATGAAATTCACATACAGGGGTGAGTTCAACTTCATCAACTGCTCTCTAAAATAATGTGCAGTGTTGTTGTTTGATCAATACAAGATCTATCTTTGTAGAAACCAGCTTGCTGATCCCAGAGGTGGGTTGCGGGGAGGGGGTTTGGGTCAGTGGTCTCCTTCATCTTATTTATGGGAAGCCTATTAAACACCTTGCCCAAGATGGACAAGAGCATTATGCCTCTAGTTTGAGCAAGAACCGCACTACAAGATACAAGTTTAAAAACAGTTTATAGGCAAATAGACTTTTTGTAGAAGAGGAGGAGAAGGAGGAGGAGGTTGGATGCATGTGCTGATAACCACACAATTAAACACACCTGGATTGGGACCAGAGTGCAGCAGATGACACCTCAGTACCACACTGGTGAGGGGTTTTTTTTTTTTTTTTTTTTTTTTTTAAACAGTGGCTGGAGTGCCAATTCTGCCATCAACCCCCACGTTTTTCCTGTAAGTTGGAGGACCCACTTGCAGGGCTGGATGCAGGTTAACATCATACCCAGGATGAAGCAATTGCAGGTTAAGGGCTTTACTCAAGGGCCCAGCAGAGTAGAGTCACTTCTGGTATTTACAGGATTCAAACTGGCAACCTTCCGATTGCCAGCGCAGATCCCTAACTCCAGAGCCAAAGGAGTAAGGCAAAAAAAATTGTCTAAAAATATAGGCTAAAATTAACAAATCCAAAAGTTCAAATAGAGAACACAAAATTAGGAATGTTAATTAAAAAAGCTTGCTTAAATATGAGTCATAAGCCTTAGGCTACTGCAGAACAACTAGCATGACATGACAATAGCAAATGGCAGGAGTGGCAGAGACAAATTAAATGGTCTAACAATGGTATGTTGAAATGCAGAGCGGTGTATTTTGCTGGTAATTTAAGGTTTCATGTGAGGACATGGCTTTCTCTTCACAGCCGTAATTCAATAAAATGTCCATAGCACTTCAATAACTGTGCCAATCCATTAGTCAGTCTAATGATCTGCCTCTACCGTCATCTGAAAGCCAAGTGCCACTTTAATTCCTTGGGGTGATGGTTCCACCCTTGCCTATAGGGAACAAGTCATTCTTTAGAGAAAGAGAACATTGCCTTTGCTAGTGCCCGTTGTTTGCATTTAAAATACAAATATGATAGTAACTGTTGGCACACAATCCTCAGTGGATAATGTCAAATCACAGACTTGATGTTGTATCTGTGTAAATTGCAAATGACAGGAGACAGAATGCAGCCATGGCTTAGACTATAGTCTTTTAACGAAATTCAGTGTAACTCCTGTGTGACTACAGGTCATGTAACAGGTGCACTTGAATCCCACACTGTCATAATACCTGTTATGTTGCTGCAAGCAGACTTCCCTTCTGGTGCTGCACCTAGTCTTTCTCTGCATTGGGCCTCTTGGATTAAAAGGGCACAGAGGATTTTGGCAACATCAAGACAAGTCTCTTGTGGCCTTGTTGAAAGGTAAATTTGATAATATGAGATGAATAACGGTATGACACAGAACCTACATCTGAAATGAAATGATGTGCCCAGACTGAACAAAAGGAGCATGAGAGGATGCAGTCAGGACCAGGCTAAAAACTACTGCAGTTGCATTGAGAGTCTAACCCAGCAATTTGATTGGATAGTGGTGCTGTACATTACTTCCATTAAGATGACAGTTTCACTAAACCTATAAATATTATATAGCATAAACCCAACAAACATTGATGCATTATGTGTATGTTACATTTGAATTTCTTGGTTTATTTAGCAGTATGTGTGCTGGTACATTTTTTTCACTCAGTCTTTACTTCAAGAAGCATTACAGTTCTCATTAGTTATTTTAATTTTGATGTGTAGTTATCCAACTTATATAAAAGCACATTTGGTTTGGTTTAAGAAAGATTCCCTTGTTTAGCCTAAGTGCTTTTTCTTCTATTTTTTCCCTTTAGATAATGAGAATTGTTTTGTTTTTCTTTCTTAAGCATTTGAATTGACAGACTCCAGAAACAAATACTGTTGACTGCCAAGGCTCAGTTAGTGCATTTAATCTGTTTTAGACAATCCTATCCATTGTTCCAACTGTTATTTGTATATTAAGTGATTCATTTCTTCTTTCATTTTCCAGTATTTTTTTGCCACTAATAATAATTGTGATCTTAACAGCATCTATCTATAGGATACACTTGGACCCTTAATAATAATAATAATTAAATGTTATTTATATAGCACCTTTCCCATGCTCAAGGCACCCTTACTCCTAATCTACAAGTAAGGTGAGTTTCATCTCCTTATCTTGCACCAGTGATGTCTATCCATGATAGGGCAAACCCGCTCACACTGGACAAATTTTGAGTTACAAATTAACCAAGTATGCATTATCTTAGGGTTGTATAAGGAAAACAAGGTAAACCTCCTTAAGAAGAAGTGGTATGAAGTAGTACAGATTTTAAGATGGACTTTTTGAAAGAACAGATTTTCACTTTGCTTTTATTTCAGTCTCTCTTCATGCCACTTTCCATAAGTGAAGGTGGACAAATACAACACCCAAACCAAACTCAGTTGCAGAGTGTCATACACTCCCAAGTACAAGCCATGAAAATAACTTTTTGAAATGAAAAGGATGCTTCAACCATGATGACTTCAAGGCTTTCTCATTGACTAAAGCAAGCGTACTTGAGAGTAGCAGTTGAGATTTGCACAAAAATGAATTTGTTGATCAGCTGCAGTATAGATCTTTTTCAGGTTTACATAAGATCCCAGATTTGTGGGGAAAAAGTACTTAAGATTTGTGACACTCAAAGCTCAGAAAATTGTGTTTTCCATCACTTTCCATGTGAATGAGCTCACAATTAGCAAAGAAAGTGTCTGTATACCCAATAAACAGCCACTCCATGTATGAACATCATAAGAATTGCCTTAAACCTTCCTGAAATATAAATGAGTTTTGAAAGGTAAAAGAATTTCATAAAGGAATTCACATATGTACAATTTATGATTGGTCTTCTCTTTGTTTCTGAAAGAAAATAAAAAGTATAGCTAATATCTGTGTTGCTAAGAACTAACTAAAAACCAAAGAGAGGAAAACTGTGGTTATTAATTAAACTTTATTAGTTGGAATGTTAAGAGTCTCAATAAACTAAAAAGAAAAAAGGTAACCACAGTGTTACCACACCTTAGTTCACTGACCTTAGGTGTACTGAAGCTTTCCTCCAGTGGATGTATTTAAACATTAACAATTGACTTAGAGTCAAGTATTTTAGATTTTAATTGATATTTAATTTCAGTTATGGCCATTAAACCAATGAAATAGGAATATGTCTAGATCTATAAAGGACAGCTTTACAGCTTTCTATTTCAAGTTACCCACACAAAATTTGTTACACAGGTACTTCTCATCATAAAGTAGGTTTTTGACATGTAACTTTTGGCTTTTGGACGGCTTGGGGTTAAAATGAGTGACACGAAACACTACAGTGTGATCTAATCAAGAGAGAGAGAAGCCAAACTATACAGGTTTCAATGAAAGTGTAATAATTAGTACATTTCCATTTCAGAGTACATTTTCATTTCAGTTTGGAAATTTGCACTTAGTTCTCACCAATTACATTAAACGTTTTCTTGAATTAAGCATTTCCATGACTATTTTTGTCGTGGTCACACACCAGCCTTTATGATTGTCGAAAATATGATATTTGAATTAAGTACATCTAAAGGTTGTATACCATTCCAACTAATGATGATTTTTTTTTTCATTTTTGTACAGCTTATAGGAAAAATCATAAGATTCAATTCACTAAATTGTACTCAATATTTCCGATTTGAAGTGATGAATTATGGCACACAAACCCATAGAGTTTTGATTTTTAGTGTTTTTTTTTTATTTTAAATAATGAACATATGGCATTGCAAAATTTGCCTGTTTGCGTGTTCATGCAACATCTTTGGAAATAATGAACCAATGTTTTAATCTACTTTGCTTTTTGATAAAGACTTAAATTTTTAAAATATATTTTTTTCTTTAATTATAAGCCAAATTAATTCATAATGCGTTCAGGTAGTTTGGGAGAACACCATCTATAGGGTGGTCCAGATCTAATTATGCAATTTTCATTACGCTATAACTTAAGTTTATTACATAGAAAGTCACCCGAAAAATCCCGGACCATCGGGAAGTGTGTGAACTGACGACATGAAGAATCGTCTTTGCGCCAAACTGGAATCGTCCCCACATAAATCAAAGTCATCCAGATGATCTGGATCTGCATAATTAGATCTGGACCACTCTGTAGATCAGGGTCCTCAAGTTTATTGCTGGGTTACACTGTGATTGTAAGTTTTCCTCACAATCAGACTTTGCGTTTAATTGGACCTTTTTATTCCTGGTTTTTACATTTTGCTGCCAATCCAGAAATTGCAAAAGTAAATTCGATACATTTTAACTGAAATGTAGCAAGCATTTATGTATGTTACTTGGAGATAATATAGTGTTTTTAATCTTGGGTTTTTTTTCAGATTTTTTTCATTATTACATGACTTTCATTCTAGTTTTCCTGGTGTTCTGGTTATTTAAGCCATTATTTACTAATGAGCATTTTAGTAAGTATGATGCTGATGCAGGTACAGCATTTCAGTGTTGTTTTGGTGTCCACTACAGTTGTTAATTGTTTATCAAGAGTAACAATTAACAATGGAGCAAACACCACCAAAAAGGGTGAATTAATAGTAAAATGACAAATAAGAGTTAAGAAATTAAAGCTATGTCAGAATTACAGAACATGAGAACCATTGCTCTAAAGTCATCATGTAATACTTTGGATACTGATCTATAAAAGAGAACAGACGCGGCAAGAACAAATGCTTGCTTTATTTTATTGTGTATGCTGCCCATTGATGTATTGGCTTACTATACACTGCATATACCTGTAGATATTGCAAATGTGGGCATGAGGCTGATTTAGGACCACGTTCTCCAAACATAATACAAACAATATTTCACAAGAATGACCATCCATGCTGCATTTTCTAACCAATTAATCCAATTCAAGGTCATTGAGAAGCAGTGCCTACCCTGCCAAAGTTAAGCAGTATGTTAATCACAATCAAGTAAATCATGTCTTTTTTGTTATGCTGCCTGGTTATGACAGAGATTTTATAGGTAAGTAAGATGGAAGTTTCAAGTAAGATAGATAGTTAGTTATATTCACAAATCATGGTGCCAAAGTGTGCTGACATGTTGTATGTTGAGTATGTGCAAGTAAGAATACATGTGACAATAATGACCCTGTAAACCTACAAACATGTTCCAGTTTTTATAAGTCACAATACTGGTTGGGCTCTACCCACCATCTGTGTTTAAAGATTTGTTACTGCTCAGATTGGACACTGCCTACTGATGTGAATTTACTTATTTATTTATTTATTTATCTATCATCAGCAATACAGGAGGACATTTGGTGTAACACCGCTTCTTATCTGGATCAGTAGGAACCAGTTGAGGTAGCATGGACACATTGGATGCAATCTGGGTCTCTCACATGAGGAGAATATTAGGCAGGCCCCAGTGTGAGATGACCCAAGGGTACACCCAGGACTGCTGATAGGATTATTTTTCTTGACTATCATGGGAGTGGCTGGACATTTGTTAGGAAGAGGTGGAAGATGTTGCTAGGAAGATTGACCTGGTCAGTCCAGGTGAATGTGTTACGACTGTACTTCTCCCCATGAAATGAGAATGAAAATTATGTATTTCACACACATTAAAATTTTCATATTAACAAGCAATTTGTAGGAATGTAATCACCTTGGCTGCTTGCTTCATCCACTGCCGTTTGCCTGTTATGAATCATTTGTGAGCTCATATCTCTACTTTATAATAAATATTCACACTTTGCAGGAGGAATGTTGATA
Organism: Polypterus bichir lapradei; assembly: GCA_026402145.1. Lineage (NCBI taxonomy): Eukaryota > Metazoa > Chordata > Cladistia > Polypteriformes > Polypteridae > Polypterus > Polypterus bichir. Next base: position 4,208,855 of record JANRMT010062850.1, on the reverse strand, counting down.
TCTGTTTAGTTAGCCTAACATGCAGAAATCTAGGATGTGGTGAAGTGGAATCTCAAAACTTACCCAATGTCAATATCTGTTTATAGAGCACATTTAAAACAACAGCATCAGAAAGGCTGTAGCCAAAGTGCTTTACATTAAAACATTCAATAAACATAAACAAAATAAAATAAAATACAATAAAACACAATACTACCAGCAGTAAACTGAAAGCAAACACATGACTAAAAAGAGGGAACCATCAGTATCACTGAAGGTCATGGAAAGCTAATGAATAGAAGCGTGTTTTTAGTCTAGTTTTAAACAGTTCCATTGAAGGGGACTCTCTTTAATGTAATAAGGTAAAAAATTCCACAGAGGAGGTGCAGTAGCTTAAAAGCCCTGCCCCTCTGATTTTTGCACTTTGTACGGGGGACCACAAATGACAACTTACTAGTTGATCCAACCTCTCTGGATGGCTGGTGTATAACACACAATTCAAATAAAGTAGATGGGAGTGTACCCATGTAGTGATTTTAAAACTAGCAGCAAAATGTTAAAATCAGCAAAAAAAATGTAAACCCAGTATAAGACAGGGTTATAGGTTTGTATGTAACTGTGACCTGCATTGGATTGGTGTCTTATCTGGAATCGGTTACTGCCATGTGCCAAGGGTTCCTATGGATTCCAGCTCCGTTTGTCCCTGTAGTAGAAAAAATGGGAACAGGATTAAGTAAAAGTGGCACATTTGTGAATTTGAGACTGATCTAGAAAAGTTACCATTATGCTGACAATAGCCAAATGCCTGGCTAGTGTCTGTTTATGAAACATAATATTGAACAGCCATTCCGATAACTTACACATTGCTCGCACTCGTCCTCGTTTCATTAATCTGATCATTTGACTTTATTATTCTTCAAGTCAACAGAAGGTCAGCCATAAAGCACTGCACTCTTTTTAGTGAACTGAATCATTTGGGAAGCTAACAATTGTAAGTACTGCTTGTAGTGCAAATTGTGGACTCATGCTGGGCTAAAGCTGAACTGACGTATATTTCAGGGTGCTAGCAAGTGCGAAGTCATTGTTTGTTTTTTTTTGTATTGTCCCTTTATTTATGTCAGGACAACAAATGAGTGCCGTGTTTGCGTTCAAGCTGGTGGTGCGTATACTTAACACGAGAATCCCGTTTTTATTTGGAAAACTAACTTTGTGTTTTCTTCTTTTTTTTTTTGTTAAAACTGTGACGGTATAAAAGTTTTAGTGCAGTTTGTAAAAATTGTTGTTTCAACGTAGGCGAGGTTATCTTCCTAGCAGAAAGACACTACCTTCCCAACCATAATTCTGTCTTCGTTTCACAGCTGCTCCATTGCCGCCTTCCATTGTTTATCAGCCGCCTGGGTGCTGATAGGCCAAGTCGCCCGACTACTACTCCGCTATTGGCTTGTCTCCGTGAAGTTGTGATCGTTTTGCATACAGAACTCCTCCCATTTACTAGAATCTTAAAACGCCAAAAAAAAAAAAAAAATCCCATCCCACACACATGGGTTTGTAGTGGTGCATCTGGTGCATGAATGAAACACTGAAGCTCTTACGAGGTTTATTCTCTTATTAGATACTGTAAAAATCAACAACAAACAGGTAAGCCAACGTGAATTGCTGCACCTTTAGTTCTGCGGATATGTTGCATGGTTTGCGCCGCTCATTAAGATGGTGGGGGCGGCTTTTCTCGGTTTGTTTTCCTTTTTTTTAACCTAAGGCGCCATTTTCAGACGTGCATCACCTAAACACCTGCATCTCACTCAAAACAAAAAAAACGAAATTTCGCCCTTTGAATCGATCGTTTGTTGCATTTCGCAGAAAATGTAAAAGTTGGTCGAATTTGACCATTCGTTTTTAATAAAAAAGATCCGTTTTGAAAAGAAAAAAACGAGGCAAAATGCATCACTGTGTTTCCTAATGCAAAATTACGATTTCGCACTGCGTGGTGAAGGGGAGGGCTTGGGGGTCGAAAATGGCTCACGTATCCAGTTGCTTCGGGATGTAATTTTTATTTTATTTATTTCTTTTTACTTTTTCGACACCCGTTATTCTCAATAGTGTGCAGTGCAGATCTGGTCAAGTTGTGACTTTAACGTATGTGTTTACTGAAAGAATGCCTTTGATATGAGTTGACGTAAAAGAAGACAATGCAATTTAATGATTATGATGTTTGCATCAAAATCTGAGCAGGAATCCGGAACACCTTGTGAAATATAAATCATTAATACAACAACATTTTAATACTGCATTCCGACAAATCTGACGGAGGTGTTTGCAGGCACGAGGCAACAGTTCATTTTGTTAGTGTTGTCGAGCGGCAGACAAGAAACATATCCGTAATGTGGAATCGTGCAGCGTCGAAAAACTTTTTTCTTGCACTTTGAGTCTTTTCATAGAAAGCTTTGCTGCTCAGAGAGGAGAGCCCTAAACACTTCTCGTAAATACGCTTTTTTAATTTTGAAAAAATGACCAGCAGCCTGTACAAATTAGATCCTGACCATTTTTTAATATATGATAGTCTTTGGATGTTGTTTTGATGTATTTTTATCTTAGGCTTCCTGTTATTCGCTAGATTGAAGCAGGTGTTGTTTACTTGAATGATACGAAACTGTCTTGTACATTTCTAACTTAATTTTACTATTTTATTTATGCTTGGTACAGAGAGTTGTGTTTTAATCTTTCTTGCCATTAATAAATATTGGGTAACAATCTTCTTTTGCAGTTTCGGTAGTCGAATCATGCTTCCATTCAAATGTGTATTTAAATGGAATTTACAATCAAAATTCTGGACTCTTGGCTTTCATTTAAAATGGGACAGAGCTCATTGTTTAGCCGCTTTGATCACTTACTATAAGGAAGTGGTAATTTTAGAAAATTATTAATCCAGGTTTGCCTGTGCAGTTCAAGAATTTGGTAGAGTTCTGTTTAGAGCATATGTCTAATCCTTGTTTGAATTGGGAGCGGAGATAAAATAAGTGCCATTCTGATGAAAGAAGCAATTGGGCTGCTTCACAGTTACACTAGAAAATCTATTGACCATTAATCTGTTGTCTCTTGGTTATTTATTTCAAGACTTTTGACTGACTTGAATCATAACAAAGTTTAGTGAAGCAGTACCAGAGTATGCTGCTCAGTTTTTATCAAATCACTATATCCTCACTCGTGCCCAGTAATCACAGGGAATGATGAGGCAAAGAATGAAATTTTGCACTTTAATTGGGGTAATGCCCCAGTTAATTGCCCCATGCATCACCTTATACTTGTACTAGAGGTAAATAGATTGTCCTTGATTAGGTGTTACTTAGGGAAAGCTAAAAATTCCCCTTTTTTTTTTTTTACTGGAAATACACTAATATAGGTGCCATTGCAATGTTATATCTGTGTTTTACAGATATTAAACACCTGCACAAAAAATTACGAAAATTGTGGATGTGTAGTGAAAAGAACACTTTATCAGAAGCCAGCAGAAAATAACATGTATGTGATGTTGCCTAATACTCTTGAATTATGTAATACAGTTTTTTATGTTCATTTGTGAAAAGGCCATTCTGACAGTTTGAAATTTGAACTAGTCTCTATAGAGTGTTTTATTTGTTAGTAACATATGAAAGGAAAGTTTGATATTAGTATGCTAAGTATTATGTACTTCAAATTGTTACATTTTTTTTATAAAGTATGATCTAAGTGGTGTTAAATGTATAAAATCTGCAATTAAAAATTTTAGCTGGTTGTTAGTCTCTTTTGTCATTATTTGTAGGTGAATTTTTTTTCCCACCATATGTATTTTATGCAGTGCAAAACATACAGGAGGCTTACAAATGTATGCTTAAGCACAATTTTGCAATGGATTTGCATTCCTCCAAGTCCTGGTGCTAACAGGATAGACTGTCATTAAGCGCTTTCCCATCACAGGAACTTTTTTTCAGGAAAGAGAGACTTATAAGAACTCTGGAATATTTGAGGAATTCCCACCACAGGAACTTGGGCAATTTGTAGTTCATGATACAATTTTTAGCTCCTACTCCATAATATGTACTTTTCATTCAATCATGTACTATTTTGGGTGAGGCTTGGGTGATGCATTGTGCTGATTGGATAATCACAAACACTGGTACCATCATATAAATCTGTTAGAAGTTTGGACTTTGGAGATTGGAGGAATGCCACATTTTGCACTGCATCACTCTTCTTTGCACGTCACATATTTTGCATAAAGATTACGGTTCCTGTTGTGTGGTAGGAACACAACACACATAAGTGTCCCAGGACCTACAATGTACAGGAATTCATTGGTTCCTGAAAATAAAGTTCCTTCAGTGGGAAAATGCCTATATTGTTACAACTCCAAGTAGTTTTGATACTTAACCCCCATGCTGCCCATTTAAATTTACACCTTCTCCCTGTGCTTGTGTGGGGTTTCTCTGAGTATCCAAGTTTCTGATATATGTCAGTACAGGTATGCTGGGTTAATAGGTGATGAACTGTATCTTATATGTGATATTGCTGAAATACTTTCTGGCTCCATGGGAAATGTCAATTTACAGTAGTTAATGATAGATGGATTAATGAGGTGTGAAGTTGTGAATTTGCAAAATAATTCCTTTCAATGTTCATTGTCCTGAGTTCTGACAGAACCTTTTCTTGAATTGAAGTTAAAGGTTTATGCAAAACGTTTGAGTAGTGTATTTGAGTAAGTTGTGGCTGGTTAAGTTAAAGCATGTGAATGTGAATGAGTTTTATTGTGGCTTGGGGGTAGGAACTGCACAGTTAAAAGCATTCGGGTGAAGGCGGTGAGTCACATGGTGAAGGGAAACTCTCATTGGTAGTTCTGAGATAATGTTCATGGTGAGCTTAAAGATGCCTTTGGTGAAATCCATCATGAATGACATGAAAGAATTGGATTTGTTACTGAATACAGTATTTACCAAATGTAGAAACTAAAGCAACTGCTTTTGAGGGCATCTTGTAAATCGGGACCAGTGGAGGTCATCGCTGTTAAGTCATTGATGGTTATTATTTTTATCCTTTTTTTTTTTATACTGCTTTTGCCTTACACTACAGGAAGGCACTGTAGAGCATATATCTCATTTCCCACATTTTACTAGATGTTACTTGGTAACAATTAGACCTTTGTAACTTTTTACACTTCTTTATTATAACCAACTTAAATGTGTATGATTCATAAAGTAGATTTGTTTTCTTTAGCTGCAGTGTAACTGCAGTAGTTCTCCCCCTTAAACACCTTACTCATTTCCAGCTATTCTGTTAAAGCAATATTCTACCCAAAATATTAAAATATATTTTTTATATGTTACTTATGCTACGTGTTTTGTAGTGATGACAGAGTCATTTTTAATCTTGCATTTTAATGGTATGGACATAAAGTTTATGATATAATACAAGCCAATGGTAAGCACAAAGGAAATTGATGTGAAAAGCATCTGGGGTATTGGATGTCTCACATTACTAGTGTTGGTCATCCAGTCATTTTTTGCTAAAATATTGTTAAAAATTTGGCCAGTGAATAAACAGGAAAGGAATCTCCAATAACTCTCCAGCCTAAAATGCAGAGTGTTGCATGTTATTTGCTTATTACTGTTGTTATAGTATATTCTGCTTAATTCCTGTATGAATTGTCTTATAAATATACTACTGTGAAAAAAGGGTTCTGCTTTGCTTCTACATTACGTGCTATTGCTCCATAGATGTTCTGCCACTGCTTTGTAAGCATATAGTCTTGTCGATAACAGTAGCTATATATAGTAAGTTAAGCCTCTATGAAAACTGAGTACAGTATTATGACGTTCGGTGAATGATGTGAGTAGATGGGGGGGGGGGGGGGATTCATCCCCCTGGTCTTTTTACAGCATATAATAAGTGCACGTCTGGTCCACACTGGAGGTCTTGGTTGTCAATGTTTGTAGGAATGGTATGCTCTTGATTGCGTGTGCTTCTTTGACTTGTTTCATTGTGGAGTGGGCCTTGCTGTGATCCTCTTAGGAGATGCAGAGAATTAAAACTGGAGCAGCTAAATGGAATATCAGCAACGCCATTTAAACTGCTGTCCAAGATAAGAGATTAAAGCTTGATGTTTTGCTTTATCTGTGTGATTGGAACACATCAGACAACTGGGTCTGTCCAGTCCATGCCCAGGACAACTCTGTTCCCACATACCTTGTTCATTTCCACTTTTTCCTTATGTTCATGTTATTTTAATTAAAACATGTAGAACAAATTAATTTGTTTACAGTTGAACAGAAGTAATATCAGTGTTACAGGCATAGTTTAATAAACCTGATTCTTTTTTTTTCTTTTTTTTTTTTCCTCCTTATTCTGTGGTTATGGAATGTGCCTTACATTTTGAAATTAAGTATAGCAGTTTGTACAGTGGCTTATCAAAATTAAGTATGTGAAAGAAATATTTTGTTGTTAAAATAACAAAGATCAATTAGATGCAATCTTTTTGTCTGCAGTCTAAATTGTTACTGTTATCTGTATTTGTATCTGTCTGTGGATAAAGAAGTGAAGATTTCTTTTTTTTTAATCTAAGTGAACTGGTGCCCTTTTTGTAAAATTGATTTATTAATCATGTGAACCAAATTGCCTACCTTAACAGAAAGAATTCAAAGCATTGAATAATTGCACTTTAGATTAAAATATTATAAGTCTTAGTTTTTGTACAAGCGTATCTGCATTGTGGAATTTTGTTTTGAAGAAGGTAAAAGTTACACTGAAAGTGGCAATAAATAATAAACTTCTCCATAGATGCTTGTGTTTGTGCATATCTGTGTACCAACTGTGAAAAGTTTGTTTAGTAAGTCTTTGGCAGTGTGTTACTGAGGACACTTACATTTGAACAATTCAGTAGCTAGCTACCTTTTTACGTGTTTTTATTTTGTGTGTTGTAATGTATGTGTTATTTTATTCAATTTACTTAAGTATTTACTACTATAAGTTGTACAATATTTGCAGCAGATATGTACACTTGGCAAACACATTTTTCAATTTTTGGTTACATGCCTGATTTTAGAAAGCATAATCAAGATCTTTTTTAAAACTCCCCAAAACCCCCTAAGCAATTCAGTATGGCAGGTCTTTTACAACTTCATATTTGGTCTCTGTCTGTTGTGTTTTTTGGCATTCTAACTCTGGCTTGAGTGTTCTACCCTCCAGTCTGGAAACAAATTTTTGAGATTAGTTGGCAAATTTATTTTGTTCTAAATCATTTGTGCACATGAGTGGGCTTGTTTCTTTGCTGTGATGGACTGGTATTCCCTGTTGGAAGAAATTCTCTGTAGTTCCACTGCAGCAGGAATGGATTTATTGTGCAATGTTTTACAGGGGAAATTGATTCATAGATACACAGTTTGTAGTATATTTACATTATTTTTATATCATTGTGATTATCCATCCTTTAATTTTCTGAACACCTTTATTCCATCGTAGAACCACTGGGTAATTTAGTATCTTTCTGTTCTGTTTTTTATTTTGCACTTTACCACTCTGAATAATTTTAAGAACTTTAAATATGGCAATGAATAATACCATGCTGCCATATGGGTAATCTTGGCCAGTCACATCTATTTTTTCTGATTTTTAGTCTACGTTTATATTTAGGTTCACAATGAAGGTCCAGGTTTTTTAAAGTAAATATTAAATACTGAATATGCCTAATATATTGTATAGAGTTGTTTTACTTACCGTCATTTGCTCCATTTCTGCCCCATCAAATTTCAGTAATTATTCATTTAATTAAAGGTGATTTAGCCTGGGTGTACATGTTTTGTTTGTTGTTTTTTTTTGTAGTGCACCAATATTAAAAGGAAGCCATTGCTTTGAATGTCTATTTGACAGCTATGAATTAACAGTCAATGCTGTAAACGCAATACCTGGAGTGAGGATGTGAGTAAAAGCATTTAAACATTTAGCCAATTTGAAGATCAAAACTGCTTAGGATATTAAAAGTTGCCCCTACCCTATACTTCTTCCCTCTCCCTCTCCCTCTGTCACAATGCACTTTACAGAGAGAACAGGATTCCAATATAGCATTGACATACAATTTCAAAAGGAAGCACTAAATCCAACTGCACAACTGAATCATATAAAGTACTAGCAGGAGTACCCGGCGTTGCCCGGGAATCTATAACCGGTGACTTTCCGAAATGAAAGAAACAGAATATAGAAATAGAACAAACAGTTTTCTGATTCACATTTTATTGTAATAGGCAATAAGTGCTCATTCCAGAGCCTTTGGATATACTATATGTTTTGTTTTCCTTTGTGGTGAGAAAATGAACAAATTCTGAGGATTGCCCACTCTAGAACATGCTACGTAGAGTTGTCCGTGTGAAAAGCATGGATTTTTGAAATTGATGGCTGCAATTTGTAGTGATTGTCCTTGAGCCATATTAATTGACATAGCAAAAGCCAAATGAACAGGAAATTGGAGCAGTTTGAAATCAAAGGGTAAATCATTCGGAATTAGCGGTATTCATGGTATGAAAATATCTGTACGTCTTGCGCAATGTGTCATGATAGTTGCCTCAATTATATTTGGATAGAGAGTCTTGACACAAAGGCGAGTGGTATTACACAGTAAGGAGCGTCTGTGTTGAACCGTGCTGCTATGTAACGGACGTTGGCGATGGTAACTACAGAGAGAAGTGACATACAACCGCTGCTGTGTATGTGGAAAATGGCAGGGGAAGGATGCTGTCTTTTTAAGGCGAGTCTCTGTTTAAATGTGCTGCCATATAATGGACGTTGGTTAATGAAATACAGCACTATCAGTTTGTTTGGGAGTATGACTCGCGGAAAAGTGGGTGTGTCAGCCGGTCACGTGCATTGGGTCGTTCATGTTTTACATTGATACGGCAGACGCACAGGGACCAAAGCTGCTGCTAGATGGTGCCGTGGTGAATTTCTATTGCAACGTGCGGCCATCTTAAGTATGCGGATGTGTGCCAGAGGTTGTGTCGGTGAAAAGGTGCCCTGCGGTTCACCACGAACATTTTTCCAAACCAAGCATACCCCATGACCACCTCCTGGTCACAAAGGAGCCCCATGCCCAGTTTGGTGCCGATTGGACGCCCGATGCAGATTTGTATGGCGGACAAACAAACATACACAAACACATCAACTCTGCTTTATATATTAGACTAGCAAAATACCCGCGCTTTGCAGCGGCGAAGTACTGCCTTAAAATTTTTATTAAGAAGAAAATTAAACCTTTTTAAACTGAGAGAAAATATACCAATAATTATTTGTTAAGGATCTGTTTGTATACCACATTGTCAGTTCGACCCTCTGGTTGTAATATGACCAAGCTGTGCGCTGAGCTTACTCTTGAGCATGCAACGTACAGTTGGCCATGTGAAAAGTAATCTTGTCTCATATCTCACAGCTTGGATTGCTGCTGTCATAATCGGTTTGAGTTTCATGGTTTGTTTCAATTACGACAGTATTTGCAGGACTTGTGTTGAAGTGACATTCGGCATCTGTCAAGCGTTGTAAGCATACAACCGGTTTCATCGATAACTTCACATCCAGCTTTTGAGAGTTTAAACATTCATAAACATCAAAGTGTCCACTACTGAAATAGTCACCTGTGAATGTAAGATGTTTAAGAGGCATTGGCGGTTGTCGAAAGGTGTAAAATATTTGGCCATTTTGGTACACTTGAAAGCGACAACCGAACAATTCAGCAACAGCCATCAACTCACATGCAGAACCATAGGTGAAGGGCTTAAGCATTTTACTCTTATAGTGCACCTGTGTAGTATAATTATCTCCTATACCGTCATCAGTCCACACCTTGAACCTGTCCCAGTCATTAAATACATAAGACACAATGTTCCTCTGGATATCAAGAGTGAGCCTGATATGGCCGTGCAATATGCAACAAAGAGAATGGAAAAGGCAGGTGCCATCTCTGGGCATGGAAACCACTCGGTAAGTGACAGTTCTTTGATCGATGGTGATCACCTCGATAGACATGTTAATGGGGGTACGGTTGGAACGATTAAGGAAATGGGTACCTGAACAATGTAAAGTAAGTCTAAAATACCTATACAATAACTATAATCGTAATAAATGAACAATAAAACAGCGGAGAAGCCGTGGATTAAATAAAAAGGCTGTAGTTATCAGCACGGAGACGTGAATCCCGTGGTGAAGCAAGGAAGGGAATGTAGAGACCGGAGCAACGGGCGGCCTTATATAGGCAGGCAGCCAACAATGTGGGAGGCGTTGGAATGGGGGACCCAACGCTGCCACACACGGTGACCGAGCTGCAGGCTATGGACTTATATATGTACGTAAGTAGGATTTCGTTAGCGTTGGGAACCCGTGTACCAAATTTCTTGAAGATGGGCCCATAAGTAACAAAGACTGTTGAAAAGTTCAATATGGCGGCCAACAGTGGCATCATACCACCGAAATAAGAAGGTACATTAGTTTCGGTTAGCTCAGGGAAGCCGCCTGCCAAATTTCGTGAAGATATAAATTCATAAATAAGAAAGTTCAACATGGCGGATGATGTTGTTCGTTATGACCGTTACATGTAGAATTTCGAAATGAAACCTGCTTAACTGTTGTAAGTAAGCTGTAAGGAATAAGCCTGCCAAATTTCAGCCTTCTACCTACACGGGAAGTTGGAGAATTAGTGATGAGTGAGTGAGGGCTTTGCCTTTTATTAGTATAGACTAGCAGAATACCCGCGCTTCGCAGCGGAGAAGTAGTGTGTTAAAGAAGTTATGAAAAAGAAAAGGAAATATTTTAAAAATAACGTAACATGATTGTTAATGTAATTGTTTTGTCATTGATATGAGTGTTGTCATCTC
>JANRMT010062850.1:4172970-4187996 GCA_026402145.1 Polypterus bichir lapradei | reverse complement strand
CTGCGTCAGTTCACGTGAGCCGCTGAATATGGTTTTATATGTCACTCCCTCGCTTCTAATTGTTTCGCTGCCTTCTTAATTATATAATGCATGTTTTCTAAAGCGCGTTTTGTAGCTCTTCCTGGCTTTCTACGTAATGCGTGATTACGTGAGAGGCGTGATGATGTCATACGAAACTCCGCCCCTCCAGCTGAACGCCATTACAGTAAATGGAGAAAAATAGCTTCTAGTTATGACCATTATGCGTAGAATTTCGAAATGAAACCTGCCCAACTTTTGTAAGGAAGCTGTAAGGAATGAGCCTGCCAAATTTCAGCCTTCTACCCACACGGGAAGTTGGAGAATTAGTGATGAGTCAGTCAGTCAGTCAGTCAGTCATTGAGGGCTTTGCCGTTTATTAGTATAGATGAACACACCTTCCTCTGAAAGCAACATGCTGTATGACAGAGCTGGTACTGTATAAATACTTCACTGGTACAGCAAGTTCAGGTGCAATCTTGACTGTACTTTTCTCTTTTTTTTCAGTATATTTTGATACGTAAAACCCAAGACAGCAGACAACTTTTCTCTTTTGTAAACAGGAGTACACAGGCACTGTTTGCCATACAGGATACATTACATTCATGATATTACAGCTCTCTGAACATTTTAGAATAGTAAGATGTATACTTGATATCATTTTCATTTTGAAATGCATTAAAGCATGTATTAAACATGTGGGGGCATAGTGGCGTAGCAGTAGTGATTATGCCGCCCCATCCAGTAATTGTTCATGCCTCCCTCAAGATGCTTTCTGGGACATGCACAACCCTGAATGGAATAATTTTAATGTAGCAATACTGTCTCTGTCAAAGTTACCAACCCCCAATTCCCGTCCTTCAGTTTTCTTTTTTCTCATTGCCACACAATGAGCTCTGTAATCAATGTAAAGCCAGCTGTAAGCTTGGAATGCTGATTCTTCAAAACCTTTATGGAACATTGAAAAATCTTCATTATACATGTTTAATTATTCCATGAATACAGGGTTGCACGAGTCCCAGCAAGCATGAAGCACCAGGCAGGAACAAGTTCAAATAGACTGCGGCATGGCTGAGTGGAATTCATGAAGATGCCAGTGGCTTTCTTTAGGCAGCATGAGTTATAAATGTCTTCCACGGCTGGAAGCTGTATCCTGATAATCCTCTGTGCTCTTGACGCAACCCACCAAAGAGTTTTCCAATCTGCTGCTTTGCAGCTATGATTCCACATACCCATGCAATTGATTAATATACTCTGTTGCACTGAGAGTAACAGCACTAAAATAGATGTGGTATTTGGAATAGTTTGTTCTTTCCGTCCACCATTATATTGTTACAGAATGAATACAATTAAGTGAATTAAATTTGTAAACAATATGCAGATAATTTTGATATATTTGATAAATCCCGTTTCACTGATGAGGATTTGAAAAAAGGGAAACCACACAAGAACTGTAGTACTGCTTTAATGGTGGGTGCCACCAGGTTGCAAAACCGAGCAGAAACATGCGTATGCAAGGGGAGGTGGTGCTGCTGAGAGAATGTGCGTGGCTTTACGGCAAGTTTAGTTTTTATACATCGCAATGTAAGCATGGAAATGGGTATAGTCAACATTTTTTTTTTTTTTATACACAAGGCCCCTGGTGTATATGAAATGTTAATTTCCGTTGGCAGCTTAAAGCCAGTTTTGGTGAAGGAGACAGACAATCCAGACACACAAAACGATCCAGGACAAAATGAATAAGTACAGGTAACCCAACAGAAGGCAAACAGACAGGAACTTGAAATACAAATTACAGAAACTTTTTCTTTTTGCTTTTGGTCACTGGCCCCCTTTTTAAACGCCGTGCTGACATCCTTTGACCAGCACCCTCAGCAGAAGACCAATCAGAGCCACTGCAGGGACTGCTGGAAGTTGCAGTTTCAAATTCATTGGCTACTTTCACCATCCCAAGTCGCGGTTTTCTCTACAGCTGCTTCCTGTTCTCTCTACAGTACAGTATTGCCACGAAAAAAGCCATAAAAATTGCGGACGATATTTGCGGTTTCCGCTGACAATTATTAATTGGGTTCTAAGGAAAATCTGTGAATGACTGAGGCCGCAAACTCTGAACCATGACTTCGCGGGGGTCTACTGTACTAGTCATAGTTATTCTCAAGCACACTCCAATACAAAGGAGCCGGGAGCAAGAGCCTATGCTGGCAGTTCTGGGCACAATACAAGAACCTGTTTAATATTGCTGGACTTGTGGTACATACTTGGTTGGAATGCAGCAAAGGCCTTGCCTATTACAGAATAATGTAACTCAGAGATCTGAAATTCCCATGTCTTGAGGTAATAAACCTAAAAATCACAGAAAAAAAGAACACCCAACTATTTTCGAATATGCAGTCTTAAGTTAAAGAAATTTGTTGTTTTCTTTTTTGCTCTGTCTTGTAGTAGTAAATAGCAAAATGTCTCTTCCAGGTAATTTATACTTATAATTAACATCATTGACACTGAATAGGGAATCATGGAGTCATTACTGAATTTTAGGCTCCAGTCACTTTTGCAAAATGTTTGCTCTGCTTTTGTGTTTTGTGCTTTTTTGTAAGCTAAATAAATCTGATTCCAGCAGACTAAGGACTTAAGCAGTTTTATTTTAGGTCCATTACTACATTGTGCTTTTATTGTAGCAACTGTGGTTGATAATTAAGAAATTTTCCACAATGTATTTGGACAGAGCTTTAATACTATGTGATTATATAACTGTTTTTAAAATTAAAAATATATATGTAACTGATTAAGTACAGTTGACTTTAGTCTAAAACTGTCTAATTTTACTGCCTGTAAATGCAGGCTGTCCCTTTTACACTGATGTAGCATCTGGATATCAGCATTTGCTTGGCTGGCATGAAAGCAAGGGGTATGCTTAGAATATTGTGTGAGCATTTTGCCATCTGGCTTTTGGTTAGTGATTTTAAAGGATGTGAGTAAGTGCTATCTTTTTGTTTGTTTTCTTGTTACAGAAGTGGGTGGATTTGCTTGAATGATACAGCAAAATAAATTTGCGTTATTAGGGCAATAAAGTAAAAGTTTAATATACAAATACAGTATGTGATATTTTGGTGTTGATTTAATTAGTTGGTTGTTCATGCCTACACCTAATCCCTAGATAATTTATTTCTGAGAGGTTTGTGTCTGGTAACTTAAATTTGTTAACTGCATAATAAAGGATGAAATATATATGAGGTACATATTGGCTATTTACTTAGAGATTTCTAAACACGGCTGTTATTCTTACCATACTTCTGTTTGGTGGTTAAATATGTTTTAAAATGCAGTGTTTTGTCAATTAGTAGCAAAATACAATACTTTTTATAATAGGTTGTTAAGTCATGATATAGCAGTTAATAGTTTTACCTGAAAAAAAAAAAAAACTGATCCTATCCTTTAATGTTTTTGAAGAAATGTTATGAGGAATGAGGTTAAAAACAATGACAGGGAATACAATATTTTTATAATTACTTTCAACATCTTTCTATAATATAACTCTACTTTTATAGACAAACTGGCTTTTTTATAAAAAAAAAAAACCCAAAAGTATAAGTACAATAGTATACAAGGATTTAAATTCGAAAACGCTGTATTGTCTGTGTTCCATACAACAGAAATTTGCTGTTCTCACCCACATGACTGACTGACTGACATTGTTTTAGAGTTTTGATTAAAATATTGTGACAATTGCACTGACAATTGTAAGACTGCACACAATTTAAACTCATCGAATCCACATGGAAGCCACTTAATTTGGTTGGATGCTTGGAAATATTAGATCCCTCCAAATTAAGAGGTGCTTTTTGACAAGTACTAAGTTTTTAATAGTTTGTTCCTATAGCTACTAATATAACTTGAGCTTTCTATAGATAAATCAAGCACTTGAAGTTAGCTGTCTGAAAGTCCCTAATACTATCACTTAGAAAGGAGTGGCCTACTAGCCAGACAGCCGAGGATTATAGCTAGCTAATGTGCAGTTTTTCTAACTTAAGATGTGACCTAATTGTGACATTTAAATGAATGTGTATTCCATGTGACATTCAAATTTGAAGCTAAACTAGTTTTTACCATCTGCGGTGGGTTGGCACCTTTCCCGGGATTGGTTCCTGCCTTGTGCCCTGTGTTGGCTGGGATTGGCTCCAGCAGACCCCCGTGACCCTGTGTTCGGATTCAGCGGGTTGGACAATGGATGGATGGATAGTTTTTACCATGATAGATGACAAGAAAATTACATAAAAGTAACAACTCATGTTACAACACATGGCTTCTCTTGGAGACAAGGTTAAGATGGGGGAAAAGTGAAGGCATTGTGAATTACTCTTAATAAATGCTTTTTATGCTAGTTTTCTGATTGGTATTGGACTGTTTTATTTTTTTCTATAAGAATTTTGTCTTTTTTGTTTGATTTCATTTGCATTTTCTATGCATGTGTCATTAGGCCCCGGTGATCCAGATATAAAAGTCACTAAAACTCTTAATTGTAAATATTAGTAGTGTCAGACTTGTGCAGCCTTCCAGGGAAGCCTAGCTAGTGAGTTATGCATCCAGCACAAAAGTACATTTATAGAACACTCTAGGTTTGAAGTTTAAAGCTTAAGGTGTGTGTACATAGTTGTCTGGTTGTCTATATATAAATATACACACACACACACCAGTAATGGCGTACTACACGGTAATGTGCAGTGATTACACTTGACTTGAGCATTCCTAGTTTTCATCCTCTTTCTCTGTTTAGCATACGTTTGCTCAGAGGTTGATGTGCTTGCTGCTTCCTGAGCAGCTCTTCTTTTCTCCACCCTACCTGCCCGCTGCTTCTCTTCTTTCGTCTGCATCTTTTCACGTTAAAACTTAAGTTAGTTTTTGTGTTGCAATTACTTAGTATTTTTTATTTAATTTTTCACTTAAGCTGGCACTTAAGTCTTCAATCTGCCTCAAGAATGATTAGCGAAGGTGGTAGGGAATGAGAATGGCGCCCATACGCATACATATATTGGTTTGCTATGCACTGAACAAGAGAGCAGCTGTATGCTACACAGACTGCTCTGACACTGAGAACAGAGACGTCCCTTCCCGATACCCTTTTTCTGATACCTGACAGGCTGGTTCCACTAGTCTTTTTTTTTTATTTTATTTATCAGTCCTTCTCTCGCCCACCCACCTCCCACATCCTCTTTTGCTTGTGAACTACCGCTCCTTCCCCACTATTAGCATGTACAGCCCCCTCTTGCCCATCCATCTCCCCATACTCGTTGCTGCTGTATTAAGCTGCTATGCCCCCGCTATTACCATGTACAGCCCCCTTTCGA
Source organism: Polypterus bichir lapradei (assembly GCA_026402145.1). NCBI lineage: Eukaryota > Metazoa > Chordata > Cladistia > Polypteriformes > Polypteridae > Polypterus > Polypterus bichir. The sequence goes on along the minus strand of JANRMT010062850.1, from coordinate 4,182,636 downwards.
AAGCCCACCTCCCCATACTCTTTGCTTGTGAACTCTGCTGCGCCTTGTCCCCGCTATTACATTATTCAGCATCGAGTGATCGGCAATACTGTATCCCGCTCTGCGCCTCTCCCACTTGTGATCCTGCTTCTAAAGTATTTGCCCACTTGCCCGCTCGTCCCTTGCCATCTCTGCAGATCATTAATCTGCCTGTGCAATGTCATGCAAGATGACAGCTGGGCGCTCAACTAAATTAGCCGGGCGGAGCGCCGGCTAAAAGACGTTAGGGAGAACACTGTATCTGCATTTCATTTGAATTCATAAGAGAGACTTCATTGGGCACTGCTTTAGGTAACTAGTTAATCCATATCACCATCCTCATGAACTCCAGAAAAAAGCAGAATGCTTTTATTTGTGACCAGATTTTGGTTCCTGCACAGGATTGTGTTACTCCCCCTCCGTTGCACAGTAAATAGTTTGAAAATTCCAAGAGTATTTTTGGAATACAGCCATGACATTTACAGATCAAGAGAACCCATTTGAAAAGTGTTGATAACTTGTGAATTTTCTTCTGTATGTCTGTCTCTCTTGATATGCATCTTACACTGCCCAGTAGGCAGAATCTCGGAAGTAGACCCTGAACACACTGGAAGCAATTCAGCTCAAAGTTGGTCGGGTGCATCTTTGGAATTCCCCATAAGGAGAAGGAGACTGGTGTTGGAAATAGGACAGGTCTGCTTTGATCAGCTAAGTTTGTCACAGTCATGACCCTCACAAGAAATATTAATACAGAATTATACAAGGTGTAAGAGAGACATTAAAATAAATTTTGTATTTTTGCTTAAATATGTGTATTTTATTTTTGCCTCATTATGGTGTTATTACAATTAGTACTGAATATAAAGTCAGCTTTTTATTATTTTATAATTTGACTCTTAATGTGTACAGGGTGGTCCAGATCTAGTTATGCAGATCCAGATTGTCTGGATGACTTTGATTTACAGTATGTGGGGACGATTCTTCATGTCGTCAGCTTGCACACTTCTCGATGGTCCGGGATTTTTCGGTTGATTTTCTATGTAATAAACTTAATAAGTTATAGCGTAATGAAAATTGCGTAATTAGATCTGGACCACCCTATACATTTATCCTAACTTATAAGAAAAAGTATACTAATCCTGATTAGGATCTCCTTTTGCCCTCAAAACAGCTGTACTTCTTCCTGCCATTAATTTCAGGTTCTGGTCTTTGTTGAGAAGATTAAATTGCAGTTTCTGCAGATATGTCTGCTGCACATTCATGCTGTGAATCTCTTGTCCTACCACATCCCAATGATGTTCTATTGGATTCACTTCTGGTGACTATGAAGGCCACTGAAGAACACTGAACTCATTGTCATATTAATGAAACTAGTTTGAGATGACTTTTGCCATGTGATATGGTGCATTATCGTGTTAGAAGTCGCCATTAGAAGAATGGTTAATTGTGGCCATTAAGGGATGCACTTGACCAGTAGAAATGCACATATTGCCTGTAGCATTCAAGTGATGATTGATTGATTGATTGGTATTAACGGTCCCAAAGTGTTTCAAGAAAACATTGCCTGCACCATTACACCACCACCAGCCTGGACTGAAAGAAGGTTGGGTTCATGGGTTCTGACCCTACCATTACTGTGCTTCAGCAGAAATCAAGATCCATCTGTCCAGGATACATTTTTTCAGTTTTCAACTGTCCAGTGTTGAAAAGCCTGTGCCCCCTGCAGCCTCAGGTCTGTTTTTGGCTGACATGAGTGGAATCTGACATGGTCTCCTGCTGTTGCAGCCCATCCACCTCAAGGTTCAACATATTGTGCATTCTGAAATTCTTTTATGCCCATCACAGTTGTACAGAATGGCTGTCTGATGGACAAACTTTTGAACACTGTGTACAGGTATTCGGGTATAAAATAAATTGCAAATGCACATCTATTGGTGCCTCATGCTGTAAAATTAAGATTAGTATGCTGTAACAAACTCTTTTTGTATTGTTTAATTCACCTAAGTCACTGTAATATTCTTTAGCTTTTTCAATTTTATGCAATGGTCTTTTTAGTAACTTTCTTTCTGTTGTAGTATCTGATTTGATTACCTTTATGTTTGTTGATTTGATCCGTCTAAGCCTCTGATTTTAAAAAAAGTCCACACATACAATTGCATAAAATATCTGTAAAACTGGGCGGCCTGCCTGTATTTGCTATATTGTTTACTTCAGCAGGACAAACTTATAAACACAAATATTGTGTGTTACTTTAAACACTCCTCAGTATTTTTTGGTGCTCATTATAGTCTCCTGGTTATAATGAAATGATGAGATTTAGTGCATTTTCCAAGTTGAAGCAGAGACAAGAGAGAGATTGTTTAGCTTATGAGAGTGAATTCTCCCCCTGCCATTTTTGTCTTTCAGCTGGTTGAATTCAGGTTATCCTCAGAGACACTAATGAGGGTCTGTACTGAAGAGAAGCAGGTCTTGTGTAACAGATGTGTCAGACATGAGCCCCAGAGAGACTGTTTTCAGATCATGCTCATTTCCACTATATTTCTCCCTTTCATCATATTATCTGCCAGTCATATCTGTTGCCCTGAAGAATGTGAGGAGTTTTAGGAATGTTTTAAAAAAAATCAAACCTCCAAAATTTTTATGATAATAAAGGGAACAAATTTTCTGCATGGACACTTTTCTGGTCTCACTAGTACATTATTCAGTTTATGATAAATTTTCTTATACGAGTAGGAAGAAGCCTCCTATATATGTTTACAAAACGAACTTCTAATTACTTATGCTTTCCACCAGTCAACATTGACCTTGTTTTCATTTTCTATGTTGTATGTTCTTTAACTTTTTATAGCATTAACCATTTCTAGCCTATATTTCTCTGATATAACTTGTAAACTCTTATGGATCCTGTTTTTTGATCAGTTACATTAAGAAAAATATCTAGATTTTTAATAGATTCATGAGCCATTCAGTTTCTATTATTGCCTTGATGTTTACAGAATTTTGTTTTTTCAAGTTCTAGGTAAATATAAATAGGGATGCACCGAAATGAAAATTCTGGGCCGAAAACGAAACCGAAATTTTTGGATGCACTTGGCCGAAAACCGATACCGAAACCGAAAATGGCTTCATTAAAAAACATGTTGAAAATATTTTCTTTTTGTTTGTATTAAAAAAACTACAAATTAATTAAGCAATCAAACTTTTATTGATAATAAATAACAGTAATAAGGCTGTTTAACAATAACAAAACTAAATAAAATTTCTTTCTGTAACAAAATTGTGCAAAAAAAATGCTAGCTGCTTTTTTACTTCAATTTTAAATTACTGTACCAAACAACAGTGCACAAACAGAAGAAAAATAAATAAATCCAACCTCTTACTGTAAACAACATAACTATACACACTAAATTGGTCTGCTTTTAATTTAAGCAAAAGAAGCAGGTTTATCTTTATGAACAAAAGTTTTTCAGTTTTCTGGCTGAAGACACAGTTCCTCTTCTCATGAAGAACATACTGCACTGAATAAAATCACTCAGTCTGTGCTAGCTTTTAGTGCCTTTACGAATTGTGCAAAATATTACCTGCATTAAACGTTTTACTTCAATTTTAAATTACTGTGCAAAACAACATTGCAATAACAGAATAAATAAATCAAACCTTTAACTGTAAACAACATCAAATTAGGCTGCTTTTATTTTAGCAAAAGTGGCAGATTTCTCTTTATGAACAAAAGTTGTTCAGCTTTCTGGCTGGAGAGACGATTTCTGTTCTCATCAAGAACATGAGATGCTGCACTGAATAATCTCTCACTGTCTGTGCTGGTGCTTGGGGCAGATAAGTACTTGCGCGCAGTCCATGCAAGCAAAGGAAAGCGATCTTTGTTCGCGCGCCAGTAGTCAAGTGGATTGTCACTTCTGCCAATGGGTAGTTCAGCTAGATAGGTTGCTACTTCTTGTGAGGCTGCGCTTGCTCTTACACCGCTGTGGGTTGGGACGCTTTCCTGTAAAATTTCGTCAAACATATCAGAAAGCGAAGGAATGTGCGCCTCATCACTTGTACGTGACCGTTTCTCAGGCACAGTTTGCTCTGTTCTCCCCGTCGCGGCTTGTGCTTCACCAGAGGTTTCAAGAGCCGTAAGCTCTGTTTGCACCATTTCGCGTACATCCTGCCTTTTCTCATCGTCAAAGTAATGGTCTTTAAAGCGTGGATCTAATATTGTTGCAATGCCGTAAAGAGGGTTGGACTCAATGTCTTGGAAGCGTTTGTTAACAGCCTCCAGTAGAGTTTTTTTAGCTGTTTTTACGCCATGATCTGTTTCCGCCTCTTTTCCAAGCAGGCGCTTCAGTGCTGCGATCAGTGGAATAACTTCAGCAACAGACGCTTGAGCTGAGCTTATTTCCTTGGTTAACTGTTCGAACGGGGCGAGAAGAGAGACAATGTTTTCCACCAACATCCACTGATGTGCACTCAAAGTTGCTGGCAGGTCGTGATCTGTCATGTATGCAGCTAAAACCCGCTTCTGTTCAAGTAATCCTTGCAACATATAGTATGTACTGTTCCAGCGAGTGGCCACATCTTGCTGTAGTCGTTTTGTTGGCATCCCAAACTGTTTTTGCAAATCTTGTAGTCTGGAATAAGCAAGCGGAGAATGCTTAAAATGTCCCACAATTTTTCTCCCAGTTGCTGTGATTTCTGATATGCTCCGCTGACTAAGCACTCCCTCATTCACAGCCAACTGCAGCGTGTGTGCCATGTAAGGTATGCTCTTTAATCCACTGTCATCCATAGCCTTTATCATGTTCCGTGCATTATCTCTCACAATCACATGCACTTTAGACTTGTCTATGTTCCAAGTTTCAAACATGTTAGCCAAAGCATCGGATATTGCTGCTGCAGTGTGTGAGCCGACAAACTCCTGTGCATGAAGCAGAATGTTTTGCAATTTAAACTCCGCGTTTATCCACTGCGCTGTCAAACTGAGCATGCTAGTTGGACTAACGTCAGAGCTCCATATGTCTGTGGTAAAACTTAGAGCAGAGATATCTGTGGTCATGAGCTCATGAACATGTTTTGCAACACGGTCATACATTTCAGGTAGAGAGGTCTCTGCAAAATACAGTCTGCTTGGCAGTGTGTAACGCGGCTCAATGTGGTGTATTAGCCTACGAAATCCGATGTCCTCCACGACTGAAAACGGCTCGTCATCTAAAGCAATGAATTCCATTACTTTCTCTGTTATGTCACGTGCTTTAGCACTGTCATTTGCAAATTTCTTAATTTTTTCGAAAACTGTGGCAACCGAGGGTGTTGATGTGCTAGTTGGCTTAGTTTTAACCAACGTTGTTTGACGGTATTCCTCAAATTCAATTGCGTGTCTTGACTTAAGGTGGTGTATTAAACCTGTAGTCGAAAATGTCTTTGCTGTTGAACCCCCTCTTGAAACTTTTGCAGAGCAAATGTTGCATATTGCAACTTTGCTGTCCTCATCTGAAACTTTGAAGTGCTTCCAAACCGCCGACATACTCCGTGTTTGATGCGTAATGACAGCGCGAACGAGACGGGAGGATGGGAGAGGCGTGGCGACAATTTCGGCTTTTATTTTCGGCACTTTCTTACGTTTCGGCCGAAACCGATAATGCTATTTCGGCCGAAAATTTTCGGCGGCCGAAATTTCGGTGCATCCCTAAATATAAATTTTACTCATGAAACCATTCATTTTAATGAAAGTACAGAATAAATATCTTTTTTGGAAAAATACTACTTTGGTGCCTTTGGCATACAAGTTAAAATTGTATTTCCCAATCACATCTTCACAGCAACATCTTTTTTATCTATCTAAAAATAAAACGACAAGTTGTCCAGTGTCCATGCCTGGACGGAATATCGACTGGCATCCACAACAGGGCTGGAATGTCCAGTGAACGAAGGCAACAAGATCCACAAAGAAAGATGGATTTAAGGGCTAGAATATCTGAACCACAAAGAAAGAGGGTTGTAAGGACCAGCATTTCCAGTGAACAGAGGTTGATAAATGCTCAATGTGATTGAAACAGACAAAGTTACCATTGTGCCCATTTTACTTAATTGGCATTTCACTGTGCAAGTACAGTGTAAAGGTGAACTTTGCCACATCTAAGCACAGAAAGATTTGTCGGTTATCTAAAGGATAGGAAGTTAATATCCTAAATAAATCATGTGACAGTACAACACAAAGCTGAACACAAACATTCATGCTATATACACTCTGAAATACATGTACAGGTGCCGGTCATAAAATTACAATATCATGACAAAGTTGATTTATTTCAGTAATTCCATTCAAAAAGTGAAACTTGTATATTAGATTCATTCATTACACACAGACTGATGTATTTCAAATGTTTATTTCTTTTAATTTTGTTGATTATAACTGACAACTAATGAAAATCCCAAATTCAGTATCAGAAAATTAGAATATCAATTAAGACCAATGCAAAAAAAGGATTTTTAGAAATGTTGGCCAACTGAAGGGTATGAACATGAAAAGTATGAGCATGTACAGCACTCAATATTTAGTTGGGGCTCCTTTGGCCTGGATTACTGCAGCAACGCGGCGTGGCATGGAGTCGATCAGTCTGTGGCACTGCTCAGGTGTTATGAGAGCCCATGTTGCTCTGATAGTGGCCTTCAGCTCTTCTGAATTGTTGGGTCTGGCGTATTGCATCTTCCTCTTCACAATACCCCATAGATTTTCTGTGGGGTTAAGGTCAGGTGAGTTTGCTGGCCAATCAAGAACAGGGATACCATGGTCCTTAAACCAGGTACTGGTAGCTTTGGCACTGTGTGCAGGTGCCAGGTCCTGTTGGAAATTGAAATCTGCATCTCCATAAAGTTCGTCAGCAGCAGGAAGCATGAAGTGCTCTAAAACTTCCTGGTAGACGGCTGCATTGACCTTGGACCTCAGAAAACACAATAGACCAACACCAGCAGATGACATGGCACCCCAAACCATCACTGACTGTGGAAACTTTACACTGTACCTCAAGCAACGTGGATTCTGTGCCTCTCCTCTCTTCCTCCAGACTCTGGGACCTTGATTTCCAAAGGAAATGCAAAATTTACTTTCATCAGAGAACATAACTTTGGACCACTCAGCAGCAGTTTTGTCTTTAGCCCAGGTGAGACGCTTCTAACGCTGTCTCTTGTTCGAGTGGCTTGACACAAGGAATGCGACAGCTGAAACCCATGTCTTGCATACGTCTGTGCGTGCTGGTTCTTGAAGCACTGACTCCAGCTGCAGTCCACTCTTTGTGAATCTCCCCCACAGTTTTGAATGGGTTTTGTTTCAAATTCCTCTCCAGGGTGCGGTTATCCCTATTGCTTGTACACTTTTTTCTACCACATCTTGTCCTTCCCTTCGCCTCTCTATTAATGTGCTTGGACACAGAGCTCTGTGAACAGCCAGCCTCTTTAGCAATGACCTTTTGTGTCTTGCCCTCCTTGTGCAAGGTGTCAATGGTCGTCTTTTGGCAAACTGTCAAGTCAGCAGTCTTCCCCATGATTGTGTAGCCTACAGAAGTAGACTGAGAGACCATTTAAAGGCTTTTGCAGGTGTTTTGAGTTAATTAGCTGATTAGAGTGTGGCACCAGGTGTCTTCAATATTGAACCTTTTCACAATATTCTAATTTTCCGAGATACTGAATTTGGGACTTTCATTAGTTGTCAGTTATAATCATCAAAATTAAAAGAAATAAACATTTGAAATACATCAGTCTGTGTGTAATGAATGAATCTAATATACAAGTTTCACTTTTTGAATGGAATTACTGAAATAAATCAACTTTGTCATGATATTCTAATTTTATGACCGGCACCTTTATGTATGGACTAGTAAAATGATTTGCTATTACCCTTTTGTCAGGATTAAATGGAGACATCTCAGTCTGTCTAAAGAGGTTTAGAGGTTAACCTTATGCTAATACATATAATCAGTTCACAGCCACAAAAGTTCTGGTCCTGCATGCTTAGTGGTTTTGGGTATCATTGTGTTATCTTAAATGGAGCCTGACCATAGAACTGAATGACTTGCAGTCCATCACTTGTGCAGGACTTTTTTATTTTAAGGTATTATTATTTTGGTTAGGGTCAGTGAGATTACAAGAAATGCATTTTGGCCGCTTGTCTCAGCTATGTCATATATACATCCCTCATTCATTCCTCATAGTCTTGATTCTTCAGTGCTCTTTACCATTTTACTGTAGTGTTAAATCATTTTTAATATCAGCTTAAAATTGTATTTTTTTTAAACTAATTTTACCCTTGTTAGCTTCGTAAATACATTTTTAAAGTGTTAGCCGTTTAACATTTATGCTGGAAGCTTTCAACCAGCATACCTAATTTCTAAAAATGTTATGTAGGTTTCCTCCTAAAATGAGAATTCACTTAGGGGTGGGAGTTGATTTGTTTTTGATCCTATTTTTGTGAAAATGACCTATTTGTATGGAATGTTGTGTGATTTCAGTAAAATAAAAATAAAATGAGAATTCGCAATAATGTTTAATTGACTGTATGCTGGATACCTCTTTCACGCATAGCACTTGGATAAGCATTTGATTTAATTTTACTACAAGCCACTTCCTGGTCAACACTGTCCATCATCCCAAAATATTTACCCATCTTTTCCTTGTTATTTTGAAGTACCATAAATGCTGTAATGTATAGCAATATTGGGAATAAATATACTATTATGTATTCAGATGGGTGTATTTCATTCTTAGTTGATCCCAAGTGAAAGAAGTCTGATATTTACTAAAAAAAAATAAGAGCAGAATACACTCGTGTCTGTGAATATTTACTTGTATCTACCTTTTTTAGTTTACTTTTTAATATTTTTTTTAATTAACATATTACAATGAGAGAAAAACATGCAACAATACTTAAAATAGCCTCTGGAACTCTAAATGAACTCCTCTGATATGTTTGGAAAATTAAATAACATTTTGGCTTTACTTAAAATGACATATAAGGATTGCCACAGCATCAGCCTTGTTAATTTGATGCCATGCTTTAGTATATTGTTCTGCTTCTTATTCATCAAACAGATTTATTGGTGTTTGAGGACTGTTATGCTGTGTCACTGCCCATGGGAAATGAGACACAAAAGCCCCATTAAATCCACCTTCCCGGCTAATAGTCAGATTTAGATATCTGCTTGGTTATTGCACATGTTTCACTATATAATAATTAAACCCCAGCTTTTCATGTTCATTTCCTTGAATTGCATGCTAACCTAGAGGGAACATGACTGATAGTCCCACACATGGCCTGGCTCTTAGCTGTGTATTTTCATGCTTGATTGCAAATACAGTAACAAAAGAAAAGTGTGGTGCAGACAAAGACAAAGAAAATGATCAGCTGTATATTGACATTTTAACTGGCTTCCTGGCTCAAGAACAGTATTCAGAGTTGTTTTGCATTGCCTAATTTCTAGTTATGGTGCATCTGCTCAGCTTGGTTCTCGTGTCTCAAGACCTGTTAACTTACTAACTCTGCCTTTTTGAGTGTTTGAATGTGATGTGTAATGTTAAAATATATATATATATATATATATATATAGTTTTCAAAGATGAAGACTATATATATATATATATATATATATATATATATAT
>JANRMT010062850.1:4112436-4137970 GCA_026402145.1 Polypterus bichir lapradei | reverse complement strand
ATATATATATATACACATAGCAAAATACCCGCGTTTGGCAGCAGTGATGAGTCAGTCAGTCAGTCAGTCAGTCAGTGAGTGAGGGCTTTGCCGTTTATTAGTATAGATTACCATACAAACATATGGTTTCTACTTCGCGGATTTTCACCTATCGCGGGGGGTTCTGGAACGCAACCCCCGCGATCGAGGAGGGATTACTGTAGAGCCTTTTTATTGAACAAAGTTTGCCAACAACTTAAACTATAATTTTGACAACATATTTTCAACCATCCAAAGAGTCATTTAGACTTAGTAAATTATCGAGAGGTGCTTGTCAAAAGTTGTATTGCACTGAAAATGTCAAAGAAAAGGAATAAATAGTAAATATTTTTTGTAATCCAACTACACTTTGGTAATGTTAACAATCTCTGTCCACTGACACATTAAAGTGACTTTTTAAACAACTTTACCATCATTAAACTGCATAATCTTTAAACAGATAATAACAATAAAATAAATAATAGTGCAACTTCCAGTAATAATACTATTACTTCAAGACTTAAAGACCAGGTGCATTACATAGTATTCACCAAATAAAAATAAAATAAAACAGGTGCAATTTGGTGATGGCATCTTTGCCACGACGCTTATGTCGAGATTAAAGTCGACATTTCCACTTTATTCTCATAGTTTATTTTGTCATTAAAGTAGAATGTCGTAAACTAAACTTCATCTTAAAATGAATGTTTAATTTACTAGATTTTCTCAAACCCCGTCATAAGTCAATGTAGCACATTAAATGCTTTGTGTTATGTGTTCCCTGACCCAGTTGTTAATTGCTATGCATTTCATAAACTGACTTCCTCTAGCACTAAGAGGAGGCGCAGGCTGCGATCGCCACACAGAATACATTCACTTCATGATATCCCTGCTCTTTTTCATTTCCGGCGCCGCATCCGAGTGGCAGCCTTTTCCAGCAGCTCCGTATATGACTTTATCTTTTTACCTTTTTATCTCTATTTTTATCTATTTTATCTATTTCACTGATCACTTCTACCACTTTCTTTTATGTGGAATTGCTCCCTGGACACTTTTTACTATTTTTACTACTTGACATGGATTTTTACACTCCGAGAATCGCCTATTCAAGTAGTCAGCTTAAAGCACTGAGAAGAAATGCACATGCCGGTGTGGTTGCTTATTTACCTGACGAGGTAAGAAGACGATATCGGGGCAGCCGAGCCGGCGCAAAGATAAAAGATAAGATTAAATCGAGACAACTTGAGAGAAAATGGCGTTATAAACCGTCGGTGCCTTCTGTGATCCTGGGAAATGTGAACTCACTACCAAATAAGATTGACGAACTGGCTGTGCTGGTGAAAACTGTCAGAACCTACAGAGAATGCAGCTTGCTGTGTTTTAGTGAAACGTGGCTAACAACTACCATCCCAGATGCTAACGTGGAGCTACCCGGGTTTAGCACAGTTAGAGCGGACAGAGACGCAAGTACCTGCGGGAAGAAGAAAGGTGGAGGACTCGCTCTCTATGTCAATACAAAGTTGTGCAACTCAGGACATGTAAACATTAAAATCTCCAATTGCTGCAGGGACATCGAACTGTTGGCCGTAAGTCTGCGTCCGTATTATTTGCCCAGAGAGTTTGGACACGTGATTGTTATCATTGTTTACATCCCCCCTCAAGCGAATGCGGAGATAGCGAGTGACATCATCCATTCCGCAGTTGCTAAGTTACAAACACAGCACCCTGAGGCACTTGTGCTAATCGCTGGAGACTTTAACCATGTAACGCTGGACAAAACATTACCTGCCTTCTCCCAGTATGTGGATTGTAACACCCGGGGAAACAGGACTATCGACCTACTGTATGCAAACGTTAAAGACGCATACAGCGCCACCCCGCTGCCTGCGCTTGGGAAAGCAGATCATAACCTGGTTCTGCTACAGCCTCAATACAAACCAAGAGTGAGGGCGCTACCTACAACCACACGCTCATTCAGGAAGTTGTCCCCTGAGGCAGAGCAGGCTCTGAGAGACTGCTTTGGAACTACAGACTGGGATATATTCCTGGGGTCACATAGTGAGAACATTGAAGAGGCTGTTGAATGCACAACTGATTACATCAACTTCTGTATGGACATTGTAGTTCCAGTAAGAACAGTACGCTGCTATGCTAACAACAAGCCATGGGTTACAAGTGACATCAAGGGCCTTTTGAACCAGAAGAAAAGGGCTTTTAAAGGTGGTGATCAGCATGAGCTCAAGCGCGTGCAGAAGGAACTCCGAGTCCAACTCAGGGCGGCGAAAGAGCAGTACAGGAGAAAGCTGGAGCAGAAGTTGCAGAACAACAGCATGAAGGAAGTGTGGGATGGGATGAAGATTATCACTGGATGCAGCTCGAAGCGGGGTGCCGCCATCGAGACAGACGTGGAGAGAGCAAACCAAATGAACAACTTCTTTAATAGGTTTGATCACCCTAACCCACTATCACCTCGAAGTACTGCATCCTCCAACCATCCTTCTGCTGGTACCAGCATAGGTGAGACATCCCCACCCACAATTACAGCAGCCCATGTGAGCAGAGAGTTGAAAAGACTTCGTGCCAGCAAAGCAGCGGGTCCAGATGGTGTATTGCCACGACTGCTGAAGGCCTGTGCGTTGGAACTGGGGAGTCCTCTACAGCGCATCTTCAACCTGAGCCTGGAACAGGGGAGAGTCCCAAGGCTTTGGAAAACATCTTGTATCACCCCTGTCCCAAAGGTATCACGACCTAGTGAGCTGAATGACTTCCGGCCTGTTGCTCTGACGTCACATCTGATGAAGACCATGGAGCGGCTGCTGCTTCACCACCTGAGGCCACAGGTCCGCCACGCCCTCGACCCTCTGCAGTTCGCATACCAGGAGAAGGTGGGAGCGGAGGATGCCATCATCTATATGCTACACCGATCCCTCTCCCACCTGGACAGAGGCAGTGGTGCTGTAAGATTATGTTTTTGGACTTCTCTAGCGCCTTCAACACCATCCAACCTCTGCTCCTTAGAGACAAGCTGACTGAGATGGGAGTAGACTCACACCTGGTGGCATGGATTGTGGACTATCTTACAGACAGACCTCAATATGTGCGTCTTGGGAACTGCAGGTCTGACATTGTGTTCAGCAATACAGGGGCACCGCAGGGGACTGTACTTTCTCCGGTCCTGTTCAATCTATATACATCAGACTTCCAATACGACTCAGAGTCCTGTCACGTGCAAAAGTTCGCTGATGACACTGCTATTGTGGGCTGCATCAGGAGTGGGCAGGAGGAGGAGTACAGGAAGCTAATCAAAGACTTTGTTAAATGGTGCGACTCAAACCACTTACATCTTAACACCAGCAAAACCAAGGAACTGGTGGTGGATTTTAGGAGGCCCAGGCCCCTCATGGACCCTGTGATCATCAGAGGTGACTGTGTGCAGAGGGTGCAGACCTATAAATACCTGGGAGTGCAGCTGGATGACAAATTGGACTGGACTGCCAATACTGATGCTCTATGTAAGAAAGGTCAGAGCAGACTATACTTTCTGAGAAGGTTGGCATCGTTCAACATCTGCAGTAAGATGCTGCAGATGTTCTACCAGACGGTTGTGGCGAGTGCCCTCTTCTACGCGGTGGTGTGCTGGGGTGGCAGCATAAAGATGAAAGACGCCTCACGCCTGGACAAACTGGTGAGGAAGGCAGGCTCTATTGTAGGAGTAAAGTTGGACAGTTTAACATCTGTGGCAGAGCAACGGGCACTAAGCAAACTCCTGTCAATCATGAATAATCCACTGCATCCACTGAACAGTGTCATCTCCAGGCAGAGGAGTAGCTTCAGTGACAGACTTTTGTCACTATCCTGCTCCACTGACAGACTGAGGAGATCGTTCCTCCCCCACACTATGCGACTCTTCAATTCCACCCGGGGGAGTAAATGCTAACCTTTTTCATTTTTATTACTATTTAATTTAATATTGTTTCTTTGTATCAGTATACTGCTGCTGGATTATGTGAATTTCCCCTTGGGATTAATAAAGTATCTATCTATCTATCTATCTATCTAAAATGTAGAATGCTAACATAAATACTTGATGATATTTTCATGATGAAATGCATTAATGCATGTATTAAACATGCACGGTGGTGTGGTGGTAGTGCTGCTCCCTCTCAGTAAGGGGTCCCCAAGTGTACATTCAGTGTAGAGGACTTTATGGCAGGTGTGACGAGGCTCCAAAAAACTGAATGTATGAATGGGTATCGCACAGGTTTAACTTAAATATTGTGTAAATATTGGGTTCGTGATCTGGCAGTTGGAGACACAAACACAGAATTCAATGGATGTTTTTCTGAGCAGGCTTTCTTTATTGCATGTGTGCTGTCTCTGTCTGATGTACCAAACCCCCCGTTCCTATCCTTCCTTTTTCTTTCTCCACATAACCAATTACCACACGATAAACATCTTTGTGAAATTAAAACTAGTTATAAACTTAGACCACAGAATGTTCATATCTTTAAAAAAAAAATCTTCGTTATGCATGTTTAATTATGCCATCCATTCAGGGTTGCATCCATCCCAGCAAGCATTGTGTGCGAGGCAGGAGCAAATCCTGAACAGGGCGCTAGCACATCGCAGGGTGAATACAAGCAATAAATACACTAGCAGGGTCAATATAGCATAACAAAACCCCACATCCTACATGACTTTGAAAAAAACTGAAGCACGCTGAGTAAACCTACCAGAAAAACATGCAAATTCAAGCAGGGAACACCTGGGACCCCTTGCTGCGACGCAGAAGTGCAACCTCCATGCCACCGTGCCCCCACATGATTAATATATGCTTTAATGCATTTCATCATGGAAAGTCTATCAAATATTTATCTTTGCATTCTGAATGTTCAGGGAGCAGGAATATCATGAAATTAATGTATTCTGTGCGGTGATCGCTGCCTACACCTCCTCTTAGTGCAAGAGGAAGTCAGTTTAAGAAGCACGTAGTGATTAACATGGCTCAGGGGAACACTTAACACAAAACATTTAATGTGCTACACAACTTATCACGGGGTTTGAGAAAATCTAGTAAATTAAATATTCATTTTAAGATGAAGTTTAGTTTAAGATGTTCTACTTTAATGACAAATTACGAGAATAAAGTCAACATATCAACTTTAATCTCGACATAAACGGCGAGAATAAAGTCTAAATGTCATAAGTGTCGAGAATAAATTCAACTTGTCGTCACATTATTACACAGTACCCAGGTACATTACACAGTATTGAAAAAAAATAAAACAAGTGCAACTTGGCTTGCAGTATTATCCAGTAGTATAGAAACATATTCACACATTTGAAAATAATGGTCCACATCCGACCTTTTAAAAACAAAGTATCTCCAGACAACAGACACGGCTCCTTTTTTCGGCAACTTTATCGTCTGCTACATCTTCAGTTTCAGAATGTTCTCTGTCCATTTTCACCATTCAATTTCTCCACTAACGCATGTACTCCGGTGCAGCAGTGAAAAAGGTCCCCCCTTGAACAGTTTCCCGCTGCGCCACGTTCCGAACGTTGTGTAGGCTATTTAAACCGGTGTTGCGGTATAAGAAAAATCCATATCATAACAAAAATAAAAAAAAACGTTTTTTGGTATGAACCGATATACCGCCCAGCGCTACTCCGAGAACATATGGTCCAATGAGGCGGGAGCTTGATTGCAACGTTGGCACATTGTATCTTGACCTGGAAACATTTTGGACAATTTTAAACGAGACAGATGTGCTTGATAAAAGATTTTAAGTTCAATTATTGTATGCTTTGCGCATATGGAGCTAGAGTGAACTCTGTGCATGGGTTACCTTCCACTGCTTTTCTGAAATGTTGAGTAAAAGATCCTTTTCCCACTGTACTCTGTGAACTTTGAAGGGACTGTAAAATATTGTTTTTATATATTCTAGAAATGCTCTGAGTCCTCCAGACTGATCCGTATTTCCTTTTGGAATAGAAGTAGGTGGGAAGTGAGGACATTTCGGCAGATTTTGTTTAGCAAAGTTTGTAATTGGGAAATAGTTAAAAAAATGTGTTGCTGTTAAGCTAATATTGGAGTATAATTGTTCATAGGATGCAAACACATTATCCGTATAAAAATGTATTAAGTGATTTTAATCCTGTATGTTTTCCATACATTTAAAACTGTGCAAGTTTGAGAGGGTAGGAAAAGTGGTTAGTACAATAGATTTAAGTATATTTCATTCTTAACCTAATTGGATGTCGAGAGAGAGAGATGATAGTAAAGGTCCCAGGAACTGTTGCATTTGGCTGAGGTGTTCAATGTACACAGTACCCAATGAATCAAATTAGAAAAAAAAATAAATTGCATATTATCACAACTGGTCTAAAGATGATACCATATTCCATACACTCTGCACAATCCTGGCACATGAGGATAATAAAAAAAACTACTGTGCTAAAGATTCCTGTTCATACACCATATCTTGGCATTTAACACTGATATACAATCAAAGCTGACCACCAAACTCCTCAATTCTTAAGACATGGCATTCCCCTCCGCAAGTGGATTTTGACCTTTCTAACGAATGGTAGCATCCGTGTAGTTTGCTGAAGCTGATGTCACATTATGCAGCTTTTTGTCGTAGGATATGTCAAATTTGCCCGCTGCAGTGGTTGATCTCATCACTGCAACATGTCAAATTAGACAGCTGAAAATTGCAACCCATTTCACTTAGTTACTGTCCAAGTGCTGATCTTTCAATGCAGTTGTGCTCACTGCTTTTTGTAACAACCAATAACATGCTTCTAGACCAGGGGTTCACAACTCCGGTCCTGGAGGGCCCCAGTGGCTGCAGGATTTTATTCTAACCTTTTTCTTAATTAGTGCACTGTTTTTGCTGCTAATTTATTTTTTTGAATTAATTTTAATTGACTTGTTTTGTAAGATTTGTTCCCCTGAATTTTTTTCATCATTCCTCTGAATTTCATCATTTCTTTCATTAAACAGCACCCAAACAGAAATGAAATGAAATGTGAAGTGAGTGAGCCAACAAAAGATCAACTAAGTCAGGGCCTCAAACTCCAAACCAATTTCACTCCAACCAGTTGCCTAATTAGGCGCCGATTCTTGTCATTAATTAAACCTGCTCTTTAATTCCATGGCTTGTTGCTGCTCTTATTATGCTATAACATTTTCGAAATTGTTGATTTTTCTCTTTTCTAAGAGCTCCATTAAAATGTTCTGGAGACCTTCACCTTTCTTTATTTTCAGATGTTGTATGATCGACACAGTTTGCTGGTCAAGTTTTGGCGCATTTTATATCTCTTTATTGTTTGGCTGCTACTTAAGGAAAAACAAACAATTACGGAGTCTTCAAGAGCAAGTCAAATAAAATGAATTCAAAAGAAGTTAATTAGGAGCAAAAACAAGCTATTAATTAAGAAAATGGTTAGAATGAAAACCTGAATCCACTGGGGCCTTCCAGGACTGGAATTGGGGGACCCTGTTCTAGACAGAGCCAGCAAAGTTTGAAGGGTTAACATTTGCATCAAGTTCAGCAGTAATCTTGGCCCTTTATTTTTTTTCCATTCTGTTATATGTACAAATATGAGACATCAGATAGACCAGTGTTTCCCAAACTTGGTCCTGGGGACCCCCTGTGGCTGCAGATTTTTGTTCCAACCAGATTCCTAATCATTGACAACACCTGACAACACTGATCTCATTTAATTAGCTGGTATATTTTTTCTTTTATTAGACTTTCAGAAAAGCATAGCCGCATGATTTTTACATTTATGAGACATATAGAAATATTTCTGCTTTTGCTATAGATTTAAATGCTTAAGTCTCTTTTGTTAATTTCATTATACTTAGCCGCCTTTGTGCAGTTTTTCTCCCTTCGTTGTACCTTAATAATGACAATTTAAAACAAGCAGATCAGACAACCAGGCAAACAACACTGAAAAATCAAAGGCTGCAACTACTTTAGAGTCAGACCCTGGAAGGAAACTGGTGCCCACTGTGGAAACCCAACAGGAAAACATGCAAACTTCAGGCAGAGAATACCAGCAACGTGATTCCGTGCGAGACAGCAGCACTACCGCTCTGCCCCCATGTGTGTAATTAACAGTGTGCATTATTTAAATGAAATTAACAATTTATCCGTAAAATGTAACAAACATACTTTAATGCATTTCATCATGAAAGTGATATCAAGTTTAAATCTTAAGATTCTAAATGTGCAGAGAGTTGGAATATCATAAATGTACTGTAATGTGCTGTGTGTGGTGATCTATTGCTGTTTGCCGCTGCTATCAGGTCCAGAGGAAGCCATAGGAAAAAAAAAAAGATGGCACATAAGACGGTATGTGAGACTTTTAAAGTGTATCGTGTCATTATGATCGGGAATATACTACGCTTGAATATAAAAGCACTACGAATGCATCTGTATGTCAGCATTTTGCTTCACCACATCGAAGCATTCATCAAACATCGAAGCGCGCACATCAATGCGTGCACATCAATCCCGTAGAATCCGCAAAGTGGCTTTCTGTCATATGTAGTATACAGAGACTCTGACGTCACATTCCAACTTTTAGAACACTACACCCCCCGACTTTTTGCTGGTAGTGCAACTCGCGCACACGTCCCGTTAATTTCTGAGAACCTGCTCAGAGGACATGTGAAATGAATGCTGGGAACGTGTGGCAGCCATGATACGTGCATGTATGTGTTCTGAGCGTGAAGTATAAACAAGCCCTAATGAAAACTATGCCTTCTCCATCTGTTCTCACTAACATTCTATCCTAATAGTCTGTTCTTATTAACTAAGTAACTTCCTGATATGGTACCTGTGTAGTAGCTAAAAATGATGACATCATGTGAAGCAAGGAGAATGTGCACAAGTGTTCAGTAGTTTTATTAAAAACAAATATCAAAACAAATCAGTGTCCAAAAAGAAAATTAAGTGCTTGAAAATTCATAAAAAATCCATAATAACACGAAGTGAACCAGCGAAAAATCCGTGATATATATTTAGATATGCTTACATTTAAAATCCGCGATGGAGTGAAGCCGTGAAAGTCGAAGCGCGATATAGCGAGGGATCACTGTATAGCTAACTGATGACTGATTATAAATGTGTGAAGAAATGACCATTTCTCAAGCCCTTAATTTATTCTCACGAAAACTGTTAAGATGTGACAATTAGTTTAATTAGTAGGTATTTTGATTGGCTGAGATGATTGGAAAGAAAAATAGATCGCAAAATGAATTGGATGAATAAAGGTAATAAAATATGCACACAATAATACAGTAATAATAATACACTAGCAATAACTTATTACAGTAGTATATATTGATAAAGAGAGTACTTTTATTATTAAATCTGTTCTTACCCTTAATGAAGCTGTAATTTTCTTGCATGCAAAGGCAACTGAAGTGGATGTTACTGTACTGCACAAAATCCATTGGCAATATGTACAGGTACAAAAGGCCTGGATGACACCACCAATTATTTTTATAAATTTTAATGTGCAACTTGCAAAGTAAAAAGTGTTTCATTTTAAACACAATACACCACAACACACTAAATACTGAACAAACATTTTTATATTTTCACTTTCTTTTTAATTCTTTTATACATTTTAATGCTTTTTCCATTTTTAAACTTTTGACAAATTCTTCAGCCGCTTTCACAATGACACTTGCAGCCTTAACAGTCACTTTCAGATAGAGTCTCGTTTATCCTACCTTCGCTTATCCAACATTCCGTATTATACGCATCAATCGGCAACAAGAACTGCAAGTTGCGAGCGTGAGCGTAGTCTATTTTTTTGTTGCTCCCGACTCGGCCACAGCTAATTACAGTGGAACCTTGGTTTGTCAGCATAATTCGTTCTGGAAATGTGCTTGCAGTCCAAAGCACTCGTACAGTATATCAATGCGAATTTCCCCATAAGAAATAATGGAAACTCAGATGATTCGTTCCACAACCCAAAACTATTCATATAAAAATGATTAATACAAAATATAAAGTAAAAATACATAAAGCAAATTAACCTGCACTTTACCTTTTAAAGAATCATGGCTGGTGTGAGTGAGTTTCTATACTCTTGTGGAATTCCACCCAACGGGACGACACGCGGAAGAGCATCCCAAAGCAATCGCAGGCAGCCAGCTCTGTAGCAGTGTAGCAGTAAAAGCCAATCCGAAAAGATTGCGGACATGCTATAAGCGCCTGCTGTTGATGGGTGATACAAGGAACAAGGGACATTATAAATGGCGCTGGGCTCAGTATTACTTTCCCCCCGACCCTGCCTGACTGCTGTATCTGTGTATAGGAGAATGAAAGATCCCGCTACATTAATAAACCTCGCTGTTGCTGTTTCAAGCTTAATAAAGTTGGTGTTGCTAAAAGTACTGAGACTCAGCTTTGAGTTTTCGGGTGCAAGACAGGGACTCGCACGTCACAGAACAAACACACACACGCAGTCACAATGCTGTAGTAAACAGTATACGCTCGAACGGATGTTGACTATATTAGTGACGGAGTTAAGGCTAGAAACTGCAATTAATTACATTGAGCAACAAGAAGAAACTACAGGATTCGACATAATGATGCTGCAAAGATGGTGAGACTTCACAGCGAAGAAATGGCACTCATCAGGAAAGCAGACTACGATCAAAAATCATGTCTTCAAATCATCACAGGACTGAACTTTCAAGTACAGTACATACTGTATTTAACGTCAGACAATTCTGTAACTGTAAGTTCATTTTTTCAGTTATGTTGTAAAATATGATTAGGTTTGTAATGTGTAAAATTATAACATAGTTTGACGTTTAATAGGTTTTTTCTTAACACCTACCATTATCCAACATTTTCACTTATCCGACGTTTGGCCGGCCCCGTTTATGTCGGATAAGCGAGACTCTACTGTAGTGCAATTTTAAAATGCTTGGACCATCCTGAGCTAGTAGTAAACTGCATATCATATTCTGGTCCAGCTTCCTCTTTTAAAATTTCAAATAGGCTTAGCACCTTAGCCATGACTGGCATGGTGCTGAGCAGGATGTGACTCTCTTTCTGGTTCTCTGTTGTTTTCATATAGCAATTTTCCCTTATCAAATATGGGTCCCTCTCACTGCTTTGTTAATATTTTTTTCTTTCAACTGAACAGATCCTTTTACAACTTCCAAAAAATTTTGCACGTATTCTTGAGGATGGTCTAGATTGTGGAATGAGGCATACATAATTTGTGTCCAATAATAATATTTTTCTTCTTTATGTTGTTTGATTAATTTTAATTTACTTTCAATGTCTATTACTCTCTTTTGTTTCTTTGGGACCACTTGTAGAACTTGTTTGAGAGCATTTGGGGGCCATGATGCACATAAATTGCACTGAAATAGTCACACTAGCTTGTGAGGATCTTGCCACAACTGTGTTTGTTTACACACTGTAAACTTATGTGGTATACAGGTCATCACATAATCATTCATTCATCCACTACAGGATGCTTCTTGATTCGGTCTAAGGGAGCTCAGTCATTAAGGCGAACAGTCATCAGCTGTTAGAATGTTAAAAGGTGCATATCTATATATTACATGTTGTGTGTATGTATATATTTTTTGTGTGTATTTGTTGGTATTGTATTGTTGTCACTGTTTTCACAAGACATGCAAGTAAGAATTTCTTTGTACTATGCACACCTGACCATAAATTTAAACCTGCCTTGGGGGAACTTGAAGTCCCTGAACTTGACACTGACTAGTTTGGTAGCTGTTTTGGACTGAATGATAACCTTGAAACACTTGGTGATCTGCATCAAACACAGTAGCATGTATCAGGGAAAATGAAAAAAAGTGCCAAACACACAACGGGCATGGTTTTGTCTTGTGGAAAGTACTATCATGACATACAAGTTCTTTTTACATTATGTTCCTCTTTATCCTGATTTCCAACTCAGCCACCCAAAAGCATTTTTTATTAAAACTCTTAATCTTTAGATTTATTTTAATGGGCATTTAAATTTTTGTTTTGCTTCTGTGCTTTCCAGTGTTGCCACACGTGTAGGAGGTGCAGGGAATTCCTTATGTCTCATCAGCAGTATCTCTATTTTTTTATCCTGTGATGCTTGTAATCTGCTTAAAGAAAATAGAAATTCCTGCATATGTTTTGATTGCAAAAAGATCCAGTTCAGGAGTGCTTTAGAGGAACTAGCACACATGTACTAACAAACTGTAAGCATGGGAAGTCCGTACCAGTTCACAAAATGCACTTAGATTGCAATACCCAGAGATTCATTACAGACAGTATTTTAGACATATGAGTGATCATCCTTAAAACCCACATTAATTTCATGCAAGACAAAAAAATTGTGACGTGGCATTGATTTTCTGATCATAATTTGTCTTAAGCTTAATATAGAAGAACCTACTAAGGCAAGAAACATAATCCATACGAATATCAAAAGAAGTAACGTACAGTGGGTACGGAAAGTATTCAGACCCACTTCAATTTTTCACTCTTTTTTATATTGCAGCCATTTGCTAAAATCATTTAAATTAATTTTTTACCTCATTAATGTACACACAGCACCCCATATTGACGGACAAAAAAGGGAATTTTTGAAATTGTTGCAGATTTATTAAAAAAGAAAAACTGAAAAATCACATGGTCCTAAGTATTCAGACCCTTTGCTCAGTATTTAGTAGAAGCACCCTTTTGAGCTAATACAGCCATGAATCTTCTTGGGAAAGATGCAACAAGTTTTTCACACCTGGATTTGGGGATCCTCTGCCATTCCTCCTTGCAGATCCTCTCCAGTTCTGTCAGGTTGGATGGTAAACGTTGGTGGACAGCCATTTTTAGGTCTCTCCAGAGATGCTCAATTGGGTTTAAGTCAGGGCTCTGGCTGGGCCATTCAAGAACAGTCACAGAGTTGTTGTGAAGCCACTCCTTCGTTATTTTAGCTGTGTGCTTAGGGTCATTGTCTTGTTGGAAGGTAAACCTGAGGTCCTTAGCACTCTGGAGAAGGTTTTTGTCCAGGATATCCCTGTACTTGGCCGCATTCATCTTTCCCTCGATTGCAACCAGTCGTCCTGTCCCTGCAGCTGAAAAACACCCCCACAGCATGATGCTGCCACCGCCACGCTTCACTGTGGGGACTATATTGGACAAGTGATGAGCAGATGAGACCAAGATAGAACTTTTTGGCCTTAATTCTAAGCGGTATGTGTGGAGACAACCAGGCACTGCTCATCACTTGTCCAATACAGGATGACTGGTTGCAATTAAGGGAAAGATGAATGCGGCCAAGTACAGGGATATCCTGGACAAAAACCTTCTCCAGAGTGCTAGGGACCTCAGACTGGGCCGAAGGTTTACCTTTCAACAAGACAATGACCCTAAGCACACAGCTAAAATAACGAAGGAGTGGCTTCACAACAACTCTGTGACTGTTCTTGAATGGCCCAGCCAGAGCCCTGACTTAAACCCAATTGAGCATCTCTGGAGAGACCTAAAAATGGCTGTCCACCAACGTTTACCATCCAACCTGACAGAACTGGAGAGGATCTGCAAGGAGGAATGGCAGAGGATCCCCAAATCCAGGTGTGAAAAACTTGTTGCATCTTTCCCAAGAAGACTAATGGCTGTATTAGCTCAAAAGGGTGCTTCTACTAAATACTGAGCAAAGGGTCTGAATACCATGTGATATTTCAGTTTTTCTTTTTTAATAAATCTGCAACAATTTCAAAAATTCCTTTTTTTGTCCGTCAATATGGGGTGCTGTGTGTACATTAATGAGGGAAAAAGTTAATTTAAATGATTTTAGCAAATGGCTGCAATATAACAGAGTGAAAAATTGAAGGGGGTCTGAATACTTTCCGTACCCACTGTAAATGTCTGAAACTGTGAAACCAGAGAAAATTCATCTTACAGTTCTTCAGCTTGGTTCCTAGGGATATTTTTTTAAAACCATGTTTAATTTATGATTTACTCACAATGTACATGTCAGTGATAACACTTGATGCAACATCAGAAAATTCACACAAAAAATATCAGAAAAATCACGCTTCAAAAATTAATTTAAAAATGATGTCTTTTTGTCTTATGTTATTGATGTTAAAAGCCTTTCATAGCTGTGCATACTAAAGTTAAAATTATTTTTCTTTTCCCTTTATTTGCTAGACTTGGCTAGACCTTACAAAGGAGATTAGAAAACAGACTCAAGGTAAGGGAAAAGCAACTCATTTTGGCTGGTTTTGGATATTAGCAGTCCTAAATGAAGTTTGTGATAACTGATATTATGCCTAAGCAGTTCAGTGTAATGCTGTTGATTTTGGCTCGGAGTAAAAATTGCCATAGTCATGAGCATGATTGTAGAATTAATGTCAGAAATATGCACTTGTTCAACTCAGCCCAGTGCCACTCAGCGAACTGAATAACAAGACTATAGGCATAGGAAACCTAGCGGTATAGTAGATAGCTACACCTTGTTTCCATGCTGTTGTCCTCTGGAAATTTTTGGGTCTCCCTTTATAATTTGTTAGCTTTATCAGCATTCTCCTTGTGCCATAAAGATTGGTAATTGCATGTTTATCTGTGGCATTTTGTCATTGCTTTGCAGGAATTCCATGTAGTTTCACATTTAATGTGAAATTCTACCCTCCGGATCCAGCCCAGCTGACAGAGGACATTACAAGGCAAGTTTCAAGGATGTTTATCATACACTGTAGGGAAATGTCAGTTGAAGTGTTTTTTTTTTTTGTTTTTTTTTTTGTAGGTTTCTGCTGTGCATCAGTAAACAGGTAAATTAAATAAATTTTAAATGCATAGTTTTAAAATTACTGGTAAGTATATTGCGTGTCTAATCAGAGTAACAGTTACTATGTTCCAGCTTTACTGTTTTGAAAGTATGTTTTTTCTTGTTGCTGTCGTAAGTGCATAATAAAGTTTCTACTATGTATATACTGTAAGCAATTACTCAAATCTATATGTCATAAAAATTATACAGAATATATCCAAATTAAAACTTAAACCATCCAAACTTTTTGTTGGCTTTTCTGCTTATAACATGTTAGACAAAATGCTGAATGATCTACTCATTATATAGGTCATGTTCAGATATTTGCAGTGACCAGTTTATATCCAATATAAAACCCTGAGGTAGACACATCCTTTTTGATTTAGACGCCCTAGTTCAGAACCCCACTATTAAAGATGTATCGAACTACTCACATATGGATCACTACAGTGCCCATGTCGGTGTGCCCTCTTTAACTGTTTTGCTTCCTTCAGAACTGTGTCTTTCGATACTGAAAAATCCTTTAATTCTAGCAATAGAATTCATAATGGTGGCAAACAGGCATGCACTTTTTCATTTTCAGTAAATTCAGAGTCATTTTTATGCATACTTAAAACCTAACATGTAAATTGTACAGGTTTATATCCAGATTATATTTGACCATTATGTATAAGCTTAAACACACTCATTTTTACAGTGGGCAAAGTCTCACCATAAAACCTTTGATTTTGTTTGTTCTTTTGCTGCCCAGTTTTGGTATTTAATATGTATGACTTTTATGTTTAAGACTGTTATGAACTGTAAAATTATACTCTTCCTTTTATCCACAGGTATTATCTCTGTCTTCAGCTGAGGCAGGACATTGTCAGTGGAAGGCTGCCATGTTCTTTTGTTACTTTGGCATTGCTTGGTTCCTACACAGTGCAATCTGAGCTGGGCGAGTATGACCCGGACCTCCATGGCACAAGCTACGTCACTGATATTCAGTTGGCTCCTTCTCAGTCCAAGGAGCTGGAAGAAAAAGTAATGGAGCTTCATCGCAATTACAGGCAAGTTAAATTATTACATTGCCTTTTCCATCTATAATACTGATTGAAAGGTTAGTTCTAGTCGAGTTTAGATGCCAAAAGTCAAATATCAAGTTCCATTTCCCTTTTGGTAAAAATAGATGGGTGAAACTGTTTTTCAGACAAAAAAGTTAGTGCAAGTGAGATATCATTTTTTGCAGGATGTGGTGCCTAGTAAGTCACAAGTTACCCTTTTCATGTGCAGTTGATCTGAACTACGATCTGCATTGACCCATTTGTGGCATTCCTTTATAGCAAAAATTTAAGGAGGGATTTACTGAGATTCAGAAAATTACCAATCTTCTATGTGATCATGCATTGTAGACAGACTTCTGGATGACGTTAGCTTTATTGATGTTTTTTGGGGGAATACATACAATAATTAATAAGCTGTTTACTGAAGTCAGGCTGGCTTTTTTCTTTGGCCACAAATAATTTTCTTTTGGCTTGCATTGCAACATCTTTTCCATCCACAAGGTGACACAGAGAGCTTTGAGACAAATCAAGCATGTGTATGCTTTTACTTGTCTCATTTGTAGCCCAACCTCAGCAATCATGCTAGTAGGTAAGTCTGTCCATAATGGAAGTGTGCAGAATATACACTTTTTCTAGGAATAAAATAATATTTTCTTAGTTTGAGGTTTGGTGTAATATGTATATGGTGAAATGGCAAGATCAAGTCTGCCATCCCTGATGGCTAATGACGTTTTATTAAAATAAGAGGGGCCAATGATTCAAAGCTCTATTTGCCCCTTGTGTGATAAGACACTACAAACACAAGCAACTGTAGAAAGTGCCTTAATTATATTAAAATAGTGTTGCACATGAAATACATGTTCAGTGCTCTACTTTTGCTTCACTGCCCACCAAAAAGATCTTTGCATATCACTGTGTTGTTGTTCTTAGCAAATACCAAACATTTAAAAACGTTTGTGTCCCATTATACAAATTCTGCATTTACTTTGTGCACATGCTTCCAAACGTGATGTAGTTTTGTTTGCATGCATTCATTTTTCTTGTTTTCCAAAGTGCCATCTGCTGGTGAAAGTAGTACAATCACATTATAAAAAGAGCTGCATATTTCAGGTTGGAGGAAGATGATCCCCTTTAAAAATCTGTGCTTATCAAGTAGTCGGTACTGTATTACCAGCATGGGCACCAATTTGTCATAAACATTGTGAGAGGAGGGGCAAAAATTATAGGCTACAATATGAATAAGTTATTTTGGCTGCATTCAGCAGCCAACCATTGGCAATATTTGTTGCTCAAGTTTGTCACTGGTATTAAAATAGCAACAGAGGACAATTAGTAATTCTTTTATTTAAACAAAGTATTTAAAATTCTGGCTGATTTGAGCAGCCTGGTCTTCCATATACTACAGAATGGCAGTTCTGAATACCTCTAGGCTGGTTTGAAGTACTTCCATTTTTGATTTTTAGGAAATGCACAATTTGGAATAACAAGATTGATGGAAGTTCTTGGCTTGAAACATGTATTTTTATTACTTAAAAAATACAATTGCAATCACAGCAACTATTGTGATGATAGTAATAATAGTAATCCTTCACTAGAAGTGGCATAGGAAAGACAGGCACGGCAAAATAAATACTAATCAACAATATAATGGCAAAATTGAACTTTGAATGCATTCCTAAAGGTTAACATTGTCACATATTGAAATTAAATAACTTTTTTAAATTTCATGTTTAATACAGTACTTTAAAAAATATTAAATCTTAATGCATGTTCTTGATACCACAGGTGGTGGAGACAGGTAAGGGATTATATTCAGAATTTATTTTTTTTAGAAAAGTTAAACTATATAAAGGTAACTTTTCTTGAAGAAATTAATTTATTCAAAAGTCTTGGTGATTGTTGGCCACTCAAAAATCAACAAAATACCTAAAGACCACCAATAGTGAAGTCTGCTGTAAATATTAACAGTAGTTTAAAAAAATGTTCATTATTAAAAACAATGTTATTTTTGAGGCTTCAATGTAACACATTCACCAAGCAGCATTAGTAAAGCAGAGCAACATTTAGTAAATATTACTCCTGTAGTGCTTTTCAAACATTTTTTTGTGGCGATGACCCCCCTTGTAGTTTAAAAATTATGTTCTATGTCCCAAAATAAAAGGTAGCGAAAGCAGCTGAGCAAGTGACAAAATATAGAAAGTTGGATATGTACGCAAGTAAAATTTATTTCTAAAGGGCCTTTCACGGACACAACATCACAAAGCTCTGTACAACCATAAAACGCATAAAGTACAAACCAAATGTAACAGCAACAATAAAGAGAAACAAAGTAGAATAACAAGAACAAAACTAACAATAAACTAAAAGTGCAAGCAGATACTACTCCGCTATGTTCAAAAGCCTTCTTAAACAAAAATGTCTTAAGTTGCTTACTGAAGGCATCAACTGACTCAGCTGTGCACAGTGCTAGAGAGAGACCATTCCAGAGTCTTAGTGTAACAGACTGAAATGGACAATCCCCATTTAGCTTGAGCCAGGTATGAGAGATGACTAAGAGTACATTTCTTTTAATGGTTTATCTTTTACATGTTTGTTTTTTCTACTTCAGAGGTCTTAGGTGTCAACAACCAAATTACTTTTATTATTTTTGTTATTAATATTATTCTTACTATGTTTCTATGGTTACATAATATTTTTCAACTAGCTATTGTCCATGAATTAAACATTCCCCCCATTTTAAGATTGCATGCATTCTTTTCTGCTTTTCCTAGTGACTTTGCTTTTGTTGATGGTCAGTGCAAAACACAATCTATACTAATAAAAGGCAAAGCCCTCACTCACTCACTCACTCACTGACTGACTCATCACTAATTCTCCAACTTCCCGTGTGGATGGAAGGCTGAAATTTGGCAGGTTCATTCCTTACAGCTTCCTTACAAAAGTTGGGCAGGTTTCATTTTGAAATTCTATGCGTAATGGTCATAACTGGAAGCTGTTTTTCTCCATTTACTGTAATGGAGATGAGCTTGAACGCCGTGGGGGCGGAGTTTCGTGTGACATCATCACGCCTCCCACGTAATCACGCAGTACATAGAAAACCAGGAAGACCTCCAAAAAGCGCTGAAGAAAACATGCATTATAAGGCAGCGAAACAATAAGAAGCGAGCGAGTGACATATACAACCATATTCATGAGTTCTGCTACTTCGGAAACAAAGCACGATGTAAACCTACACTTTAAATTAAGTTCATAGACAGGCTGCCGCTGGCGTTTGTAATTTAGTGCCTGCCCATATAAGGCCGTCCGTCAGCGGCAATCCAATAGCAAACTGCCACTAAATATTCACGGGTGAAGGACTGTGCTTATGCAGAGGAAGATGAGATGGTCAGGGTGGTGTTTGGCACAAACTCAGCGAAACTGCGAGAGAAAGTTTTAAGTGCCAGGACTTCGGTAACATTAAATACAGCCATGGACATAGCACGAGATGGCACCAGCACAGCTGGGAACCTTCGATGCATGTACACCGAGCGGCTCACGTGAACTGCCGCAGTGCACAGACAAAAAGCAACAGTTCCAAAGAGCGCTGAACAAAAACCGAATTACACAATTGAAAAGGCAGCAAAAAATATGAAGCGTCTGATACATACAAGCATATTCATAAATCCAGCTACTGCAGAAACAAAGCACACGGTGGAAAAAGTCAATGTCCCGCTAAAGGAAGACAGTGTAAAAAAAAAAAAAACCCATGCATGCAGTGTGTCAGGTCTCAGATAAAGAAGAAGACGAGCTGTTTATTGATGCAGTAAGAAACGAATCGATGAATGAAACCTGTCATCTTTACAACGATTGACAAACACGGAATGTAACTTGAACACAACACATCCTACAAATACGAACCTGATTGAAAGAAATAATGATAATCAAATCCTTGATGACAGCAACACTCAGTAACACTCACAAAACAAATACTGTATATTGACAGTCATGTTACGTTATTTTTAAAATGTTCCCTTTTCTTTTTCATAGCTTTTTTAACACACTACTTCTCCGCTGCGATACACGGGTATATATATGTATACTGTATATATACCCCGATCTACATACTCGAATAATGGATACTTTATTCACCATCAATGATTGTTTTGGTAAAGCCATACTCGGTGTATTCATTAGATGAATGGTAAAAAAGTAAGAGCGAGGGGAGGATGACTTATTGAGGCATGCAGGCTGTAGTGCGCGTCAACTCTATCTGAATTGCGCAATCACATTTGAAAAAATATATCTTTTCAAGTTCTATTTAGTCCATATGTGTCAAACTCAAGGGCCACGGGCCACATCCGGCCCGGCGTGTAATTATATCTGGCCCGCGAGATCATTTTATATACTGTATTATTGTTATTAATGGCCCGGGTATATGAAGCGCTGGTAACACAAACTACAGATCCCATAATGCAGCGCTTCAGCTGCCTTGCCGAACACTTACCGCGTTAATCAAGTCTAGCTTATGATGCTGCAAGTTATTACGAAGCTAGCCCACACGATGCCGAAGAGAAAAGGTGATTCTGAACATAGAGACTTTAAAAACCGATGGGAGGCTGAGTATATGTTTACTGACATTGCCGGTAAACCCGTGTGTCTCATTTGTGGAGCTAATGTGGCTGTAATTACAGAATTTAATCTAAGACGGCACTATGAGACAAAACATCAGGATAACCTGAAAGACTTGAATGCAATGCAGAAGATACAGAAAGCAGAAGAATTAAATAAGAATCTGACACTTCAGCGGACGTTTTTACCCGTGCACAATCACAAAGTGATTTCAAGTGAAGCTGCTTTTATGGGAGACACAAATTCACCAGTGCAACTTGCCCCACTTTCCCTGTTGCCAAGTAATGTTGAACCAAGTCGGCACAACGATGTTCCCAAATACGCAATTTGCTGATAAACTGAGCGCATTGAGTTCGCACGGCGCTTTGGTGACTTTGAAGAACAAAAAAAGTCCGTCTACATGCGGCTCGAACCTTGTGCATGTTTGGTAGCACATATCTGTGTGAGAAGCTCTTCTCAGTGATGAATACTAACAAAACAGCACACAGGAGTTGCCTCACTGATGAGCACCTGCAGTCCATCCTGAGAATCTCCACAACACAGAACCTCACACCAAACATAAATGAACTTCTTGCCAAAAAAAGATGCCAGGCGTCCAGCTCTGATAAAATGACATAAGAGCAAAGACAACTGAATGATTTGATTTGTTATTGCTGAAAAGAACACATTTTATTTATATTTCCAGGTTTTGTTATGCAGCATGTTCATATTTGAATTTGTATAATTTTCACAGGATATATTTTTATGGAGAGCAAAATCTTTTGGAATATTTAAAATCTAAGTTTATTTTTTATATCAAATTACATAAGAGTAAAGAAATTTGAATGTTTGTTCTTTTAACGTTTACTTTATTTCTAACTTGTATAATTTAGACAGGATATATTTTTATGGAGAGCAAAATATTATAAGTTATTTAAGGTTTGAGTTGATTTATTCAGGAATAATATTCCTGTCTGTTTTTACCATTCCTACCAAAGATATTTCTGTCGACTAAATAAAAATTCCTTCTATTTAAAATTTAAATAGAACTTGAACAGATACGATTGTTCATAATATCCACGCAGACTTGCACGTAAGAGCAGGAGTTATCCGTTTTAACAAGCAGCGTATTGCACTGATACGAAATAGCTGTGTGTGTATATATGTAGATATGTATGTATATGTATATATATGTTTATATATGTGTGTGTGTGTATGTATATATATATATATATGTATTTGTGTGTATATATGTGTGTGTATGTATATGTATGTGTATATATGTAGATATATATGTATGTATATATGTGTGTGTGTGTGTGTGTGTATATATATGTGTATATGTATAGATATGTATATATATATATATATGTTTATATGTGTGTCTGTAAATATATATATATATATATGACAGCAACACTCATCACTCACAACAGTGACAAAACAATTACATTCACAATCATGTTACGTTATTTTCAAAATGTTTCCTTTTCTTTTTCATTACTTCATTAAATTGAAACAGGTGAATACTAGGAATAATGTGAAATTTGACTGTCATGTTATTATCATTATTAGAAGCTTACTATTTTCATTTGTTTTGATGTTCACGCAAGTGCAGTATTTCTTTCTGTGTTTTTTGTCAGTTGTCTGTAGTTGCCCTTTAAAGCCTGCAGGTGCAAAAGTATATTCAAAGCAGTGTTTGAGGTGGATACACATAAGTGTCAGTAGCTTATATACTACATGGATGTATTAACGTGAAGTGTGGGGAGCAGTAACTTTGAGCATCACAACACAATTTTTGTGATTTCCCCATTAGACATTAAAGCACCAATATTTAAGACCATTCAGTTTCCTTTGGTGTAATAATGGACTATATCTGTCAGGCAGACCACAGTTACTGAGGCTTGAGAACTATGTCATTGGAACGCCACATGTAACGGTCATGTTCTTTTACGCTGTACACATCACCTCAAATTATAAATATAACACCAGATCATGTCACTTGCAGAAAGTATCAGATGATAAAACTGAAATAACATTTTTTTTATTTTTCTGCTTCAACCAGTTGATGATGTTTTTCAGTATGAGATATATATGTCATTGTTTAAGGATTAAAGATAATTATTTAGTTTTGTGCAGCATGATTAATTTTGTTTTGCTTAGGGAGGATGGCATTCACATACATATTTGATTTCTAAACTGGTCTACAACCACCTTTTGTAATGAAGCTACATTTAGCCTTTCTGGTGTGCCTCAATTTTTAATGGAGGGGTTATACTTACCATGTTTTGGGGAAAAAAATAACCTGAAATAAACAAGGTGTCTAATAGATTTTAGCTTAGAAGTTGTTAGCCTTTTTCCAAAAGATTGTTATGAATGATGGCCATATTTAAAAAAAAAATATTGCTTACAATAGTGAGCAAGCTAACCTATACATCCTTCTTTTCAGATCAATGACACCTGCCCAGGCAGATATGCAGTTTCTGGAAAATGCAAAAAAGCTCTCCATGTATGGTGTGGATCTTCATCAGGCTAAGGTAAAATTTTTATAGTGTAATATTTTTCAATATTTTAGTTAATCAATTATGTTGGATTATCTTTGATTATCTATTGAGTATTTGGAAGTGAGGGTATATGTGGTGCATTTTCTCTCAGAGAAATTTTTAAAAACCACAAATCTTTTTGATTTTGCTCTGTGGGTATGCCTGTTAAACCTGGCCTCTCTTTCTTTCACCAGTGAGTCTCTGTTTAGTGGTGGCCTTTAAGCCACATTTGGCCCAGCATCAAGGGTGTTTTTTTTTAAATAAAAAAAGTCCATGCCTTAAAGTTGGGGTCAGCATTGTGGCAGAAATCCTGTGGATCCTATTGCAATACTGGCCTAAATTTTTTCCATAAGGGCAACAAATGAAAAGCACAAAAATGAGGTAAACATTAAAACTGCTACATACATTAAAACCATATTAGAATGCTCATTGGTTGTAAAAATGGAAGATTCTGAAACCTCATGAGACAACGTAGCACACTGCCCCGTCAAATGAATGAAATTGCCATGTGGTGTGTGGTGTTTTTTTTTTTTTGTTTGTTTTTTTTTTATTAAAAAAAAAAACATACCTCATGCTGCACACACATTACCAAGTTGTGCTGCATAGAGGCTGAAAACATATACATGTTATACTTGGAACAGCTGAAATTAGTAGATCTATTGTTTGTTTACACAGTCTGATGAAGACCAATTCCCTGTCAATTTTTTTTTTTGAAAATGACAGAAATAGGCCTACCCTGATTTATATTGTGAAAAAATAAATGGCCATAATGTGCCAAAATTAAGTGCATTTTACAGGGTAAAATGAGAATGCCGTCAAGAGTGACATGAAACAAGATGGAATTTTGTTGAGTGGCGAGGACTGATCGTGACAGATACAGGGCTTATGGATATGTTTTTTAAGCCTGTCGCACTTTACTATATTTATCCAATCTTTATCTGAGCATTTTACTGTTGCTGAGTGCAATTTAGACTTATTTAATTAACTAATTCTGGTTCGTAATTAAAAATGTATTTTAAATTTAACATAGAATAATGTTTTGTGTAGCATGATGGGTTGGTTTGCATGTTTACAAATTTTGTCAATGTCTGTTGGGGTTTCCTTGTACAATCTTTAGACATGTGTGAAAGGTAAATTAGCTCATGTAAAGTTTTAGTGGGGGTGTGTGCATGCTTGGATTAAGCAGATTTGAATATGTTGGTTTGTTTTTGCAAGTGTTTTCCAAACCTAATTTATATATGCCTTCTGTTTCTAGGATTTAGAAGGTGTGGATATAATGCTTGGTGTTTGTTCCAGTGGCCTCCTTGTTTATAAGGACAAGCTGAGGATTAACCGCTTTCCGTGGCCCAAGGTTCTCAAGATCTCATACAAACGCAGTAGTTTCTTCATTAAGATTCGTCCTTCTGAGGTGTGTTGTCTTAGCAGTATCTTTTTCTGAGAATATTTAATTCATTTGATATTGGTATTTTGAATAAGTTTCTGTTTGGATATTTAAAGGTTAACCAGAATTTAAGAGGCTTTTTTTTCCCCCACAATGATTAAAAAAGCATATATAGCAAAGGAGCTTTCTGCATTGTTCTTGTTTGTAAGGTTGAGAAGTAATTAATAATAAAAAAGAAAATTACACAATGTTAACAAAACGGTGCCGACAATGTACTGTGGAGGTAAAATTGTATTACAAGCACTTCAAATTGTAATGCAGAAAATGTTAGCTTATTCATATACTTGTATAAGGCTAATTTTCTTCTTAGAAGTTAATGTTGCCTGTTACAAAAACCAGCCGTGGCGATAATACTGTACTTGCCTACCAAATATGAGGGATCTAGCCTTGTTAATCTTCTTGTAAGGGATTTTTCTTTATCAGTACGACTTCCTAAAAAGTATGTGAGGACTTCTCTCCTTACCAGTTGATAAAGGACTTGTTCATCATACACTTCTTTTCTTCCTGATTGATTTTGATGCCGAGTCTCATAAGGAGAATGCAGTAAGAGTGAAGTGGCTCTGTTTTAGTTACTTACACTATGGTGCTACTAATTATCCTATTCTCCATTCACTCAGATTGCCTACATGTGCAATCTGGTGTTAACAAGTGGCAAACTTCAGTTTTGGGAACCTTAGAAAATGAAAAATACAAGGTGGTGGTATTGATTTGCATAAAATGTTAAACATCACTAACCAGGTTTCCATCTAAGGAGTTTTTGCGAAAAAATATTTAGCGCTTCAAATTTAAGCTGATGGAAATGCTAATTATCAATAAAATGTTGTACATGTCGACATAATATTTTTCCGTTTAACTTTAGCGCATAAATTCCATATCGATACTTCAGATGTCGCAAAAACTACATTGGAAACACTTTTTGTCGGAAAAAAAGGGCTTTAACGCAAATAAATGTGTCACATGATACATTTTCATCACGTGCAATCAAAAAGAGAATAGCAGAGCGGTTCGCATGGTCTGATGAAGAGACTCGTTATTTCTCGTGATGAGCCAATGCAGTAGCGGATAGGCTGGGTCTCCTGCTACTAAAA
>JANRMT010062850.1:4041236-4087436 GCA_026402145.1 Polypterus bichir lapradei | reverse complement strand
ATATATATATATATATATATATATATATATGTGTGTGTGTGTGATCTAAAATATGAACATAATGCATCTGGTAATATGTGCTTTTTAAAAGAGTGTTGTTTGCATAGTGCATCTTTGCAATAAACCATCTATGGTTGAAAAGTCTCCCCAAAGACCCTTGTCAAGTATATGAATATGTGTTGTGTGTGCAGTGAACATATTAAATGTTTTTAAAATGAACATGACCTAATGCAATAGGAAAAGCACTGTTTGACCAGATTATACTTTGGCATAATAATTTCGTCACTGCTCACCATCAACATTTTAGTGATTTCCATCCAGATGTGTATTCGTATTGCATGAACAACTTATTGCCTTGCAAGATAATGCCGATACAAACCTGATCCATATTCTGTCCATATGGCATTAGCATGTTCAGCGAAGATGATACAGTAGTGAAAGAACAGGCTTTAAGATAATTTTGTAATAAAGCTGGTTGATTATGTTGGCATATCTCAGAGTTAAGATTTTTATTCTGAACTTCTTTGCATATTTTTTGACACAGTTGGGAGTTGTTTGTTTCTTTTATTAAACTAATCCTGTGTGTTCCACCAAAACACCTTACATATGTAATATATTTGTTTCTTGCAGATATGTTCTACTCTGTCACCATGCTGTGCTCTCTCTTCCTTTGTTGCACTTTGGTACACCTTCTGATTTTTTGGTTGGCTTTGCCTTACTGAACAATTTTTGCTTTCCTTATCAGTGTTAGGCAGGATCCACAGCTAATGAAACCGGTTAAAGCATTCAAGCAAGAAATAAAAGGACAGCCATTACTTAAGCAATGTTTGGTGTTAAGTCAGAAAACAAAAACACAAATTTAAATTTGGATGAATAGAGTCATTATTGGCTTCTGTACAGCATTCATTAAAATTCTTGTTTGCATTTCTATGCATCACAACTTATGTTACTGGAGTGCACATTATATTATGTTAATAAAAAAAGAAAAACTTTACAAAAACTTGCAACCCTGCTTTTAAAAAAAAGTTAGGATGCTATGTAAAATGTAAATAAATACAGAATTTGATTATTTGTAAATCATGTAAACTCTATATTTAATTGAATATAGTACACATTTGAATGTAGTATAGTTGTGTTTAAAAAAAAAAAAAAAAAAAAATGCTAATTTTGAATTTGATGCCAGCAACATGTTTCAATAAAGTTGGGACAGGGGCAACAAAAAACTGAAAAAGTTGTGTAATGCTTATTAAAAAAACACACATGCCATGGTGGAACCTCTTACAACTATTTAAGTAAACTGGCAGCAGGTCAGTAACATGATTGGGTATAAAATGAACATCTCAGAGATGCAGAGTCTCTCAGAAGTAAATATTTTACACAACGTACCAACTTTGTTGAAAATGGGTTTGTAAATAAAAAAAAACACTACAAAATAAATTCAAATAAGTACACAAATATATAAATATATATGTATTGTTTGGAAGATTTGCCTTAATATAGCTGTTTTTTATCTCCCCACATGTACAGCTTTAATGGTATTTGGACAGTTACAGTTAGGTCCATAAATATTTGGACAGAGACAACTTTTTTCTAAATTTGGTTCTGTACATTACCACAATGAATTTTAAATGAAACAACTCAGAATCAGTTGAAGTGTAGACTTTCAGCTTTAATTCAGTGGGTTGAACAAAAAGATTGCATAAAAATGTGAGGCAACTAAAGCATTTTTTTAACACAGTCCTTTCATTTCTGGGGCTCAAAAGTAATTGGACAATTGACTCAAAAGCTATTTCATGGGCAGGTGTGGGCAAGTCCGTCGTTATGTCATTATCAAGTAAGGCCTGGAGTTGATTTGAGGTGTGGTGCTTGCATGTGGAAGATTTTGCTGTGAACAGACAACATACGGTCAAAGGAACTCTCCATGCAGGTGAAAGAAGCCATCCTTAAGCTGCGAAAACAGAAAAAACCCATCTGAGAAATTGCTACAATATCACGAGTGGCAAAATCTGCAGTTTGGTAAATCCTGAGAAAGAAAGCAAGCACCGGTGAACTCAGCAACGCAAAAAGACCTGGACGTCCACAGAAGACAACAGTGGTGGATGATTGCAGAATCATTTCCATGGTGAAGAGAAACCCCTTCACAACAGCCAACCAAGTGAACAACACTATCCAGGGGGTAGGCGTATCGATATCCAAGTCTACCATAAAGAGAAGACTGCATGAAAGTAAATACAGAGGGTGCACTGCAAGGTGCAAGCCACTCGTAAGCCTCAAGAATAGAAATGCTAGATTGGACTTTGCTAAAGAACATTTAAAAAAGCCAGCACAGTTCTGAAAAAACATTCTTTGGACAGATGAAACCAACATCAACCTCTACCAGAATGATGGCAAGAAAAAAGTATGGAGAAGGCGTGGAACAGCTCATTATCTAAAGCATACCACATCATCTGTAAAACACGGTGGAGGCAGTGTGATGGCTTGGGTGTGCATGGCTGCCAGTGGCACTGGGACACTAGTGTTTATTGATGATGTGACACAGGACAGAACCAGCCGAATGAATTCTGAGGTGTTCAGAGACATACTGTCTGCTCAAATCCAGCTAAATGCAGTCAAATTGGTTGGGCGGCATTTCATGATACAGATGGACAATGACCCAAAACATACAGTCAAAGCAACCCAGGAGTTTATTAAAGCAAAGAAGTGGAAAACTCTTGAATGGCCAAGTCAGTCACCTGATCTTAACCCAATTGAGCATGTATTTCATTTATTGAAGACTAAACTTTGGACAGAAAGGCCCATAAACAAACAGCAACTGAAAGCCACTGCAGTAAAGGCCTGGCAGAGCATTAAAAAGGAGGAACCCAGCATCTGGTGATGTCCATGAGTTCAAGACTTCAGGCTGTCATTGCCAGCAAAAGGTTTTCAAGCAAGTATTAGAAATTAACATTTTATTTCCAGTTATTTAATTTGTCCAATTACTTTTGAGACCTTGAAATAAAGGGATTGTGTTAAAAAATGCTTTAGTTGCCTCACATTTATATGCAATCTTTTTGTTCAACCCACTGAATTAAAGGTGAAAGTCTGCACTTCAACTGTATCTGAGTTGTTTCATTTAAAATTCATTGTGGTGATGTACAGAACCAAAATTAGAAAAAAGTTGTCTCTGTCCAAATATTTATGGACCTAACTGTACTTTAAGCAAAGAGACTTACTAGCTCAGGACAAGCAGGCCAAACTGTTCAGCTACACTTGTGCCAATCCCCAAAGCAGGTTGCCTGCTCATCATACTGCTTTTTATTGGAGCCGCCTCCCTTCACCTGCTTACCGCTGTGGGGAATATCGCAGTCACCCACATGGTTCTCTTAACAATATACTTTGAACCAAACAGTCTAAAATCAATATTATCATAAAACAAAAGTAATAAAATCAAAGTAAAACTGATGGTAGCAAAAGTAAGAAACATATTTGAAGAGTCTTAAAAGGTAAGGAAATGTATTTGATAAAGAGTCTTATTAAAAATACTTATGAAAAAATGCAGGGGCCTCATGCATAACGCCGTGCGTAGAATTCGCACTATAACATGACGTAAGCACAAAAGCCGAAATGTGCTTACGCACAGAAAAATCCAGATGCAGGAATCTGTGCGTACTCCAACTTCTACGTTGTTCTGCTACATAAATCCCGGTCAGCGTGAAAAGTAACACACGTGCCAGCTGTCCCACCCCTAATCCTCGCAGAATTATGCCTCTTTGAATATGCAAATCAATATAAATAGGCCTTAAGCTCAGTCTTCTGTGAAAAGACAATGGGAAAAGCATGGGGGAAAATATAAGAATTTCAGCGAATACCAAGTGGAGGCAAAGGAAAAACATACTATTTGTTGATTTAAAATGTGGTATAATCAACAAAAGGAAGTTGATCGAGTGACCTAGCGTGTTGGAGAAACTTGAAAGCTCAAGTTCACAAAGTCGCACAGTGCCTGAAATAAAAAAGAAGTTGTCAGATATCAAAGTCGCCGTGAAAAGGTGAGTCGTAGCCCACCATCTGAGTGTCATATGAAAGCTTATTAGGGTACAGAGAAAAAAAAAAAAGGCACACAGTGGGGGGAAAAAGCACGAAATGTCAACTTCAGTCTCGAAATTTCCACTTTAATCACGTAGTTTATTTTTTTCATTAAAGTAGAACATCATAAACTTCATCTTAAATTTTTTTAATTAACCAGTTTCTCAAATCACATCGTAATTAAAGTAGCACGTTAAATGCTTTGTTTTGTATGTGTTTTTCTATGTGCTCTATGTGTGTGAATCACTACGTGCTTCTTAAACCGGCTCTCTTCCTCAGACAGGACACAGAATTCATTACATTCGTGATATTACAGCTCTCTGAATAACTAAAATACTGAGATGTATATGTGATATCATTTTCATGATGATAGGAGTTAAAGCACATTATTAAACATGGGTTTCACGGTGGTGCAGTGATTGTGCGCGACCTTCGATGAAATAATTTATTGCAGCAGTACTCGGGGCGGCTCTGGGCAGAGAAAGAATCGGTGGCCCCTTCGCCCACCAATATCGATATGGTATCTTATGCACAGAGGATGGCCACGTCCATTGCGGACACTGCATAGCCGCCTCGTGCTCATGACACAAGCGTTTAACTTTTGCCGAAATTTGCCGCTGCGTTTTCAGCTGTGTCGTTATTTTTTATTTCTGTTTTATATTGAATACGCGCTTTGCATATGCCTAAGGCCGCCCCTGCAATACTGTCTCTTTCAAACGTACTAACCTCCAATTCCTGTCCTTCCTTTTCTTTCTCCAAGTAACCGATAGCCACACAATTAGCTCTGTAATAAACGTTAAACCATCTGTAAGCTTATAACGTCGACTCTTCAAAACTTTTAAGGAACATTGAAATATCTTCGTAGTACATGTTTAATTATTCTATCCTTCACGCCAGTCCCAGTGAAGCATACAGCGCGAGGCAGGAACAATCGTGAGTGGAGTGCCAGATCCTTGCTAGAGTAGCAACACCGTGTCCTTTAATTATTAACAATATAGATTATATAAATGAAGTTAAAGTTTTATCTGTATAATAAACATATTTTGCTGCATTTCATCTTAAAAATTCTATCGTCATCATATGTAAATACGCGCTTTATAAAGTGGCTCAGTTTGTGCCATATTATAACTGTAGTGCAAGTTTACAGTGAGGTGATTGTACTTATAAGTACAAACAGTTCTACAAGGAGCAGTTGATGGACTGATTGAGTGCGTTTAGAGCTCTTGGGATGAAACTCTTTCTGAACCGTGAGGTCCGTACGAGAAAGGTTTGAAGCGTTTGCCATGTGAGAAGCAGTTCATATAGGAAGCATGGCTGAGGCAGCGTGTGCTTGATGCTGTATACCGATAATAATCTTTCCGATCAGCTGCTCCAAGTGGTGCAGTGAGAGTAATATGGAAAAAGATGATCTGCTGTGGCAACCCCTAACGGGAGCAGCTGAAAGAAGAAGGTGCACTGAGAGTAACAACATTAAAGCAGTTATGGTATTTGGAATAGTTTAACCATTCTGTGGACCATTATATTGTTACAGGTTAATTGCAATCAGATGCATTAAACTAATAAACAATATGCGGTTAATTTCAGTGTATTTATAAAGCCGCGTCAGGGACATGGACCTGAAAAAGAAAGATAAACCACACAGGA
Source organism: Polypterus bichir lapradei (assembly GCA_026402145.1). NCBI lineage: Eukaryota > Metazoa > Chordata > Cladistia > Polypteriformes > Polypteridae > Polypterus > Polypterus bichir. Next base: position 4,081,730 of record JANRMT010062850.1, on the reverse strand, counting down.
ACAGTAGCACTGCTTTGATGGTGGATGCTGCCAGTCTGCAAAACCGAGCGGAGAACTTGCGTACGACAGGGTATGAGGTACCATGGAAATGTGTGTGGCTTTACGCCAAGCTTAGATTTTATACAACGCGATTTGAACGTGGAAACGTTCTTGCGCAACATTTCTGTGCATACGCACCGTTTTATACATGAGGCCCCAGGTGATGGAAGATGAGTCTGTTCAAGTGTAGGTGTAGAGTTGCTTCAGATAGTTAATTTCACAGAGGTCTTGCCAGTTTTTTGGGTAGTTCTTTCTTTTGTTGATCCCTTCTTTGCTCCTTGTTTTATTTTCCGCTCAGGGTGCATCTCAGACTTAGGCCACTCCTCGTGTCGGATTAGTAATGGTTACAAGAATAATCAATAAGTGTTTGTCTTTCTTAGGCTGTTTATCTATTCTGATCCTAATTACCTCTGTAATGGAAACAGGGGCGTCGGTGAGCCCCAAACCCTAACACAAACACACCAGCACAGTGCCAGGTTTAAATAATGGAAGGTTTATTACAAAATACCTTTAAAGCAGCACAAACACAGGTTTTCCTTTCTCCAGAACTCAGTCCTCCTTACAATTCAGGGCTACAACTTCCCTGCTGGTACCCAAATGGGCGTCGATATGGATGGCTGCTGCCATCTAACACCTGGGGGAATTAAATTCCCCTCTGCAACTCCTTCTTTCAGGATGCCTTTCTGTTTGCTCGAGGCCTCCCTTCCAGGTAAGGGATTTTCCTGACTTCCTGCTGGGATGTCTGTCCATCCTGTGTGCCTCCTTCACCCCAAGCTAATAAATTCCAAAAAGTATTTTCATCAATGTAGTTTTTAACATTCTAAAAGAATTATCTAAAAAACAATACAAAGTTCAACTCCTCTAATGATTTAGAATTTAAAATCATTCTATTCCTGTCATTTAAAAATATACACATGAATATGTTTAAAATGGGATTTAGAGTCCACAGATTAAAAATTTAAGGAGACTCTGTTTGTTTAAACTAAGCTGAAAGTCCTGGCTTACTAATTGCTGGCTGCTTACTCGGGTAGCCTTATTACTAGCATTCTAATCAATGTTAGTTTTGTGATATTCCATCTCAAGTACAGATTCAGTTTTGAATTGTACACTGCTTAGTTCACTTTTGTGGCTATGATTATTAAAATCTTCATAAGGCTTATTTTTTATGCACAATCTTTTATGAGCATTTCATATTGTGGGAATATTGAATCATGAAATCTGTATTGCAATATGCTCTAAAAGTTTTACCAAAAAAAGCAGTAATAGAAGCCTGCTTTTTCCACATAACACGAAAGGTATGTTTGTCATATTAACATATGTGAACTCCTTTTATAGTGCTTGTTATATTCTGCACAGTTGTATGGTAATGGCTATTCCACGATACTTGCAGAAAATGTTGTGCTATACTGGTAAAATGTCTCCAATCTAATTGATGCCACAGTTATCGCTGCATTCCTAAGCTAAAATATATATCTATGCTCTCTTGGAGTTCTGTTCATTGTTTGATGGGTGGCTACTGTTTTGCCTATATTGTGTTATCAGGAATAATGGTTAAATATTCTGTCTTAAAGTTGATAAATTACCATGAACAACTGTTCCAAATGTAATTTACGTTAGAGAAGTCAGGTTCTATTGAAGCAGGAAGGAAATGGGTAGTATGTTTTTGTAGCAATTACATGTTTTTTTTATTGATTTTACCGTTTCTGTGACAACATAGATTGGGAGAGAATTGAAGGAAACTCCAGCAGTAATTGCCACAAATGGTGACAAATCTCAGGTGTGTATCCAAAAATTCATTTACTTATGTATTTTTTTTTTTATTTTTTAAAAAGGGTTTTTTTTTTTTTTACATTTTAAATGTAGGCAGCAAGTATACATACAACATTTTAATGAATGTTTTTCTTTTTCCATTCGGCAGAAACCGCTCCCTCCAGAGGCTGATGAGGAGATTGTTCGAATGCGAAAGGTTAGATTATTCATTTCTAGAAAGCAGTTGTATATAGTTGCTACTTTCACCTATACTCATGCTTTTACTTTGTTTTAAAGTGACAGTACTTGATTTACTCCCTTCCAAAGATTTATCTTTTCGTCTATTTTTTCATTATGATCTATCAACAACCGCATTGGTGCATTTTTGTTAGTTTTTATAGTTAAGCTAGTACTTGGTGCTGTATAATGAAGATCATTAATTTTGACTGTTTTCTTTTCTTTACTGGACTCCAACATCCATCTTACATTATCCTAATTATTAATCTCTTAATTTGAAGTTGTCTTGCCCAGAATAACACATAGTAATGGATTTTAAATATATTTATACTGTTATGTTGTTCCCTGGTCTTGCCTATCTGGTTCACTCTGGGATGTTGGAATTGGGCTCTTGGAAAGAGTTTAAACTTCTTTAAAGATGTTTAGTGAGAATAACCTTTCTCTGTCCTTTAGAGAAGTGCCAGACTGTAGTAGTATTTATAGTATTTAAAGTTCTTAAGTGTTAAAGAAAAAAATAATCTTTTTTTAGAAATGGGCACATTTTAACACTTACCAGTACCTGTCAAGGTTATTACAGTTAAAAAAAAAAAAACTAAAATCAAAACTGAAACTATTATTAAAAAACATTTTTGTAAACTGAAATAAAATAATAAACAAAACTGAAATGAAAAACTGAAACTAAATGAAACTATTAAAGTAGGTGAAAAGACTAACTGAAATAAAATAATAATTTACTAAACATAATTTTAGTTTTCGTTTTTGAATTAATTTTATTGCTGTTAGTTTTTTAACCCTTATAACATTTAACCCTAAAACTGAAAGCCATTCACCCGTGGCCGCCCGCACGTATTCATCTAGTGGGGGGCAGGCTTTCACACAGCATTTGCAGTGACAGAGCAAGCTGAATACGTACGTAAAGCGTGTAGAATAGAAAGCGATTTACCTGCCGCCTTTCTTTGCACTTGCTGTAAATCAAGATGTAATTTAAACTCCTGAAATCGGAATCTGCTAAACCGTATGGACAGAAAAATCATGAGTGAGTAACATTTCAGTTTATTTCTAAGGTCCCTGCTTTTTGTTGACAGAAATTCACCTGCTACTTTGCACTCGAAGTATACAAAGTATAGAGAAAGTATACTAATAATTAAAAAAAATTCGACCATGACATTTTGATGAATCTTGACATTTTTGAACTCCCCGAGTCCGAAAATACAATTTTTTGGAAGTATGTCTATGTGTGTGTGTATAAACATGATATCTCAAACGCAGCTAGATAGATGGATGAAATTTGGCATGTGGTTGTTACACCAAAACTGTAGATCTGTATTAAGTTTTGGGCCAAATCCATTAACCGGAAGTGCTGCTTCACCTGAACACATACTCAATTTTTTTTTATTCCTGCAGCTGCAGATTCTGATTTATTCAACTTTACTTTTAGAATAATTGTTCAGTAAACTGTTATTAGTTTAATTTGATTTGTTGTTGATGGTTCTTTAATGTACATAATATAATCATTGTCTTGCGGTTCAGTCCTCAAATATCCATCCCTACATCTGAGTACACGAGAAAGTCTAGAGGAGACCACTCCCGATTTTTGAAAATAAAACGGCACTGATCGAGAGACTGACAAGGTCATCATACAAGATCATATTGTTGCTGACCAATTACTTTTGCTTTAAAAACATTGTTTAACAACGAAGCTTTACAAACCTTCTAAAATTCCAAGTTGGCAATGTCTCTACTGAACTACAGGAAGGTGGGGGAAGAGAGTCTGCCAAGTGGTGAAAAGCTAAACATACTAATTTGTTTTTGTATTTATTCTATACTAGCAAAATACCTGCGCTTCGCAGCGGCGAAGTACTGCCTTAAAATTTTTATTAAGAAAAGTAAAACTTTTTAAACTGAGGGAAAATATACCAATAATTATTTGTTAAGGATCTTTTTGTATACCACATTGTCAGTTCGGCCCTCCGGTTGTAATATGACCAAGCTGTGTGCTGAGCTTACTCTTGAGCATGCAACGTACAGTTGGCCATGTGAAAAGCAATCTTGCCTCAAATCAGTGCCAATCATTTGTAGGGTCTGTCCCTGAGACTTATTAATTTTCATTGCGAAGCAGATCCTTACTGGAAATTGGAGGCGTTTTGAATTGAAATGGGAGATCAGAGGGTATAATGGGGATGCGAGGAATAAAAACTCTCTCCCCTGAGCCACTGCCAGTAAAAATAGTTGCCTCAATTAGGTTATTTTGCAGACACGTGACCTGAAGTCTCGTGTCATTACAAAGTTTCGGTAGCTGTAAATTTCTCAGTAACATTATTGGTACCCCAACCTTCAAAATTAGATTATGCTCAGGAGTGCCTGGAAGATTCAGAGTGTGGAGAAACTCTACCGGATAGTGCACCGCGTCTTCCACTTCTACAACTGAATCCACAGACTGATATGTTTTCGGTTGTGAATTTAGTTCTTGAAGTAAAATGTGGTTTATAGTCGTAGTCATGTCATTTCTTGGTGTCAGGATAGCTCTCTCCCTCAACCATGACACGTCGCTTTCGTTGGAAAGTTCAATATGGTGGCCGACAGTGGCGTCATGTCACTGAAATAAGTATGTACATCGGTTTCGGTTAGTGCAGGGAAGCAGCCTACCAAATTTTGTGAAGATGGGGCCATAAATAAGAAAGTTTAACATGGTGGACGTTGTCGACTGTTATGACCGTTATGCATAGAATTTCGAAATGAAACCTACTTAACTTTTGTAAGTAAGCTGTAAGGAATGAGCCTGCCAAATTTCAGCCTTCTACCTACACGAGAAGTTGGAGAATTACTGATGAGTGAGTCAGTGAGGGCTTTGCCTTTTATTAGTATAGATTTATTAATTTATCTTTTTTAGTTCATATTCACAGCTCAAAATACCTGATATTGTGAAAATAATCCAGTAACAGAATTATGCTTTAAAATTTCTGTCCCCATTTTTTCAGTGTTTCTCTCTCTCTCAGATCAGATAGATAGTTGATATATATTTTTTTTCTTCTTAATATCAGCCGTATCATATATATTGCATACTAGGGATTTTTGCCTTGCATCCAAACCTGCTTGGGTAGGCTCCATGTTCCTGAGATCCTGCTCTGGATAAACAGGTTTAGATAATACTTAAATTGTTCTTAATCTCAGATGCTATCATCTTGTCATTTTGTGCCTGTCCTTACTCTTATTACCTGCTCATGCTTTGCTCATTAAGGGTTTACCATTCTTATGCATGGGCTGTTCCAAGTCTCACTGTCCCTAACCTTCACACTACACGCTTGTTTTTTTTTTTTTTTTGTTTCCCTCAATACAGCTAGGTAGGGTCTGCACACTGATTCAAGCCGAAGAGCCCTGTTCTTCCTTAACCCCCGTGATTTTCATAGTCACACCTGTCAGAACACAGTAGAATCTCTTTTCTTATTTTTTATGTCTTTCCAGGCCTGCAGGTGTAAAATTCTGTCTATAAGTTGTTTGTGCCTGAGATGGAATTAGAGATCAGTATGGCTAGTTGAAAATAACAAAGCCCAGTGTTTGAGATTTTTGAATTAAATTATGAAGACATTCATTATAAGCACATTGTTATTGGAGCAAGGTATGTTGTGTACCGTAGACATTTAGAGTAAAAAACCCTCGCACCTTAAAATTCACCTAAAGTCCATTACAAATTGGCCCATTTTGTGCAATAAAAGGAAAAGAAGTGCAAACAGTCAGCGCAGATTTGTTCAGCAGAAATGAAATAGAAAATATTTTAAAAATTATAAAATTGTTCATATTCAGTACCTGGTTTTGATTATGCTTGTTTTTATCAGACAAAACAAAACCAAATAATAAAGTGTGTTGTGTAGTATAGCAAGCTTCCACTAACATTAAATTCATATTATATCCAAACCCATTAAGTGTATAGTTCTGTTTCATTATGGCGCAAAAACTAAACTCCAATAGTAGCTCTTTAACCATACTATAATTACTAAAACTGAAACTAATATGTATAAAAAATAAAATAGAAATGTCTTTGCAAAATAAAACTAAACTAAAACTAAAAATACTCGATGAAGGAAACTAAAACTAAACTGAATTTCCAAGTAAGGTCAGAAAAAATTTAGAAATAAAAACTAATATAAAAAGGCAAAACTATAATACCCTTGGTACCTGTCATTATCTCAAACCATTTTTCAATTTTTATATCTGTTGATTGGATTTTAAAAAATTTGCCCTTTGCAGATTAATTTCCAAACTAAACTTAATTATGGTAAAATTTTCTTTGATTTGCCAAGTTAACAGTTTTTGAAAAACAAAATTGAATTTCTGGTAAATATATACAGTATATAATACAAGTGTATTTTAGTTATGTATTTATGTGTGCTTATCTGTTGATCTATGTATCAGTTTCTTTAATGGACCAATCTCATAAGTCTAACTTCATTAAAAAGTTAGTTTAATCATGAATAAAATCAGAGAAAACTGCAATGATGTTTCACATTTAAAAGTCATAAGGGGTGATCTTAATACCAGGAAATGGCAGCTGCAGAATATCTGTGATGGTAGCATGTGTAACTACAACTCTGTGGCATCAGACTTGTATTTTTGGTACTTGTGTACTAAACGGATGGCACGGACGGCTAATACCCTTTTTTATTATCGTGACGCAAATCGGATTTTCGTTTTTAACATTAGGCTCCCAAAGGGGACATTAACATTAGGGACCTATAGACAACTATGCTCCACCCCCACTAACTTTAAGTTTAGCATTTGTGGTTGGGGTAGGTCAGTCTAATAATGTAAACTCCAAAAATTAAGCAACTGAGGCGCCTCCCCCACGGAGCCTGAGCCCAACACTAGAATGGGTAGGAACTGGTGTCCGTGCCATTCGTTTAGTACACAAGTACCTTTTTTTTGTGCAAAAATAAATGCACAGAAATAATTATTACCATTAAATACAGTAAGTGATCATAAATATCAAAAAATACCTGGTACTGTAATAATATCTTTTATCATAGAAGAAATATTGAGCCATATCATACTTAAAATGTAAACTATTCACACCATTCAGTCTTTTATCAATGGTGTATATTTTAATATACTGTATACATTTATTTTAAAATTTGTAAGGAAACTTATTAACATATAATGAATTTCTTTGAATTTTCTATTGCCGTCCTTTATATTCTATAATGTAAGTTGGTTACATTACCAATGAAGCTAAAGAAATCAGAACCATCAACATCTCTATCTATCTTAGATATCCTTCATTGTTATTTTATTAGTTCACATGTCTAACTTCCTTATGTTCAATTTTTCTGCTAGGGCTATAAAATTTTCACCACAAAAATTTCCCTATTCCTGCATGTACTTTCATGTAAAATGTTTTATCCGTTCCACAAGAAAATTGTTAATGCTGACATTCTGCAAGCTATTATTACTAGTGTGTGTTTCTGTTTGTATACTTTATACAGTATGTATGTGAATATACTGTATACTTGTATGTGTAGGTGTGTGTGTGCGCATACAGACACAGAGAGGAGTGTGTACAGTACATAAAATAATTTAATTGTAGGGTGAGTTTTCAAGGATTTTTGAGTACTTTGTGCTTCTGCCTTAAATAATGTGTTTTTGTGTTTAATACAATTTTATTATAACTTATGCAATATAAAACGTAGTATGCAACCATAAACTGGTTGGGTGATACTAAAATGTTACCTTCAAAATATACAGAAGTCCTTTTATTTTTTTTTTGAATTTGTATGTAACATTACAGGTTAAGGGAAGTGTTTCAGTCTCAGACTGATAGTAAAAAAATAAAATCCTAACTGTTTGAAATTTAAAAAATAATCGTAATTCTAAATCTATACACCTCTGTTGTCCAGTGTGGAGAATGCCTCTTGACTGCTGTAAAAGATCTTTTAATGTTAATTTTAATGTTAATAAATAAGTTAAGATTAATTTCTGGAAGAACCCCAAAATCAACAGTACTGTCTCTTTAATTGATTAGCTCAAAAATGTGAAATACTGTGTACTCTTTGATTGCCTTTTCTGTGCACATTTACCCTTTACTGTCCTTACCATTCCTCAAGGTCGCTTTTGTAACACCTGCCCCACTCCCTGCACCTCCCAATAGATGTATGCACTTTTTTGTGTGTGTCTGTGGTCCCATCAAAACTGCTGCACATGAATAACTCCTCATTCAGTGTTTGTCTGCTATTTTTGGTTTAATTACATTAAAAAATTTTGCAGTCACATTGCCACTGGAATGACTTTTTTTTGTTTTGTTTTGTTTTGCCCCTCCTACCCCATCCTCTTGTTTCGTTTTTCACAGAAAAGACCTAAGAAAATTGAGGGTGACACTATTTATATCAGACATAGCAATTTAATGTTGGAGGTTTGTATCGGTTCTGCAATCCCTTATTTACAGTTACCATGATATATATGAGAGCTTTTGAAAGCATGAGCTTTTTGCATTCTGTGCATGTTTCATAATCCTCATTTATTTTACTTGCATGTGCATAATGCTTTTCAGTATAACAACATTGTAACCTTTAGTATGGGTACTTTTGAATTTGCTATTTAACAAATACTAAATACAGAAACGAACACAGAATCAACTACTTCAAAAATATCTGTTCCTGATGCATTAAAACACTTTTTTATCTGCAGTTCAGCTGCAGTTTCCTTCTTATATTTTTAACTGTACTCATTATTCCTAGTTATTATACTATAATTAAAATTGTTTTAATGGAAGTGATATTGTAAAGTGACTTGTATTGAAAACTGTCTCTTAGCTTGACCAGGAGTGGCTGTTTTAACTGTAAATACTCTAATTCAATAGACTGGTTGCAGTTTAGTTTTCTAGAATCTACCATTAGGTTCCAAATCCAAAACTGAATAGAACACTTTCTGCCATGGTGGCTGTCCTTACTGTTACATGTTTTAACATGCCGATAAAGTGTAGTTTACCCATTTAAATTGATCGGTCATACTGTAACTTTACATACTTTTTCCACAGGATTTTTTTTTGATATCATTGAAGGTTTTACAAGCTTTTGTTCTTTGCATTTACATGTGTATTCCAATAAACACTGACATTACCAACAGGAAATGATTAGCCATCACTGGCTTCAACAAACCTACATATCTGCTAAAAGTTGCCAATCTAAGATCTGGACATTTTACTGCCACTGTCCCCATGGGGCACTGAAAGGAGAAAAATAATGATTAAACCTAAGAAGCAGACATTTAAATTATTAAAAAACAATATGAACAACTTTTGCACCAGCCATGCTAAAGTAGTTTGTCTTCTGCCTTAAATGTATATAATGGGGCCTTGGCAGGTAGATCGTTCCTAAGTTCAGGGCTCCTCAAGCTAATGGTTCTGCCAACAGATTTTTTTTTTTTTTTTATCCAAGAAATTTTAAGACTGATATCTTGTGGCTGCAGTGAATAATTTTTTCTGACTTTAATAAGCTCTGTATGAGGACTGCTAAGAAGTGTTTTAGGATTGACTTTGAGCTTAACTGAAAGGTAGTCTAGGGTGTAAGAACCTTAGCTGTGTGAGACAGGAGAATATCTCAACAGATTCAGGCCAAATGCAATAAACTGGCTCTTTGAAATTGTGACTCTAGTGGGTCCATGCTACGCTCTATTTGGAATTGCTAGTTAGCCCAACAAGCACATATTTCATGATGTGGGAGGAAAACTGTTGCAGACCTGGGGAGACTATGCAAATTAATAACAAACCAGCCAGAGGATTCTAAACTGACACATTCTGTGAAATTTGAACAATAACTAATGCAAAGTAAAATTCTTTTCTTCTTGGCCTCTGAAATAATATGTAATATCGAGATGCATTATTTTTGTATTTGAATGCAATATAATTTAATTTCATGACAAGAAAAAAGTGCTGTTGCAGTTAGTCAGTATTAACTCATTCAGCTAATGGGAGGCTATAAAATAACTAAGGGAATGCTGCTGAAATAGCAGTACTTGATTTTTGTCAGTTACCTATATTTACTTAAGCTGAAAAACACTTATGGTATTTTCACTTAATGTTTTGCGTTTGTGGGTGTACAGCCATGAACATGTGAAAGTGTAAATAAATTAAGTTGTTCAATTTTTACATTTTTAAAGGAATTTAGCTAGCATAATTGATCAAACACACCTTTTGCTTAATAGGGTTGCAAGTTGTTCCTACCATATGCTCTACATTGTCTAAACCTGAGTTGCATCAAACAGCTTATGAAATTATCTTGTGCCATGTTGTAAGACTTTATGTATGGCAGAAGTGTATAAAATTTCCTGATAATTCTTAACTACATAGTAGAATGTCCAGTGCCGTTCCTTTTGATATATAGAACTTTATTTGTCCCCAGGTGAAAATTTGGCTCTTTATAGATATAGATGGGTAGTGTGTGTGTGTTTTTTTTTATTTATTTCTTAATTAATCTGTCTATGGCCCGAATATGCAAAAGAATGAATAAGAACAAATAAAATTAAAAAAGAAAAATATCTGACTTGGCAGTTAGAGCCACAGTGAGTCATCTATGCAGGCATATTGCTATTTGTATAAAGGAGAACCATTAGCTTTTTTGAAACACTCTGCTGAATAATACTTGGCTGAGAGTCTTTAAAGTTAGTGCATCAAAGAGAAGATGTACAGCATTGTTCATAATGGCAGGTTTTTTTTTTTTATTTATTCACTGTCTTCACCACTTTCTCCAAGGGGTCCAGAGTTAGTCCCATAACTAAGCCTGCCCTTCTAATTAGTTTTTTTGATTGGTTCGGCCTCTCTTGAAGTGATATTATTCACCTGGCCAACACAGAGTTATAGAATATGTGACGAATTTCATTAACCACATTGAAGGAACACAGTACCCTAAGAAAAAAGAGCCTACTCTGCCCTTTCTTATATATTTCCACTCTGTTATGAGACCAGTCCAGCCTGTAATTGATGTGGACCCCCAAATAATAATGCAGCCACTCCACATCCATACCCTAAATATTTGGCCGGCGTAGAGACTCCTTGATATTGCACAAGCCAGTAACCAATTCCTTTGTTTTCTTCATGTTAAGTTGCAGGCAGTTCTTTTTGCATCAAGAAACAACGTTCTCCACCAGATTCCTATACTCCCTCCTCAATCAAAATACCCCATATGTACAAAATTGTCTGAACTTCTGAAAGTGACATGGCCTTATGTTATTGTTATAGTTTTAAGTTGTATAAAGTGAAGATTGTTCTTTGTGGTGCTCTGCTGTTGCGTATATCCATATCAGAGGCACATTCCTTCAGCCTCTCAAACTGCCGTCTACTGGAAAGAGAGTCCATTATCCAGGACACCATAGGGTCATCCACTTGCATATTTCTGAGGTTACCCTTTAAAAGGCAAGGCAGGATGGTACTGAAGATACTGCAGAAATCAAAAAATAGAATCCTCAAAGTGTTGCTAGCTTTGTCCAAGTAAGAACAAGCCTGTGGAGCAGGTAGATAATTGCTTCCTCCATTCAATTTAATTAAACTTTGCAGTACTGTAAAATTCAGTATCTAAAAAAAAAAGTAAGTTATGAAAAGTTAAGCAGCCTTTTTTAGCTATTAAAAGAGCTGGCTGCTTTTCCTTAAATGTGAAGTTTAGCATCTCACCAACAGAAGGATAAGTGTTAAGCAAACAAAATACAAATATATGCCATTTAAAGTTTAACACCATTAGCCATGTGCTCCAGAATTCACTAATGTAAGCAACCGATTGTGCACTTTGTACTTACTATATTGTTGGTACTACCAAAAAATATTGAGAAGACTTCATTGAATTCTACAGCGCTACCCTAGAACTTAATTCCAGTGCAGGTTATTATTGCCTTGTGTTAAGGCGTATTTGATCTTAACAACTGTATTAAAATTTTAATACTTAGCTGTTGGTTTTATGAAGCCAAGGTTATATTGACTCTGCAACCTTTCAAACACCTGCAGAAAGCTTTTATAGACTATATAGCATCTCAAAATGTTCAGTCTGTACTAGTCAACCATATTTACCAGCAGTTTGCTTAATTTATGCTCTTTGACAAACTTAATTATACAATTTGTGGTATTAATTTTGATTTTTTTTTCCCTTTTCCCATGCTCCTATGTTGCTTCTTTCTTTATCCTTTCTGCGTTTCCCTTTTTTCCTTCCTTTGAGAATAGGATTTGGACAAGACCCAAGATGAGATCATGCGCCACCATGCCAGTATTAGTGAACTAAAAAGGAACTTCATGGAGTCTGTTCCAGAACCCAGACCTAGTGAATGGGACAAAAGGCTGTCAACACACTCCCCTTTCCGTACCCTTAACATCAATGGACAGGTTCTGCCTAATGCAGATGTGGTAAGCACTCAGCCATCTGTCAAGCATTTTTTTCAAGTAGATTTTAATATCAATAAATTTTAATATTTTTGCTTGACGATTTATATTTATTTAGGTAACATGATCTTCTCAACAGAGTATTTTTTCTGTTTCTTATAAAGTGCTTTCCCACTTCAGAAACTTTTTCATTGATTATGTACTTTTTAGAAACTCAGGAACTTTTGTTGAATTCCCATCACAGGAACTCTGGCCATTTGTAGCTCCTGATGCTTTTGTTTAGGGTATGCACTTTTGGTTCAACAAGAACTGTTGTGAGCAGGTTTTGGGAGATGAACTATGCTGATTGGTTGACCACAAGCACCACCAACAACTTAGAAATCTGTTAGTAGTTTGAACTATGGAATGTTACCAGTGAAAATGGAGCACCTGTGAAGTCACAGTTGGGTTGAAGCAGTAAGGTGGGGGTGTTCCCCATGAACTCCTGATCATACTGCAATGCATCACTCTTCATAACCGCCTCCCTGGCGTGCCACACTGTGCACCGCATCGAAGCAGTAATCTTGCCGTGAACTCCCAAGCATGCCTCACATCACTCTTTTTTTGCACATCGCATATTTTGCATAATGGTTACAGTTTCTGTTGTGCATTTGGAACACAACGCACACAAGTGGCCAAGGACCAAAAATGTCCTAGCGCTTACATTGTACAGAAACTCATTTTTTCCTGAAAAGAAAATTCCTGTGGTATGAAAACATCCATTGATTGCCGTATAGATGTAACACAACATGTTTGAATTATCGATAAAATACTTGTGAGAGTATTTGTCCATACTGATTTTGGGTTTTGACTGAGGTGGTAGCAGTGAGTAAATCTTAAAATAAAAGAAATCTTGAGGATCATTGAAACCTGCATTTTGGAGTTGTTTAGATTTTTCACAGAGTGTTTAGGAATTACGAATCATGTGAAATCTATATTCACTCTTCAATAGATCAGATTTTAGAGTAGTAGTATAACTTTTTACTTAAGGCCATTTGGAAATTTAAAAAAAGAAAAAATAATAATTTTCTAACTAATTGTAGGAAATGAAATATTTTTTTAAAACTTCCATGTGCATTTGGAGATTTTTTTTTTGTACCTCCCCAACTCTAATAAGATGATTTTTTATAAATGAGAAAAGGTTGTTTTTTCGAGTGACTGAAAGGTTATTTAGTGAAAACAGCTGAATATGTTATTAACCATTTTTCTACCCTTAAAAATCCTCACATTTAACACTTCTAGAGATCTATAGCAATAATTGGAAATTAAATTTACTCAGATTTATGTTTTTGTCCTTTAACATATTATTTTACAAACGGTATTAAACTATCTCAACTTTAGCTCCTGTTTGATTATAGTGCTAGCACTGATTTTGCCTAATCTTTCTGTTTTTGTCACTATTGTAAATAAGGTCAATCTAAATTCAGAGTGTTGATAGGAGATGATGCTAACTGTTTGGAGGATCTTATTCATCAAAAGTTATTTTAAGAAATTTTTAGAAACTGCTTAAGAGTGTGCATTTCCCAACACATTGTGATACTTTACAGTATAACAAAGAAGCTTATTTAAAATTACAAGTTGGAGTGTTTTTGTGTTATTTTAATGTATGTTTGTTTTATATTGACTATGTCTTTATTACATCTAAAAGAGTATCATAAATTGTATCATTTAAATGTAACAGTGATATAATTTTACTTTATGTTGAAACACACATACTTGTGGTCTTTTCCTGTCAGTAGCACTATTTAATTTCATCTACTTCCTAATTCTTATGAGATATTGCTTAACTTTATTAAGCAAAAATAGAATTCCATACTCCTGTGCAAAAGAAAGTTACCCTCCTAAAGAGGGTGATGTATGTAAATACTCTCAGTATTCCTAATCAAATTAATTTTAAAACATCGGACCAGTTTTGAAAGAAATACAATTTATTGTGGTTAAACTGTAAATTAACTCTTTATTTACCTTTTTGGCAGAAATAGCTTCATAAGAGTAATTCTTGTCAGACCCGAATTGTTGCTTACATGTACTAGGAGAAGTATTTGTCCATTCCTCTACACTAAACTGTGTTGTGTGATATGTGTGTGATGTCTGAGGACTGTTTTAAGTTATACCCACAAGATTTTTATGATTTAGCTTGTGGCTGTGACTTAAGGCTCTGTAATAGTGCTGGGTGGTATGACCAAACATTCTATATCACGGTATTTTTCAAAATTATACCGGTTTCACAGTATTCGACTATTTTTTTCCCATGTATAAGTGGATGTTAATCACATTTTCCACTGCAATTACTGCAGTAGACTGGCTAAGAATAACCATTTCCACTGTCATGAGATTTGTACATTGTACAAATAAAAACATTTTAATGTGCACATAAGTATTAATACAGGTTTGCATGGCCCCATAAAGTGATAGTTTTCAAGGGGGTGGCACTGATGAAGAGAAGGAATCGCATTGCATGACAGATGCAGTCAAAATATATAGAGCCTTTTTTATTGAACACATTTTGCAAACAACTTAAACTAAAATTTTGACAACATATTTTCAACCATCCAAATAGGTATATATCCAGAGGTGCTTGTCAAAAGTTGTATTGCACTGAACATGTCTTAGAAAAGGAATAAATAGTAAATATTTTTTTTAAACCAACTACACTTTCTGTTAATGTTTAACAATCTCTGTCCACTGACACATTAAAGTGACTTTTTAAACAACTTTACCATCATTAAACTGCATAATATTTAAACAAATAATAACAATACAATAAATAATAGTGCAACTTCCAGTAATAATACTATTACTTCAAGCCCAGGTGCATTACACAGTATTCACCAAATAAAAATAAAATAAAACAAGTGCAATTTGGTAATGGCATCTTTACCAACTGAACCATCATTAAGGCAAACTGCATTAATATGGACCTTGCTTAGTCGACATGTTGACTTTAATCTCGACGCTTATGTCCAGATTAAAGTCAACATTTCCACTTTATTCTCATAGTTTATTTTGTCATTAAAGTAGAATGTCGTAAACTAAACTTCATCTTAAAATGTTTAATTTACTAGATTTTCTCAAACCACGTCATAATTTAATGTAGCACATTAAATGCTTTGTGTTGTGTTCCCTGACCCAGTTAATCGCTACGCACTTCTTAAACTGACTTCCCCTTGCACTAAGAGGAGGCACAGGCTGCGATCGCCGCACAGAATATGTTCACTTCATGATATCCCTGCTCTCTGAAAATTTAGAATGCTAAGATAAATACCTGATATCATTTTCATGATGAAATGCGTTAAAGAATATATTAAACATGCACAGTGGTGTGGCGGTAGTGCTGCTCCCTTGCAGTAAGGGGTCCCCAGGTGTACGTTCAGTGTAGAGAACTTTATGGCAGGTGTGACAAAGCTCCAAAACCTGGATGTGTGAATGGGTATCACACAGGTTTAACTTCAGTATTGTGTAAATGTTGGGTTTGTGATCTGACAGTCGGAGATACAAACACAGAATTCAGTGGATGTATTTCTGAGCGGGCTTTCTTTATTGCATGTGTGCTGTCTCTATCTGACGTACCAAACCTACCAGTTCCTATCCTTCCTTTTTCTTTCTCCACATAACCAATCACCACACGATAAACGTCTTTGTGAAAGTAAAACTAGTTATAAACTTAGACCACGGATTGTTCAGATCTTTAAAAAAAAAATCTTTGTTATACATGTTTAATTATGCCATCCATTCAGGGTTGCACCCATCCCAGCAAGCATTGTGTGCGAGGCAGGAGCAAATCCTGAACAGGGCGGCAGCACATTGCAGGGTGAATACGAGCAATACATACACTAGCAGGGCCAATATAGCATAACAAAACCCCACATCCTACATGACTTTGAAAAAAACTGAAGCACGGCAAGTAAACCCACCAGAAAAACATGCAAATTCAATGCAGGGAACACCGGGACTCCTTTGCTGCGAGGCAGCAGTGTAACCTCCATGCCAACGTGCCCCCACATGATTAATGCATTTCATCATGAAAATGATACCAAGTATTTATCTTAACATTCTAAATGTTCAGGGAGCAGGAATATCATGAAATTAATGTATTCTGTGTGATGATCGCTGCATGCGCCTCCTCTTCATGCAAGAGGAAGTCAGTTTAAGAAGCACGTAGTAATATAGCTCGGGGAATACTTAATATAAAGTATTTAATGTGCTACATTAACTTCTAATCTAGTAAATTAAATATTCATTTTAAGATGAAGTTTAGTTTACAGTGTTTTACTTTAATGACAAATTGCAAAAATAAAGTCAACATGTTGACTTTAATCTCAACATAAACGGCGAGAATAAAGTCAACATGTCGACTTTATCCTCATCATAAACGGCGAGATTAAAGTGGAAATGTCGAGAATGAATTCAACATGTCATCACACTATTACACAGTACCCAGGTACATTACACAGTATTGAAAAAAAATGAAACCAGTACAACTTGGCTTGCAGTATTATCCAGTAGTATTAAAACAATATTCACACATTTGAACATAATGGTCCACATCCGACCTTTTAAAACCAAAGTATCTTCAAACAGACACAGCTCCTTTTTTCAGCAAAAGTTCTTCTGTGTCATCATGTTCAACTTTATCGTCTGCTACAGCTTCAGTTTCAGAATGTTCTCTGTCCATTTTCACCATTCAATACCTCCACTAACGCATGTACTCTGGTGTAGCAGTGAAAAAGGTCCCCCCTTAAACAGTTTCCTGCTGCGCCACATTCCGAACGTTGTTTACGTTATTTAAACCAGTGTTGCGGTATAAGAAAAATCCATATCATAACAAGAATAAAAAACGTTTTTTGATATGAACTGGTATACCACCTAGCACTACTCTGTAATATTTCATATTTGTTTAAGCATTCTGGATCATGGCCCCGTACTAGGCGTATATTTATGAGTTTGGCTTTTGACATTTGGCCTCATATACTTATTATTATCTGCTTTGGAAATTCACAGTTAAGTCTTTGACCACACACTGCCCAGGCCGTAAATTTTTTAAATCTGCCCCACACGAAAATGTTTTTGCCACAGTCTTTACAGTGGATGTAAGGTACTTCTTTTCAAATACAAAGTGGTTTGCACCACGCATACTGTAATGTATGGCATCATTTTAGAATAGCTGCAAATCTGATTTGTCTGTCTAGAGCAGGGGTCCCCAACCCCCGGGCCGCGAGAGAACTGCTGGCAACGGAGACTCACTCAGTGAAGGGCTACATCAAAAAGGCTGCCCCCTTCACTGAGGCGGGGCTTTGCGGCGGCGCAGAAATAGAAGAGAGACCGAGGAGAGAGAGTATTACAACAAAGTATTTTTATGTTTCTGACAGTTTCCCCATATGACACGAGTCTATAGAAATCCCGTTACTACGAAGTACATTCAGCAGCAGATATTTTCATTACAACGAAGTGACCTTGAAATGCTTGAATGAATCCTCCACAGAGCAGTTAGTTCTGTGGTCTCAGCTCAGTTGTGCACATCTGCACAACAATCCCCAAACAGAAACATTGTAAATTTGTTTTTCTTTCTTGAAACTTTCCTTTCCCTTTTTTTTTTTTTGCTGTTTTTGTTTTCTATGGTTTTCACTGATGCCTTTTGCTTGTTGCTCGTCAACATTTGAAAAACATCCATTTGAATTTAACTCATTGTCACCCTCCTATAGAAACGGCAGACACGAAAAAACGATAACAGTGTTAATTTGTGTGATGTGCAATCTGTTGGAATGACAAATGCAATGCATATGTCTTTGTTATATACAAAAAAGAAAAAAAATCTCGAATTGCCAATGTATGCGAACTACTGTATTTGAAGACTCCGAAAAAGCCATTGGTTCAGTGATGCTCGTTCAAGAAACAGTTCTATTAATGTGGAACTCATTCAAGAAAATTTTAAGTTTTTAAACTCTCTTGGGACCTCTGTCAACGGGACAACACACTGTGAGCCTGTTGTTGCCTTGCCCCAGTAACGGACAAACAATATTACACAGACGCGGCAATTGCGCTTCGGGACGCACT
The DNA here is from genome assembly GCA_026402145.1 of Polypterus bichir lapradei. Taxonomy (NCBI): domain Eukaryota; kingdom Metazoa; phylum Chordata; class Cladistia; order Polypteriformes; family Polypteridae; genus Polypterus; species Polypterus bichir. Next base: position 4,063,264 of record JANRMT010062850.1, on the reverse strand, counting down.
TCAGCATGTCATTCCCATTGGGTGTGTTTGGGTATCCCAAAATAGTTCAGAAACCTCACAATATGAAGAAGAAGAAAAGGATGATTTGACTTCTGATTTTTTTTTGTTTTTTTTTTTTTTTTTTATTAATTTTATTACAATCCGTACAAAGCAATCAAGTTTTTACAAAAAGAAAAATTAAGTTAAGAACAGATCGATCCCCACCCCTGAGAGAGAGAGAGCAAGCCAAACGGCGTTAAATTTAAGGCTTGTAAACATCCCTAAATTAATAAATTGTCTGTGCTTTATGAACTTATTTTAAAATATTACTGATCAGATCCTGCCATGTTTTGAAAAAAGTCTGTACGGATCCTCTAACTGAGTATTTGATTTTTTCCAACTTCAAATAATATAACACATCGGTTTCCCACTGACTTAAAAGAGGAGAGTTTGGGTTCTTCCAGTTTATGAGAATAAGTCTGCATGCCAAAAGTGTAGTGAATGCAATCACAATTTGTTTGTCCTTCTCCACTTTAAACCCATCTGGAAGAACACCAAACACAGCTGTTAATGGGTTAGGAGGTATTGTGAGTCCAAGGCTGTCTGAAAGGTAATTAAAAATGTTTGTCCAGAATAATGTTAATTTAATGCAGGCCCAGAACATGTGACCTAGTGAGGCTGGGACTTGGTTGCAACGTTCGCAGGTTGGATCATGCCCTGGAAACATTTTGGAGAGTTTTAGTTGAGACAGATGTGCCTTCTGATTGATAACTGTGCTGCCCACAACATGCATCCACATTTATATAATGTTCGCATTGAATTCCTCCCAACCAATTGCACGGCAGTGCTTCAGCCATTGGATTTAGGTATCATTCGCACCCTGAAAGTGTATCATCGCAAGGAAATGCTGAGAAAAATTCTCGTCAGCATAAGGTGTAGACAGGAGAAGATTAAAATAACGCGCAAGAAGCTATTGAAGCTGCTTCCATTTCCAACATCTGATCTTTGTGAGGCAGTGTTTTCTGCAGTGACAGCAACCAAAACGAGATTACGGAGTAGACTGAACATAAGCAACACACTTCTCGTGTCACTGTCTTCCATCTTCCCCAGATGGGATCGTCTGGTTCCAGGAAAACAAGCTCAGGGCTCTCACTGATTCCGCATTATGATAAGCTGTATAATTTCTATTACTAAATTATAACTTAATAATAATAGAAATGTAATGTAAATTGTGTATAAAACTGCCCTACGAACCCGTCCATAATCACCCCACAAACCCCAGCCTGGCAACCCATCTCATCCGCATCCCCCTCACCGGTCCCTGAAAACATTTGCTTCTAGTAAAGCGGTCCTTGGTGTCAAAAAGGTTGGGGACCACTGGTCTAGAGCACACCTTTTTGTTTCTGGGCAGTCTCAAACAAAATTAAGTTGAATATCTGTTTTCATTTTTAAAAGCAGAAGTGTCTGTCTTTGTAAACTCTCCTATAAAACAACTTTTACCCAACCAAATAGTTGTTATAATTATAATCAGAGATTCATTAAAATACAGATGTTTTATTTAGTACACCTCATTAATTATTACTAATTTAGCTGGTAATTAAGTTAATTGTGTATTTTTTCATTAAAGGAAACTGAATTTGTATTAATTTTGTTATTGAATGAATATTCAAAAAGTACATTTATTAAATTAGTTTATTGAACTTGTTCATAGCCTTGAAGTTGAGATCAGATTTTTATATGTTCATATATATTTTAAGAAAGAACACTTAATGGCATGGAATTAATTTTTTACAACACTGTAAAAAGTAGTTGTGAATAATAATTTCTCATAGTAGTCAATTTTTTTTTATTTTTTTTTTACAAATGCTGTCAGTTGAAATATTTTTTCATTAACAAATTAGAAATACTCACCTAATATGGCTTATGTAGCCTTTTATAATAAATATTTGTTTAACCAATTATGTTATTAAATGTTAAATTAATCTATCATTGAACTGAGAAATTAATCTGAATGAAAAGTTGAAGACACTACACCCAAAGTAAAGTGAATTTGAAAATCCCTTATGTAAGATGCAGTGTGTTGTATTTTCTTTCTCCTTCTTTTCACTTTCTGTACTCTTCTTTTTATGTGTGTGTGCGCGTGCATGCGCATGTGTGTGTATTAACAGGTGAAGACACCATCTCTACAGCCCTCTGACATAAAGGTTGGTGGCCAAGAGGTAATGTTACATTTCAGCACTGTTAATGCCAACCTGCGGGGGGAAAAAAGCAGAGCTAACTCTGTGGCTGCGCACAGCCTCTCATCGACTGCTAAGTTGCATTTTGCTGGCAACATCAGTATACATTTTAGTTTACAACCTTTCCTTGTCCCTTTGCTCTCAGACTGGCATTCCAAAGCTTTGATATTGGCTTTGAGAATCATGCATGGCTGACTAAAGCAGAATATACTGCATGTAAGTCTTACCATTCCTCTTTAAAGACAATTATTTGAGGAATAACTTGACTCTTTCTTTTTCATGTTGTGTCGTTCTTTCTTCTTTTCTCTTACTATTTTGTCCCACATGCTTCTGTTTCTTCTTCCTTTTTTGTTTTTCTTTATTTTCTTTTTTTGTATTATTTCCCTCATTTTTGTGCTCAGTCTCCTGGCTACCCTCTGACTACTTCTCCTATAGGGGTGTGCAAAGATATGGGCCCCTGGCAACAGGGTGAGCCCAACAGATTTATAGAGATCAATCGGATACGCACCCGTTTTTTTCTGTCTTAGAATTTAAATAGTTGGGGATATCTAGAAGGGTGACTTGCACAACAGATGACTGCATTCTTTGTTGAAGTCATATCTTTTATTTAATATTATATGATTATGTGGTTATTATTTTTATGGGACTTATTTCCAGGAAGAAAATATTCTAGAAGTGTGTTTCCTTATTTTAAGCAAAGAAATATTTTAATATATTTTAAGAAAAGGCTTTGAGACTCCTGTACACTATAATCGTGTTACTCAGAATAAAAAGCTGAAATAAAAAGCTTAGTTATGAGTTGGGTCTGCTTTATTTAACTAGAAGAAAACTAAGCTGTTGTGCTGTTTAGGGAATGTTGTACATCTAGTTTGATTGCAAAATAGAAAATTTATCTTGGCAAAATCAGAAAGCTGTTGTATGTAATCAAACTTTTTGCGATTTTATTTTTTTTTATACAGACAAACATAGGTTTTAATAATACAGTATTTTTAGACATAACACTTTAATAAGCTGTTAAATTTATTAAATTCATGAAAGTAATTCGTAACAAATTTCATGAGTACTATGGGCTATCCTCTTTAATAACTGATCATTTTTCTTTTGTGAGTTCTAAAGTATATAGTCATTAAAATTGTATCTGTTTAAAAGTTTTATGAAATCGTTTTCACCTTGTTCTTTTATTCCAACCATTATTTCATAGTAAATCAGCTATATTTATATCCCAGAGAAGTCAGGCACCTGTTTTGGAATTAATGTTCCAAGGGTTTGGTTGTACTCTCCAGAATGTAGGTGATGATAAAATATATATATTAATGTTACCCAGGAGTGTTTTGGGGGTGTGTTTTCTTGATTGATTTTTGCATGGAATCACAAGTGTGCCCAACTACGCAAATAGTATGTCTCTCCTTCCTGTTTGGACCAGCCAATTATTTCTTCCTTAAGAGTTATGCTCCATCCTTAATTGATATCTTTCTGCTTTAAAAAATAATTGATTGTTTATGTCATGACCTTGTGCTCCTAATTCCATTTTCTCATTTCCTAAAAAGTGTTGCCTTAAGTTTAAAGCCATTTCCAGCAGCTTTGTTCTGTAAAATTATACAGTGACTTCATTAGTTCCTGACTATGAAGCAAAAAGCTAAGAGCCTAAACAGGCAAACTATGCTTTTCTGACATCAATACATGGTAGACTGACTTTATTACAAGACTGAACACAAAGCAGAAAACATCTTGGATGGACACCAGTCAACTGCAGAAGACCATTATACACATGTCTGTTGATGCTCACACCAAACCAGCCTAGAGTGCCCACTTAATCTAATGTGTGTGATTTTTAAATATGGTCGAAAAGTGGGATAAACAGAGATAATAATACCTACAGAAAGGGAAAAATGTGTTGACTGGAATTCAATTCAGGAGTTGTGGAACTGTGAAGGCAACAGTGCTGAGCACAGCATTTGTGTGTCAATCAAGCTCCAAACACTTTGAACACACTTAATTGCTGAAAAGACTATTTTCCTTATATGTAAACACTAGCCATCCCCAACGGCTTTGCCTGTGTATTAGTGAAACAGGACAGTGAGGAGGGCCTGGCCCAGCTCTCTACTCTTGACGTCACTCTTCCCCCTCCCCTCGGCCCGCAGCCTCTGTCTTGGATTAGTGTGAATATATCGCTCCTGCAAGTGAACTATGATTCTTAGCGCAATGAGAGAAGTTGCAAAACAAACCGGAATGTTCAAGCAAATTATAGAGAGAAAAAAAAAAAGATCTAAGTCTGTTAAAAAGTTCGCTCATTTGCTAACTAAGCGGAGTTAAGGTTACGCTTCGAGGCAGATGCGTGAGTGAGGATGGTCCCGCCCCCCTACCTGCAGCCCGACGAGTCTCCCTCGGATTTGCGCTAATAAATCTGTACCACAAGCAAACAATGATACTTAGCGCAATGAGAAAGTCGCAAAATCAATGGAATGTTCAAGCAAATTATAGAATAAAACCCAGTCTAAATCCGTTAAGTAGTTCTCTTGTGAAAAGCGGACTGACATACAAACAGGTCTGAAAAACTATTAAGAAATTTTGTACTTGGACCACAATTTTTAAAACTGTTTCTTAGAAAGCACCTATGGGCCAAGGGTTACCTACATTCCAAATTTCAAGTCCCAAGTCCTCATGGTTCGGGAGATTTCATGATGAGTGAGTCTCTGGTATTTGGCTTTTTTATATATATACTGTATATATATTTATACATATATATACATACAGGTGCTGGTCATAAAATTAGAATATCATGACAAAGTTGATTTATTTCAGTAATTCCATTCAAAAATTGAAACTTGTATATTAGATTCATTCATTACACACAGACTGATGTATTTCAAATGTTTATTTCTTTTAATTTTGATGATTATAACTGACAACTAATGAAAGTCCCAAATTCAGTATCTCAGAAAATTAGAATATCAATTAAGACCAAAGCAAAAAAAAGGATTTTTAGAAATGTTGCCCAACTGAAAGGTATGAACATGAAAAGTATGAGCATGTACAGCACTCAATATTTAGTTGGGGCTCCTTTGGCCTGGATTACTGCAGCAATGTGGCCTGGCATGGAGTCGATCAGTCTGTGGCACTGCTCAGGTGTTATGAGAGCCCATGTTGCTCTGATAGTGGCCTTCAGCTCTTCTGAATTGTTGGGTCTGGCGTATTGCATCTTCCTCTTCACAACACTCCATAGATTTTTTATGGGGTTAAGGTCAGGCAAGTTTGTTGGCCAATCAAGAACAGGGATACCATGGTCCTTAAACCAGGTACTGGTAGCTTTGGCACTCTGTGCAGGTGCCAGGTCCTGTTGGAAAATGAAATCTGCATCTCCATAAAGTTCGTCAGCAGCAGGAAGCATGAAGTGCTCTAAAACTTCGTGGTAGACAGCTGCGTTGACCTTGGACCTCAGAAAACACAATGGACCAACACCAGCAGATGACATGGCACCCCAAACCATCACTGACTGTGGAAACTTTACACTGGACATCAAGCAACGTGGATTCTGTGCCTCTCCTCTCTTCCTCCAACCTCTGGGACCTTGATTTCCAAAGGAAATGCAAAATTTACTTTCATCAGAGAACATAACTTTAGACCACTCAGCAGCAGTCCAGTCCTTTTTGTCTTTAGCCCAGGCGAGACGCTTCTGACGCTGTCTCTTGTTCATGAGTGGCTTGACACAAGGAATGCGACAGCTGAAATCCATGTCTTGCATACGTCTGGGTGTGCTGGTTCTTGAAGCACTGACTCCAGCTGCAGTCCATTCTTTGTGAATCTCCCCCACAGTTTTGAATGGGTTTTGTTTCACAATCCTCTCCAGGGTGCGGTTATCCCTATTGCTTGTACACTTTTTTTCTACCACATCTTGTCCTTCCCTTTGCCTCTCTATTAATGTGCTTGGACACAGAGCTCTGTGAACAGCCAGCCTCTTTAGCAATGACCTTTTGTGTCTTGTCCCTCCTTGTGCAAGGTGTCAATGGTCGTCTTTTGGACAACTGTCAAGTCAGCAGTCTTCCCCATGATTGTGTAGCCTACAGAACTAGACTGAGAGACCATTTAAAGGCTTTTGCAGGTGTTTTGAGTTAATTAGCTGATTAGAGTGTGGCACCAGGTGTCTTCAATATTGAACCTTTTCACAATATTCTAATTTTCCGAGATACTGAATTTGGAACTTTCATTAGTTGTCAGTTATAATCATCAAAATTAAAGGAAATAAACATTTGAAATACATCAGTCTGTGTGTAATGAATGAATCTAATATACAAGTTTAACTTTTTGAATGGAATTACTGAAATAAATCAACTTTGTCATGATATTCTAATTTTATGACCAGCACCTGTGTGTGTGTGTGTGTATATATAATATATATATATAGATATATATATATATATATATATATATATATATATATATATATATATAGATATATATAGATATATATAGATCATAAAAATTACCATTCCTTAATCAGACAGCTTTAATTAGTCACAATAATGCACCACTTTTTAAAGATTTTTTGACAAGTTTGGAGACTAGAAATGATGATATACATAAATTTGAATATAAAATACTTTGTAGATGGATTCAGCATTTAAGCTCAAATCACTATTATATAGATACCATGCAGTATTGCTGAAGTGAGAAACACGTACAGACTGACCCAGTTACTTTAAAAGAATGACATTAAATAAAGGTACAAAACAGCAAGACGTAGAGTTTAAATATAGGTTAAACACATTAGATAAAAAATTGGAAGTATAAACTTGCACAGCATCCTCTAATAGTATGTAGACTTCCAGTTGAACTGTCTTGCTGTGTTGCCTCCCTGTCGTGTGTTGTTTTCCCCCCAGTAATGGACTGGAATCTTATGTAGTGTTTTCTCCAGTCTATTTCTCTATGATTCTGGCTCCTAAAAGCAGATTGTAAAATGGATGGATGGAGTGCAAACATAAACACAGTAAAATGTAGTTTGACAGGGAATGTACAGTATTTGATCTTTTATTAAAGTTTTAAGCCTTTAAGGAATAGAGAGAGGGTTGGGAGCATGCGCTATCCAAAAATTACATTTTTTTTAATGTGTTATGTATCACATATGGTTTGTAGTGATGGGTGATAAAAATTTTTATTATCTCTTTTCTCCATGAAAACATTAAATTAAATTTCCTGATAGAATGGATGTCTATGGAAACCAATGCTGGACCACAGCAAACAATATAAAGACGTCTATTAAAAAATTACATGTCACTCGTGTTGTGTAATCTACAAGTCAGTCGTTCAGTTGTATGCTCACAATGGGCAAAGTATATGTAATTTTTGCTAAAATAGTGTTAAATAAATACTTAGTCAGAGCAGTCCATACAGTGGAAATGTTTTCGTATAGCATGGAGCTTTAAAATTAAAGACAGCACTCTTGACCAGTGAATGAGGAGAAAAGACTGGGCTTCAGTTGAAAACTCGATTCCATGTGAACATGTTTCTTCTGTGTTCATTTCAAAAGACACTCGTTCTGTCAGAGAGTTTATTTCCGTCGTTCATAAAAACATGAGATTAAAATTTTTTCTCAGCCTTCACTACAGACTACATGGGCTAAGTAATATTTTTGTGTGTAGTATTGCTTTTATACAAATCTTTTTTTTTCTCTCTCCCATATTTGAGCCAACAGAGAAGAATGAATTGTGAGAAAGCTCTGTTTTTATAAAAAGGCTTCTCTTAAAGTGAGGAAACACAGCCAAATACCTGTAATTAATGCGTTAATGGAAAAACTTCAAATTTGTGCAGTCCTAATCTTAGGCTATTCTTTGCACACCCTACTGTCCTCGGGTCTATCACTCTTGGCATTTCATGTCTCCCATTTTTTCATGTCTTTCTGTCTTTCTTGGTCTCCTGTCAATAAAAGCAGACCGAGGGAAGTCCTCTAGTAGCAAAGAAGGAAGAGCAGAAAAGAAAAGGTGTGAAATCTCCACCCGAAGGCAAGGACGAACACTCTCAAAAGGTTTCAATTTCTATCCCTGAGGACAGCAAGAAAGTCAAACCTTGTCAGCTATATACTGTTGCCTTTCAGAATACTCGCATTCCTTTTCTTATGTCCTGCTTTTTTGTTCTCGCAGTAACCTTATGGTGGCTCATTTTTATATGAGTCAGAAATATATTTCTTCAGACACAAATAAACAAGAAATGCTCCTCTTGTGACGTAAAGGGCACTCAGTATTTTTCTTTTTTTAAAAAATCATTTTCCATTCAAAATAATGAAAAAATATTATTTTTTCTGCTTAGCATTTTATTTCCTTTCTTGAAATATTAGATGCTCTTTTGATGTTTCCAGGTTTTGGTGACTGAAATTGATGGAAAACCTCTGAGCAACAAACTGTATATGCTATAAAATGAACTTCTGCCTTTCCTTGAATATGTTCAGCGAAACCAAACAACCCAAACGGATTACTAAACTTCTTTCCCATTCTTGTTTTTATTATTTTTTTTAATTTGTACTTTTAAATTTGTGATCTTTGGATGTGGGTCCTATAGTGCAGTGGGGGAAGAACTACTGGGATTTAGTGAGGTGTTTTTCTTGCAAACTGGGGGTGTCTTTTAGTTATGTTGATAGTCAGTGAAACTGAACAAGTATTAAACAGAGAAACATACTGATTAAATATTCTTTTTAGATTCCATCTTAGAAGGTTAGGCTAATTTTGTGCATTGATAGAAAAATTAAAATATGCTATTGGTATTCCCTACACCAATAACCTCTGCATCTGTAGATGAAAATGTCTGTATGGGTTAAAATAAAAGCATGTTAACAAAGCTGAACTTGTGGGCAATATATATAATGGAATATATTTGAAATTTAAAATACATTGTTTTTAATGCTTGTAATTTAAAGTTTACAACTTGTCTACTTTGTAAGTTTGAAAATGCTCATTTAATCTTAACAAACTAGCACAGACACTATTTCCATGGGGTGTGCTATACATTTTGACTTTGTGTAATGTGGCTTAGAAATTGCATTTTTTCCACTGACCTTATTTGTTGATATAGCTTTTCAGAATTGGCACATTATAGTAACCCCCTTGTCCACCCTCTCAAAAAAAAAAAAACTTGCTTATCACCAAGTTACCATATTTATTATTAAGGACTTTGTTGTTACTGACAGTTTATTTGTCATAACACATTTCTTTGAACTAGTTTAAATGTTGCTTACTTTGTAATTTTCCTGGTCTTAAAATAACATTACCCTTTTTTTTCTCCTCCTCGTATTTTTAAACCCCTAAACAATTTTATGTAAGTAGTAAGCATACAGGTTTTGAATTTGGTAAGACTTGCTTTAGCTAACTTAATCTTGGTTACTGCATCATAAATACACATGGACCACATAATTCTCTTAAAATATGGGTAATTTATGATATGGTTTGTTAGAATTCCTGTGTTTTTATTTTTTTGCAAATTGGTTTCAGTGTTCTGTTGATGTCAAATATATGGATCAAATTTGTTTATTGTGGTGAAAATCAGTTTTCTTAATTTTAACCAGGTGAGTTTCATTGCATGATGGCCGTTATAGTACGTGAAAATCCTTAAGTTATACTTCTACATCAGTTGTTTCTCTGCTGAATTTTGTACGTTCTGTAAAGGTTTATGAAAAAAATTAATTGCCATATATATATGTTAATTTGCCGAATTGCTCACAATACAGTAATTGTGATTTAACTCAATTCAGGGGTTAACAAGATCCTCCCTAGTTAAACAAGATAGAGACTCAAAATATTAAACAAAGTAAGACGCAAGAAACAAACCTGTGAATTTAGCTTTTTGATAGTAAAGCAAATAAGTCAGTAAATTATGTAAGCAGTGGAAAAAATCAACTCAGACATGTCACAGATGACAGAATATTAAATAGCATACATTTGAAATTGTGTATAGTTAAGGAAGAGACATAATACTCTGCTTAGATTTCATTAACAGTATTTTCCTCTGCTCTGATTTCATTAACAGTATTTTCCATGTAGTGCCTCATATGGCAAATCATAATCACATTTGTAAATCTGCTGTCTAAATGTAGGAATTTCTAGATCTTTTGTTTCTAGATCTTTTCTAGAAGTGTTTTTATTAATATATTTTTGCAGAGTTCTTTATCAACACCTGTATTATCTTAAAAAGTGTTGATAGTAATTCAGTGTTTAACACTGGCTTATAGGTGCAAAGAACTGTTGTTTCATTGTTTTCTTGATACAAACTTGCTATATATTGTATTTTAGCTGCCCTGCAACAATTACTTTGCTAGTTTTCATATATAATCAGTTCTTCATATAAGTAAACATTCTGGAATATAATTTTTCTAAAAAAATATTTTTTTAATAATGAAAACCAAAATTTATGAAGGGGAGACTGTAGAAGATTTAGTATTTATTCTTCTCTGCTATTATATTGTCTGTAAACAGGATACTACTGTCTAATTGAAGATATGCTATACATTTCAGAAATTTCTTACTTTGTATATGTAATACTATGTTGTGTTCTTGTTAATAGTGTACTTTCTAAAATACTGCCTGCTACTATATTTTATAGTTGTGTGAGTAACCTTTACTTTGGAGGAGTGAGATTTTGGTGTACAAGAATTTTAACCATTTTCTTAAAAAAACACATACAGTACTTTATTGAATGAAAACATGAAATTGCTTATTATGAGAGATGCTAAACTCAATTTGATTCTTTCAGTCAGTTAAGTTATGTTTTGAATGCTTAGTAGGCCAGTCACAGACTTTTTCATAAAATACTAATGTTGTAGCAATTTTTTGAAATATTAAAAAGTTGCACCTATACAAAACATAGTAGTATACAGATAATCATAGTAAAAGAAGTTCAGCTATGTATAAAAAAAATCAACCATTTACAAAAATATTTTTTTGTTCAGGGGTTTAAAGTTTGTTAGCAATTATGGAGCATCCATATTGTTTAGAATGAATTCCTTTTATTATTGGATGTGTTATTTTAGCAAGGAACATCTAATGATGAGGCTAACCTGCACAAGATTTTTTATTTTTATTTTGTTTGAAATGTTCTGTTAACTGACATAAATTATAATCCTTTTCTCTGTTTTTATTATTTGTCTACAGCTCATTGTTGTACAGTGCATCCGGAAAGTATTCACAGCGCATCACTTTTTCCACATTTTGTTATGTTACAGCATTATTCCAAAAAGAATTAAATTCATTTTTTCCTCAGAATTCTACACACAACACCCCATAATGACAGCGTGAAAAAAGTTTACTTGAGATTTTTGTAAATTTATTAAAAAATAAAAAAAATTGAGAAAGCACATAAGTATTCACAGCGTTTGCCATGAAGCTCAAAATTGAGCTCAGGTGCATCCTGTTTCCCCTGATCATCCTTGAGATGTTTCTGCAGCTTAATTGGAGTCCACCTGTGGTAAATTCGGTTGATTGGACATGATTTGGAAAGGCACACACCTGTCTATATAAGGTCCCACAGTTGACAGTTCATGTCAGAGCACAAACCAAGCATGAAGTCAAAGGAATTGTCTGTAGACCTCCGAGACAGGATTGTCTTGAGGCACAAATCTGGGGAAGGTTACAGAAAAATTTCTGCTGCTTTGAAGGTCCCAATGAGCACATTTGCCTCCATCATCCGTAAGTGGAAGAAGTTCGAAACCACCAGGACTCTTCCTAGAGCTGGCCGGCCAACTAAACTGAGCGATCGGGGGAGAAGGCCCTTAGTCAGGGAGGTGACCAAGAACTCGATGGTCACTCTGTCAGAGCTCCAGAGCTCCTCTGTGGAGAGAGGAGAACCTTCCAGAAGGACAACCATCTCTGCAGCAATCCACCAATCAGGCCTGTATGGTAGAGTGGCCAGACGGAAGCCACTCCTTAGTAAAAAGCACATGGCAGACCGCCTGGTGTTTGCCAAAAGGCACCTGAAGGACTCTCAGACCATGAGAAACAAAATTCTCTGGTCTGATGAGACAAAGATTGAACTCTTTGGTGTGAATGCCAGGCGTCACGTTTGGAGGAAACCAGGCACCGCTCATCACCAGGCCAATACCATCCCTACAGTGAAGCATGGTGGTGGCAGCATCATGCTGTGGGGATGTTTTTCAGCGGCAGGAACTGGGAGACCAGTCAGGATAAAGGGAAAGATGACTGCAGCAATGTACAGACACATCCTGGATGAAAACCTGCTCCAGAGCGCTCTTGACCTCAGACTGGGGTGACGGTTCATCTTTCAGCAGGAGAACCACCCTAAGCACACAGCCAAGATATCAAAGGAGTTGCTTCAGGACAACTCTGTGAATGTCCTTGAGTGGCCCAGCCAGAGCCCAGACTTGAATCCGATTGAACATCTCTGGAGAGATCTTAAAATGGCTGTGCACCGACGCTTCCCATCCAACCTGATGGAGCTTGAGAGGTGCTGCAAAGAGGAATGGGCGAAACTGGCCAAGGATAGGTGTGCCAAGCTTGTGGCATCATATTAAAAAAGACTTGAGGCTGTAATTGCTGCCAAAGGTTCATCGACAAAGTATTGAGCAAAGGCTGTGAATACTTATGTACATGTGATTTCTCAGTTTTTTTATTTTTAATAAATTTGCAAAAACCTCAAACTTTTTTCACGTTGTCATTATGGGATGTTGTGTGTAGAATTCTGAGGAAAAAAATGAATTTCATCCATTTTGGAATAAGGTTGTAACGTAACAAAATATGGAAAAAGTGATGTGCTGTGAATACTTTCCAGATGCACTGTAAGTGATGGGATAGGAATGTAAATTGAATAGTTAACTGAGTGTCGCGTTGATTTCAACACTAACATTGGTATCCATGCTCACAGTATCGCCACAACTAGAGAAACTAGCTTGTCATTGCCATAATCTCCTTGTCCCTTTCTTGTTGAACAGACACTAAGATACAGTACATAATCCTTTCAACCAGAGGCATCAACAAGTTACTCATTTTCAGGAAAGATTCCTAAACTGAGAAATGGAGGTGTTGATTTTTAAACAGAAGAGTTTTCAGTTAGCTGTGATCTTTTCAAAGACATTTGAGGAATTAGTTATATGAGACCAAATTGACAATATAGTCCTTAAAAATCAAAGAATGCGACCCTCATGTATCCAGCCTGGGATGTTTTATATCCTGTGAATCAATGCCAATTGCCAAAATCCATGTCTGTGTTTACTGTATCTCTCTTACACATAGTTGTTTTCTAACTTGTTTTGGAGCAGACTCGCATGCTGGTCTTGCATCCAGTCAGCTTATGAAAATGCATAGGTTACTTAGCACCTGGCACATGGAATTATCCTGGAACAAACACAAGAGAATCAGCAGCCTGGTTCAATTTTACCTAGCAGGTATAGCGAGGAAAAGCTAAATGTATCCTCTAATGAAAACATTTCTCACAAAACATTAAATAACACCATTAAAATATTATTAATGTATGGCTGTGCATAACAAGACATCTGCTCTGACCTAAACAATAAGTATGAACCAGTCTTAACTAATAAATAAGTTTGGTAAACAAGTACAGACCTGCCATGCAGATGGACAAAAGAGGAAACTATTAAAAGAATCAAAAAATTAAAACTATACCATAATGAATGTCTTTCTTGACATAATTGTTGCGTATTTCTGTTTGCAATTACATGCAACTTCTTCTATGCTAAGTTTACACTATATAACATGTAAGTCATACATTACTTCACACCACCCATGGCCTACCTTCAGGGGGAAGTTTCTAGTATGAGCTGTTTCAGGCATGGTTCTTGTTACCACTTTTGAAAGTCATCATTGGAGTCATTATAGCAAATCCCATTAAAGCAGTTTGCCAAGGATAACCCTAGTAGGAGTATAGGTCTCCTAACAGCGCTGTCATAAGACCTTAATGCTTGTGAGCCCTTTCTTCATGCCAAGGTCACAATCCTAAGAGACAGAGCATTAAAATATTTTATAACGCTGCTTATTAACAGATAAGACTTAACAAAAGTCATCTCTAAAAACCAAATACTAATTTCTGAAGTTATTTCTATCCGTTCTTCAATGTACGATATTTTTACTGTTTAGTGAATAAAGGAATCACTTCAAATGCAATGTAGAGTTTACTAGAAACATTTGATTTTTGATACCCATTCAGCTTAAACTACATAAAATAGTTACTGTATATTTTATTGAATTATTGTGAAACTTGAAAATGTGTGAAGACCAGCAACTTATGCTTTAAGGCCTCCAGTTGCATCCATATTCCAGTAGAATATACTGTATGTTGGTCAGTGCTTTATCAGTTTTTTAAAAATGTATCTGTATAAGGTTGTACATCTGCCACATGCCTAAATTTCAAAAAGCAGAGGCATTTAGAGACCACATTCAGTAAAATTATTGGCTTTAAAAAGCATATACTGTAGCAAACTTTGAGTAGCATGTGTTATCTAAGTTTTTTAAACAATTTGATTAAGTTAATTTCTTGTTTCCAAATGGATTTTGTCTTTGCTCTCTGTGTGAAATCCCACACTCTGGAAGAAATGCCCCTGGAATTAACTCATTACATTGTTTCTGTTGAGAATAAGGTTGTACTTGCACTCATTCATGCAGTGCCCTACATAAATTGACTTTTAGACTCTGTCTAACTTCTTTATGGTTATGACAGTTGCCTCTGAGATCAGCAGGATCTCGTACAGATTTAGGAAACAGTAGCACAGTGCATTGTGAGTTTTGAACATTTAAAAGTTAACACCTTCAACAAAATATTGGGGAAGATTATGTAATCTAAGTAATGCATGTAATCTCATCTGGTCCTACTGCACTTATAATTTTCAAGTTGCTTGGAGTGAAAGTTGGACTGAGTTCATACTATGGAGATAAATTTATGATTAATGTCAGTAATTACTTTTTAAACATATTGCAATGAAATTGATAACCCCTGAGAACAATATTTGTGTCATCTTATATAGTTACTTTTCATGCCTTCTTAATCTTATCTTGGCTGCTTTTTTGTGCAAATGAACCTTGTTCTTTCATATCACCTTAGCATTTAGTAAAATTTGCATACAGTATGTGTAAAAGCAGTAATATTTTTCTTAATGTTTTATATGCAATACATATTGTCTTATTTATTCCTTTGTATCATTTCTAGATAGACCTTGTTTCCCATAAAACTATATAAACCAATTAAATAACCTACTTGTCCATGTGAGTTTAAAAAAAAAAAAAAAGTCAAAACATATGTAAAGTAATCGGGGTCATACCTCATAAGGGAGTGATCACAGCATCTTCTGATTGTTTCTGCTTTTTGACAGTATACAGTGTAATAACAGCAGTTTTGTTTCTGTGTCCCCATTTGGCTTTTGTTTTTCTCCTGTAGAGTGGATTTGAAATTCCTAAGAGAGAGGATTTAGAAAGGGAAATTCGGAGAGCGGATACACGTTTTGGTGAGAACAGGGGGGCAGCTGATTTGGCAGCCTTCTCTCGGGGTCGAGCTTCTTCTTTTGAGAACAGTGAGGAGGAGGAGGAGGAAGATGAGGAAAGCACCTTTTCCTTTCTCCACAGCAAGGAGGAGGTGGGCTGGCCAACAGGGCCAGAAGTCAGCTTAGAGACTAAAGCCTCACACTCCCCAGTGTTGTTTCCTGAAACCCTACAAGGCACTCATCTCCCTCAACTGTGTACCTGGAAAGAGGAGGAACTTGTAGATGACATAGTGGAGCACAGGTGTGACGTAGCAGAAAAGAGTGTTGAGGTTGTTGGAGGATATTTCAGTCATCTTTACTGCGAGAATCCTCCTTGCCTCATTCGGTGTTTTCAGGTAGTATTATGTCCCAAAAGCTAAAACCTTCTAATCTGTACAACATACATTTTCTATTTTTCCTTCTTTATATGTTTTTCACTTCTCTGGTACTGCTGGAAAGTTGGAAAGAAAAGGGAGAGTTTGGGGGACATGGGGGGACCAACAATGACTGCAGCTGCCGACCTCAGACTTGGTTTACCACTTCCTTATTTCTTTCAAGTTCATATTTGATCTTTGTCAACCTGTTAAGGAAGAGTTTGTAAAATTAAGCATAAATACACCTTTAAAATTTCAGTACTCTGCTTATAAGATTAAGAACTTGGTTAATTCATTTTTCTTCAGGATCATGGAAGAGAGATGCTTAACATTATTATCACTTTGTGATCATAAGTTTTACAAAAAGTTGAGCACATTTACAAATAAATAAAAACCTTGCAGCTATGTTATGCTTGTCTGGATAACTGTTGTTTAATGACAAAGTAAATACAGTATGACCTTGTAGAACAGTAGTGGCTGCCATTTTTGTATCCAATCTCAAAACTGATGTGCAGTTTATATCTGCAAATGAATTATATTCAATTTTCTGGTTGTCTCCCATCGCTTTATCAATTTTGGACTTTTTTTTGGGATGTTTGCCCTGACTGATTGTTTTAAACATAGAAATACTAAAGGTTTCGCAGTTTTAGTTCATAAGATCCACATCTAATAGTCATAAATGTCAGAAATTGCTAAGATATTATTTAGTACTATTCCAACCAAGGCTGTGGCAGTATTTGTCATGGAAAGCTATAGTTTTATTGTGTTCGGGACAAACAATCAGATTTAAAACTCGTGAGCAGCATTCAGTGTCTTTGGTCTTATGAAAGTCTTACTTTCACAGCAGTTACTTTTTATAGCGGTGATGGTTTATGGTGTTAATCACATGCAAATCTAACCTACGATAAATTTGGTGTGCTTCTTGTACAATTTGCAACAACAGAAGTCTTGATTTAATATCTTTACCTTTTATTTAACTGGTTTTCTCAGTGTTCCTTTTTAGGTGATGGGTCTGTTCTGGTTAACTTCTTTATCTTTTCTTTTTATTCAGTTTATAGTATTAACCGTTACTCCCTCATGATCTGGTAACTGTACAGAGAGTTGTGTTTCAAACAAGTCTGTTGTAGAAACATTTTCAGGGATTAATCTAGAATCCATATTCAGCAGCCTTATTAAAATTGCTATTTTTCTTTATCTGAATTCAAGTATATTTTTACTCTTTTGCCAGTTTATCAGATCAAAGCGTAACATTTTAATTAAAAAATAAAATCATGTTTAGAAAAAAAAAAAATTGCAGTATACAAGCTTTCTATGTCTCTTCAGCCTCCACTGGTGAAAACTCAGACTGTCACAATCTCTGATGCTTCAAGCTTTTTGAAGAGTGACATCACCACAAAGGATGTGCCTATTGTACATACAGAGACCAAGACCATCACGTATGAAGCTGCACAGGTAAGCTTCCAATCAGATTTCACCTCACAGTCATTACCCAGATTTTCAAATCAGCAGCTGCTTTATGGTCACTGTATTTTATGTTGCAGATGTCACAATCTATTTAGTTCTTGCCATCTCTTCTGTTAATGCTAGTTTATAAATTATTAAAGATAAAGACTGAATGAATGTTGTTAAATATTAGTTGTACTACATTTAGATTTCCATTTTTAAAATTATGTTGGTTTTTTTTAACTACATTAAAGTTGAACCATTTAGTAAGACAAAACAGTGAAGTACAGATCCTGTCTTGTTAATCTGTGTGTTGTCTGCAAATAGATATTGTAGAATTGGAGTAGAATTCATTCAGTTAACCTAATCAGGCAAACAATTTTAAAACAATTATAAAAGCATTACAGTGACTACAGTATATCAGTGATTCAAAGAAATTCTAGGTTCCAGAAGCTATGGTGCATATTTGTCACAAGTACTTAGAATATGAAATTCCCTACCAATATAAAAAGGAAGGACTCCTACCCTATAAACATAAAGGTTGTTTCCCTTTTGCAAAGGTTTTTTTACTACTAATATGTCATTATTTTGTTTTAGTTATCTTTTAGTTGTAATGTAAAAAACTGCATGCTATAATTTTATTTATTAAAAATATTTTTTTAAATTATGCTTTCAGTATGACTTACTGTAATGAGAAGTCAAGCAAAATAACACAATTTATTGGCTAACTAAAAAGATTACAATATGCAAGCTTTCGTGGCAGCTCATTCCCCTTCTTCAGGCAAGATGTAATTCAGAGACTGGAATTCCCTATGTTTATATAGGCACTAGGATAGATACAGCATTGAAAAAACCTTTAAGTGAGACATCCTGGATGTAAAAAATTAATAGACTTCTCAAGGCCAGGGTTCATTTAGCAAGAGAGGAGAACAATGTATAGTCAAGATCTTTTGATAAGATAACTGTCCAACAAAGTATTTTGAAGTTTTTGATGTTTTCCATACAATTTGGTTCTGTAGTCGGGTTGCCTGGGTCATTCAGAGAACCATGTTGTAATGTGTTACATTTTAGCTTGACTTTAACTTCCCACTCTTTGCTCTCATGCTGTGTTTTGAAGTTGCCCATAAGCACTGTGACTTGAACGTCCTTCTCACAGTGTCCAAGGCTGTTGAACTGGTCTCCTACAGGAGCATCCCTCTTGCCATGCTTAATGTGGAACCTGTGTAAATTCATTCTTTGGTGGAGTGTTTGTCCAGTTTCTCCCACACAGAGGACAGTGTAGGGACATTTCATATGTAGAATTGGTCAGACCACATTAGGTCATCTGCAGGAAATATGGGTTACAGGTAACAACAAGGGGTATGGTTCTTGTTGTCTTTATTTTTATACTCCAGAAGGTTGTCTTTGGGTATGGCAACTTTTATTTGAGTTTCTGTTGTTTTGGTAGTATATCCTTCTCTGAAGAAATCTTGTCTAAGCTCCTGCAGTTGTTTATCCTGGTCTGTCAGGTCTGAGCAAATATGGTTGTAATGTATTGCTTGGCTTAAAATGATGGAGCTCATTTTATGCTTGGGGTTAAAGGTATCACTTCTCAGGTATGTCCATCTGTCTGTTGGTTTGTGAAATACTGAAGTTATAAAGGTGTTATCTTTCAGTTGAATGGTGTATCAACTGGATGATAATATGCATACAAGACCGCAACATCAGACCCCACCCTATTCAGAAGGGGGTGGGTTAGGGTTGATTCTACCCTACGATATTTTTAGTCAACCACTGAGAAAGGTGTGTACCAAGTTTCATGAAAATCGCTCCAGT
Organism: Polypterus bichir lapradei; assembly: GCA_026402145.1. Lineage (NCBI taxonomy): Eukaryota > Metazoa > Chordata > Cladistia > Polypteriformes > Polypteridae > Polypterus > Polypterus bichir. The sequence goes on along the minus strand of JANRMT010062850.1, from coordinate 4,043,954 downwards.
TGTTTGAGAGTAATGCTGGAACAAACTGTACATACATACACACACAAACACACACATACATTGACATATATATAACTGAACACTCTATACAGTGCATGTTAAGTGGTTTGAAAGACCTGAGAGAGACATTGTATGGGAGGAACTGCCCATAGATGCTGCAGCTATGCACAAGCTCGGTTTTCATGATTTTTACATGTACCAGCTTTCAGATGCATAAATAGCCTTGCCACCACAAGGACACAATCGTAAGACGTTTATTTTTCTGCTTTATCAATTGATTACAGGAATCATGGTTGAAAGCCTAAGACTTATTTATAGAAGGAAAAAAAAACTTATTTTGTACTCAGTATAACAGACATATGTTTCAATTTATGATTTCTGTGATAAGTGAAATTTGCAAAAACAGAATTTGCAATAGATATGAAATACCATTGTCATTAGTTTTATTTATTTATTTCTTAAACCAGAGAAAATTTCCGCAGTTTCTGCAGGAAAAACTGTGTAGTTAAGATGAAATTGTTAAACTGAAATGGCTTATCGAACTAGAGATCCTTGAAGCCCTTCCGACAAAATGCTACAGACAAAAAGCAGAACTGCTAGCTGTTTAGTAGATAACCTGTAAATAGATCATAGCATATTCAACTACTTTATTACTGACTCTTATAAAGTCTCTTTTGGCTTATTGCCCTAAGACTTTACAGTCTTAACTCAGACCTCTTTGTTTTAGATAGCAAGTATAAATTATTAATCAATTTTGTAGATCCCTCAGACTGTTGGACATCGTACAATAAAGATGTACTTTAATCAACAAATTCCTCATTTGGTGAGCAGCTTAAATTCAAATTTGGACTATTTTTGTTTGTTTTGTTTATCTTTGTGTGTGTTTTTTTTTTTTTCTCTCCACCCTCCCCAAATTTTAGTTGGTTTCACAACGTGTAATCTGTCAACTGTTTAAAAATACTATGCTGTTTCTGGGTCTGTTCTGTTTTGTGGTATTTTTTGTGTATAGGTTTGTGACATCACAGCTGGTGTGTTGCAGCAATCTGATCATGCATGGCGCCACTCAGACACATCCAACAGCATTGCTACATACTGTGTAACAACAGTTGTCCCTTTAGACATAAATGAAGCACTCATTATTTTAAGAGCATTTAGGTCAAGTTTTTTTGTTAGTAAACTGCTGAATTTTGTCAAAATGTGTTTTATAGCCTGAAGACAGCAACACAGACAAAGATTCTGGTGTCCTTTTGAGTGCACAGACCATCACCTCAGAAACTGTGAGCACCACTACAACCACACAGATCACCAAAGTAAGTTCTCTAGATCATGAATGCTTCAAATTTAAGATAAGATATGCAGTAAATACAACAGTGTGGTTAAAGATTATTTGTCACGTGATTTATTTCTGCATTATTGCATTTTTTCATAGCAACTGTTACCAGATTATCAATCAAACTCTAAGAGTAGATGGAATTATGATTTTCTTTTTTATGGTAGTTATTTTCACATGGGATTTATTAACTGACTATACCTTCTTTATCATCAATATTTACAGTCAGAAATTTCCTGTAGATCTTTTTCACTCTCTTAGAGTGCTTTGGAAAGTGTTTGGCTCACAACTTCTATAATTGTCCCCACTCAGGGAAGTTTGTTGGTTTTCTAGCATGCCGTTCAAAAAAAGTTTAATTTATTTCCTGTTGTAAACCTGCTTGTATTTTTTCAAACATTTTCTCACCACATGAGTTGTTTTTACTTTTGACTCACCTGTTCCTAGAATTTTGTTACACATCTCTTCAGGATGATCTAGGTATATTTTGATGAAAATTTATTTATATATGATAATTTGTCATTAAAGCCTGTTTACTGTCACCTTCACTCTTTTAAAAATGTGCGTTAGGCTGGTATTGTACAGGGATAGCTTAGGTCAATCTTAATTGTTATGAAAAGTGTTCAAGTGCTAACCTTTATTTCTTTAATTGTGTTGAGTTTGCTATGTGGCATCATAGCTTTTTACAATAAAATATTCAAAACTGGTTATTTTCTGAACCAAACTTGATGGTCATTTTTGGTTGGAAGATTATTTGATTTATGTGAGGATTTTTTTTTTTAGTTTTAGGTGTATTTTTCCAGTACCTCACTTTAACAGTTACACAAGTATTTACTTGAGACTTGCATAGAAAATGTGTTCCTCAAACACCTATATTTTTTGTTTCTTTAGAATTTTTTCTTAAATCTATACTAATAAAAGGCAAAGCCCTCACTGACTGACTGACTCACTGACTCACTCACTCACTGACTCATCACTAATTCTTCAACTTCCCGTGTAGGTAGAAGGCTGAAATTTGGCAGGCTTATTCCTTATAGCTTCCTTACAAAAGTTGGGCAGGTTTTATTTAAAATTCTACGCGTAATGGTCATAACTGGAAGGTATTTTTCTCCATTTACTGTAATGGAGTTGAGCTTGAAAGTCGTGGGGGCGGAGTTTCGTGTGACATCATCACGCCGCCCACGTAATCACGTGAACTGACTGTCAACGCACTATGTAGAAAACCAGGAAGAGCTCCAAAATGCGCTGAAGAAAACATGCATTATATAATTGAGAAGGCAGCGAAACAATAAGAAGCGAGCGAGTGACATATACTACCATATTCATCAGTGCAGCTACTTCGGAAACAAAGCAAGGTATAAACCTAAACTTTAAATTAAGTTAATAGACAG
>JANRMT010062850.1:3943004-4011236 GCA_026402145.1 Polypterus bichir lapradei | reverse complement strand
AGCTTCTCACACAGATATGTGCTACCAAACATGCACAAGGTTCGAGCCGCATGTAGACGGACTTTTTTTGTTCTTCAAAGTCACCAAAGCGCCGTGCAAACTCAGTGCGCTCAGTTTATCAGCAAAGTGCGTATTTGGGAACACCGTAGTGACGACTTGGTTCAACATTACTTGGCAACAGGGAAAATGGGGCAAGTTGCACTGGTGCATTTGTGTCTGCCATTAAAGCAGCTTCACTTGAAATCACTTTGTGATTGTGCACGGGTAAAAACGTCCGCTGAAGTTTCAGATTCTTATTTAATTCTTCTGCTTTCTGTATCTTCTGCATTGCATTCAGGTCTTTCAGGTTATCTTGATGTTTTGTCTCATTGTGCCGTCTTAGATTAAATTCTGTAATTACACCCACATTAGCTCCACAAATGAGACACACTGGTTTACCGGCAATGTCAGTAAACATATACTCAGCCTCCCATCGGTTTTTAAAGGCTCTATGTTCTGAATCACCTTTTCTCTTCGGCATCGTGTGGGCTAGCTTCACAATAACTGTGCAAGTTATAAGCTAGACTTGATTAACACGGTAAGTGTTCGGCAAGGCAGCTGAAGCGCTGCATTATGGGATCTGTAGTTTGTGTTACCAGCGCTTAATATACCCGGGCCATTAATAACAATAATACAGTATATAAAATGATCTCGCGGGCCGGATATAATTACACGCCGGGCCGGATGTGGCCTGTGGCCCTTGAGTTTGACACATATGGACTAAATAGAACTTGAAAAGATATATTTTTTCGTACATCGAGCCCGCGTGCTATTGTGGTTTTGCCTGCATGCCTCAATAAGTCACCCTCCCCTCGCTCTTACTTTTTTACCGTTCATCTAATGAATACACTGAGTATGGCTTTACCAAAACAATCATTGATTGCGAATAAAGTATTCATTATTCGAGTATGTAGATTGGGGTATATATATACATATATATATACCCGCGTATCGCAGCGGAGACGTAGTGTGTTAAAGAAGCTATGAAAAAGATTAGTTTCTTACTGCATCAATAAACAGCTCGTCGTCTTCTTTATCTGAGACCTGACACACTGCATGCACGGGTTTTTTTTTTTTTAACACTGTCTTCCTTTAGCGGGACATTCACTTTTTCCACCGTGTGCTTTGTTTCTGCAGTAGCTGCAGTTATGAATAATATGCTTGTATATATCAGACGCTTCATATTTTTTTGCTGCCTTTTCAATTGTGTAATTCGGTTTTTGTTCAGCGCTCTTTGGAACTGTTGCTTTTTGTCTGTGCACTGCGTCAGTTCACGTGAGCCGCTCGGTGTACATGCATCGAAGTTTCCCAGCTGTGCTGGTGCTATGTCCATGGCTGTGTCTAATGTTACCTAAGTCCCGGCACTTAAAACTTTCTCTCGCAGTTTCGCTGAGTTTGTGCCAAACACTATTCTATCCATGACCCTCCCATTTTCATTTGCATAAGCACAGTCCTCCACCATTAATTTGAACTTAGTTACAAAGTGATCAAAAGTCTCATTTATACCCCGCATCCTCTCATTAAACTTGTATCTCGCGAATATCGTATTCTTCTTAGGCATGACAAACGCCAGCGGCAGCGTGTCTATGAACGTAATTTAAAGTTAAGCTTTACACCTTGCTTTCCTATTCGTTTGCATCAGCACAGTCCTTCAGAGCTAACATTAAATAATTACTGGTGAAGGACTGTGCTTATGCAAACGAACAGAAAGCAAATGTTACGTTATTTTTAAAATGTTTCCTTTTCTTTTTCATAACTTCAACACACTTCTTCTCCGCTGCGAAGCGCGGGTATTTTGCTAGTGTGTATATATATAAAATAGCTGTAAGTTCAAACATACCATATATACTCACATATAAATTGGATCTTTTAAACCTTTAAAATCAATCATAAAATCAGACCCCAACTTATACGCCCGTTCAGATATGTGACACTTAAATTTATTTATTTTTTTACATCTTGCCTCCTCCAATCTTGCTTCAGTTTCTCAGACGCATCGAATTTTGTTGCTGCAGCGCAGTTACCAATTTCTTTCACTACTTCAACGATGTTTAAAGCCACCTTCATATTTTCTTCTGATCAACGCTCCATTGTAGATAAAGGCTGCTCTTACGATAAAGGTGTATGAGGGTGTGAGATGCAAAAAACACAAATCAGTGCAAACATTACTTCAGAGTAGTTCGGGTATTACTGTGTGGTCACGTAGGCACAATAGAGAGGTTAGGAACATGTGCTGATACAGCGCATTGCCGTACAGACATAGAAAAAAAGGCAGTGTGCTCCGTGGTTACTCTCTCAGGTGGGCGTTAACAAATCATAATCCCTTGTATCAATAACTTCATTTTTCTGCATTCAGCTTATATGACCGACATTATAAAATACCAGAAATTATACTGTAAAATCAAGTCCCGACTTATCCATGAGTATATATGGTAATCAAATATCCACTATGAATTTCAGGTTTATGAGAGCCAAGTACAAAGTGGAAACTTGACTCTGAAAGGCACTCTGGTGCATTGCAGAGCATCTTTCCAGAGTTATGAAGTAGCATTGTTCCCCATCTACACACAAGCATGCCATTAAAAAAACATAGTTGTTGAACCTTTTAGGAAACAAGATAGAACAGTATAAATTGAAGAGTAATTTCTCACAAAAACAAAATAGTACTTGCAAGTAAACAATACTAAGTGGGACTGGTATAAATATATTTTACATTTAACATTATATAGAGTTTTGCTATTTTATACAGTGTTTAAATTTAAAGATACCTAAGCCTAACAGCAAAATATTTTTTTTCCACTGGGAAATAGACGTTTTAAAAAAGAAAAAAAAAGTATACAAATTATTATATACATTTTTATGATCAGTTGTCTATTAAACCTTTGTCAAACATTACAAATGAGGCCGTAAACAAAATTTTGTCATGCGGATTAGGAAACTGAGTTAATATTGAATATTATACACAAAAAGTTCTCTTATCAATGTACTGGATTCCAAATATGTTGAGCATATTTAATAGTTTTTAATATTCTTTTTTTCTCAGGGAGTTTGAAGAATTGGCCAATATCCTTTAAGTGAACAACCGCCTTTTTTCAACAAAGCAGCAGCTCTTGCAATTCGTAAGCATGTCGTGTTGCATTTAACACTGCCCTCACTCAGACCAGCAAATTTTAAAGACATGGATCATGGGACCAGAAAGAGAAGACTGCTGAGAAGATTAAAAGAAGATAATGCATTGCAGATGTAGGAAGAAAACTGCTGCTTTATCTCAAGTTTTTTTAACGAAAGTCTGAACATTTCTAATTAATTATTACTGTGTTTTTTATACCAGAAATGGTGTGTTTTTGAACTTTGAACTTCCCAGATCTTTGCAGGAAAGAAGCTTTAATTTCAATTTTTGATGAAACTTAAGTTAAACAAGAATTGTGCATCGTCCCGTTCCCCCACCCAATATGGTGATCTCAACAGCAGTCTTTCTCAGTTGATTTTTGAATTTCATTGCTGCATTTTTACATCTAAACTAATCATTCCAGTGCAGTTGTCATTTATTATTGTTTGTTTTGGACCAACACTGCAGTTTCCACTTTCAACAGTGCCTATGCTTCCTATTTGATACCCCAGTTAAGAGTGTGTAGTACTCCTGCCGTTAAATATTTGTATTTGAGGTTTTTAATTTGAGGAAACAGTATATTTTTCAGTCCAAATTAGGACATGTTTTATTTTGATTTTTGTTTTGTGCAAATATAGCCCCTTTTTATTATGAATCATAGGTGTAACTGTAAAAGTGGGTTGCTTTTCATTTATAAAGGACCTTTTATTCTTGTACAAAAAGGTTATCTTTGCCTTTTTGAGTGTTTTTTTTTTTTTGCAATGGAGACACTTGATGAAGTATTTTTTTTAATTGTTGAGTGTGTTTTATGCAGATTTTATCAGGAAGTGTAAAAGTTTTAATGTCTTTAAGTGAATCTCTAAGTGGCAGGTTATCACTTATTATAATATTCAGGAGATGTTTATACTGTGAATATCAAAAATTTTCTTGCATTGATTTTTTTTGATCTGCTGTGTGCTGCAGGATTTGTTTTTAATTTTATATATGTTTATTTTATATGTTTTTATTTTCTAAAGAGACAGTATATCTTTTTGAGTGTTAGTAAAAGTGTTTTACTGATTGAAAAATAATTTTCTTACAGCTAAATTAAGTTTGTTTGTTATCTGTACAATGTGAATGAAGTGAAAAATTCTTTAGGTTTGTCAAAGATTCTATTTTCCATCCGCAGTGTTTAAAGAAAAATGGGGATTAATCCTTTATGACTGATTATTTCTTTTTTTGTAACCAGAATATTTTTGGTTTTTTTTTTTTTTTTTAATAAGTGTTTCTTGTTGAATACACATCTGTAGCTCTATGTGTTTTAGTTGATTGTTCAGGCATTTGAGCAGTATACCATTTTTATTTTATTTTTTTCTATTTTTTTTTGCAGTGTGATATATAGATTTAAACCACTGACCAAAAATATAAAGCTAATAATTATTAATACTATCATGCCAAAATCTCCATGTATTAAGATAAAATGTTTAAATTCATCATAGATAGTAATAAAATAGCCTTTTGATCACATATACAGGATGTTCTGTTTTGTTGTTATTTGAAAAGAATTTAAAAGTTGAGTTTACATTTTGAACTTAAGTACTGCTTTGGTATAAAATAATTAAATACATGTCTTCATGTCAAAAACAAAAGGTTCTGGTTCCGTTTCTTTAATTTGTGTATGTGCATGTACAGTTTCAGATTAAGTTATTTTGTGATATCCTTTGTTTCCCTTTCTTTGAATTATTTTTTAGTGTTCTCTGTGGAATTACATGTTCAGTTTAAACTTTCGTTTAAACTGAACTCTAGAGTTCAGAGTTTAAACTCTAAAGATCTTGTGGATCAAAATAATTCCCACCCAAAAGAAATTGAACTAATGTTACAAAAACAATATTTTATGTGTACCTAACGAGATTCTCCAGTACTTTGTAACATGAAGTCAGTAAATAAGAGACTTACAGATATGTTTTGTTAATATTTTAAATTATAAACAACCTTAAAATTGTAATTTTACAAACCTTAACCTTATTAAAGAGACCCCAAGAGAAAAATAACCCTCCATGCCTGAACATTCAACTAAGGAATCATAGTCCTGATAAGTTTGGCAAGCATCAGGTCTCATAACCAGGCATTTCCAAAGACACCAACCCTGATCTTTGTGGATTTTGTTTTATTCTGTATCACTTCAATAGCTGCTTAGTATTTTTCAGCAATAGGAAATCAGAATCTAGTTTTTAGAAAAAAAAGTGAATGTATACTTTGCTTCTGATTCTTAAGAACAAGCTAAATGAATCGGAGATTTTATTGTACATTTGTTTTAAAATTATGGCTTCTAGTTGTCTGATTAACACAATGCATGTATGTAAAGTGTGGTTTAGTTGTAATTTTTGGTTTACAGTATGTTTTCATCCACTCTTCAGTTATTGGCACTCGACTCTTGTTCCACACTATTTCTGAATATATTGTAGGCTTAACCATTTGCTGGAGTTGAACATATAGTTCATTGGAACTTTTTTAACTTGATTTGTGTAATTAGTTATTAAAACATTGCTATGTTTTTTGAGAATTGTAAAGTTGGCACAGATATACTTTTGTAATAAGGCAGGTTGCGGGCAGTAAATTTTAATGTTTTTAGATCCCTTAATTTACTAATTCAGAAAAAAATTAAATATGAGGTACACAGACACATCATAAATAGATTTTTGCCTAGTGGAAAAATATTGCAAAATGTTGTTATGCCAATTTTAAATCTAATAAATTTCTGCTTCAGCGACCAGTTCCTGCAGTTGAAGTATTAAATTTTTTGGGATCATGTTAAATGTATTGCCACAGCTTTCGTTAAATTAGAATTTTTTTTTTCTAAATCTGATGTTTCAGTTTATTTTCATACTTTTTCTGGTTTTGCACCAGAGATACTTCTCTGTACTTTGTCACATTTTTTTTCAAAATTTGTATGTGTTTGGGAAGGAAATGAAAACTTTTTTGTACTCAACCGGTTTGTTCTAGGTATTTAAATGATCTGACCCATAACTAAACTTGATGAATGATTTCATAGTAGTTTTCACTGTTATTGATGACATTTGTATAATTGTTGATTGCTCTTTTTAGGTTTAGTCCATCTTGAAATTAATAATTATGTGTGTGTGCATTCAGCAAGACAATATGAATATCAGGACATGCAGCATGCATGCTAAAAAAAAGTCATGATGTATGCAAGGAATTAATCAGTGTTTGTATTTTCATAACCCCTCAATTGCGACAAGTCGGTATCAATTGTCACAATGTTTACATTATAGTGTTACTGATTCTAAGTACAGGTAAAGGTAAATAGTAAAATTAATAAATGTATTTATTTTGTTTTACCTAAAGCTATTTCACAAGACTGTATTAAGCTATGGAGGCAGCAGTATCGTGTGGTGCATAGTGATTCTGCCTCAGAGTTGTACAGTTGTGGATTCATATTGCAGGGCAGCCATGGTCTTTTTATATTTGTACATTGTCCCTGTGTCCACATGGATTTTTCATCAGGTACGTTGCTTTTCTTACATGTATAAAAATGTGCATATTTGGTTATTTGAAGACTGAATTTGCCCAGACACAAGTTCTACTGCCATATAGTGGAATGGTGCCCACAGATGATTTCCTACCTTCCATTTCAAACTGTTGGGAGTAGTTCCAGTTACTGATAACTGTGTTATCTGAAAAAACATTCTGGAAAATGAATATTTAAAAAAGTTAAATATGCATTTTTGTTTAGAACACATTGACCTTATGGATTTTCTTTATATTGTAATCTTTAAAGTTATGAATATGTGTAACTCTGCAGGCTGAAAACATAAACCTGATGTGTAATAAAACAAGTATTTTAAGTGAAAATGGAGAAATTGCCTGTAAAACAACAGCCAGGACGATCCTTGATAATGAATCTGAGGTCCACAATTCTAGCTCACACAAGTTAAGCCTGTAATACACAGGCAGTCCTAGTTGAGTAACTCTCCAATTTCCTAGTTTGGAGCCCACTCACTTTTCCTGTATAGACCGACATGGGTTCAAATCTAAGTTCTATGTATATCTAGAAACATATTTATTAAGCCTTTAAACCTATAATGTATTGCACATAAATATTTCTTGTGAATTAACCAGTAACTGCTGGAAACATACTTGTAGTCCTTTTAATATATCAGTAGTTCTGCATGCTTTCTCCACGTCTTGTGGTGTCTATTCAGCATGTTCTCAGTGCTCAATAACAGAGTTAACCTACTTTCTCTAAAATACTGTACAACGTAACTCTCAAAACCTGTGGCAGTTCATTCCTGATGTGTCAAAAGAGTTGGAATACAGCCTGTGTTGGTATGCAGCTGTGAAAGAGTGTGTGGCTTTTTAGAAAGTTCAGTTGTGGTTCCAGTCACATACATAATGTGTTACAAGTAGTTCAAGAGACTGATGAAATTTTTTTTTTTTTTTGTATTTTTTCAAATTTAGAACAAAAATATTAAACTATAAAATGATCTTTATTTGAAGCACTGTTTTTCCAGTGCACCTATGCTCAGTTTGTTCCATTAAAATATATTTTATTTTCTAAAAGTTTCAGATAACATTTATAAAGAGTATCTTCTTACTATCTTTCAGAAGGTCAACAATTGTATTTAGGGAATGCTTTAATATCTTTGTATGTCTGTAGAACTTTTTGCAGTTTAACAGAAGTTGATTAGAAATGGCGTAATTAATATAGGCCCCTGACGTTTTTATACCAATAAAGTAATGTATTTAAAATTAAACAGTGATTAATAGGTACCAGAGGTAAAAAGATTTCACTTAATGTTTTTGGGGGTTTTTTTATGTTAAATGTTGAAAACACAGTTTACAGTTTTCTGTCACATTTCCATTTATGTTTGCAAGCTGTTTTAGAAGTGTTTGATTAAAAGTGTGAATTTGAAACACATATCCTCTTGTGTCTTTGTCCACACAAACCATGAGAGTTTTTCCATGCTAATATTAGTTTGATTGTAACCAGTGTAGTTTGATTAAATTCAGTAGTAGTTAAACCATTCGTTACATAATTTAAATACATGAACCCACAAATTACCTTAAACACAGAGTGAAATACAAATTTGAAATAGCATTAAATCATGAAGATATGTCAATTTAACATAATTGAAATAAGACCACCTGTAAGTGGAGGAGAGGAGAGAAATGAAAAAAGATTTTTGCTAGTCCATGGTCAAATAAAAAGACACCCACCTTCAGTAGTATATGAAGAAGATTAAAGCCTTGCCTTCTTGGAAAGCAAAGCTCCCAATGTCCCTTGTGTCATTTTCTGTGTCAGTTGCAGCAGCGTGGTAGTATGGCAGTGGTGCACCTGCTGTCACAGAAGGGTACAGAGAAGAGAAACCGAATAGAGCTGTGTTAGTAATGGGTCACAGTGATTGCCACAGTTACATGTTTGTGAAAATTGCAATATAATCAGCTAATCATCCGCTCTAGATCAGGGTGTGTTAGACTAATTGGTCCTCTGTCGATTTAAAAGCTGCGGCACCTCGCACAAGCAACCAAATCACGCTACAAGCTCTCTTGTTATTAATTGTTGGAATTATTACCAGGCTGTCATTTTGACATTGTACCATAATCTCCAATATGTATATGTGTGGATGGATCATGGGGCAAACGTAATATGAAGCTTTATTTGTTAAGAGAAAAAATGAAATCATTCCCAAAACTTACGTGGAAACCTAGGTGTAGGTTTAAGAGCCGAGTTTATATGGCTGTGCTTCCTAGATCTAGTAATGATTCTTTCAGCAGCTTTTTCAGTTTGCTGAAAGCTGCCGTTCAAATGGTTTGAGCATCTCATGAGTAATAGACTGCAGTAGTCAGTACCAGAAATAAATGATTGAATTGTGTTCTCTGTATCCACTGTACTATTTTAATTTTTCATCTATTTTAAAGCTGGAAATATGACTTTAGCTCATATTGTAATATGCATGTGCTCTAAGCTTGGTGTCAAAGGTCACGCCTAAATTATGGCCTGCTTAAGCGTAACTAACCATTAAAGTTTAGGTGCTGCCTGCATCATTCTTACCAGTTAATAGCTTTTTTTTCTTGTTTCTGTACTAAAAGACAATAAATTATTGCTGCTCATCGTATCCCTGATGACACAATAGGTGAAATGTAATTTGGTTCGAAGAAAATATGAGGGTAAATCAAAAAGTAAAAGCAATTTGATAATTATGCGGTAACTGCAATGGATAGAAGCTGAAGCAGTCCAACACATTCTTATGGCGTATAGGAAGTTCAGCATGTTCAAACTACCCATGTAATCTTCAGATTGCCTTTACTTTTTGATATTTGCCCTGAATGACACCAAAGCAAACTTTAGAACTTAAAGGAATACTCCATCAAAAAATGACATGTTTATATTTTATATACCCTGATGTAGTTTGTTGTGATGGCTGAGAAAATTTTCAATCTCATGTCTTTATGCAGAACAGTGATTTTTTTTTTTTAAAAAAAAGATGTAACATATAATACAAGCCAATGGTGACCAATACTGTATCACAGCAAATATGTCAAAAAGGTCAAGAAAAAAATGTCCTGCATCACTCGTGTCACATAATCCACATTTCATTTATTCATTCATATTCTCAAAACGTGCAAAAAACACATGCATTTTTGCTAAAATGTTGTTAAATAGTTCCAAAAACATTGCAGCACATCATAAACAGGAGATGCAAGTTGGAAGGGACTTGCCAATGAATGAATGGCAGAGGCAGATTTTTTTCCATGGATGTTTTTCCCATGGTTTGGCATTGTACAATATTTCTCACAGTTGGCTTGTATTATATCATGAACTTGTTTATCTCTATTCTGCATGAAAGCATGAGCTTAAATTTTTTTGGCCATCACTACAAACTACATGGGGTAAGCAACATTAAAAAAGTCATTTTTGGGTGGACTGTGCCTTTAAGGATGGCATACTGTCATTGCATCATATTGCATACTGAATTTGATTGGATAAATAAAAATATTTAATTAACAAGTCAGGGTCCAAGAGCAGCACATAGTTTTCAAGCTTGTGTGTATTAAATGAGAAGTCAAGCAAAATGACACCTTTTATTGGTTAACTAAAAAGATTACAATATGCAAGCTTTCGAGACAACTCAGGCCCCTGCTTCAGGCAAACTTGTATTACAGAATAGACTGATTAGAGATGTAAAAGGCTCTGCTTAAATCTAACAATATAATAAACTACAACAGGGCTGTTCAATTACAATTTCAGTTGGACCAGATTTTCAAACCAAGAAATTCAGCTGGGTCAGAGATTTTCGGCAGCTGGAGTCCAGCAGGTAATGACAACTTTTTAAATTGACACAAAATGAATGTATTTAAAAAAAAAAAAAAAAAACACAAACTAATGTTTGTTCTTTGTTTCCCTTTTACATTTGTTCACATATGACGCAGGTACATCAAAAATGTATTTTTTTTTTTTTTTTTTTTTTAAGCTATAACTGAACAGAATCAGAGGTAGTAGCAATACTTTTTTCCACTTTTGAAATAAAAAAATTAAACATGTTGCTCAAATCTGACCCAGGCACAACTTAAAGTGCATAAAATCAAAAATGTGTACATAATTAGCAGTAACATTTGTTTCCCTTTTGAAATGTGAGACCCTCCCCCAGTTTAAATGGGTGGTCATAACAGACAAAGGTTTTTTTGTTTTTTTTTTTCCCCATAGAACTTAAGCTATTTCATTCACACGATTTTAATGACACCTGAGTAAATGTTTAAGGGCAAGGCACCAGGCATGGTTTGAAAGTGGATTGGTACATTTATTTGAATGATTTTTCCTTAAAATGTGTTTTTTTTTTTTTTTTTGTTTTTTTTTTACAAAGTTTTTGGGTGTCAAGTAATGAATTATTATAATTACTATTTATTTTTTTTACTAAATCTTATTTTCCACGTTTCTTTGTTGATGAGCACCCTTTGAAGATTTATTGGTAACGGGACATATAGTGCACATGCCTAAACGACTAAAGTAGCAGCTAACAAAATGGTATTCTTCATACAATTTTAACATTGTTTACTGTTCACCGTCAATCACTGAGCACCCCAGTAAAACGACTAATATACCTTCAACCGTAAAACACAGAATTCATCACAACGCTGTGCGTGACGAAACAGCGGGCAGGCGACTGCTCGTAAATGTCTACTGACGAACAGGCCGGCATTTTGGTGGAGTATGCGTTAAATCAAAAGAAACGCCATGCAAAGATGCTGAACACAAGGAGATCAGTAACAGTCACAAATTAGTGTGCCACGCCAAATCAGTAGGGATAACTACGAAAGCGTATTAGGGCCACGGTGAAGCAAAAAAAAAAAGAAATGTCGAGAATAAAGTCTCGTAGTTTATTTTGTAATTAAAGGGGAATGTCGTAAACTAAACTTCATCATCTTAAAATGAATGTTTAATAGATTTTCACAAACCCCATCATAAGTTAATGTAGCACTTTAAATGCTTTGTGTTGTGTTCCCTGACCCAGTTAATCGCTACACACTTCTTAAACTGACTTCCCCCTGCACTAAGAGGAGGCGCAGGCTGCGATCGCCGCACAGAATATATTTGTTTCGTGATATTCCTGCTCTCTGAACATTTAGAATGCTAAGATAAATACTTGATATCATTTAATCATAGCATGATTAAAGCATGTATTAAACATTCACGGTGGTGTGGCGGTAGTGCTGCTCCCCAGCAGTAAGGGGTTCCCAGGTGTATGTTCAGTGTAGAGAACTTAATGGCAGGTGTGACGAGGCTCCAAAAAACTGATATTACATAAATGTTGGGTTCGTGAGCTGGTGGTCGGAGACACGAACACAGAATTCAATGGATATTCTTCTCGGTGTGCTTGCTTTTCTTGCGTGCATGCTGTCTCTATCTGCCATACCAAAACCCCAGTTCCTATCCTTCCTTTTTCTTTCTCCACATAACCAATCACCACACGATAGACGTCTTTGTGAAATTAACACTAGTTATATTCAGTGTTGCGCCCATCCCAGCGCAGGGAACACCTGGGACCGCCTTGCTGATTAGTACATGCTTTAATGCATTTCATCACAAAAATGATGTCAAGTATTTATCTTAGCATTATAAATGTTTAGGAAGCAGGCATATCATGAAATTAATGTATTCTGTGTGGCGATCGCTGCCTGCGCCTTCCCTTAGTGCAAGAGAGTCAGTTTAAGAAGCACGTAGCGATTAACAACTGGGTCAGGGAACACTTAACACAAAGCATTTCATGCGCTACATAATTTGACGGGTTTGAGAAAATCTAGTAAATTAAATATTAATTTTAAGATGAAGTTTAGTTTACGATGTTCTACTTTAATGACAAACTACGAGAATAAAGTCAACATGTCGACTTTATTCTCGTCATTAGCATCGAGATTAAAGTAAATCAGTTTTAATGCTGATTGTTCAACAAAAGGATAACAAGAAAAACAAATGGTTATTTTATTTAAGGTCAAAATTTAGTTGTCCCTTAGTTGGAAGCAAACTTTTTAGCTCCAGCGTTCGTCTTCCGTTATTTATCACTTCCTGTTTTGACTGAAAGTACAGTTTTGAGAATTTTTAAGCTTAGATATATAATATTCCATTTGGCAGTAAGTCGGAACAAAAAAATGAACAAAAAAAATAAACGGACCGCTGCAGTGTGCTGGACTTTCTGATATCGCTAACTTATTGCCACATAGAGCAGCAGCAAAGAGCACCTGTTGGGCTCACATGCACCCCCTTCGGTGCAGTACAGTACTGTCTGCCTCAGCTTGTGCCTTTTCACTTTTTTATGTCCCATCTGCATGACTAAATATGTCACGCACATTAATTAAAGACATTAGCCAGACAGCAATAGGCACGCGACAATTGCACGCATCAACCCAGTGTGTGAGAGTGCAGTCCGAGGTGAGGCTTGTCGCTGCAGCATCTCGCGTTTCTTCCCTGTATTTGAACAGGAAATGCGCAAATTCTGCGATTTTGACTATAAAATGATTTTAAATTTATAGCACAGACCAGTGGACAAGTTTATTGTATGTTATCATTATTAATTTTTTACATTTTATGTAGAGCCCCACCTGCCTCCCCTGACCACACCTCCCTGATGCAGAGCTGATGGGAGTTCACAGAAGGAGCAGAGCCGTAGCGTGAGAGGTGCAAATTGTGCACTCGCACCAGGTGCCGATCGACGACGTGGTTGTTTCGGATTAAAAAGAAGAAAAAAATAATAACATTAATATCACTGAAAATTAGTTAAACTTTTATAGATATTTCCCTTTACTTTTTGATTTTAAAAACAACTTGCACATTGAAATATGTTTATACTGTTTTTTACAATCACACCCGAATTACTGGAAATAAAAGTGCAGTTCTAAGTAAAATAACAATGAGAACAGCGCACTGCTTGAGAACCGCTACGCCCCTATGTAAACGCACAACTGAGCAGTGTGCGCCTTTGTCGGAACCACGATGCACAACCAGTCATTATACGTTCACATTGTGATCCTCTTATCTCTTGTATCTCTATGCTCTCGGTTTGTTTCTGCCATTATTTAAGGTAAGTTAATTTTAAAAATATTAATTGATATCATTTTATAGATGTGAATTTTGTTCTGTCCTGAATCTTTATTTTTATATATTGTTTTATTAAAGTAGGTGGCGCAGTGGTAGCGCTGCTGCCTTGCAGTTAGGGGACCTGGGTTCACGTCCTGGGTCCTCCCTGCGTGGAGTTTGCATGTTCTCCCTTTGTCTGCCTGGGTTTCCTCCGGGTGCTCCAGTTTCCTCCCACAGTCCAGAGACGATTTGGCAATCCTAAATTGTCCCTAGTTTGTGCTTGGTGTGGGGGGGGGGGGGTGTGCACCCTGCCCGGGGTTTGTTTCCTGCCCTGTGTTAGCTGGGATTGGCTCCAGCAGACCCCCGTGACCCTGTAGTTAGCATATAGTGAGTTGGATAATGGATGAATGGTATTATTAAAGTAGTATTTGTTTATGTAAATAAAATTCAAAAATAATGATTTTTTTGTTTTCTTTGTGAATACAATACATTTTTTTTATCCATTTTAATTGAAAAAGGGCGTTCATTTTCCCTTTCGGCACCAGGCGTCATTTTGCCACGCTACGACTCTGCCCATGAGTTTAGATTTCCTAAGAATTTTGTGAATGAAACTTGTGAAAGTTAACCTGTATGTCGTGGAAATCTTCATTTCTTCCAGCTTAAATATCAACAACAACAATAATTGTGCGCTAATACATTCACTGTGTGTACCCTAGCTACCCCAGTTAGCCTAAGACGCAAGGAACGAATAAAAAGAGCAGCAGTCCATGGCAAGGCGAACATAACGCACACACCGTGCAGGGCCAGTTTAACGTCATCAATTCACCTAACGCACATCTTTGGACGGTGGCAGGAAACCCCCGCAGACACTGGAAGATCATGGAAACTCAATGCCAGGCAGACCCGAAATGCGAACCCTGCTGTCCTTACTGCGAGGCAGCAGCGCTTTCACTGTGCCACCTCTCTACAAAAGTAATACAGGTAAATTAAAGTGAGAATCTCACTCCATTTGTCTGGCCCAGCTTCATATGAAAATATATTTTCTCTCTTTTATTTTGTAATTAGCATTATATTTGTTTCAGGTTATTTTTTGCTGATCTTAAATTTTCTCATTCATTCAGCAAAAAGCTTCAAGTCCTGTTACGAAATCAACTGTTTTGCCTGTCTGGCTTTGCTCTGAGCCAGACATTGGACTGTTCTCTAAGTGTCTCACTTTTCAGATAACAGTTAGAGGTGAACTTTTATTTTTCTTTCAAAATTACTGTTGATTGTAACTTTTTAGAATAGCTTCTGTTTTTCGTGTTTTTAATAAACCGTAATTTCATTTGAATGTGTGTACTGTAATTTAACCACATGGGGGCAGCAATCCTTTTTATACTCTTCTTTATTAGAACTTGGCCTTTTTACTATTTATAATCATGGAAAATGTGCCATTAGTGATATAAAAAAAAAGCTAAGAAATGTGTACAACTTGAAATTGTTTAACTCGATTAGCAAGTGATGCTTTGCCAAAATCTGTGTTTGGTCCTTAATTTCTTTGTTTACTTTGGTAATTATGACATTTGTCAGCAGGAGCTCTTATTTACAAACTTGTGAAAATCCAGATGTTAAAGAATTTAACAATTTAAATGCTGCCAGATGTTATTCAGATAGTTTGAATTTTTTTTCCACCTTTTAGATTGAGCCATGAGACGTCATCCTAACACTTTGTCCTTTTTTTTTTTTTTTTTTAAATTCTTTTTATTTTGCTTGCCCGTGGCAGTACTGACAAGTTGGCCCTACAAAATTAAGAATATTTGTTGCCGTTGCTCTTAAAACTGAATTTGAGTGTTAATTTACTGAATGGTGCTGAAATAGAAGTGAAATGGAAATAAATTATTCTGTTGTTAATAACCATTAAATGATTCCTGACGTTTGGTGACTCAACAGATGGTGTCTGTTTTGATAAGGAAAGGGTGACTGAATTTTTATAATGCAAAATTAAACTGGCCTAATGAAGCACAGAGGAGCACCCGGTGGCATTGAAAGGTGTATGTTTAGAGTCCAAATGAGAGTTTGGAGAGGAAGTGGAAATAAGATTCAAGTTCTTTTTGGTGAAAACTGATGTAGGTGTTGAATGACAAAAAAAAGGCAAGAATGTAACCGTTTTTGCAGCCCGGAAGACACGCGAGATTAAAATGAACTTTTCCTGTTAATTTTGTTGTGTTCCTGGCAGAAAAATATCAAGATGTACAAAAACTGAGTGGATTGGAAAATTACATGTATTGTTTCAGAGCATAGAAAATAACAAAGGGACCCATCAATAAAAACTGGAGCCATTCTGCAACAGAGTCTGTAAAGTTGAAGCTGCACAGGTACGTTGTTACAACATTTAATGTCTCGTGCTAATTTCAGTTTTAGATGTCTGCAACAACGTTTTCACTTGTCAAAATTTTCATTAGAGATTTCTATAATTTGATAATTAACAATTTGGTACGGCATGACGGTGCAGTGGGAGTGCTGCTGCCTCACGATAAAGAGATTGGGGTTCATGGCTCCGGTGCTGCCTGCCTCGAGTTTGCATATCCTCTTGGTGTCTGCGGGAGTTTCCTTCAACAGTCCAAAGATATGCAGGTTAGGTGAACTGACAATGCTAAAATGACCTCTGATGTGTGTGTGTGTAAGTGTGTGATGGACTGGCACTCTCTCCAGGCACTGGTTCTGTCTTCTGCCCAATGCTTGCTGGGACAGACTTCATCTTCCCTTCAGCTCTGCTCTGGAGAAGCAGGTTGAGAAAGTGGATGGATGCTTGGACACAATTTGAACTGCAGACATTTGTCATTTCTCTTTGAATAGAAGAAACTGACTGTCCCATTAACTTTTATGTATCTTTACATTACCGGTACCTGTAGTTGCATTTTGGACAGCATGCTGATGCCTCAGACACTCGACATATGGAGTTTAAATTAATCATCCACATGGAGCTTTGCACTTTCCCCCAGGGTCTGCAATGTTTGGTTTTCTCAGATCGTCCTTCTACAGTTGTAGGAAATTTGTGTGTTATGTTAATTGGAGATTCTGAATTGGATTAATAAAGACTCTGAATGTTCTCTGTAATATCAATCCATCCATTATCCAACTCGCTATATTCTAACTATCCTAACTCTGCTGGAGCCAATCCCAGCCAACACAGAGCGCAAGGCAGGAAACAAACCCTGGGCAGGGTGCCAGCCCACCGCAGGGCACACACACACATCAAGCACACTCTAAGGACAATTTAGGATTGCCAATCCACCTAACCTGCATGTCTTTGGACTGTGGGAGGAAACCGGAGTGCCCGGAGGAAACCCACGTAGACACGGGGAGAACATGCAAACTCCATGCACGGAGGACCCGGGAAGTGAACCCGGGTCTCCTAACTGCGAGGCAGCAGCACTACCCACTGTGCCACCGTGCCGCCCTCTCTGTAATATAAAACTGCATATTTTTAATATTTGAAATAAAGATATTAAAAGGCAATTACTGGTATCAAAAGGTTGACTCATCAAAATGTAATTACAGCTTTCTCTAATTCAAATATGGACTAATCAAAATATAGAAATCTCACATTGGAAGCTCCATTGTAAAATTACCTGTTGAGTTTATTAGTAAGTATATTATTGATATCTCTAATTTATATTCTGTTTAGTCGAGACTGAGTTGTAAGCATTTGTAAATATGATTTTCATCTATCACACTTATATTTTATATATCTAAGGTTTTAATTTGACAGATTGTGATTGTGATTAGTCAAAGGGAGGCAAAGGTGTTACAAGTTAAAATGGCTGGTCTTAGGTGTGAGTATCTTATGCTAAAAGCGAAGGCAAATAAAATTGATGTTTAAGCACACATAGAAATAAACACTGTTTAGGGTCACAGCCCACAAGTAATTGTGAATGGCTGTATATTAAGAAGAAAGCACAAACCACATCAGTGGAAGTCCCAGGTGTTTTGAAACACTTCAAGAAAACCTTTAGTTGTCTTTCAGCAGATCGAGTTCTCATTTGGAGTCTCCTCCAAGACGAAATAGGTGTCAGGACCCCCTAAAACATGCAGGCCAGAATCCAACCTTGACTGCCCATTTGAGGTTTACCTGACTTCAGCCTGGTCCCCAAGGCTACCTCCTGGCTCAAGCAGGCCTAAAAAAAGCAACAGTAAATATCCCAAAAATTGAACAAAAACCCTACAAGAGGAGGGATAACCGGAAACACTCGGCTTGTATTAAGGGTCAGATGAATTTTTTTTTTTTTTTTTTTTATAAGTCAAGAATTTGTTTTGCAAAAAATAGAAAAAGGCAAAGAAAAGCTCAAAAGAATTAAAAGGTGCACAACAAAGTTCCCTAAAAGGCAATCCTAAGGAAAAAAAAAATCTCAAAATGCAATCCAAAAGTCAGATTCCTTTAAGCGTCGTACAATAAATTCAGAAATCCAACACAGAAAAGTCCAAACTCTTTTATAAATAAATTATTCCAACTCCTGATCCTCCTTGATCAATTTAAATAGCCTGAGGTAGGACTCAGGAGTGGTGACATTAGGTGGCCCCGCCTCGTGAGGCTCCAACCATACAGAACAAGGAATATAACTGCATTCGAAGGGACAGTACACCATTACAAAATCACATGTGATGATATCAACAGAAATAACATATGGACATGGAAAGTAATAGAGGTATCCATCAACTTGTGTCCAAGTTGCGTTCTGGGGTTGGAGACGTGAGTCAATACAGGCGGATCTCAGTAGTTACAGGGGAAAGGTAAATTATCTTCAGGTCTCAGTTTTTCTTTAAACATTTTAAACAACTTAGTGCCTTTGCTGTGATTGTCATGGTGCTTAGGGAGAGTTAGCCTTTTTAATTTTTGTTCTCAATCCACAGTTTGAACACATTATCCATATCACCTACAGGTTAGTTAATATTGTAATGGACTCTAGCAGACAGGAGACACATCCAAAGTGCTCTGAGTGCTGTGTCTGCACATCTTCCAATGCAGATCATGGAGCTACTTTAATGCCAGCTTCTTCAGATAGTCTTTCCCTCTCGTACAGGTGTTGTCCATCTGAGGATTGTATCCCTCAAAGGTCCGAACCCAAGGATGTGCTACACTATTGAAGATTTTGTTGGTGCAGATCCTTTAACAGCCTTGGTAATCTTGTTCTTGTTTTTCAAATTTGCCATTCTCGTGGGACCAACCAAACTCACATGCAACAACATTCACTGCTTTGCCAATTTCATAATTTTTGATGAGTTTTAAACTTTGTTTCCAAATTAATAACATGTCTTTTCTGCTTGGTTTCCTCCACAGACTTACCTTTTTAGGCCATGATGCACTTGATTTTATAAAAATAATCAAAACTACAAAATGTGAAACACTCACAGGAGAAGTAAGTGAACAAGACTGGACGCAAGTAACTGGTGCCTGATATACTATGAGACTGCCAGCAAAATCTATTACGGTACAATGTTCTTTTTCTTAGTAAACGGAGAAAGTGCTCATTAAAATATACCAATAAAGAGTACATACAGTAACATATCCATTTGTCATAAGTATTAGGTACTGTATTATACATTAGATATGCACTATGCCTTTATATGACTGGCAGTGCGATCGGTTTTGATAAGAATGAACATAGTGCAGGAAGACATATGCCCACTGTGGCCATTGGACATTATGTTCAATCAGACATGAATGCAAATAAAAGATGGATACCCACTATAAACCTTGGGCATAAATACTATCAGCTATTACTCAATAGGACACAAGTCAAAATTAACAATAAAATATTAAATATCCAGGAATGCAAACAGATCTATAACAACTTGTTTCTTTATTATTGATTTAGCTGTGCTACCCGTCTAAGGCGGGCTGAGATCTAAGAAGTCTACGTAAACCTTAGAATTACTGTTTGCAGTGAACCCTCTGTTGGAATGTGTTTTGCAATGTGTGTACTAATACAATGCACTACTGCAAATGTTTGTGGTGTGCCATCTATTGGAATGACAGAGACATAGCAGCTGGCCAGACACTTATTTTTTTATTAAGGTGGATGATTTTCTTCATTACACTACAACTTGGAAAAATTAAATAAGAACTTACTGTGTGTTCACCACAGCACAAAACAAAGCTGAGTTGCACCCAGGTAAAACAGAAGGCTCCATAGAAGAGGAAGAAGTAGAACTTTTTACAAGCAAACCTGCAGGTACAACAAAAAAAAAGAAAAGCAAAATTTTAAAGACTAAAATCAGATGCTAAAGAAGAATATCAAGAACCCCAATGTGGTGTTAAGACAATGAGAGCCGCATTACCCAGCTCAGCAGATCTGCCAAGCAAGCCTAAGTCTCATCTCCTGTGTTGTAGGTATCGTCCAACACGCTTTTGGTGGGTCACATAAAAAATTTGGTTATTAGTTTAAGCAGATTGTGTTTGTCCATTATTGTAACTTAGTTGACGATCAAAACATATTTTCATGAATAATGCATACATTTGGAATTAAGTGGATTTTTGTAACATCTGAAATGTAACTTCCTTTTCTTGTGGTGACAGTAATTTCCTAAGTATTTATGCTATATATACACACATCTCAAATAATTCCACATTTTACAATGTGAATGTGCTCATACAGTACGGCCAAATCACACCTCAGCTGGACCTGCATGCTGCATGCATTTTGACAGCTCAGTAAGTGGCATTGCCTGTCACGTTCAGTCTGCTTACCTCTGTGAAGATCAATGCATTGGGACAGCAGCCAGCAGCATCGGCTTAAAGCAGCATTGCCTCTCAAACACACTTTCTTCACAAGTGACAAAAAAATAAAACATTCGAAGTAAAGAAAATCATTAACAGTTGTGATGGATGGCCAGCAGCTCAACCCGGCCAGGACGCCCCAAGAATGAAAGGATAGGTGAAGGCAGCCACTTTTGGACACTACCTCCCCTGGAGTATACTGGTGCCCTGGATTCCTACAGGGCATCCTGGGACTTGGAGTTCGCTATCTCAGCCCTGTTGGATGCTGTGAGTGCTGCCAGGGGGGTGCTATGGAAGGACCGGGGGAGTTGTGCTTCCCTTATAGCCCGGAAGCACTGTCGAGTCATGAGGACGGAAATCCAGAAGTACTTTCAGGCTGATAAAAAAAGCTTGAATTCTCCGTCTGACCCGGAAGTGCTGGTAAATCACATGGGAGGAAGAACAGAAGCACTTCCGGGTCAAGAACTTTATAAAGGACTGCTGTGAACCCAGAGTCAGGTGGAGGTGGACAAAGCTTGCTGGGAGGTGTGGAGGAGAAAATAGAGATAGTGAAAGAGAACTGTGATTATTGTTATTTTTTTGTACAAGTGGTGGCTGTGGTGCACTGTTTAGAAGAAGGAGAAATATCTTCTTGGTGCTTTTAATCTGTGTCTGGAGCATCTGTCTGTTGGGGTTAAAGGGGCGACAGCGACCTCTAGCGTCTTTACGTGGTATATGTCTTTAAGCTCCACTTTGTCAGCCTCAAAAGGGCTGAACATACAATGTCTGGTTCTGATTTGCAGAAAACAAAGGGCACCTCCAGCGATCACAGAAAGATCAAAACTGGACTGTTGGGGAAATGCTTTTCTGGCACACATTAAAGTACCCACTGATAAATACTGAAGAACGTCTCAGTGACAAGGCATATCTGAAACATTGCTTACTGAGTTCATCCCCTCTCGGCTACAACCTGATCCCACTCGGATGGACACTTGAAGCATTTCATTGTACTGTGTCCACTCCCCAGGCATGTATTGGCACTAAGTGGTTCTGAAAAACGACAGCGAGTTGTCATTGCTTTGGTGGCCTGTAAAGTCCCCAGATCACAGCTCTATCAAGCATGCTTGGGTTGTTCTCCGCAAGACTTAAGTAGTCATCCAAACTATAACAACTGCACACTGCAATCATTTCCATGTGGTAGAACGTTCATAAACAACACATCCAACATCTTGTAGAACTCCTGTCCAGACGCAGATCTGAAGGAAAAAAGGAGGCATAACAATCTACTTGTGAGACATACCTACCAAGGCTTACAAAATGCATAATAATGCATAATAAAACTTAAAATACAACTTGCATTGACAGCTTAGTAACTAAGCTGTGGACACATGTTGTATTTTAAGTTTTATTATGCATTTTATTTCTGGCTCAGGCCAGTTTCTTAAACTCTGACCCAAAGTTACAGCTGCACAGCAATATGGCACTACCTTGGGAAGGGTACCACTCAGGAGCAGACCTGGGGAACACTTTAAGGATCAAACCGTGCTTTGTAAATGTTTTTGCCTCTTTCCTAACATCCTCTATTTTTGCATTTTTTTTAACCAATGAATGGCCTTAGACGTTTAGACAAAATGCAGAGAAAGGGAACTTGAGTGAACACACGATACTGCTTTGAAATCATCACTTTTTTATTTGACGAACAATTATCCAAAAACCCTGTAAGAGCCATTTGTTAGTTAGGTAGGTTATGTTAAATTGATAGTTAAGTATTTTCTTAGTTATGTTAAAACGTTTGTCTATATATTAGTATATAGTCAATGGGAGGTTCAATTATAACTCCCACAAGCTAAATCATAAATGGAAGATTCTAATTATTTCTCATCATTTTGACTACAGACTAGTTCAGTTTATGATCTGCCTTGCAGTTGCTAAGGCATGGAGGGCACACAGTTTCAAAGCATATGTACGTACAGAGCATACTGAATGTACTGAAGTGAGGTCTACGTCAGTTTGCCAACGAGAAATAACACAACCTTTAAGTATAGAAAGTAACTGAAGTTTAACGTGGGAAACCTAAGATTGAACTGAAACACAGAAGAAATTTTTTTTTTTGCGCCTTTTATTCTGCGTGTGTCATAACGTTTTTCTGTTTTTTTGTGACTTGTTCCTTTTTGAAATTTTCCCTAAACCTTTTTTAAAACTTAACTTTATTGGACTGAGCAATTTCTTTTGTTACATCTTGCCAACTCAGTAGCAGCTCGATTTTGGAAGCCTAAAAAAGACGCCCCTGCAAACCCCATCACCCTAACCCAACTAAATGCTTCCTATAATTGGATGCCAGTCTTTCATATTGTTAAAGATTTTTAATCCACTCTTCTTTGCCTCAGCATCTCTGGTGGGTCCAAGTCCAAACGTTTGTTTTGTTTCTTCCGAGCCATTCAGTTGTAGACTTGCGTTTGTGTTTTGGGTCATTGTCCTGTTGCATAACCAAAGTATGCTCCAGCTTCTGGTCAAAGATGACAAGACATTCTCCTTATGAATATTCCGGTACATGGAACAGTTCATGATTCCTTCAATAATGGCAACTTCTCCAGGTCCTAAAGCAGAAACGTATTCCCACACCATCACACTTGCACCCCGATGTTTTGTTAGAGGTATGATGTTTTTACTGTTGAGTGTTCATTTAGCTTTATGCCAGACATAGATGGACTTGTACAATCCAAAGAGTTCTACTTTTGACCAGTCTGTCCACAGAACATTATTCCAAATACTGTCTTTGCCTTGGTATTTGATTATTTCCACCTTGCTACTCTCCTGTGAACCCCATTTTTATTCAGTCTCTTTCTGATAGTGGAGCTATGACCACTGACATTAGCTGAAGGGCCTGTAGTCCTTTGATTGTTCATCTGGGATCTTCTGTGACTTCTCGCGTGAGTCATCACTGTAAGTAGTTTTGACAGGCCAGCCTTTCTTGGGAAGGAAATGTTCTCCATTTGGAGATAATGACAGCTGTCATTGTGATGGGGCAGAGTCCTAGTACCTCAGAAATGGCTTTGTAACCTTTTCCTGATTCAATTTCAGTAAATTTTAACATTTTTTCCTCGTTTCTTCCAGAATTTCCTTTGATCGAAGCATAGTGTCCTTCTCAAAAGCCTGTTGATTATTTCACTCTGATGGCCTGGCTTGATATACAGTGAGCTTTAGATTCAACATGGCTGCCAGCAGTCAGCAAGATTGACTTATCAGTTATCTTGGGTCAGCTAAAAGAGCAATTACCTTTTCTCCCCAACAAAACAGATGTTATAAACACTATTACTTAACACCAGTTTGAAATGGCTACTTAACCTATTTGTTTACTCTAGTTACATTTATTTAACTAACGTTTTCTATGTATCTGAAGTGATTCATTGTGGCAAGTATTCAAAACAGAGGATATCAGGAAGGGGGAAAATACTTAAGCACAACATCGCTCAGCTGGCCTGGGAACATTTGGGAATCCCACCAGAGCTTTTGGCAGAAGTTACTAATGATAAGGTGGCCCGGTCAGTCCTGGTTGGCATTTTGCCACTAAGACTTTCACCAGGAAAAGCAGATGTAAAAATGCAGAAAACCCAACAGATGAAAATGTTACCAGTTTGTATGCGTAGAGGTGACACAGGGGGCCGATGGTGCCCACAAGTTAAGCCTGTGCATGGTTTATTAAACTAAAACTTGTTTAAAAGATTGGCTTTGGCTCCATCAACCTTAAATTAGATTAAGTGAGATTGTTAATAAATCAATATTCCTTGCTGTCAGCTCTTGTGCATGAAAGTGCAGAATTTCAAACTGTTTACCATGTGATATAATATCAGGCGCAGACTGAAAAAGGTTTGGGGATGGCCACTCCATATACCATATATACTCGAATATAAGCCGAGTTTTTCAGCACCCAAAATGTGCTGAAAAACATCACCCTCAACTTATATTCGAGTCAGGTCCCGCTGCCCCCGCCAACCTGACAGAAATCTGGAGTGTACAGTACTGTACCTGGTTTGGTCTGCGGGCGGTAGAAGAACTGCTGCGGGCTCTATGTGGTGTTGTGCAGCCTCTGTGAGACTCATTCCAGGCTGTGTGCTCAATTAATGAGCTGATGCCTCAATTAATGTACGGTCATTTTTTTGGTATTTATTTTGATTATTGAAACTTACCAGTAGCTGCTGCATTTCCCACCCTAGGCTTATACTCGAGTCAATAGGTTTTTCCAGTTTTTGTAGGTAAAATTAGGTACCTCGGCTTATATTCGGGTCGGCTTATACTCTAGTATATACGGTACTGAAAAATCGGCAGAGCAAAAAAAAAAAAAAAAACAAACACGGTTTACAAAGCGGAGTTCACAATTGAACAGGCTAACAAACTGAGACTGCTCCATAAATAGATAGATTATTAATCCCAAGGGGAAATTCACATAACCCAGCAGCAGTGTACTGATACAAAAAATATGGTGGGTAGGAGGAAGAGGTGGAGTCAGGACAACTGGAACTGCAACTGTTGTGTCAGGAAAAGGAATTCTGGGTAGCGGAAATGATGTCATCAAGGTTGGCCGGAAGTGATGTCAGCAGGGAGTGGATCGATGGTGATGTCACTGTGAGTCAGAGTCCTTGGCTGGGCTGCAGGGGAATAAGAGGAGAGAGGGTCAGGTGAGAGTGCCAACCCCTGGTCTGGCTGACAAATACCACCGTTTGAGCCTGTAAACTGTTCCCCATGCGCACGTGTGTGACAACCTCTATAAAGACTTGAAACACGTCAAGGAAAAGCATGTTGTGATGTCTGCAGGAATGCTGCCAGATTTTGTGGACTTGGAAGAGCTGCACTCTGCTTGTGAAGGTTCAGTTTTCCAGGGGGTTCAGCTCCGCAGCTTGAGGTCAGCTGTGTTGGTATTTCAGTTTGTTGCATCCGCAGCTCAATTTGAGGCCTTAAAAGTGGACTCGGATATTTAATTGGATCCCTTCACTTTCTGCACAATTTATTGTGTTGTAGATTGAATTAAAAATGTATAAATTTGCCACTTTTGCCCATCAATCTACACTTGATAATCCATCATTAGAAAGTAAAAACATTTTCAGAAAGGTTTGCAAAACTGTTAAAAATTCGAGAGCTGAAATCTCTCGGTTATATACAATAATACTGTAGTTAATAATTCTTTGCATTTATATAGTGCTTTTCTCACTACTCAAAGAGCTCAGCAATTGCAGGTTAAGGGCCTTGCTCAAGGGCCCAACAGAGCAGCATCCCTTTTGGCATTTTCGGGATTCGAACCGGCAATCTTCTGATTGCAATTGCAGATCCCTAGCATCCGAGCCACCGTATTCAGATGTCTTGCTGTGATACTCTAAATTGGTACATCCTGTTGGCTTCAGTTCTCCTTGAGATGTGTCTAGAATTTGATTGGAGTCCCCCTGAAGCAAATTTAATTGATTGGACATTATTTAGAAAGGCGCACGCCTGTATGTGTAAGATCCCACAATTCACGCTGCATGTCAAGACAAAAGCCATGAAGTCTAAGGAACTTTCTGTAGACCCCGCAATCAAATTGTGGTGAGGCATAGATCAGTTCAAGGGGATACAACCATTTGCAAAGCTTTGAGTTTCTCCAGGAACACATTGTCATCAGTAATTGTGAAATTGAAGAAGTTTGGTCCAGAGGCGGCCTTAGGGGTGTGCAGGGCCTAGGGCTGACCAACCCCACGTGGGGCTGGTTACGGCAAACGCTGTTACCGGTATGTGTGGACCGTATAAACTTGTGCACAAATTTAATAAAAAATAAGGTTAACATACACCAGATTACAGTATTCAGCTACATTTTTGCTAGATAACACACAGACTTTATCAAAATATAACCATATAATCTATTAAAAAATGCAATTCATAATTGATGACTATACCACTGGAGAATATAATTTGACAAATCCGCTTGAACAGGAC
Organism: Polypterus bichir lapradei; assembly: GCA_026402145.1. NCBI lineage: Eukaryota > Metazoa > Chordata > Cladistia > Polypteriformes > Polypteridae > Polypterus > Polypterus bichir. Next base: position 3,984,821 of record JANRMT010062850.1, on the reverse strand, counting down.
ATGCAGACCTCAAAAGCGGGGCCCCCTTAAGCGTGGGGCCTGGGGTGGTCACCCCACTTGCCGCACCCAAACGCTGCTCTTGGTTTGGTCCCACCAGGACTCTTCCTAGCACTGGCAGAGAAAACTGAGTACCCAAGCAAAAAGGGCCTTGGCCAGGGAGGCTACCAAGAACCCAGTGCTCACTCTAAAAGAGCTTCAGATGCCATCTGCTGAGAAGGGAGAACTTATTAGAAGAACGACCATCTCAGCGACACATCATCAATTGGACATTTATAGGTAGAGTGGTTAGATGGAAGTCACTTTTGAGAAGGAGGCACACTGTGGCATTTAAAAGACTCTGAAAGCGTGAGGAAAACTATTATCTGGTCTGATGAGACAAGAAGTTAATTTTCTTGGCAGAACCCCAAGTACTATGTCTGGCAAAGACCAGGCACTGCCCAACACCTGCCTACTGTATTACCATCCATATGGTGATGCATGGTGGTGGCAGCTTCATGCTACGGCATGCTCCACAGTGGCAGGGACAGAAAAACTGGTCAGAACTGAGGGAAGGATGCAGACAAATACAGAGAGGACCTTAATGAAAACCTGCTCCAGAGTGCTCAGATTGCTCAGACTTGGCTGATGGTTCACCTTGTAGCATGACAATGACCTAAAGTAGTCTCTGACTGTCCTTAAGTGGACCAGAGTTAAACTCCATGGAACATCTGTGGAGAGACCTGACGATGCCCTTTTACAGACACTTTCTCATCCAAGGTAACGGAGTTTGAGACGATCTGCCAGAAAGAATGAGATTAACGTCCAAAATCCAGGTATGGAAAGCTTATGATGACTTAGTCGAGAAGACTTGGAGCGGGAATTGCTGCTAAAAGGGCTTCTACAAGGTACTGAGGTGTAGATTTGTGGGAAAAAATGGCAAATGTATCCATAGATAATTAAAGCTACAACACAATAAAGTGTACAGAAGGTGAAGGAGTCTGAACACTTTCAGAGTAAATGCATCTGCCAAATAAGCAAAAGTAATAATAAGTGTGAAACAATAAGATTGTAATTTATAGCCACATTTATGTATTTGTTTTTTTCTTTAACCAAAAAATCCTTAGGCTGACAATGAGCAGGCCTTATTTTTTTGTAGCACCTTTCCACAGTGGCCGCTATGCCTGACTAATTTGCAGTGGATTTGTAAACTTTTTCCATATTTGTAAAGTTCAAGTGCCTCACTCATTAAAGCAGCAACCTTTTGCTTTACAGTGCAATTGCTCCCCCCAATACCCCAAAATGCCTGCTGACTAAAGAATCCTCCTTCATCACAAGTAAACTGAAAAGCTGAGGGAGGACTTGTTATGTTTTATTCTATTTTTCTCAGAAAGCATGTTTTTTTCCCTGGACTGTTTATGGTCAGAGTTCAGTTTTAGGACTATCATTTATCAACTACAGGCTAATTTCCAATGTGTTTGGAATGAAATCCAGATGACTCAGTAGAGCACACTTTCAGAATTATAAGGCAGTCTCCCAAAAGTCAAGATGCTGTCCTCTTGTCCAGAAAGGGGTGTATGAAAATTGACCCCTGTACTAACTGCTGGAGCAGAAGTAGGCCTGAAGGGGTAGCCAGGTTACTCGGCTCTCTTTCCCAGGCCAAAGGGTTAGAGATGTGGAGGCAGTTGGTGACCTTAGGATCTTTTAAGGTTCGCCTTGCAGTTTCATATCTCTGGTCCAAGAACCTGTTGTAGGCCATTGTCTCAACGACCTGTATATTTAACACCATTAACCTTGCTTAGCCCTTCAATGAAAACCCTAAGGTGAGACCCCGAAATGTTAGCATTGAGACCAAATTAGCATATTTATTAAAGCTGAAAAATTACAATACAAAATTATAATGTTGGAATGTAAAATGTAATATAAAAATAATATTACAGCAATTTAGCAGAGTTTCAATCCTTCCTTTCTATTGTCAAGATGATCAGTGTATTTTACAAATTTCATTCCATTTTATATGAAAAAGCTCCACACAACTGTTCAGGTCCTCCTCTTTGGTCCTTCATTTCTGTTCCATCCTGGACTTTTCCTTCCCAGCTGGTGTAACATAAACAATTTCTTTTTTATAGCCACCAATCCATTAACCATATGATTAAAATATTCATGTCTTTGAATTGTTAATAATTTATTACCTTTGATTACATGCATCTCAAACTTCATGCTATTGTAGTTGTGTTTGTTCAAAATGTTTAAGGTTCTGCAGCTTTAGCTTACTTCATTGAACAATTACAATTCAGGCAATAGTGTGACGTGTGTGTTCAAAAAATTTTGACCCGGGCCACAAATTCCCTCATAATAATTGTCTATACAGACTTTTGAACTACAGATCTATTTCAACTGTATAAAATTAATTATCGGATGATTAAGCCTTAATTAATGTTTCAGAGAGCAGGGAGAGTGTATTTTTTAGGTTTTACAACACTCATTTTTGGAGAAAAACGCCTACTATGGGACATGTTGGCCCAAAAGATTTGTCTTCCCGTCTCAGCATTCCACAGAGTAGAAGCAGCCTCACTTAGGGACCCTTACAGTATTCGAAGCCTCATGTAGGCATGTATATTAAACGCATCGATGGTCTTCCATTCTTGACAAAACCGTATAATCCCTTCCATGTCTGTTATTTTAATGACAATTTTTTCAATGGCTGGAAAGAGGAAGAGCTGGAATGTTGACCAAATGTTAGATGTACTGTTTGAGAAGTAGCCAAACTTGTGGGTCCTGGAGTCAGTTGAATGACATTTTCTGCAGCCAACATGCCTGCAACTTGATGTGGAAGTGAGGACAGCATTGTTTTTTGACATAAATGCCTGAGTCCTCTTCATCAGAGGGGCTGTAATAAGAGCTTTCCTCCATGTTGTCTTCCTGTTCTGAAACATTCTTCTCCAAATCTCTCTCTGTTTCCTCATCTTGGAAGATCAGGTCAAGGGCCTCTTGACAGTAAGTCTTGCTGCAATAACTTTAAACCCTGAAATGGCAGCTCAGGTGCATTTGTAATCTTATGATTATATCCACTCTTTTGATCTGTTTTAATCTCTGTTAGCTCAGAATAAATGGATTGTAATGTGTTTACTTTTAGATTATTATGTGCACTATATACTGTAGGATCACTCCTATGTCCTGTTTTACTATTTCACTGTTTTGACATTCCCCCATGACCCTTCAAAGACCAACAGGCGCCTGTCTCTTCAGGAACCTGGGCTCATGTAGTGGGAACACAGACCATTCTCGTGACAGTCAAGGTACCCCTTAAACTCTAAGTCACCCTGTCCCGTAACAAATATACACAGACATGGCATGTACAGTTCCGCAGTTTCAAGATTCCCTAAAACCACCATTTGCCTTGATTTGATCCACACTGGAGAATCTAAAATCCATCTCAATAGATACGGGTCAGATTTGACCCTGAACAGCCTCGATGTACAAAAGTTTGTAACACCCGTACAACAGTATAAGATTTAAGAACATTTTCATTTTTTTTATTTTGAGTCACATTAGGAGACGTCATCAAATTTCAGCCTACAAGAATGACTTTTAGAGTCAGATGTCAAAACGGGTCAAATTTGACCTGAACAGTATTTAAGAGTTAAACAAAGTTCTGTTTAAGGCAGGGGTGGGCTGCGTTGGTCCTGGAGGGCCGCAGTGGCTGCAGTTTGTTTATTCCAACCCAGTTTCTTATTGAGATAGAAGTCAATTATTGCTGAAGTGACATTTTGATGCTTCATTTTACTGGTCTCACTTGTTAAGGTTTCCCACCCTTAATTGGTTATTTCAGTCTTCAACAGCTGTATTCCGTGTTTTAATGGCTGCCAGCTGTTTTCCATCTGATTTGTTTCCATTCACACCTGTGTGGATTCATCCTGCACTGTTTGGTTTAATTAAACTATTAAGAGAAAAATGTGACAGACTGAAAATGCTGCATTTAGTCTTCAAATCATTTAGCAGGAGTGTCGAACTCCTGGCCTGGAGGGCAGCAGTGGCTATAGGTTTTCATGCTAACCCTTTTCCTAATCAGTGAGTAGTTTTCACTGCTAATTAACTCCTTTTCCCTTCATTTCAATATCCCTGAATTGATTTATTTCTTCATTAAATGGCAGCCAAACAGAAATGAGACATGAGACGAGCCAACAGATGACCAGCTAAACTGGGATTTCAAACTACAACCAATTTCACTCCAACCAGTCTCTTAATGAGAAGCTGATTCTTGCTGTTAATTAAACCCGTTATTTAATTCATTTGCTTGTTGCTGCTCTCATTCTGCCACAGCAGACATTTCCAAAACTGTTGATTTTTCTGCTTTTTCTAAGAAAACATGTCAAGATGTTTTGGTGACCTGAGAGATCAACCTTAGTGAGCCCTTCACATTTCTTTATTTTCAGATATTATGTGATGGGCACAGGTGAGCTGGTCATATGGTGGCTTGTTTGATGCCTCATTATTGTTTGGCTACTAATTAAGGAAAAAGAGACAACTAAGTTGATTCAAACCAAAGCAAAATAAGTTAATTAACAGTAAAAATGGATCACTAATGAAGAAGATGGTTAGAATAAAAACATGCAGCCACTGTGGCCGTCCAGGACCGGAGTTCGACAGCCGTGATTTAGAGGATATCCTTGAAAAGGAAAAAATTTGTGATATAAGAACCTAACATTGCAGACTAACAAACCATAAAATTAAACAGTGTCTGAGGTTGTCAAGGATTGGTTTCTAATTAAGCAAATGGGTTGGAATGAAAACCTGCAGCCACTGCGGCCCTCCAGCCCCGACACTGCCCACCCCGGTTTAAGGCTTACTTATCTTGTTTCATTTCTCTCTGTATTCAGTCCTACAGTCATAGTTTCAAATGTTTATTTGTTCATTAAAGGCCGTAGAAAGATCAGGAGATGATCAGCACGGTCAGGAAACTGTATGCCAATGTTCTATCTGTAAACTAATCTACTAGTCCGGGCTGCTAGCAGTGAGACTTTCTCTAAACTGGCTTAATTAACACTCTGTTTTCACAGGAACAGCTAAGTTCTAAAGTTCTATTTCATGTTAACTTTGAGGGGGTAAAAGATTATACCATAATCTGAGTAACTATGAGAAACTGATATTCTACTTAAATTAAGCAGACACTTGTATGAATTTAACATTAACTTTGGCTCTATTGGCTCTTACCCTTATTTTTATTGAAACAGCACTACTAGGGTTTTATAGTCTATTAATATTTCAAAGCATAATATCCGAGTGATTAAACAGTGTAGTATTTCTCCGATTCCACACAGAAAACTGAAATAATGCTAAATGCTAAACTATTTACCACAAGATGTCATAAGATTACGCAGGTCAGGTCTTCCTAGGGGAACTTCAAACACCCCAAGGTTTCAAAACGTAAGAGTGCCGTGCAGAATTGTGCAACTGTCATTCTAGTGTTCAGTTCTTCTTGCAATCTGTAATTGTTCTAATGTGTCAGTCGCATTTTTATAAGGCAATTTCTTTAAGTTAGTTTCTTAATGTCTTCAGTTCATGTCTGGCCCAATGCGGTTTTTAGGCTGAGCTTTTACCAGTAGGCCAAGGTGGTCGGATTTCCTGACAGCATCAGTTTCTTAAAGGATTATTGAAATGCCTGCTAAGCAAATGCAGCGGTACACCACAAGCAGGATGCCATCTTAAAAGTGCCAACACTCATTGTAGAAGTCTCACTGAAGCCTAATGTGACAATTGTGTGGCTGGAGTTGAAGGGGATTGTCCCATGGGTGCTGTCTAGCAGGACTGACACATCTCCCCATGTTGGTTCCTGCCTTTCACCTGGTACATTGATTCAATCCTAAATTTGCTTTAAGTAGTTCAGTAAAATAGTTTATGGATGTTTCTATGCCAGGTGTAAGAAAGGACAGAACAATGTATGAAGGAACGGGATGGAAAGTTGGCCATTAACACTTACAGAGGCCCACAAACTTGTGCTTGTGATCTGTCACTCCTTCTGGACTGATGTAAACTTTTACAAACTCGTACTAAACACTAAGTAGCCAAGGTGAGTTAACTCGAAATGTAAGGAACCAAGTACAAGAATTAGGACTTTGGAGTCAAATGGAAGAACTCTTGTTGCCTAGACTGGACATTTCCCAATGTGTTTAAAAAAAAAAACCCTGGCCCCCCGCTGCTACTAAATCATCCCAATCCATAGGATCTTACAGAAAGGAGCAGCGTTGTATAAGCCAGGGACCAGTTTGTGGTGGGCTCCTCCTTTCCTACTGACTGGAAGCAGCTGTCTTTTCACAAAACCCCCATTTATTTACTTTTTTAACTGCCCGTTAAATGTGCCCTCTGGACAGAATGGAAAAAAAGTCTCATTTTCCATGATGTAACCACAGTCTGATTCTGGTCCAGTTCCTCCTAACCTTTGTATTATCTGATAAAATTGCCTTCTGTCTGAAACTGCTCTCTGAAGCAGAAAGAATGGCCTGTCCAGTCCGCATGGTTCTGTGGAGGAGAGGAGACTGAGGGAGGTGCCCTTCTCTGCCAGCCTTTAGAAGTTTCAAATCCTGTGCTTCACGCAGCCATTTAACGTACAGAGAAAGAGTATGAAAACTATGAATGCTCAAGTCAAGTGTATTCACTGTACGTTATCGAGCGGTGCGCTGTTACTGGTTATTTTTATATTACAATTTACATTTAAACATTCTAATCTTGTATTGCCATTTTTGAGCTTTAACAAATATTTAAATTTTTGTAAACCTCTTGTGTATTCTGGGTGGAGTTAGCTTGCTCTCCGTGGATTGTAACAAAGGCTGCCAGGTTTTAATTTCTTTTATTTTTTTATATTTTAAGCAAACAAGTCATTGAAGTCTCTTGTGCCATTTTCATTTTTCCTTTCTACCTCCTAACAGATCCACCACCCAATTAAAAACTAAGGTCGATAAAGTTATTCAATTGGACATTGACAAAATCAAACCTAAATGATTTATAGTTGGGTGCATACCCAGAAGAAATATTGGGAAATAAATATACGACATTTTGTTTTTTTCTTTTGTTCATTTGTCATATTCGTCATTGACATTTGCCACAAATCCAGATGACACCTGCTTGCAGTGCACATAGATAGATAGATAGATACTTTATTAATCCCAAGGGGAAATTCACATAGTCCAGCAGCAGCATACTGATAAAAAACAATATTAAAGAATGATAAAAATGCAGGTAAAAACAGACAATAACTCTGAATAACTAGGCTGACCCGCCTTTTAAGGCGACTGACTTTTAAGTTGACCACTTCTTAAGGCAATTCAATATGTAGATCAATTTGATATTTTATACAAACTCATTAATTTAGTTATATTGCATTTGAGCGGTATTACTTTAATACTCATAGTTTCTGTTATTTTTGTGATGAAATTTAAACTTTTCTTCTATATTGAGGTCGCCCTTTTGAACACCCCTGATATTTACTACGCGGTGAGGCATTTTTAGTCCATCAACATTAATTATTTCCAGAGACATAATTTTGTCTATTTTTCCAGCGCATCGCGCACAAAAGCAAAGCAAAGGAAAGATGGGAGCACCAGAACTCTGCTCACATCATGTCGCTTCATACCGCAAGCTGCAAGTAGTAAGTCTGTGATAAGCGGAATACCGCTACGTTTTCCACTCACGGGACGGAAGGACAATCCCGACCGCTTTTATATAGTAAGAAAGAAGAAGAAGAAGATATCGCACAGTCTGGAGTAGAAAATCATCTTGTACCTGGAAAAACGAAACTACAAATCCCATCGTGCATTGCAAAATGGACGGGGCGTGTGTGAAACATTGCGCCTGTGTAGCACTCACGGGACGGAAGGACAATCCTGACCGCTTTTATATAGAAGGATGTTAATGTTTACCCCCCCGGGTGGAGTTGAAGAGTCGCATACTGTGGGGGAGGAACAATCTCCTCAGTCTGTCGGTGCAGCAGGATGGTGACAGCAGTTTGTTGCTGAAGCTGCTCCTCTGTCTGGAGATGATCCTGTTCAGTGGATGCAGTGGATTCTTCATGATTGACAGGAGCCTGCTTAGCGCCCGTTGCTCTGCCACGGATGTCAAACTGTCTAGCTCCGTGCCTACAATAGAGCCTGCCTTCCTTACCAGTTTGTCCAGGCGTGAGGCGTCCTTCATCTTTATGCTGCCTCCCCAGAACACCACTGCGTAGAAGAGGGCACTCGCCACAACCGTCTGGTAGAACATCTGCAGCATCTTATTGCAGATGTTGAAAGACGCCAGCCTTCTAAGGAAGTATAGTCAGCTCTGACCTTTCTCACACAGAGCATCAGTATTGGCAGTCCAGTCCAATTTATCATCCAATTTATCATCAACTTGTGACTCCAAACTTACAAAATATTAAAACGACCCAAATATTTATTTAAAGGTATTGTCCTTTATACCCAATGAACCTCGATGTCACTTCATCATAACACTGTAGAAACCGCTAAACAACAATGCCCAAAACGACAGCATGCCGTGAACCTCCAGTGTGCTTCACTATGAGCTCACGTGGCCCTCTCCAGCTTTCTGAATGGCAGACTCAGCGTTCAGTTTTGACTCATCAGTGCAGAGACTTACTGCTTGTTCAGTCCACATGTTTGGGTGTGTAGTTGAGTCTCTTGGCTTTGCTTCCACTTTGGACAAATGTCATTTTGGCAGCAGCTCTTTTATGAAGACCACTTCTAACTCTGTAGAGCAGGGGTTCTCAAACTTGGTCCTGGGGACCCAATGTGGGTGCAGGTTTTTGTTCCAACCAGATTCATACTTGGTGACAACACCTGGTAACACACTGATATTATTTAATTAGCCGTTTTTTTTTTCTCTTATTCGACATTCAGAAAAGCACAACAGCATGATTTTTACATTTCTAAAACATTTAGAAATATTTCTGCTTTTGCTATAGATTTAAATGCTTAACTCTCTATTGTTGATTTCATTATGTTTTGCCCTTTCACTGTGCAGTTTTCCCCTTTCGTTGTATCTTATTAATGACAATTAAAAACGAGGACAGCAGATACCCAGGCAAACAACGAGGTTGCATCTACTTTAGCATCAGACTCACTGATTAGTAAATAAAGGATTATTTAAACAATTAGAACACCTAGAAAAGTAGAATGAAAATTGATGGAAATATTGTTAAAAAGAAAAAAAAAATACATTATTCCTATATAACTGCTGGGTACTTTTTTTTTTTAACCAAACTTAGTTTTCTAATTTCTATATTGTTCCAAAATCAGAGAACTTGGGAAATAACAGATCACTTAATTAGCCCAGGAATCCAATTAAAAACAGAAGCTGGTTGGAACAAAAAGCAGCAGCCATAGTGGGTCCCCAGGACCGAGATTGAGAACCCCTGCTGTAGAGGGTTGTACTTCAGCCCCAGTGGTTTCTGTGAAATCAGAGCTGATTGCAATGCTGGACTTCTCTGACTTTAGTTTGATGTATCTCTCAGTTTTTATGGCCGACCACTTTATTTCTGGTTCTCAATCATGACTGTGTTCTTGTGCTTCTTCAGAAAAGCTTGGATGGCACATCTGTAACTGCTGTCTGTTTGGGAGAGACCTTACTGAAGAAGGATGGCCATCTTGTGCTCACAGTTGCCCTGATGTAAGAACTGATGATCTGAAGGTTAAGCTGGCACATCGGCTGCACCCTTACTACTTAGTCTGGTTGTTCTTCATCCAGTTTGACTCCTTGCATGTTTCTGTTTCATTTCATTATTTTGATTCAATCAACTCATTATGTCTGTAACTGTCAGTAGATGTTTGTTTAATCGTGCATGGAAATAAAGACCTATAAAATAATCAAGTTTTATCTGAAAGGTGGTCTCTACATTAAGGCTTAACACCAGGAGCTAGAGGAGCTACTTATGGGGTACTTTTTATTATGGGGTTGTAGGCACTGTTTAATTACCGGGACGTGAGTACTGAATTTCATTTCTGTTGGAATGACGATAAAAGATCCTTGATTCCTTAAGGCCTTGTCTCTTTATGCGACATTTCCAGTGATTTTCAGTTATAGCCTTCATTTCCATAATCTTAGCGAGTCGCAGGCAGTTGGCAGCGTCCTTCCATGTCTACCAGTCGCATAATGTGACATGTCCACCAACTAGTCTGTGACTCACTTCGATGGGCAAGATTGGTGTGCGTGAAAACTGACAACCAATGAATGCTCATCCAGAAGTACAATCCATATAATACAGCGACGAGGAACAAAGAGTGCAGGACTTTTGGACTTCACAAATGGAAGAAGCAGCACGTCAGTGTGGTGTAAAGGGGGTTAAGGCTTTGGACTTCAATCCCTGAGGTTGTGGGTTCAAATCCCCCCACTGTGTGACCAATAGCAAGTCACTTGACCTGCTTGTTCTCCAATTGGAAAGCCCAAAGAAGTCGCTTTGGATTAAAGTATCAACCAAATAAGTAAAGGTCTGCCTGATGTCTTGTGTTTTAAGACAGAATGTAAATAGAAAAAAGAGTCGAGTTTTCAGCTGAACTTGCCATACTGTACCCGTTAACTATTGGCACAGTACCAGCCCGATCAGGCAGCACGCTAAAAGTGGTGAGCACGACTATGCTGGACTGCCTTCACACGGTCAGTCCCTTACTGACATGCCCAGCAATTTTCAGGCATATAAATTGACAAGGTCCGGCGACAAGACCAGTAACTGTAGTTGGCAAGTCCAGTCAAATTTAAATGCACAAGGGTTTACAGTTGTAAATACACAAGGCAAGCAATTTGAGCACTTACGAGATTGCACCTGTGCCATAGTGACATTCTTTTGAGTTAATAAACTTAATAAAGCTATTGTAATAATCATAACCTAGATAGATACTTTATTAAGCATAACCTGCATGTCTTTTTCCAAATTAACAACTGTAAACCTACTTTTGCCCACCCCTGTATATTTGACAATCTGAAATTTGCTTCATTTCCACCGACACATTTGCAGATGACATAAAATAAACATCTCAAACAAAACTTCTATACAAGACTCCGGGGTGCCTAAGGCACTTGCACGGTACAGTAGTTACAGTATGTCAGCGGTGCTACATTTCCAGCATAAGTCTGAATTCTAAGCTGCTTTGATTTAAAAGGATTTACTAAGTAAGTCAGTCAGTCATTTTCTAACCCGCTATATCCTAACCACAGGGTCACGGGGGTCTGCTGGAGCCAATCCCAGCCAACACACGGCTCAAATCCCAGGTAGGGCGCCAACCCACTGCAGGGCACACACACACACACCAGGGACAATTTAGGATTGCCTGTATGTCTTTGGACTGTGGGAGGAAACCCACACAGGGAGGACCCGGGAAGCAAACCCGGGTCTCCTTACTGCGAGACAGCAACACTACCACTGCACCACCATGCTGCCCTTACTAAGTAAATAAATGCAAATCTATCCATTTACTTAACCTGCTTCTTCCATGTGAGGGTAGGAAATGCTGGAGCTCAAGTCCAGCCAACCACCCCTGATTGGGGTGCCAGCTAACTGGAGGGCATTAGTACCCACACACCCGGACTGGGCCAATGTGGATTCATTAATCGGTATAACATGCAAGATGTTGGGACCACCAGGAAAACTGAAGCCATGTAAACTCCACAAGACCTCAGCTCTCTTAAGAGCAGCAAGAGTTACTGCTCGTCGCACTGCCCATAAATTTAACTGTGAAAATACGAACACTGCGAACTGAGCCTGGGACATCTAGATTACGATCTCCACTATGGCAGGGCTTTTAGTGCACAAAAACTAAGAGTTATGTGCTTATACTGGGAAATGGATAGTTTACAGCTTATTATTCAGTATGTTGATGATCATTATGTATTTTATACAAACTGTAACTGTTCATAGTAAGTGTTCCTAATATTCTAGTAAGGCCCAAACTGTAACTGTTCATAGTAAGTGTTCCTAATATTCTAGTAAGGCCCATCTTTATATCTGTTTGCTCTTTTTTAACCTTGGCGACATATCTAGTAATCCTCACGAGTAAAACGGTTAATTGGTTCCATTTTTATAGGAATAAAGGAGTGCTAATTAATAATAAATGATTAGAGCCCAATATGACACGTGTTTCACAGACAAGAAATTCACATTTTACACATTTTTCTATAATGTCACAATATTACTGTACATCTGTGGGAGGCGCCAAAAGAATGCAGTGTTCCTTGAGAAAACCAACTGCTCAAGAAAGAAAGAAAACTGAATCTGAACTTCAAAGGCATGCTGGCTGCTTCCTCACTTCTTTATGTTATTGAGAAGATCTGTGACAACACCTTTGTTTTTCTTGAAGGCTGCTCTAGAAGAATTAAAGTGATGATAACGAGTCTGGAGCGCACACATACTGTGCGCATCTCAAGTTTTGCCAAGTCTGAATGAGATCGTCACAAAGCAGTGGACGCAAAGTCATAAATATGCAATGGAGTCTTTATACCCGCTGCTTTGAAGTGCCACTTTATGTGTGAGAGCAGGCGGGACTGGGTGCCCTAATCTGAGTGGTCTCTGAGTTCTGAGGGTTTAAAGTCGCCTGCATGCCTGCTGGTCAAATGAAGCTTTCAACATCTCTCTTTCTGTTGTCACCTGGATAAGTTTCTTTTAGCTAATGCATCTTGCTAAGCTACTTATACTGGTGGGGATTATAGAAGAGCAGAGTCCCTTTTAACCTCGGAAACGATTCCAGTTTCTCCTGCAAATTTTTTTTTCTGGTCATGACAAAGACCTTCCAGTAATTTTGGAATTTTCCTTGGTCTTTTCTGCACCACATTTATTTACAGCAAAAGGTGCCATGGGCATTTCACGATGGTTTGAACATCTGATAACTAACTCTTTTTAATATACTCCCAAGACATTTTGGATTCCTGACCTCCTAGCCCTAACACATATTATATTCCCTTCTGTCTTGCAGAGGCACCTAATAGCTGCTACTACCCAGTTTGTGACCATTATGAAGAGTAGAGTAGGCGAATCACCAGTATTGGCCAAGAAAGTGGGAGTCTCACATCAATCAGTTAAGGTTTGGCAACATTTGGGAAGCCATAAGAAGGATGAGGCATGATTCTTTTATGGGAATGTCAACCATCTTGACTGGTTGATTGAAACTGAAAATGTGACTTAAGGATTTCCCATAAAAAATATGGCTCAGTTTCAGGTCTAACTAAACTAACTGACTGGCCATATTTCTGTGGAGAGGGATGTCATCCTAGAGCAGGGGTCGCCAAGCCCAGTCCTGGTGGACCACCGTTGCTGCAGGTTTTCATTCTAACCCTTTTTTAATGAGTGCCCTGTTTGTGCTGCTAATTCACTTCTTGTGAATTCATTTTAATTGACTTTTTTTTTGCCAAATAAGTTCCCCTGAATTTCTTCATCGTTCCTCTTTATTGCTTCATTTCTTTCCTTAAATGGCACCCAAACAGAAATGAAATGTGAAGTGAGGGAGGCAACAGAAGACCAACTAAGTCAGGACCTCAAACTCCAACCAATTTCTCTCCAACCTGTTGTTTAATGAGGCGCCCATTCTTGTCGTTAATTAAACCCGTTCTTTAATTCCGTGGCTTGTTGCTGCTCTCGTGGTGCATTAGAAGACATTTCTGAAATTGTTGATTTTCTCTTTTCTAAGAGCAGCGTTAAAATGTTTAGGAGACCTGAGCAGAACGACATTCCTGAGACCTTCATCTTTCTTTATTTTCAGATATTGTACTTTGGACACCAATTGTTTTTGCTTATTTTGTATCTCACTATTGTTTGGCTGCTAATTACGGAAAAAGAAACAATTAAGGGGTCTGAGTCTTCAAAAATAAGTCAACTCAAATTATTTCAAAAGAAGTAAATCAGCAGCACAAACAGGGCACCCTTAAAGAAAAAGGTCAGAATGAAAACCTGCAGCCACGGTGGTCCTCCAGGACCGGACTTGGTGACCCCTGTCCTAGAGCATAGGAAAGAAATTCTACAAGATGGGATAAAGATCACGTCCTGGAGTAATTCATCCATATTATACATGATGCTGAAAGCTGCACCATAACTGCTTACTATTTATATTGGTCCACAGTTTTCATACACCACAGCCAACGACTCTTCCATGAGAAAGTCACTCCGCTGATGCCTTCTTGATAAAGGAGGTAATGGCTGCCACAGACATTGCTCCACAATCTCACATAAAACACTCAACCAGCTTGAGGTCTGATGACTGAAGAAGTCATGGCATGCCACTAAGCTCACTGCATCTGTTATACGGTGTGGAGCAATTTCATTCTGGAAGGCAGCACAAGAAATTTTGTAATGTGAGAGGAAGGCAGTCGCCACCGCCATGTCTACCTTAATAAGTCTGTGTAAGCACCATTTGTAACTCGGCAGACATGAAAGCAATGCTCTCTTTTTCTTTTGCCACTCATATCTGGTGTGATGATTGCTAGAGCTGCAGAAATTTTCTATCATAGCTGGCTTGAGTCACAGAGGTTTTCACAGTAGACAATGTTGTCCATGTACGCACCACACATTACATAGACCTTTACTGCTGAAAATGAAGCGCTTGAGTCTGGAAGCCATTTTTTGCTTTTGTGGGAGGGATGAATTAAAATCTCATCTGTCGCCCCTTCGCTCAGAGGACTGTTGAGCCTTGTAGCTCTACTATAGTACACCGTTCTAGAACGCTCTTGATGGAATTTCTGAATTCAAAGTCCCATTTACATCATAGATTGAATTTTGCCTCCTATCAATGTTGTCCAACCTGTTTAGCTATCACCTTAAACAGCATGCCTTGTGAAGCCTCCTCAAGTTGTAATAATTTTGCAAACCTTGTTGTAAATATGTCTTCACTTTGTCATTATGGGTTATTGAGTGTAGATAAATTGATAGGCATTCCTGGTAAATGCATCCATTTCATATTAAATCTACAGCACCAAGTGTGCAGAAAGTGAAGGGGCCTGAATGCTCTCTGAATCCACTGTTGATGACAACGGCCCCTCTCTATGAAGACAGTAAAAGCTCCACCAATCAAAAGTGTCAATTCTCCCTAATGACCACCGAGGCATCACACCTACATTGGTGCCTTGATAACTGAAGGTAACAAACAGTGGAGGTGGCACCATTGGCCGAGCTGAGGGCTCATCTTCAGATACTTCCATGAGTCAGGGAACAACAACATTTGTATCTCACAGGTTTTTCTGATCTCGGACACTTTTTGGAGACTAAGCGAGTAAGCTTCATGAGACAGTTTATGGGCCCCCCCTTGAAAGGGTAGGCTGTGATGTTTGCATGTGGTCAGAATGTTTTCTTCTCATTGCTTTCGTTTGAACGAATGACTCAGATAGCCAGCAGCGTTGGTGTCATCTCTCAGCTTACCACTTGGAGAAGCTGTCTCTCTTGGGGGGGGGGGGGGCAGTGGGGGTAGTTGCGTAACACAGAAGAGACCTCCCTCTGTTATGCTGATTTGCTAAAGGTGTATTCGTGAAGATGTTTTTATTTCCTTTCCTATTTTTTTTTTTTTTCCCTTGGAATCTTAACACTTTTTCTGCCATTCCCGTGTAGATCGAGACTTTGACAGACAAAGGGGAGAGAAAAAAAAAAAAAAAGCTGGGGAAGATCTGTTTTTTCGGCTGTAGGAGAGACTGAAGGAATGTCGTTTAAAATAAACTGCCTGGGAATCGCCAGACTGCCCGCCCAGCTCCCTGACTTGTGCCTTTAACCCTTTGCTCTCTCCCTTCTATATAACGCACACCCTATTTTTGTCTCCCTTGAGCAGTATAAAGCATGTTAGATGTTACTGTGCCCAGAGCCATGAGTCGTGTAAGCAGCACACCCACCCATGACACACACACAAAATCATTTTCTGAACATTACAGGGTCAAGCAGAGTCAGATCCTATGGCTGGAGTATGAGGCCCAAGGCTTGAAACCCATCTATTGCGTGTGCCTTTGAGATGTTTAAGCAAAGTTTAGGAGAAACTGACAGAAACTCAGGTCAGGATTTGAGCCCAGGATGGTGAAACACTGAGGCAGCTGAACCTCTGCTTCTGGTTGTAATCTTGAATAGCCAATCAAAGGTGCACACGGAGGTCTAGATGATGGAAGCCTGGCTCCATGCCACTGTTACCTGTCATATGGGACTGCTTAAGTATGGGTGAGCACTCCTCTCAGCGTGTGACAGAAAAAGGTTATTTGTGGGTACCACCACACACAAGGCCTGAGTTATACTGTATGTATCTGTGTCCAACATGGGGCAACAGATCACAATTAGACTGAATTTCCAGGATTTCGCTCAAAGTCTCTTTCGATAGTAGTGGTGTATGGTTAAAGACGTAGCCAAAGGTGATGAGAGTCTAAGGTCTGCTTGTCCATATTCCTTTAAATATTTACGGGCTGCTGAAGCAAAGCATATAGCAGAGCCCACCGTTTTTAAAGTAGCCCATTAGAGAAAGGGCTCTGTGGCTGCAGGGTAAGGTGGGTGTCTCTGAAGGTGCACACTGCTGCCAGATGTGTGGAACAGAAGAAACTGGCTGCCTGTTTCATTTTAACTGAAAAGCCATTGTGACAGATTTACCTGATTCAGGGCAAGAGAGTAAGTTCTGCTGGAGTGGATGTGAGGAACCCCACACTTAGTCACACTGGTTCAATTTATACTGTGCCAATGACACATGTTGAGTTTTTTAGAGGGTGATCTGAAGGCTTTATTAGAGCTGGAGGGTTACCCCATTGTAGAGACACCACCACCACTGTTTCATCAACTCTCTCAGTCCTGCACATGGGCAGTTGCGATTGATTATTTCCATCAGGGGAGCAGTACCCTCCTTTTCTCCTAGGATGGACAACCTCACGCAACCTTTAGTGGGACTTCCTCTTTTTGTGGATTTACTAAATGCCCTATCATACCATTTTCTAAACCTGTGCAGGGTCGCAGGGGACCTAAAGTCACCTATTTGGTACTTGACGCGTCTTTGTGGGGCAGCAGGGCCATCAAGGGCTTGTCCAGCCTTAACACAGCAAGCAGAGGGCGCAGTGTGCATTTAGTGAGAATCTGAAGGGGTGTTCATGGCTGCTCAACCAGCTTATCCCTGAGCTAGCTATCTCTTTATTAAGCTGCTGCAGAAGGACGACTGTGACACAGCCCAGACAATAAATAACACAGGTTTGCACCATTAAGCAGGGCATGGCCCCTTAGCTGAGGGCAATGAGGGCCAGATTGTTTATTGATTGCTAATGCTAGATTAGAAGGTGCCAGGGTATTTGTTTCGTAAAGCGTGTCATTTTTCTGCTAAAGTGGCAATTCTTGTGGATTTTATTGAACTCGAAATCATTACCAGACGTACTTCCCAGGGCCGCCACGTATTTCTTGCCCAGTGCTGGTGTCTATTTTTTAATCCTCATTTGTCCCATATTTAAACATAACTCATTTATCAGTTCAATCGTCAGTATGCGAGACTTTGTAGTAAGAGCGATTTGGATCACTTGTGACCCCCCCACGCGTTCAAATCACCAATCATATCAATTCTATTAAAAACAGGACAGATCAGACTAATCAGATGTTGAGTTTGTGAAGCTGGGAATTGTGCATGTGTGATATTAAGGCGATCATTTCTGAGCTGACTTAGGTTAGGCACGTGCTTAAACTGTCACTGTGAGTACTCGTTTGTGCTCGTCTAGCGGAGAACTACAGAGAGAATATACTTTTCTATTAAAAAAAATAGTGTTTGTTTCCAAGAACAACAAACGGATATGCCAAAGGTGGAGGATGCAGAGATATTACTCAACCTGTCAAAACCAAAAACATGACGCCGAAAATAGTAAGCGTGCCATGTGAAACAGACACAATTTGTTCACATATCATTCAACAGGATAAGTAAAATACAATAGTAGTGGCTATGCAGGACATTCTAATTTAATTTGAGTTATCGTATGTACAAGAAATGTCAAAGTGGCTGTAGATAGCATAGTAACGTAGGAATACTACACCAATGTAAGTACAAAGGTCGGGTCGGGTTGAGGAGCATGCACTGGTACAGCATGTTGCCGCATCCACCACACAACGAAATAGCTTGCGTTCCTGGTTGGCACCCCACCAGGCAGACACGCGGTCCAGTCTCACCCTCTGGAAAATACCCTCTTTCTGCTGCAGCCAGGTGTTACATGGGGGTCCCCTTGGCCTGGTCCTTCCACTCGGGTTCTCAAAAATAAGGATCCACACATGGTTGTAGTGCCGTAACTGACACTCACTGAGTAACTGACGCTCACTCACAATGCAGGTAATGTGCCTCATTCGGGACTCCGTCAGCAACCGCTCTTTCGACACAAAGTCAAACCAGCGGTACTCAAGGATTTTCCAAAGAGACACAATACTGAAGGAGTGCAGTCTTCATCTCAGGTCACTGGAAAGCGTCCATGTCTCACAACCATATAGCAAGACAGGAAGCGCCAGGACTGTAATGACTTGGACCTTCGTCATTTTGCATAGATATCGGGACTGCCACAAACCATCGACCGCATGACCCTCATGCTCTCCCAATCCATCTGCTGACTTCATAGGAAGAGTCACTAGAGACGTGAATGTCACTGCTGAGGTAAGTAAACCTCTTGACAACATCAAATACGTAAGCAAACAAGTAATAAAGTGCCCTTTTATAGGAGTGGTGCTGAAGGCTGTACTTGTTTAGTTTTATTCTTTAGAATTGTTGTGTTTATGAGTAGCAGAGGCATGTTTGCGTAAAGCATTGTAAAACCGTGATACCTCTGCCTCCGAGGTATGAAGGAATATTTCAGACAAAGTTAAAGAAATAACACATAAATACGAGTGCTTTGAAATGCGAGTATAAATAATTACGTGTGCCACGAAATATATTGTTACTTATTTATTTACATGTTTATTTAGTTAAATATTCCTTCCTGTATTTATTTCAGTGACACACATGCAATAAAAAATAAGCCCTGGAATGAAAGCACTTGTCAAAGTTAAGAGGGTGTGTTCTAACAAGTACAGTATCTTGATTGTGAATTATTGGCTGAGTGGACATGTGCTTTGCTTGACCTGGCATATATATATATATATATACACTCACCTAAAAGATTATTAGGAACACCATACTAATACGGTGTTTGACCCCCTTTCGCCTTCAGAACTGCCTTAATTCTACATGGCATTGATTCAACAAGGTGCTGAAAGCATTCTTTAGAAATGTTGGCCCATATTGATAGGATAGCATCTTGCAGTTGATGGAGATATGTGGGTTGCACATCCAGGGCACAAAGCTCCCGTTCCACCACATCCCAAAGATGCTCTATTGGGTTGAGATCTGGTGACTGTGGGGGCCATTTTAGTACAGTGAACTCATTGTCATGTTCAAGAAACCAATTTGAAATGATTCGAGCTTTGTGACATGGTGCATTATCCTGCTGGAAGTAGCCATCAGAGGATGGGTACATGGTGGTCATGAAGGGATGGACATGGTCGGAAACAATGCTCAGGTAGCCCGTGGCACTTAAACGATGCCCAATTGGCACTAAGGGGCCTAAAGTGTGCCAAGAAAACATCCCCCACACCATTACACCACCACCAGCAGCCTGCACAGTGGTAACAAGGCATGATGGATCCATGTTCTCATTCTGTTTACGCCAAATTCTGACTCTACCATTTGAATGTCTCAACAGAAATCGAGACTCATCAGACCAGGCAACATTTTTCCAGTCTTCAACTGTCCAATTTTGGTGAGCTTGTGCAAATTGTAGCCTCTTTTTCCTATTTGTAGTGGAGATGAGTGGTACCCGGTGGGGTCTTCTGCTGTTGTAGCCCATCCGCCTCAAGGTTGTGCGTGTTGTGGCTTCACAAATGCTTTGCTGCATACCTCGGTTGTAACGAGTGGTTATTTCAGTCAAAGTTGCTCTTCTATCAGCTTGAATCAGTCGGCCCATTCTCCTCTGACCTCTAGCATCAACAAGGCATTTTCGCCCACAGGACTGCCGCATACTGGATGTTTTTCCCTTTTCACACCATTCTTTGTAAACCCTAGAAATGGTTGTGCGTGATTGTGAAATACTCAGACTGGCCCGTCTGGCACCAACAACCATGCCACGCTCAAAATTGCTTAAATCGCCCTTCTTTCCCATTCTGACATTCAGTTTGGAGTTCAGGAGATTGTCTTGACCAGGACCACACCCCTAAATGCATTGAAGCAACTGCCATGTGATTGGTTGATTAGATAATTGCATTAATGAGAAATTGAACAGGTGTTCCTAATAATCCTTTAGGTGAGTGTATATATATATATATATACAGTATATATATGTACAGTATATGTGGAGGTGCAGTTGACTCCAACAATGGGTGCCAATAGAGGGTAGCTGCAGCTCCACTCTGTTACACTGTGGTTAAGATTGAGGTTGTGGAAGGAATATCAGACTGAAATGACGACGACTGTCCATTCTGTCAACTCCATTATGTTACATACTTGTTACTGAAATAAATAAATGAAAAAATAAGCAGCAAAAAATGTATTTTGTGATTAATTTATTTATTTATATTCACTTTTCATGTTATTTATTGTCACATTTCACAGTACTTTTATTTACGTACTTAATTTTATTTTGTCCAAAATATTTCTCTGAACACAGGAGCTATCCCTTATTCTTTCAAGGAAAATTTGTTTGCCCTAATCTTTAGAAAGAACAGCAGTGTGATGAAGCGTGTCAAAGGGACTTTGAGGTTTAAAGGCTGAAGAAGCAGTCTGTATATAAAGAATTATTTAATATCTTCAAAAAATCAGCAGGTAATTTAAAGGGTGCTACCAGGCTACAGATTTACCTAACTATAAGGTCTGAATGCTGTGGGAGAGTGAGAACTGTGCAAACAAATTGGTGGGCACATCAGTACTACTATAAAAGATGCCCCTTCGGTCTCAGCTTTCAGATTTCAGCTGAAGACTCACTACTTCAGTTTAGCATACCCTGACTAGAGCTGCTGATTAACTGTACAGACGGCATCTCTGTTGTTAGTCATTAGCACTAAAACATAAGTAACATGATAGTTCTAATTCGTTACTAACCCTCACCTATTCTGTTTCTCTTCTCGGAACTCAAATATGGCACTTGGTGCCACGGCCAACCTGCCAAGTATTTTTGCCTGCCTAAGGTAAAGTCATCCCTGATGGAGGATCGCAGGAATCGTGAGGTAGAGGGGTCTTTTCATCGGATTGGTTGGCCCAGTGCTGATTCAGCTGTGGAATGGCCAATAGGGGGAGGCAGCTTGATGGATGAGGTCTCCAGGACTCTAAACAAATCCAAATCATATTATGTGATATCATCTACTGTTAAAATCTGTTCCATACTTGTACATTTTTTATTTTATACTGTATTGAGGATTACGTCTGTTCTGTTCTGTTCTGTGTATTGTATTGTATTGTATTGACCACCTTCTTTTTGACACCCACTGCACGCACAACCTACCTGGAGGGGGCTCTCTCTTTGAACTGCCTTTCCCAAGGTTTCTTCCATTTTTTCCCCACTGGGGTTTTTTTGGGAGTTTTTCCTTGTCTTCTTAGAGAGTAAAGGCTGGGGGGCTGTCAAGAGGCAGGGCCTGTTAAAGCCCATTGAGGCACTTGTGTGATTTTGAGCTATACAAAAATAAATTGTTTTGTATTGTATTGTATCAGGCATGGTGTGCCCATATAATACTGTCTAGAAGGCCATTTTAAAACAAGTCAGCCAAACTCAGAACTGCAAAGAAAGGAAACAAATAATGAAGATGCCAGTGCATCGCTAGGTACATTAAAGCACAATCCTTAATGTGCCCACCTTGAGTCTCTGTGTGAATGTGTTTGTGCCCTGTTACGCACTGACACCCTGTCCAGGACTGAAGCCTGCATTATATCCAATACTGCTGATATCTCTAACCCATGAATTAAAAACTGCAGATTCTGTAATGGATGGATATGTATGAGAAGAAATGCATCCCAATATTTGAATGAAGCAGACCCTTCGCAGGGACTAAGGGGGGGGGGGTCTATATTAGGGTGCATCTCATGAGGTTATGTTGCACTCAGAAATTTGCTGCCTGTTGTTTGAAAGGTGGCTTCAGTTCTCCAGGAACCTTATTTTAAAATTGACCCCCTGGTTGTCTGCTTATTTTTAATACCTGTGAGGCTGCCACCTGTTGGAGACATCCATAACTACCTTAAAGGCAATTCATTCTATAGATGTTGGCAAGCTGGGTAGAATGAGTGACCCTTACATTTGCAGCTTCCTATCTTGTATGCTAAGCCATTAAACAAACTACCAGACTTTTCATTATTTCTATATTCTAAGGTCCTTTATAATTATACACAAAGCTGTAATCTCTCTTTGCCCTGGGGACACTGTCACAATAGGTCTGCAGTGGTGTAAAAATACCAGCAGTTAATTTAAACGCATGTGACCTAAGGGCTACAGAATTGAATCCCTATGCCCCTTCATCTAAAGCTCTTTGAAATTTTCTCAGAAGCAGGCCTAAAATATGCGTCGTCTCTACCTGCCTGGACCCTTCTAACATCAAACTGAAAAAAATTGTTCAACGGTCAGATTATTGCTTATCCGCATCCAAGCAGGATTAGAGAGGGAAACAGATTGCAGGTTTTCTTTCTTCTTTCAAACTCCTCCATCGCTCCCCCCAACAACACTTTCAAAGCTTTGTGACATAGAGAAATTAGAGAACCAATCACAGCATGACGTTGTAAAGGGGCTTATTATATACTGTATTAACATGATAACATATTTGAAGAATGATGGTAATTCTGGGCGAAGCAGGGCACCAGAGTCTCCTTTTTTAAAAATTCTTCTTTATTTACTTTATGAACACAATTCCGTATCATGGTTGTGGAGATCAGGAGCTTATCTCAGCAGCCCTGGGTGTAAAGCTGTTCAACGTGAATATTTTAAAGTTGCTGTTTAAGTTGTATGTTTTTGAGATGTAGAAATAAAATTGTGAGAAAATCTATGGGCACATGTGGAGAACATGCAAATTCCACACAAAGACAAAGTCAGAATTAGATGTTAGGAGCTGTGAGATAGCTAACCACTTTTAAATGTGCCTTATAATATTTAGAAGTTAGCTTGTCAGTTTTGAATGAATGTAATCAAGATTGTGCTCAAGTGGCTGTCTGGAGAAACCTGAAGATGTGCTCAAGTATGACCATCTGAAGAAGAGTTTGTAGTGGACTCTTGGTGAGTGCCACTTGGTGAATGAGACACAAAAGACCAAATCATGCTGTGTGGCGAAGGATCATAGCTCTGCAAATGATTCCACCAACAGAAAACCACTTAAAGTGACCACCTGAAAAAAGTTTTTAACTAACAGAAAATGCTCACTGGAGAATGGTACAAAAATCAAATTATGCCATGTAAAAGAGGATGTATAGTTGACCAAATAATCCAACAAAAGAAGGGTTCACATATGGCAGAATAAGGACAAGTGGTGAAGGGTACAGAAAGCCATCTGAAGAACGATTCATTTATATTTGACCTACAAAGCAATTTGAAGAAGGCCGTCTGGAGAACGTGACAGAAGTGACAATATGAGGCCATGGGAAGAATTTTGCACTGCTGACCACATTATACTGCTGGCAGAAGGACATGTGGACAGGTAGGCACAGCTGACTGAAGGAAGTGCACAGGAGAAGCACTAGGGTGGATCCTTGTGTACATCTCAAAAGAGTGGAGCAGAAGTCTGACGAGGTCAGATGGACTAGGAATTTCAACCTCGGTGTCTAAAGCACGGCTTTTGCAATGTTATTTCCCTGGCTAGTTCCGAATTCTTTCTCTAAAATGTCTGTTCTTTATCATTTTGACTCCACGACTCTCAGATAAACCTTCTCTCCTCCTCTTCATCTTTGCCTTGAATCTCGTTGCTGTGACGACTCACGGAAGTGCATGCCTATAGCATTGAATTTTTGCCTGTGTTCTGTGTGATGGTGTTCACCATGGAAACAAAAAGTAAAGGTTCATGAAAGACTAAGAGTAATGAATGGTAAAATACAAATGATTGTAAAAGTATAACAGCAAGGTAGGTGTGATTTCATAGTTTTACATTCTAGAGGACCAGGGGACATTTCTATAAATTGTTCCTTAGCGGCACCGTGCAGACATGTCCTTCAGTTAGTTAGTTCTTACTTTCAGATGCCCAAGAACATATGAGAAGGAAGCCAGTTTATAGCTTTGAAGCTGGCAATCAGTCCAGATCAGGGGTGGGCAAAGTCATTCCTGGAGGGCCGCAGTGGCTGCAGGTTTTTGTTCCAACCCAGTTGCTTATTAAGAAGCATTTATTGCTCAAGTAACTCTTCTGCTTCATTTTAGTTGCCTCGCTCATTAGGATTTTAAACCCTTATTGCTTATTTTAGTCTTAAACAGCTGTTCTCTTGGTTTGTAATGACTTTTTATTAGTTAAGATTCAAATGACAAAAGAAAGCAGTATTTCTCCATTTTGCTTGTTTCAATTTACACCTGTGTGTATTGTGCACTATTTGGTTTAATTAAATACTTAGGAGGAAAGTGAAGAGAAAAAAGTGAAAGATAGAATATAATTCATACATTTTAGACTTCATATCAAGAAATACAAATCTAGGATATGGGAATGGCCTGACATGGCAGAGTTAAAACACTAATAAGCCATGAAATTGAATTATTGGCAAGGGTTGTTTTCTAATTAAGCAACTGGGTTGTTGCAAAAACCTGCAGCCACTGCGGCCCCCCAGGAATGACTTTGCCCACCCCTGGTCCAGATGCTTGTGACTCTGATACAGCTTCAGTTGGAGATACTTTTGCATTCACCTTTAAGGCCAAGATTGTCTTAAACCAACTCTATGGATACAGTGACAAATCTGCATGGGCCGTTAACAGGACCCTGTTATTCAAAAGGTTCTCCTCTGAAAACGACAAATGGATTTAAGTTTGTAATATCTTGCTAACCAGCAATATAACTATTCAGAAACCTCACTGTTGGCTAGAGGAAATATAATGAATTTACAAGTGATACTGGAGTATTAAAAGCAAGCATCTACAGTAACTGCATGCTGTTTACCTGTTTATCCCATTTCCGGACTTTGTTAAATATAAGCTGTCAATTGGTTCCACAAGCTGCATTCATTCATTCATTTCAAATTGTTGACCCCCATCATTCATCCACTTGTTCATTTTGCATGCCTGATTTTAGTGGACACAAGGCAGGAACAATTCCTCGATGAGGCACTAGATAAAAATGCACCATATTTCGTTTTATGTTTAATCTCATTTGAGGTGTATGAGGGATGAAGCTTTATACCTGAAAGCACACAGAGGCTTTTGAGTAAATGTATTCATTCATTTTATAATCATAATTCCAACTCACTGGTAGGCGCTGTCCTTGAACAGGACAGTGCAGGATATTTTCTGTCATGTCCTCTTGGACTAGTTTAGAGCCTGCAATTAATATTTGTGGCGTAACAGAAAAAACCCATGCAGAGTCCACACAGACAATGCCAGCCACACGTAGTAATAATTGCTATCATCAAATTCTCCAACCTGCTTAGTCCAATTCTGGTTTATGGAATCTATCCCAACAATATCAGGAGAAAAGGTGGGAACCAGTCCAGAACAGGGCACTGGTTTGAATTTGCCAGTTATAGTAGCCTGTACAGCCAGTGACCAAATGGAGGATTCAAATCCATAATGCTGAATCTGTGAGACAGCAGCACTGAACACTACACCATTGTGCTATTGCTGTTGTTGTTATTACTGCTAATTAGCAGTATGGTGGTGCAGAGGGAACTTATATTGGCTCATACCTTCACAAGTCGATATTTGTTGAGCTTGTATGATCCCCCTAATCCATAAATGTTTTCTTGGAGTATTCTCATTTTTTTCATACTCCTTAAAGATGAACATGTCAAGCTAATTTGGTCTGTCTAATTGACCTCACGTCTGTGAGTGTGTGCATCTGCCCTTCAGTTAAGTGCTGTTGGGAAAGGCACTGCATAAGTGGGTTAGAACAGGAGGCACCAAGTCCGGTCCTGGAGGACCACCGTGGCTGCAGGTTTTCATTCTAACCCTTTTTTTTTTAATGAGTGACCTGTTTGTGCTGCTAATTCACTTCTTGTGAATTCATTTTAATTGAATTGCTTTTTTAAGATTTGTTCCCCTGAATTTCTTCATCGTTCCTCTTTATTGCTTCATTTCTTTCCTTAAATGGCACCCAAACAGAAATGAAATGTTAATTAAATGAGTGACCTGTTTTTGCTTCTAATTCACTTCTATTGAACTAATTTGAATTGATCTGCTCTTGAAGACTCAGACCCCTTAATTGTTTTTTTCCTTAATTAGCAGCCAAACAGTAATGAGATACAAAAGGAGCCAAAACAACTGGTGTCCATCGTACAATATCTGAAAATAAAGAAAGGCGAAGGTCCCCAAGACATTTTAACGGAGCTCTTAGAAAGAGAAAATCAACAATTTCAGAAATGTCTGCTAAGGCACCACGAGATCAGCAACAAGCCACGAAATTAAAGAACAGGTTTAATTAACGACAAGAATCGGCACCTCATTAAGCAGCAGGTTGGAGTGAAATTGGTTTGGAGTTTGAGGCCCTGACTTAGTTGGTCTTCTGTTGGCTCCCTCACTTCACATTTCATTTCTGTTTGGGTGCCATTTAAGGAAAGAATTGAAACAATAAAGAGGAACGATGAAGAAATTCTGGGGAACAAATCTTAAAAAAGCAATTCAATTAAAATGAATTCACAAGAAGTTAATTAGCAGCACAAACAGGTCACTCATTAAAAAAAAGGGTTAGAATGAAAACCTGCAGCCACGGTGGTCCTCCAGGACCAGAGCTGGTGACCCCTGGGTTAGAACATGGATGGATGGATGGATTCTTCTTCTTCTTCTTCCTTTTTCAGCTGTTCCTGTCAGGGGTGTGTTTCCTGAGTAGGCATTAGCTCTCTGGAAATGTGTTCTTTTGAAATTGCGGCATGTTAAGTAAGCGAAAAATATAGAAATATGACAGAAAAGGCGATATCCTTCCCATCGTGATTATGGCGGTGCAGAGATCACATGAGAGACAAAGATATACTTTAGCTTACTTTACTGGTGGTTTTTACGCGGTTACAGATGGGAAGCTTATGGCAGACTTTATCAAGGTGGGTCTTGATCTACGCAGTCTGCCACCTTTCGTCATCACGCTGAAAGGGTTTTCCGGATGGAGGACATAATCTTCCGCCTGACAGCTTCAAAGGGTTTGACTGCTTGTTCCATCTATTTATACTGTCTTCTGCACATGCAGGGCCCTCTCTGGTCTCCAAACAAGGAAAGTAAGGATTCAGTTTCATCTCAGGAATAGTACAATGCCTGTCTCTGGTCTCCAAAAAGGACAGTAAACTCAAACCCCACGTCCAACAAGAATAGTACAACGCTAAACTGCAGTTTATCCCATTCTCCAAACTAGGAAAGAAGATTTTGTGCTGACAGAGGACAGAAGTATACTATTCTGTCTTTTAGGCTGACTATACAATCCTCCAGTTGTCTTTGGCTATCTAGTCCTATGCTTGGCTGTCAATTCTAAATGCTGAGCCCCTGTGTACCATACTTGGTCTGTCTGTATGAATGGATCCATAACAGTGTGCATAGAGACAGTGACATTAAAACTTCATATTATAACAGGGTGATGGATTATTAATCATGCTTATATCAGTAATCTGTTGATATGCAATTGAGAAAAGTGACACTTTTTCTTTTGTCTAAAGTTTTAAGAAATACATTATTTAAAACTTCAAAGCGTTGTTTTCCTCCTAGTTAGACCGACCACCAGCTGGGTATGATACCTGTGGGCTCCTGAGATGAAGTCTTCTGCCTGGGATATCCAACCATCTGATAGCACTTATTGAACTGGAAGTACAGAGAAAGTGTCGGGGAGCCACGGTTGTATTTAAGTAGAACTCAGGACGCAGCAAACAACTGGAAATGCCACTCAGGTGTGTGTTAGCACACCAAAGAAGAAATAATCACAATGGAAACCTTAAATAAAGATGTCTAATCGTAGGAGGTTTTGAAAGTAGAAAACAACAGTTGGTATAGAATAAAATGCCACATAACTGATCAAGTGTTGCATTTGTTGCTAATCACACTTAAAGTTAGGAAAATGGGAATGAGAGAAATCAATTGATCTTAATTAGTCATTTAAATTATTATTAGTTTGATCAATTCCAGTAGTTAATTAGAGGATTTGGTAAGGCTTTCATTTGATTTCCCTCGATGTTCTTAGTAGATGGATTTCCTGTCCATTAGACTTACATTAAGGTAAATTATACACTTTTTAAAGTCTGGAAAATGTATTGCATTAAATCATTTAGAGATGTGTATCTAAATAATGTATTTGCATCCTTTGAACAATTATACTCTAAAAATGTAGTTTCCCATCAACATTTTTTCCACTACCTTCTAATTAGAAACTTTGCTAAACAAACTATTCCCAATTTTCCTTCACCTCCCACCTATTTCTCTTCCAGAAGAGATATTGATCACTCTTGAGGACTTGGACAACATTTTTATAATATTTAAAACCATTTTAAAGTCCCTTCCTTTTAAAGATCCCAGAGCACCGTGGGAAAAGGATCTCTTACTCAATACTTCAGAAAAGGAGTGGAAGGCAGCCACGCACAGGATTCGCTTTAGCTCCATATGCACAAAACATACAATTATTCAACTTAAAATGTTTTTACCAAGCACATACGTCTCGTTTAAAGTTGTCCAAAATGTTTCCAGGGCAAGATCCAGCCTATGAACATTGCAATCGAGCTCTAGCCTCACTGGGCCACGTGTATTGGGCCTGCACCTAATTAACATCATTCTGGACAAAATTCATAGTCTGCTTCCTTAACAGGCCTTGTGTTTCACTGATGGTATAGCAATGTTGGGCATTTTCCTGCATCAGTGGGCACAAAGCCATCACAGAGTACAATAATTACAGCTTATCCCTCCATCCATTATCCAACCCGCTATATCCTAACTACAGGGTCACGGGGGTCTGCTGGAGCCAATCCCAGCCAACACAGGGCACAAGGCAGGAAACAAACCCCGGGCAGGGCGCCAGCCCACCGCAGATTACAGTATATACCCATACTCATTCATATGGGTCTTTTTTCTTTCTTAAATACTACTGTATGTCTTTTTATAAATAATTATTCAGTGTGTGAAGAGCTACCGGACTTTCCCAATATGAAATGCCTCCCTAGAACATATTTTACTAGCTGGCACCCAACCCTCTTTCTTAAAAATTGTTGGTAATGCACTATAAAAATGCTGTTCCTTCTACAACTGCAAGAGAACTGTGTTAGGGAAGCGGAGAATAAGGAATATACCCACTTTGAAGGACAATTGGGTTCCACATAAGTATTGGAAAACAATTGTTCAGAACAGAATTGCATGGCATCAGCTTGTGCAGCAAGTGACTAGTCAGAGTAGTCTTTACCAGCTCGCCTAATACCGCGCCGGAAAGTCCAACACTTGTCTAACCAGGACACTTCGAGATTCTAATAGAGGCGCACGGTGCAGTTGAAGTGAATTTCAGGAAACACAGGTTTTAAAAATGATTACGTCAACATGTACACAGGAAGCCTTTTTTCTCTTATTATTCAAATGTAGAGATCTTCATTCATAATTAATTGCAACAAAGGTAAAGTGCTAGTGTCTTATCTTTGTACTGCATCAGTTCACACAGGCGCTGTTACTATTCTGGCGGGTGAGCAGGAGATTTGGGAGAGTGAAAGCCTTTGAGATTTTCTGTGGTCAGGTTGGAGCTTTGAAAGCAATACATGAGACTGGACGTCAGTCCTTTAAACCCAGCAGTCAGCGGTGTGGACACAGCTAGAAGCTTAGAATTTGAAAGAGGGAGTCTAATCATAAAGCCTGCAACCTTAGAGTCATGGGAGGGGGTCTTTAAAGATTGTGCTTATGTTGATGATGTCATTTCAAATGTATTTGATTTTCAATATGCTGATTATGCTGTGTTCTATTTATAGCTGTTATAGCAGATTCTTTGTGTTACTGCATAGACATCGTCTTTGGTGACAGGCAGGATGCTGACTAGACTGCACACTACAAACATAACATGTCTTCACTCTCATCTAGAGGAGCTGCCAGTTTTACTCTACTGTCCGGAGAGTTCAGGGCGTTTGGCTTATCCCTGTTTACTGCCTCACTCTTGTAGCAGAGCAACACTAATTTCATGCATTCCTCAACCATTCAACTTTGTAATATGAATGGTGTAAAAAATGCTAAAGAGGCAAAAGTGTGTATTTTTTTAATGAATTTTGATTTGAATGGCATGGAATCCCGAGGCAGCAGATAATGTAAAGAAAAGCATAGCACCTGTGAGTAGCAATGCACAAGAGAGAAAATGGCATCATGTCTTTTATTAAAAGAGAGAGCGAAAGGCTTTGTTAGGCTGTTGGGAAACCACAAGACCTCCTTCACATCCTTAAATTAAAAGCGAGTAGTTGTACTGTTTCTTTTCAAGAACAGGTATGAGCAGCACAGAGTTTGCATGAGAGACTCATCATTTTAAGGTGTTCAGAAGATTAATTTCTAACTATGTGTCTTTTTCCTAAGTATTGTATGGGAGCAGCCAAAAGAAGAAGATGATTGTGGGGTCTTGCCTGAGTTTCCTGTTTGCTAATATTCTAAACAATCAGTCCGACTGTAGTGCTTACCTCGGTATTGCTAATAGTGTTAACAGTCAGGTGGAAAGTGGTTATACTAAGGTGACAGCTGCAGCTGACATAATGGCCCCTGAAAGGACAGTTCAAAAATCCTCAGGCACTACCTTGGAAGACCCAAAGAGTGTCTGATTTAAAGAGAACATGCTAGAGAGCTGAGTGTAAATGGAGAAAACAAACTGATAGTCTACTATGCAATATTGAAGGCTACAATAACTGAATATAACAATGCAGTCCACCTTAAGAGGCAGTCCTATTTCTCTAAAATTATAAATGATAATGCTGGTAATCCAAGAGGTTTATTTTCAACTGTTGATCGTCTTCTAAACCGAGCTCACTCAAGGGAATGCCTCCTAAAAACTACTAGTGAAACTTGTGAGGCTTTTTCAGTATGTCACAAACACAAAATAAGTGATATTAGAAATAATATAGTACATCCCCCAAAGTTAATCCAATTGACCCCCCGCATGCCCTTTTAGGTGAGTGACATTCTTTTACAGGAACAGATCGACCCAAACTATGTAGAATGGCACCCTTGACGCAGCAGTACCAACAGGCTTTTTCAAAGACGTCTCCAGGGTCCTTATTGATAATGTACTTGATATAGTGAAGTCCTCATTAGATACGGGGGTCTTCCCTGCCTTAAAACTGTAGTTGTTAAACCCCTGCTCAAGAAAAATAATCTCAACTCCTCTGCCTTTGACAACTATAGACAAATTTGTAACCTGCCTGTCTTAAGTGAAATTCTAGAAAAGGCCATTATTAAGCAGCTCAATGATTATTGAATTAAGTATTCTATTCTAGATAAGTTTCAGTCGGGTTTTAGAACAAACCATAATACGGAAACTGCGCTGGTTAAGGTAGTAAATGATTTGTGGGTTAGTAGTCTGTTCTTGTTCTCTAAGACTTGAGTGCAGCATTTGACACCATAGACCATGAGGGCCGCAGTGGCTGCATGTTTTTTATTCTAACCATCTTCTTCATTAGTGAGCCATTTTTACTGCTAATTAACTTCTTTGACTTTAGTTTGAAATAATTTGACTCGGCCCCCTTTAGTTGTCTCTTTTTCCTCAATTAGTAGCCAAACGATAATGAGACACAAAACAAGCCACCATATGACCAGCTCACCTGTGCCCATCACACAATATGTGAAAATAAAGAAAGGTGAAGGTCTCAGTAAAACAGAAAACCAACAGTTTTGGAAATGTCTGCTATGGCAGAATGAGAGCAGCAACAAGCCTTGGAATTAAATAACGGGTTTAATTAACAGCAAGAATTGGCATCTCATTAAGAGACTGGTTGAAGTTTGAAGCCCCAGTTTAATTGGTCATCTGTTGGCTCGTTTCACGTCTCATTCCTGTTTGGCTGCCATTTAATGAAGAAAAGAATCAATTCAGTAAGGAGAACAACACAGAAATTGCAGTTTTGTCCAGCTTATATGCATCATATCCTTGATTCATTTATTCAACAAGCCGTCTGGTTTATTAAAGTGAGATTTAACATTTATTAATGAAACCACAATAAACCAGGAAACACAAAGATTTAGCAATTATGGTCCCAAGCCAGCAAAGAGTTACCACAATTATGGAATCCAATCATTCACAAAAAGAACAAATTCTCAACTCAGTAGTGCAGACAAATTGATAAAGAAGTAGTGTAGATGACAGATAAGAAAGGGCTGACATTTAAAAAACACTTACTTATTTGACAAAATATTTGACAATGTTAAGAAAAATAAGTATTTGCTTTCTTAGCTTAATCCATCATACATATTTAAGTGCCATGGCGGACAGACAGGCATCCCAACTAGGAGGAAGACTGAGCTCTTGCCCGGCCAGGGTGCCATAATGGAAAGACCACAGGACTAGAGACACAACCCGGCCGGAACACCTTATGATCTTCATCCCAACTGGAATCAAACTGTAATAAATGGACTGGGTAAACGTGGATACTGGGAGAAGTTCATACCCCCACATGAAATGTGGCAGGTCCCTAGGCTAATGCCAAACAGGAACATTGGGAATCAAAGTGTGGCAGTACAACCTTGTTGGGGTCCTTGAGTGCCACCAGAGGGCACAGCAGGGGGAGGACAATACTGGTCTTCATATAACCCAGAAGTGCTCCCGATGTGCGGTATGGTGACAGCAGAAGCAGTCACGGGTCCTGCTTGAAAAGGACGTTACAGCCTCACATTGGGGAGTCAGAAGGTAGGGGACGACACACTTGGAGGAAGGAAAGAGGGATGAAATTGATCTCATTTGTAATCGTGATATTGATCTTTTGATGGATGATTATTGGAAACTAGCCATGTGCGCCCAACTACGTTGCACGTGTTAAAGTTGTCTGTGAAGGGCTCCCTGTTTAAACATGGCTGTCAGTCGTGAACTGGGCCCTTCGTCGCAC
Source organism: Polypterus bichir lapradei (assembly GCA_026402145.1). NCBI lineage: Eukaryota > Metazoa > Chordata > Cladistia > Polypteriformes > Polypteridae > Polypterus > Polypterus bichir. The sequence goes on along the minus strand of JANRMT010062850.1, from coordinate 3,951,705 downwards.
AGCATTATGATTTTTTATAAGGGAAACAAAATTACAAAAGAAAACCCTTGGACATTGATTCGATAGGAACGGCCTACTCGGAATCACTGTCCGAATCGTAATTATGTGGTGGTGTAGGAGCATTTCTGCTTCTGTCCGTTCACAGTCCGTCTCATTTTCACGACGCTATCGTTTCCTCTCACGATGTCTTCTCAACCTTTCTCCAATCTCGCAGGTTGCTTTGTGGCAATCCAAAGAGTAAGGTAATATCCACAGAGCAATGGTTATAAAAGGAGGACACATAGGTATCCAGGCTGTTTAAAGCATAAATAGGGATCACTTCACTGACATGTGAGCAAGCCACGGTACAACTGTGAGACGCGCAGCACTCGCCAGCTACAACGTAACAATAATAATTTCCGGAACGTGCGGTTACGTTGTCATTCATTTTACCCACTGTCTTTCTTTCATTCATATGTTACGTAGGCACGCAGGCCTCAGGAGCTAACCAGCGTAACACTGTCCACCACCCCTTTCGTTATTCCGGCACATTGTTGACATCCGTGAGTAACAACATACTAAACTGGAAGGTGCTCTACGCATGCGTGGAATTTGTGGACAAACAAAGATCAAGATCTAAATGAAGATCTCTTTAGTTAATTTAAAGCACAACAATTTGTTTAGTTTGAATGTCTGTGTTTTGAGGTGTGACTGGAGTACTACAGTCTTCAGTAGTATAAGCCTGGAGGAGATTCTTAATGCAATGCCTATGTTTTAGCTGTCTCTCTACTGCCATCTAGTGCTTCTTCTTCTAATTCATTCGCGGACAAACAAAGATCAAGATCCAAATGAAGATTATATATAGAGATGTGTGACAGACGTATAAATATGTTGAGCATTACTGTGTCTGCAGTTTGGGGGTCAGGTGCAGCATCTGGTGGTTACATTGCCGTGGTCAGCAGGATTTCCTGGCCGACAGGGTCCTCAAAAACATTTATGTAACCACCATGGGGTGGCCAAGCCCCAAACCGCAGACACAGTAATGCCCAACACAATTCTAGGGAACCATATTAAATATGTGCATGGCCTTTGACTGGCATAGGTTGTTGCTTTCTATTTAAACATTACGACTGACTCCATGGCATGGTTGTCCCAAGTTTGCTTTTCTGTGTTTTTTTGTAGTTTGCTGTGTTAGCTGCGAGCAGACTAATCTCATTTGATGGATTCATAGTTTTTGTTGTTGTTATTTTTTGACTTTTCTATATTGTGCTTTTATTTTCTTGTTTCCTGCCTCTGTATGGCCTTTTCAGTAGCCCATGAACTACAATAATTTGCAGTCAGTAGCACTTTATAGATACATGGCATTGAATAAGCACTCTGGCTTGAATGGTTTTGATTCTGTCAGGTATGAAGTTGTATTGAGACGAATGCCAACATCTGCTCCTGATATTTGTTTCTGCTTTCTTTATGGTTTGAATTGCATTTTATAGAAAGGATGCAGTTCCATGCTAAGCTTGGTTTTGTTTAGCATGTTGTTTTGAAGTGTAACTCTTTGACAGACGTCTGGTTGTTGTCTTAGGCAGTTGGGTATGTCCTGCCAGATGTGAATGATGACAGTCATTAATTAGCCGAATCCCGGCTCTTTGTTCTTGTGCTTTTTTATGTTTTCATTGGCTGACTGTTCTACACAAAGCACCCTGTTTGTTTAGTTATTTAGGTTTTCCAGGAAGCAAAACCTGAAAAAGTCTCTAAAATAACAAAACTTGTGAATGCTTATACCCGTCAAATCCAGACTGTGCTGTATGAATGCAGCATGTGCTGTAGGGCCTATCTCCTAAAGATATGTTCCATATTTTCTCCTGTTGTTGTTTTTTGTTTTGTTTTGTTTTTTTTTTTTATTTTTTTTTTTTTCATTCTTAAGTGTCATTAAGAAAGCTTTATTGAGATGACTGTGTGGGCTTAAATTCCTGAATAATTAAACTGATTATTTTTGAGAGAAAAATATCCCACTCTCTTTCTCTCTTAGCAAGTTCTGGCAGCTCATTCAGGCCGGGGGGCTGTTAGGGAGGCCTCAGATAAACACACTCCAGTGGTTCTGACTGATTCTTAATATATTTCATGTCCTACTGCATGTGGTTCACGCCGATAGGAGCAATAGCCTCTGCAAGTCTCAAATTAATGTCCGCAGTGCCTTCTTCTTTATGGACAATGCATAGCCCACAGGCAGATACAGAGCTACGCTGCCCCATCTCCTCACATAATAATGACAAAAGCAGTTGTGGCACAGGACACAGTTTGATTAGAAAACTTGCTTTGTGTGTTTAATGGGCAAAGAAGTTTAAATGTATAGTGTGTGTACGCGCCTGTACACTTGACAATATTTCTACTATTGCTATTGTAACTGTGGTTCTTAGAATGGACAAATGTTTTGTAACATTTGTATGAAATTAATTGTTACTCAGTGTCTCTGCTCTGTGCCTTAAATCAAAGAAATTAATTAAAAACTGCCACTCATATTGCATATCCTCCTATTAATTTTAAATGCTTCATTTAGATGTTTTCTTTGTCTTAGATTGCCTCTTCAGTCTAACTTCCTCGGGTCATCATCACAGGACATTTATATCTTCCTCATGACAAGTATTCTATTAACATGCATGTGGCCTCTTCAGTGTGTTCTACTGTATATGACCACACTTTTACATACGTAACCATGCCTCAGTACACTGTCTAATCACGATGAAATGACACCTTAGACTTCAGAGTCTCCTACATAAGATTTACTTTCCTACTTCATCCTCATCCCTTTACTTTATTTTCCACATATCTGACCAGCTCTGAGATGTATCTGAATCTCTCTGCACAGATGTGGCTGCCTGATGGGTATCTACCAAATGTATGATCATTTATAAATGATTATCAGTTAGTACATTTTTTAGTGATTTTTGGTTGAAATTCTGTTTCTAGCATAAGATGTGGTAAGTGATTATCATTAAATCTTGGAAAGGTATGGCGATGCACTGCTTCCTCACAATCTAGCGTTCTGAGTTTAAATCCCTTTCTCCGTTGCCATCGATGTGGTGTTTGCACATCCTCCCTTTGTCTGTATGTATTTGTCCGTATTTACTCTGGGTTTTTCTCTCAGAAGCCATTACACCCTCCTTGTCTTAACTGGCCCCAAACAACTAAGTATCTTTATGTGTGTATTTTGAGTATATTATGCTATATCTACTCCACATATATAAAATCCTAAGCCTAAAAGTGCAACGATTTTGTGCAATGAGTTTATGTGACGTTTTTATATGACATTTTTTGTAAGCTTTAAATCAGGCTTATTATAAAACCTACATATATATGTTTGGTATCCTTCTTTTCAGAATTTATCACACTTTAATACGTTGTTAGATTTTCAGATTCTTATTCCGTTTTTAAATTATAAACTAAACAATATCAAGAACTCATGTCCCATGAGACGAGACTTTGTGCCAAGAGATTTAACCACTCCTTGGCCCGGAAATAAAAGACAAAGAGTAGATGACAAAGACAGGCTTTTAAATGTTTGAAGCAGCGTGCGAGATGCAGATCACGCGGCACGGCAGCAGCAGCTGATCGAGCAAAGAGGAGGTAGAAAAAAACAAACCTGTATTTGTTTCTCATTGTATCACCATTTAAGAGGGGGTTTTGGAGTTCAGCCCCCCTCTTCACAACACGAGCGGCAGAGATGCAAAGTGGCTGACGCGTAGCACCGGCAAGGTGGGGTTGGCAAGCGAAGCGAGTAATTTGATGTAACATTGTAGAAAAACATTGAGAGAAAAAATAACTGCAGTGCTGCTCACTGTGAATGGCACTATATAAAACAAATATTGAGTGAGTTGACATAGGTCAGTGGTTCTCAAACTGTGGGGCGAAGTAACAAAAAGGGGGGCACGAAGATCTGAAAAAAAGAATCAAAAATTCGAACAATGCATCTATTGAAAACTAAACAAATTAACTTAAACAACATTCTGATACTAGAAAAATAAATATAGAGTTTGATAAATGTCGATAAAAGTTAAGTAGGTATAATAAAATATGCATCTATGATATATCAATAATTAAAAAAGAACAAATTGGTATTAGTGGGCTCCTTTCAAAAAAATGTTAGGGGGCGCGATTAAAACTGTTGCAAATACTTAAAGGTTGAGAAACGCTGACATAGGTGTTAGCTAAAATCAAAATACAAGTCTATTGAGATCTCCAATTAATATAAAAATCTTCATTGTTCCCAGCTTTATTAAGCAGATCATTCTTCATGCTTTCTGCACATTTGAAATTATATGTACAGTAGATGTTAATATTCTAAAAGCATCTGCAAGATAAAACACTGTGTTTTTTCCTGAAGTCAAACTAGGATCAGCCTTCATTTATTTTAATCGTAAAGCTTCTCAGTGGCTTTCCTGGAAAATGATATGTCAGTCAGAAGAGTCTTGTAATCTTCTTGAGGAGCTCATTTCTGGGAGGCGGTTCTACTGCCTTTGACAGTATAGGCTGGGAATTAAAAAGGTGGCAGGTGGCAGAAGATCAAAAAGACGTATTTGTTTTCTTCTTCTGTCTTTGTCACTCCTGTCTACTTGTGTAGAAAGAACTGGCATTTAGCTTCACTTACATCATTCCAGCTTGATGGTGAACTACAGTGCAGCTTCCAGCAGTGAAGAACTGAATGATCCTTAACCATTCTTGTGATTATAAGTTATTCTAATAGTGATTTATTTTACAGAATTTCAGTGACACTTCCCCATGTACTGACCCCTACTCTCTCTTCTGTTTCTTTTTCTGGTTTCTTTGTGGTGGCCACCTACTCAAAGCACCATGATGCTCCAACATTGATGGACTGAAAGCCAGAAGTCTACATGACCATCATCATCAAGTCCTTACGTGAGAACCCTAAATACAAAGAGGACTGTTTCATTTATGTTAGGTAGAATCCCCAGAGGGGACTGGGCGGTCTAATTTTTTTTCTCCTGACGTCTGGAGTTTTTTTTTGTTTTTTCTGTCCACCCTGGCCATCGGACCTTACTCTTATTCTATGTTAATTAATGTTGACTTATTTTATTTTCTTACTGTGTCTTTTATTTTTCTATTCTTCATTATGTAAAGCACTTTGAGCTACTTTTTGTATGGAAATGTGCTATATAAATAAATGTTGTTGTTGATGTTGTAGAGGAATTGAAACAGAGCCTGGTTATACTAAGCTTTAAAATTAATTAGCACTAATTTTTACATTTCTCCCTAGGCCATAGATTTTCCCTTAGGTTCACTGGTGATGCAGGTATAATGAGATAGATAGATAGATAGATAGATACTTTATTAATCCCAAGGGGAAATTCACATAATCCAGCAGCAGTATACTGATACAAAGAAACAATATTAAATTAAATAGTAATAAAAATGAAAAGAAAAAAAAAAAAAAAAAAAAGTATCTATATAATGCTAACATTATGCGGAAATATTCAGTAACAATCGCTTATTTTATGTCAAGAACAGGACAGAATGTTGTTTGAAACTGATCTCTGTCTTGCAATATGTCAAGCTGTCTTCAAATAAAATAAATAAAAAGTCAGGTTCATTGTAAAATGACTAAAATAACCAAATAATGATCCAGCAAAGGGGTTAAGACTCTCCAGCCTGTGCGTTGTGTTGTGTAATCGTCCCCCTGTACCTAGCCTCATCTCCATTAGGAGTTTCTCCTTGTTTAATGAATTTTATCAGGGCTTCTGATTCCTTGTGTTTCACTTAGGCTTGTGTCTTGGAGATAAAGTATGCAGCTGTGAAGTGATCAAGAAAATAGTGATGTGTTGACCATGGACATTTTGTCTCAATAGCACAATATGCTCCACAAGCCAATAGGCCTAATGAACTGACACAGAATAAACTTCTTAAATTAGACACATGAACAGTAATAATGAGTTCTTATCCATCAGACTCTTCTAATAGTAGCGTATTAAACCTAATACTGGAGGGGTGATGCTGTTACTACAGAAATCACTTAAGGAAGTGTTAACCAGGTAACGCAAATTTACTCAACTACAAATAAACACATAAAGCCTGTAACAGTGCATGGGTAAGATCTGATTAACAGAAAATAGTTCCAAAATGACTGAATAATAAAATAGAAGCTTATTTTACTTGAAAGTTATAATCTTGAAACAAAAGGGGGTTAAACAGTTTCAAACAAATCTGTAAAAATATAGTGTTAGTCTTTTCTGACTTTTGATTTGTTTCCAGGATGTCTACATTTGCAATAAATTCCAGCAGCTCATCCAGCACCTTAGTTCAGAGTCGCTGAACTTGAGTTACTTGGCTGTATTATAATCGAGGATTGTTTAGGGAGATTGTGTGCGCCCCTGAATTTGGGCAGGAACGAGATGTGATTACAGATTGGTGGGTCACAGTCAGTTAGCACGAGGTGAGAGATGGCTCAGTTTCCAGGGGTATCAACCTAAGATCTGGAGGTGTCCATCAAATTGCTGAGGTGGAGGGTGATTCTGATGACTCTGAGGTGTTGTCAGGAATGAGGAGCTGAAACAGGCCATATCCAAAACAACTCCTGGAGAGACGGCTTCAAATGAAAAAACTTCAAAGAGAGATCCAAAGGCCTCAGAGTGTGTTGTATACCCATGCCTCCCATTGCAGATAATAATATCCATATATAATTTAATAACAATATAAAGAAAACAGTGTACAGGTTGATATTATAGCAAGGGGAACTTTTAATTATCTAACTATAAATTGAGAAAACACCGCTAATGGCAGAGTTCAAGAACTGGAGTTCATAGATGTTAATTGATTGAATTTTTTTAAGAATATTTTAAAAATCAATGATGGAAGACATGCCTGTCTAGACTTCCATCCATCCATCCATCCTCTTCCGCTTATCCGAGCCCAGACTTCCCTCTCCCCTGCCACTTCTTCTAGCTCTTCCGGTGGAATCCCAAGGCGTTCCCAGGCCAGCCCGAGAGGCATATTCCCTCCAGCATGTCCTGGGTCTTCCCCGGGGCCTCCTCCCGGTTAGATGTGCCCGGAACTCCTCACCAGGGAGGCGTCCAGGAGGATGCCCGAGCCACCTCATCTGACTCCTCTCGATGAGCTCCTCCCGTCTGTCTAGAGTTAATATTCACTAATAAACAAGACCACCTACAGGGTGTAAAGTAAATCGGTCTGTTAGGGTCAAATTCTGCCACTGTTTTCAGGTGCATTTTGAGCAAAAGTGTCAAAGAAAAAAACTGAGACTAAGCATTAGACAATTAAGATGGCTGAGGAGCAGTGGCTCAGTTTAAAGCCATAATTCATACACTGCAGGACAATTCCATACCAAAATGTATAAGTGTTTGCAATTTTGAAAGAACTCTTCAATAGCTGAGTAAGGAATTAAACAAAAAATTACAAAATGCTTTTATAAAGTAAGTTAAACAACGCTAATACTACCCATAGGGCTTATGGGTTCTTTGATCAGTGAAAGACCAGCCAGGGAGGAGAATATCTTAAAAATATCAGGGTGAAATAAAATATACAAAACTGGAAATAGCAGATGCTCTCAGTTCATGTGAAGAAGTTGGAAATATTCCAGTCCCTACAGGGAATATTAATGAAGTACTAAATGATGTTGAGATGCAGAGAGAGAGAAACACTGCTGCAACTACAAAAGCTGTAAGCACATACGTCACTGAGACCAGCTACTATTTATTCAACAGCACTCTAGGAACCAGCAACTACAATAAAACAATATGCTGGTAAGTACTTAATGCATATTCTTCTGAAATTATTGCACTCGGGAAATGTTTGTAAAAACTGGAAGTTAACAAGCGTCATCCCGTTATATAACAAGGTCTGAGCGTAGTAACTGCAGGGCAATTAGCTTAAAGTGAATCACAGGCACATTAATGAAGGCAATTATGAAAGGCAAAATTGAGCAACACTTCAAGTACAGGTGTATTAGCAGTAAGCTGGCGTGGGCTTCTTTTGGGGCGGTCATGTTTCACAAATATGCATATAATTTCACGAGGGAACAAAACAAGACTTGGTTGAGAGTGCCGAAATATTTTTTTCAAAAAGCTTTTGGTAAGATATTGTATTAAACTAAAAAATATGAGAATTCAAGGTACGGTGTGTCTGATGGGCCTAAAACACAGAAAGCAAAGAGTTGTATTGCGAGGAACTGTTCTGAATTAGGTGATGTTAAAAGTAGCAGTCCTCACAGATTACTGCTCTGCTGCTGCTCATTTTAATTTATGTGAATGTTTTATATACAAATCATACTAATAAGCAAGTGAACTTTGCCAATGGCACTAAACTGGGTGTTAGTGAATAATTGTTTCATGAGGACCTGGACAAAATTGAGGCTTGGGCAGGTACAGTATGTAGCAGATGACGTTTAGACTTAACCGTGTTATGTGTCCAGCACATGAACTTCTCTACAGAAATCTACAAATTTATTAGTAAAATATTAGATAGATAGATAGATAGATAGATAAACAGGAAAGGCACTATACCATAGATAGATAGATAGATAGATAGATAAACAGGAAAGGCACTATACCATAGACAGATAGATAGATAGATAGATAAACAGGAAAGGCACTATATCATAGATAGATAGATAGATTGATAGATAGATAAACAGGAAAGGCACTATATAATAGATAGATAGATAGATAGATCGATAGATAGATAAACAGGAAAGGCACTA
>JANRMT010062850.1:3932954-3942994 GCA_026402145.1 Polypterus bichir lapradei | reverse complement strand
CACTATATGATAGATAGATAGATAGATAAACAGGAAAGGCACTATATCATAGATAGATAGATAGATAGATAGATAAACAGGAAAGGCACTATATCATAGATAGATAGATCGATAGATAGATAAACAGGAAAGGCACTATATCATAGATAGATCGATAGATAGATAAACAGGAAAGGCACTATATAATAGATAGATAAGGCACTATATGATAGATAGATAGATAGATAGATAGATAGATAGATAGATAAACAGGAAAGTCACTATATAATAGATAGATAGATAGATAGATAAACAGGAAAGGCACTATATAATAGATAGATCGATAGATAGATAAACAGGAAAGGCACTATATAATAGATAGATAGATAGATAAGGCACTATATGATAGATAGATAGATAGATAGATAAACAGGAAAGGCACTATATAATAGATAGATAGATAGATAGATAGATAAACAGGAAAGGAACTATATAATAGATAGATAGATAGATAGATAAGGCACTATATGATAGATAGATAGATAGATAGATAGATAAACAGGAAAGGCACTATATAATAGATAGATAGATAGATAGATAGATAAACAGGAAAGGCACTATATAATAGATAGATAGATAGATAGATAGATAGATACTTTATTAATCCCAAGGAGAAATTCACATAATCCAACAGCAGTATACTGATAAAAAAATATATATATATTAAATTAAATAGTAATAAAAATGCATGTAAAAGCAGACAATAGCTTTAGAACTTTGAGTAATAAAGCAGACAATAACTTTGAGCAATGTTAGCATCTACTCCCCCGGGTGGATTTTTATCTTTATCTTTTTTTATCTATTTTTATCTACTCAAAATAAAAAAACAGCCTTTAGCATTGTAAAATACTAATAACTGCTTCTTTTGGATCGAGTGTTTTACTTTTGACCTGTCATATTCATAGATTTACATTCTCATTGTTCCCAAAGTCGTCATATTGTGTTAAGGGAAGCTTAAAACATTCAAATCTGTTGAAATCTCAAACTTGACACTCTGACTCTGCCTCACTACGTTGCTTAAATATTTACTTAATGATATACAGAGTATGTGTTTGTCTCTGTAAGCTGGCATTCTGACAGTCGGCCAGTGGTAGAATTGTATTTAAGGATGCCAAACACTTGTAAATCCACTCAAAATGTAAATCTGGAGAAAGTAATAAATGTAAAGTTGTACACATAGGAAGCAATATACAAGATGTTGTCATATAAAGGGGTGGGAAGCGGGCTCTGAAACTTAAATGTATATTTAATGAAAAGGACTTTGGACTGTAGTGGAGTTTTCACCTTTCACCACTGGACAGTGTAAAGAAGCAGTTTAAGATGGTTTGTAGGACGTTTGGCTTACACAGCACAGGTCAAGAGAAGGTATCTTTAAGAGGCCCATTGTGCTTGTGAGGCCTCATCTCTAATATCGACTGCACTTTTGCTTTCCATATTACAAAAAGACATCAGTGGTATAGAAAGTCCAAAGACAAGCTGACAAACTTATTCCTGGACTGTGGGTTGTAAGCAAGATGGAAGAGGTTGCATCATTTCAGTTTGAGCATTTAAAGATTAAGGGATGACATGATAGAAGAGTTTAAAATTATGAAGGGAATTAAAGCAGGTAAATGCTGTTTCTTTAAAACAAGTTCTTCAAAAAAACACATGGGTGTAGATGGAAGTTATTTAAGGGTGGGCTGTGCAGAACTGTTAAAAAGTATTTCAGCATGCAGAGAATTATTGATACTATATTGTTGAACGTGAAAGAGAGGAAAACAAAAATTTCGGTTAACGCCATTCATGGAGAAATAAAAAACAAGTAATAGCAAAGACCTAGGCCTAGGAATCATCTCACTCCTGGGTTTCTAAAAAATATTATAAGTACATGCTGAAAAATATATGAAAGAAAAGAAACAGACTGAATGTTATCGAATCCCTAGGCTCCCAATCTACGTCACTTTCTGTTTGCAAGATTAGCTGCTCAGCAATACAGCAATGGTACCAAATGCTACAGGTGCATATGGCAGGGTTGCCAGATTAGAAAATTAGAAATACGGGACACTCTTAAAATCTCTCTCTATATTACTAGATATATATATATATATATATACTAGGGGGCTTTGCCCCCTGCTCGCTTTGCTCGCCAACCCCCCCAGCCACTTTGCGTCTCTGCCGCTCGCATATGTGGATTTCACTTTCATCAAACAACAAATCTTTTAATTCTCGTGGATACGCCTTTTCCCTGCTGGCAACACAAACTAGCCGATCTACAAGTCTCCGACTTAAAGTTTAAATCCGAACAATATATTTGATCTCTTTTCGCTGTTCTGTTATTTCACTGAGTAATAATTTCGGTTTGTTTGCGCTAATGCGATGTTTACCATCAGTTTTTTGAGACTTTCAAATTTTACTACTTTCATTACCTGTAACCTGCTCTGCATGTGTACCGCGTCAATGTTTTTGAATTCTTTACGACGTTCTACTTTGTCATCTACTCTTTGCCTTTTATTTCCGGACCCCGCTGTGGTTAAATCTCTTGGCATCTCATGGGATGTGAAAGTATCTCTCTGAAAAAGTCACATCTTGTCCCAGGATTTTTTTATTATAATAGAGAGAAATTTATACATACCCCCTACACACCCAGACCAATATATTATATAAAAGTAGAGACATAAGTTAAAAACATAAAGCAAGGATTTTAATGGGTTATGAGGAAAACAAAAGTAAAATCATTTGAAAATTATTTAATACAAGCTAAAAGAAATTCTGTAAAAGTGAAATCATTTGAAAATATTTATTTAATACAGACAACAGAGAAATATTATTATTATTTAATACAGGCAGTTATAAAAAAAAGTAGGCCGTGGCAAGTAGTAACAACACACTTCGTTGACACTGTATATTGCAATGCTGATACAGAACTGCATAGCAGCGCGGCTGGAGAACAAAACGGTGAGAGTGTCACTGTCCTCAGCCAACCATAGCAACTGAACACGTTGCAAACAGGCAGCAAACACTAGTTTCCTCGTTACATATGGGTTATTTTCATCAAGGGAATTTGAGAAAAGAAAGTATAATTACATATAAAGTTACAGCTAAGTACCGTAAGAAGGTAATAAAAATATAGTTTTATTATGAAATTGGAAAATGAACTAAAAACGAGACATTTGGGTGTCCCTGAAAGGTCAGTACGGCACAGGGGATGAAATGATCTAATATGGGACATGTCCCGTATATAAGGGACGTCTGGCAACCCGAGCATACAGAGTAGAGGAGGGCGAGCAGCAGTGCCTAGTGATATCAAGGTTTTTATTTTTAAGAACGTGACAAACTGAGTTTCAACATGAACAGCTTAATCGGCAGCACTAATCAGAATATGCTCGCCTAAACTAGTGAGTCTTTCATCCTGGATTTAAACCGATGGGGCACCCCATACGCAAGTGGGCAGGCCATGTTACAATCATTACATTATGACAGCCTGCAATGTGAACTAAACTAAATCTAGTCAAGATAAGAAAACTACACTACATTATAACCCAAATAGAGAAAAATCATAGTTTACACTGCGGTGGGCTGGCGCCCAGCCCGGGGTTTGTTTCCTGCCTTGTGCCCTGTGTTGGCTGGGATTGGCTCCAGCAGACCCCCGTGACCCTGTGTTAGGATATAGCGGGTTGGAGAATGACTGACTGATGACATAGTTTACAACCTGGACTAGATTAGTAAAGCAAAAAGAAATATAAATATTCAAGCATTCATGTGACATTGGTACTATTTATTATACGATAATCAATGCAAATGCTCCAGTACCATTCTGGTTTATTAATTACAATAAAGTTGTTGTTACATGAACTAGGATTAGTTCCAGTGACCACTTGCGGTGGGTGGCGTGTACTGATGCCTGCCTTTGTTCTCATCTCCGTCTCGCCTTTTTTGCGTATTGCAGTCTAACTTGCCTTGTCATTATAACGAACCACCAGATAATCTTCAGCAAGTTGCTCACCTTATTTTTAACACAAAATGTTAACAAGACTCAGGTGCTGCCTGCATGATTTATCTTAGATCAATTTTAGAGCTGAGGACTGTACTACTAGTACTTCTGTGGATCACTGCAGTAATCATGCGAAAAGAAGATCACGTTCATGTGGAAAATGAGGTCTTTTTAACGTTTAACTGAATTTTTCTGATTAGAAATGTCGTGTAAGTTAGATATTACTTTTAGTGAGATGTGATCATAATCATGACTTACTTTAAAATGGTTTATTTAGAGCAACAGTAGATTGAGCTTATTGATGGTGATCACTAACAGTGGACATGCAATGCTTAATGGGAATAATTAAATTACAAACCTGCTTTGCCTGTTTTCCATTTTTAGTGTTCTATTTTCAATTAATACTTTTTTAAAGACAGATGCTAAAGTCCTAATTGTATTCATTTTAAACAATAATCCATCCATCCATCCATCCTCTTCCGCTTATCCGAGGTCGGGTCGCGGGGGTAGCAGCTTAAGGAGAGAAGCCCAGACTTCCCTCTCCCCGGCCACTTCTTACAGCTCTTCTGGGAGAATCCCAAGGCGTTCCCAGGCCAGCCGGGAGACATAGTCCCTCCAGCGTGTCCTGGGTCTTCCCCGGGGCCTCCTCCCGGTTGGACGTGCCCGGAACACCTCACCAGGGAGGCGTCCAGGAGGCATCCTGATCAGATGCCCGAGCCACCTCATCTGACTCCTCTCGATGCGGAGGAGCAGCGGCTCTACTCTGAGCCCCTCCCGGATGACTGAGCTCCTCACCCTATCTTTAAGGGAAAGCCCAGACACCCTGCGGAGGAAACTCATTTCAGCCGCTTGTATTCGCGATTTCGTTCTTTCGGTCACTACCCATAGCTCATGACCATAGGTGAGGGTAGGAACGTAGATCGACTGGTAAATTGAGAGCTTTGCCTTACGGCTCAGCTCTTTTTTCACCACAACAGACCGATGCAGAGCCCACATCACTGCGGATGCCGCACCGATCAACCTGTCGATCTCACGATCCATTCTTCCCTCACTCGTGAACAAGACCCCGAGATACTTAAACTCCTCCACTTGGGGCAGGATCTCGCCCCCAACCCTGAGAGGGCACTCCACCCTTTTCCGGCTGAGGACCATGGTCTCCGATTTGGAGGTGCTGATTCTCATCCCAGCCGCTTCACACTCAGCTGCGAACCGCTCCAGAGAGAGCTGAAGATCACGGCCTGATGAAGCAAACAGGACAACATCATCTGCAAAAAGCAGTGACCCAATCCTGAGTCCACCAAACCGGACCCCTTCAACACCCTGGCTGCGCCTAGAAATTCTGTCCATAAAAGTTATGAACAGAATCGGTGACAAAGGGCAGCCCTGGCGGAGTCCAACTCTCACTGGAAACGGGCTCGACTTACTGCCGGCAATGCGGACCAGGCTCTGACACCGGTTGTACAGGGACTGAACAGCTCTTATCAGGGGGTCCAGTACCCCATACTCCCGGAGCACCCCCCACAGGACTCCCCGAGGGACACGGTCGAACGCCTTTTCCAAGTCCACAAAGCACATGTAGACTGGTTGGGCAAACTCCCATGCACCCTCCAGGACTCTGCTAAGGGTGTAGAGCTGGTCCACTGTTCCGCGACCAGGACGAAAACCACACTGTTCCTCCTGAATCCGAGGTTCGACTATCCGACGGGCCCTCCTCTCCAGAACCCCCGAATAGACTTTTCCAGGGAGGCTGAGGAGTGTGATCCCTCTATAGTTGGAACACACCCTCCGGTCCCCCTTTTTAAAAAGGGGGACCACCACCCCAGTCTGCCAATCCAGAGGCACTGTCCCCGATGTCCATGCGATGTTGCAGAGACGTGTCAACCAAGACAGTCCTACAACATCCAGAGCCTTAAGGAACTCCGGGCGTATCTCATCCACCCCCGGGGCCCTGCCACCAAGGAGTTTTTTGACCACCTCGGTGACTTCAGTCCCAGAGATGGGAGAGCCCACCTCAGAGTCCCCAGGCTCTGCTTCCTCATTGGAAGGCATATTAGTGGGATTGAGGAGGTCTTCGAAGTACTCCCCCCACCGACCCACAACGTCCCGAGTCGAGGTCAGCAGCGCACCATCCCCACCATATACGGTGTTGACACTGTACTGCTTCCCCTTCCTGAGATGCTGGACAGTGGACCAGAATCTCCTCGAAGCCGTCCGAAAGTCGTTCTCCATGGCCTCTCCAAACTCCTCCCATGCCCGAGTTTTTGCCTCAGCAACAACCGAAGCCGCTTTCCGCTTGGCCTGCCGGTACCTATCGGCTGCCTCCAGAGATCCACAGGACAAAAAGGTCCTATAGGACTCCTTCTTCAGCTTGACGGCATCCCTCACCGCCGGTGTCCACCAACGGGTTTGGGGATTGCCGCTGCGACAGGCACCGACCACCTTACGGCCACAGCTCCGGTCAGCCGCCTCAACAATAGAGGCACGGAACATGGCCCATTCGGACTCAATGTCCCCCACCTCCCTCGGGACGTGGTCGAAGTTCTGCCGAAGGTGGGAGTTGTAGCTACTTCTGACAGGGGACTCTGCCAGCCGTTCCCAGCAGACCCTCACAACACGTTTGGGCCTACCACGTCTGACCGGCATCTTTCCCCACCATCGAAGCCAACTCACCACCAGGTGGTGATCAGTTGACAGCTCCGCCCCTCTCTTCACCCGAGTGTCCAAGACATATGGCCGCAAGTCCGACGACACAACCACAAAGTCGATCATCGAACTGAGGCCTAGGGTGTCCTGGTGCCAAGTGCACATATGAACACCCTTATGCTTGAACATGGTGTTCGTTATGGACAATCCGTGGCGAGCACAGAAGTCCAATAACAAAACACCACTCGGGTTCAGATCGGGGGGGCCATTCCTCCCAATCACGCCCTTCCAGGTCTCACTGTCATTGCCCACGTGGGCATTGAAGTCTCCCAGCAAAACGAGGGAATCCCCAGAAGGTATGCCCTCTAGCACCACCTCCAGAGACTCCAAAAAGGGTGGATACTCCAAACTGCTGTTCGGCGCATACGCACAAACAACAGTCAGGACCCTTCCCCCCACCCGAAGGCGGAGGGAGGCCACCCTCTCGTCCACCGGGGTAAACCCCAACGCACAGGCTCCAAGTCGGGGGGCAGTAAGTATGCCCACACCTGCTCGGCGCCTCTCACCGGGGGCAACTCCAGAGTGGTAGAGAGTCCAGCCCCTCTCAAGGAGATTGGTTCCAGAGTCCAAGCTGTGCGTCGAGGTGAGTCCGACTATATCTAGCCGGAACCTCTCAACCTCACGCACTAGCTCAGGCTCCTTCCCCTTCAGAGAGGTGACATTCCACATCCCAAGAGCCAGTTTCTGTAGCTGAGGATCAGAACGCCAAGGTCCCCGCCTCCGGCCACCACCCAACTCACACTGCACCCGACCTCCTTGGCCCCTCCCATAGGTGGTGAGCCCATGGGAAGGAGGACCCACGTTATCTCTTCGGGCTGTGCCCGGCCGAGCCCCATGGGTGCAGGCCCGGCCACCAGGCGCTCGCCATCGAGCCCCACCCCCAGGCCTGGCTCCAGAGGGGGGCCCCGGTGACCCGCGTCCGGGCAAGGGAAAACGCTGTCCATAGTTTTTATTCTTCATTGGAGATTTGTTGAACCGTTCTTTGTCTCATCCCTCACCTAGGACCAGTTTGCCTTGGGTGGCCCTACCAGGGGCATTAAGCCCCGGACAACATAGCTCCTAGGATCATTGGGACACGCAAACCCCTCCACCACAATAAGGTGACGGTTCAAGGAGGGGTAAACAATAATATCAGAGTCTATAAGAACAGCATCTTGCTACTAATACCAGCTGACAGTTCAGGCTGCTGCACATAGCAGGACATTGTTGATTTCCTTGACATTCAGCCAATAAAACAAGCATCCCCTCTTTGCTATATTGTCAGCAGCTAAGCACAGTTGAGGTATGAAGAGGGCTGGCATGTGCCGAAATGTCACTTTCTGAAATGCACATGCAGCTACTCGACGATAAGTGTGCCAGTCTCTGCAGATGGTGTGTGTGTGTGTGTGTTTGTGTGTGTTTGAACACTCATTTGTATACAAGAAGACGCAGTACAACCAGATACACATAACAAGTACTGCAAGTATCGCTAAAAGGCTGATGCCAAGTCTAAACTAGGCAGTCAGCTGTATGAAAAGCAGGCAAACAACACTGGTTGAAGTGTTCCAATATGTCTTGATCATGACAGGACTGTTTCAGACAGATCTGCCCTTTTCTGCAGCTGATTGTACACACAAGTTACAAGCTGCCTAGGTCTATGGCTCATGATTAATATATCCTGCCCTAGACAGCCTACCTTGCCTAATTTTAATTCTTTTGGCTCTGACGCAGGCACATCTTTCTCCAATTTGCCTCGGCACAATTGACCTGTGGCAGGAAATGCTCTGGAAAGTTCAGGAACAGAACATGCAAAATTCTTCAGCCAGAGATCTGGGCAGGCTGCTGAAATCAGATGGAGAACTGAAGGGTGGCAGCTTATGTGTGGATTTGACTTCTAAGTGTACAAGTCAGAGTCACCCCCACAGCACCATCAATCCTCTATGCCTCTATTTCCTTTCTTGGCAGCCTGAATATTTACTGTATTTTGCTGAAACATAATGAATTGTCTCTTGTGCCTCCTAGTTATTCCAAGGCCTTGCAGCGTACTGCTTTGAAGATGCTCTTTTCACTTTGTGCGCCCACTCTCTGAGCTCTCTCAGTCATCTGCTTGCAAGTCTCCATCGCTTCCTTTTTTTACCAGAACTAAACTCGACACACACATGAATCCTCCAATGGCTTTGCCACAATCTTCCATTATTTAAACTCATTCATTGGGAATCTTAAGATAAAAATGGAGATTATATTTTTAAATGTCAGTCTTCCAGTTAATATGCCTGTATAAGTCACCCACCTAGAGGTGAGTCCCACTGTGCTGTCACTGCTGCTTGTCACTTTAAATTGAATTAGAATCATGTGGAGCCAGAGCCACTTCTGGCAACATTGGAGGCAAGGCAAGATCGAACGCCAGACAGGGAAACATCCCTCATAGCACATATTAAAAGTTTTATTGGGTCATTGTTGTCACAGAGTGCAGGGAATTCTTACTTGCACGTGCTAATCAACACGTTGCCGATCTTTGGCGGCCTGAGTATGCACGCGTCTACAGTGCCCTCATTTGTACTTGGTCACTTTAGAGTTTGTGCACTTACATTTTGTAAGTTTATTAAGATCATAAGAATATCTACTCTACATATATAAAATCCTAAACCTAAAAGTGCAATGATTTTATGTGATGGTTTTTGTCACACTTTAAATCAGGCTTACTTTAAAACCTACATCTATATGTTTGGTATCACTCTTTTCAGAATGTATCGAACTTTAATGTGATGTTGTTAGATTTTCAGATTCTTATTCTGTTTTTATTAAATTATATATTATACTAATTAAAATTATATATACTGCATATATTAAATTATAAGCCTAAAAATATCAAGAACTCACATCCCATGAGACAAGACTTTGTGCCAAGCGATTTAACCACGCCTGGGGCCGGAAATAAAAGACAAAGAGTAGATGGCAAAGCAGAATGTCGTAGAGACAAAGCAGTGAGACAAAAGGACAGCTGCTGTACAGATTTTAAATGTTTGAAGTGTTGCACGAGATGCAGATCATGCAGCATGGCAGCAGCAGCAAGCAGGGGCAGAGACGTGAAGTGGCTGACGCATAGCGCAGGCCGAAGGGAGTTGGTGAGCGAAGTGAGCGGGGGCGAACCCCTAGTTTAAAAATAAGTGTGTGAATAATTGTTATAATGGTAATGCACTCAAATTCTGTTAGAAATTAATACAATACAAAATATAAGTATACTGTGTGACACTAACAAAAGGCTCATTATATTCTGTACATATGACAGCACTTCTACAACTATTACCAAATTTAGCTGGCAATGGGTTTTACTACTAAGATTTATTTG
>JANRMT010062850.1:3863132-3927954 GCA_026402145.1 Polypterus bichir lapradei | reverse complement strand
CCTAACAGGAGCAGCAGAAAGTTGAAGATCAGAAGGAGCTGTTAAAAAAACATAACAAAAACAAGAGAATAGGTTGTTTCTTAGGAGTTTAGCATACATGTATTTTCAAAACTGCTCAGTCCCTTTCAGGGTCACAGGGGCCTGGAGTCCGTCCTTGCAGCACTGGGCACAAGGCAGGAAACAGCCTGGGCAGGGCACCAGTCCAAGGGAGCATCCACTCACACACACACCCATGCACACTGACACAGAGACAGTTTAGTCTTCAGTTAACACAACCTGCAGGATGTTTTGGGTGTGGAAGGAAAGTGGGGGGGAGTCCTAGAGGGACATGGGGAGAATAAGCAAACTGTGCACAGACACAATTCAGGCATGAGATGCATACTCAGGACACTGGATCAGAGAGGCAGCAGTGCTAATGACTGCACCACTGCGCTGCCCTATGACAGCATTGTCTAAGAATGAAATAAATAGTGGAAATGATGAGGACACATGGGCTTTTGAGCTTAACTTCTGTAAATCACAAAGTCCCTTTGCTTTTACTGTCTTCATCTTTCTTTTGCATATACTGTAGTGTCTTTGATATTTGTCTGTCTTTATGACTGTGTGTATTTGTAAACCAAATATTTTGCTGGACAGACAGCCCAAGTTAATCAAGCTTATAAAGAGATTTATGTTTAAGATTTCAAGTCCTTGTTGAAACGTCTAAAAATGAGCGACATCTCTTTATGTAAATGGCATAGTTTCAGCTAAAGAGAAGCCAAGTTTTTTTATTTTAATGATGTTCCATTCTGCGTTTGTCTTATAGCAGCATCGTTTAGAAAGCAATAACCTGTGAAGGACTGCTGCTGCCTTTCACATTATACTGAGTCAGGCGGGTCTGTCTTAGTGTCTAAGGTATTTAGCTAATAGTCATCAGATGTCTCCTAATTAAAAAAAGACTCATTTTTTTTAATACTGAGTCATTAAAAGAAGAGGAAAACAAAAGAAAAATCTGTTTAAATGTGTTTTGTGCCTACCTCCCTACGGCCTCCTGTCCCCACCAAATCCCGTTTCTGTCTCTCTCTTATGTTAATATTTGATATGATGCCCAGCCTCACACTTGCCAGAAAGCAGCAGTTGCCTCTTCTGGAAAGCACTTCCTGCATGATGCCGTTTGACATTGCCAAGTAAGAGAGGTGGCATTGCTCTTCAAATCTGGATTTTTATTTTAGAAGACTCTTCATTTTTGACAGGATTAATCTTATAATCAGTTACAGGTAATCTCCCAAATTCAGTTGATGAGGGTCTCAGTCGGTGGGGTCAGCCTGCCTGGTGCAGACTCTGACAGACAGATGAATAAGCATACCAGTGCATACTTAATGCACACACTCTCCCACATGCGCTCCCTCACTCTGCCAGTCTGTGAAATCACATTTACACTTGCGGACACAATCCCTGGAGTTCAGCCGTACATATAAACCTCCTACTCCTCCTCGTATACACTTTCATTAAAGCTAATCTCTCCCACGTTTCTGTGTAAACAACTGTGCAGCAATAATTGTACAATGGTAGCTATCATCTGCCTTTTTTAAGATTCTAATATCAGAGTAAATTTCTCTGTGTGATCATTTTTATATTTCAGGGCTGACTGGAAGCATCAGAAGACAGCAGATGAATAAAGGTATCAGGATTTGTGGGAAGGATGGGGTTATTGAAACCAGCTTTATGGATGAGCTTTGAACTGGGAAGGGTTGGCGTAGGCAGGCAAAGTTGTGCTGGTGGTGAGATGGCATTTTGAATATTTAAATCTAGCTGATAAAACAGAAGCTTCGGTCTTTGCATATAAACTGACGTAATTATAGGAGTTCATCAAGAGTTTTAGTATGAATGTTTTAAGTGAAATGATTATGTGAATGTTATTTACTGCATTATGACGCACTGGGATGGACTGGGTTGGTTCCTGTATTGCACCAGATGCTGCTGGGCAAAGGCTCTGGCCCCAGTGACCCCCAATTATATTACGTGACTTTGAAAATGATAAGGGTTAGTTTGTGGTGCAATATAATGTGATATGCTTTATATCATTTTAGAGCTCATGAGATTTAAACCACACAGTTGAAGGGTATTTATTAATGAAATCTCTGCAGCTGGCAATATTTGTAAGATAAACACCGTATGAAGATTTATTACTTAATTTGTTTTATAAATTGTAATCTGATTTTCAAGTACATATTTCTAATTGTTTTTAAATTAAGGTTTGTAAAATGAATGACACTCTGTTTACTTGGGCCCTCTAGTTATAATATCATAACTTTCATTATGATATTACTTAAACAGAGACTAGCATTTCTAATTGAGTTAAAATGACTTGAACGAGAGGGCCTTGGAAAATAAAGTTGGAAAACTGATAACAGTTCTTAATTCTTGTGTTCATTTTTGGGATTGCAATTCCTCTGATGGGCAGCACGGTGGCGCAGTGGGTGGCGTTGCTGCCTTGCAGTTAGGAGATCCGGGTTCGCTTCCCGGGTCCTCCCTGCGTGGAGTTTGCATCTTCTCCCCGTGTCTGCGTGGGTTTCCTCCCACAGTCCAAAGACATGCAGGTTAGGTGCATTGGCGATCCTAAATTGTCCCTAGTGTGTGCTTGGTGTGTGTGCGTGTGCCCTGCCCGGGGTTTGTTTCCTGCCTTGCGCCCTGTGTTGGCTGGGATTGGCTCCAGCAGACCCCCGTGACCCTGTAGTTAAGATATAGAGGGTTGGATGATGGATGGAATTCCTCTGACCAGTTGCTTTTCCAGTGTTTTGTTATTACAGAGTTTTTGATCTTCTTCTCTGCCTTTTGGTTTTGGCCTTTTCTTGCTATCTTACATTTTCTGCCTTGTTGTGATTGTGTTTTCAGGTTGTGTTTTATGTGTACTCCAGTCAAGCAGACTCTTGATGTCCTCAACCTTCTCTTGTATCTGTGATGTACATTTGTGCACAATCGTCATTTAATTTAAGTATGATTACAAGACCACTTGGAGGCAAAATGTTTTATACAGTCACTACTGAGTAATAAAATGCAATATAGTCAAGGTGATGGGATTCTAACTAGGCAGAGCCCTACTCCGGTAAGCTAAACGAAATGATCTTCATTGGTGTTTTAAAGAGACGGCTATGTGGAGGCCTAATTCAATTATTTGAAATTCTGAAATGATTCAATAAACTGACATATAGAACTGTTTCATTTAAACAGTGAATTACATGCTTGAAAACATCATGGAAAATGAAGCTGTTGTGCATTCAACCAGGAAGGACTTCTTCAATAAAGGGTCAGGATAAATCTGGAAAAAATTGCAAACTCATGTAAAATATGACTGGATGAGATACTGGGACATTTTGTGTACCGGCTGTCACCAGTAATTTGGATACTGGCCAATTTAACAAGCTTCACTGACTAAATGGTAGCTTTTCATTTGTGAAATGTCTTTTGTTTAGGATGACTGCCAGTAGACTCGAGCTTGTCTTACTATGGGTCAATCAGCCCACACCCGCCAGGAGACGCAAATCATGATTGTTAGAAGTCCTGCCTTCCATTTGCAATGCAGTCGTTGAAGTCTGTCTGGTGACGCGGCTTGCTGATGAGATGATACAGTCTGAAAGCTAGGACAAGCTGCTGCAGTCAGCATGACAGGATGCAGAGCTGGGGTAGCCTTTACAGCTAAGATGAGTAACCTCTTCATTGCCTAACTGTTCAAGATAAGATGGGGTTAAACAACTCTCACAAAATTATTCTAGAGAGCCTAAAGAACAACACTTCATTCTCCGTTTCTGTGATAACATTTTATAATTTCTTTAGTCACACCTCACCAACAAAGATTAATTAATTAGAGTGGAGAGAAACCTTAGAGAAATAACTAATAAAAACAAAAAACAGGCCATAATTAGAACACCTTAATCTTGTCATCCACTTGTCATCCACTGAGTCACTAACTCAGACTAGATGGGATGATATCATAAATGAAATAAGGGGGTGTGGGTTTATTGTATTGTGCTGTCTCATTGGCCTAGCATGTTAGGTTCAAATCCAGCTCTCAGTCACTACATAAATGGTAAAAGCATATTCTCTCCATCTTTAAATGGCCTTTTCTCCTGGTACTACAGTTTTCTTCCCACAACCCAAAAACACTGCAATTATTAATTGGTCCAGTGTGGGACTGTGAATGGGCTCCATCACCCTATCTGGAATTGGTTCAAGCCTTCTGTAGAATGTTTCCTGGAGAGTCTCCTGCATCGAACTAATTAAGCTTAATCAAGTTTAAGAATGTTATAAAATGAAATAGACTCTGCAGTGTATTGAGTAGCACATTTTTACAAATTTCTTGGAGACATACAGCATAATATATGAATAATATATGATTTTCAGTGGGTAGCGCTGCTGCCTCACAGTTAGGAGACCGGGGTTCGCTTCCCAGGTCCTCCCTGCGTGGAGTTTGCATGTTCTCCCCGTGTCTGTGTGGGTTTCCTCTGGGTGCTCAGGTTTCCTCCCACAGTCCAAAGACATGCAGGTTAGGTGCATTGGCGATTCTAAATTGCCCCTAGTGTGTTCTGGGTGAGTGTGTATGTGTGTGTGTACCCTGTGGTGGGCTGGCGCCCTGCCCGGGGTTTGTTAGCTGGCATTGGCTCCAGCAGAACCCCGTGACCCTGTAGTTAGGATACAGGGGGTTGGATAATGAATGGATGGATGTTGTTCAGTTGCAAATCAGAGATGAGATAGGGTGGCTGATGCCATTCTTCAGGACAAAGTCATATATCTTCTAAAGAGCAAAACTGCATCATCTGGGAGCATCACGAGTCATGGCTATGGGGTAGTGTTGGATCGGTATTAAAATTTTGACTTTGGTATCAAAAACCAGCTTTCAGACCACAGTTCCAGTATCAAAAAAGTTCCAAAGCAAATAACATATAACTAGAAAACGCACTGTCTAACTCCAGCCTCCCTGGTGTGCCGTGCTATATACATTGCTTCCCTCTTGATAGCATAAAGTGTGTAGAGTAGCCATGCAGGGTACGGAATCTCACATCTGCCTTTTGTTGTAAAGAACGGAGTACCAGAGAGAGAGAGAGAGACTCCATTCCAGCAGAGAGACCCCATTCACCTGTAAATCGAAGATGCCATCCAGTCATCAGCCTGACTGCTAAATCTGAAAGCCATCTAACAAGACAACTCCTCCTCCGACACTTTATATAAAGAATTGTTTATAAGCTTTCTGACTTTAAAGCAAGGGTGTATTAAGGCTTTACAGCAATACTTTACTATGATTCACTGTTTTCTATTATTTTTTATTATTTGCTATTATTCTGTTTTAATAAGTTTGCATATTTTGAGTGATTGAAATAATCAAATAAATGCACGGCACCTGGGGCCTCATATATAACACTGTGTGTGGAATTCACACTAAAACGTGAAAAAAATCCAGATGCATAAAACTGTGTGTACGTCAAGTTCCACGTACTTCCCCTTTATAAATCCTAATGAACGTGAAATTTAACGTGTGTGCCTGTGCCTACAGCCTCACCCCAACTCCTTCCTGAGTTTTGCATATTTGAATATGCAAATCAGTATAAATAGCCCCTTCTTTTTAGGTTTACTGTTAAAATACAATGGGAAAAGCACGTGGAAAAAAGAAGAATTTCAGCGAATGCGAATTAGAGGCAAGGAAAAATGTATTATTTGTTGGCTTAAGCAGTGGTAAAAGCAACAAAAGGAGGTTATGGAGTGATACAGCGTGGTGGAGACACTCAAACGTTAAAGTTCAGAAAGTCGCTCAGTGTCTGAAATAAAAAAGAAGTGGTCAGATATCAAAGTCACCGTGAAGAGGTGAGTTGCAGCCCACAGTCTGTTTAGTTTGTTTCACACAATATTACACAAGCTGACCCCCCTGTGCCGAGGATGCAACTCCAACTGCTGCTGTGCCCAACAGATCTTCAGACCTGTCTGCACACACACCTCTGTCTTGAAAACTTCCAGGCGACCATCTGGCTGTGTCCTGATGGACGCTGTTTAGGAGTCACAAAATGCAATAGTGGAAGCTGTAAGAGATGTGGTCAATGAACTAAGGACTATAAGGCCTATACTATGTGATATTAAACAAAAATGAAAAATTGATCCAGATGACATACCTATGGAAGCATGGAGGTTGTAACATTGTCCAATTTGGCTGATCATTTGGAAGGTCAGGGTCCGGTTCATCATACCACATCTCTTCAGGTACAGGCAAACCACGATTGTGTGCCACATCATACAGCACGCTACTTGCTTGCACAATGTGACACACTTTCTGTGGACTATAGAGCTGCATATTAATGGAGTGGCAATGCTTTCTATTTACATAATTCTCTGAAGGTGCCCTTTTAGTGTAGCGTTGGCATCGAGTCCATGTCGGATAGATTCTCTACTCTTTACATGGCTCTTAGAGGTGACTCGCTATGCTAAAAACAACTGCTTGCCTTTTGCCGTACCAATATATCACAGACTAAATACACACATATAAGGCAATTTTATAGCTATAGGTTAGCTTTATCTGCACATCCTTTTTTGGGGATGGGATTGAACAGAGTACCCAGAAAAGATACAAAGAGGCATGTGGGAAAGCAGGCTAGGAGTAATGAGGTAGCAGCAGTAACCACTATACCATCATGACACCAACTTTAGTTTTCATCTTCTTTTTATATAACATAACATTCCTAAAACTGCTCAGTTTATTTCAGGGTCACAAGAGTCGAAAATATTTTCTGGCTATATCAGGTGCAAAGCAGTAACCAAACATGGATGAGGTGCCAGTCTACCACATGACATTAATTAATTTATTGAATCCCTTAATTGTTTCTTAATTTGATTTGCAAATGGAACTAGTTCAGACACAGGTGCAAATAGTAATGGAACCTTATTACAACAGGGAATATTATTAATTGTTGTGAGCACCAATGTGCATGCTTGCTCATCACTAATTTTGTAAAAGCATATAAAAAAGCAAGCTAAATATTCAGAGCAGTACAAATAAAACACATTATTCAGCATTTCCAAATAAAAGGTGGCTTCTGACTAAGACCTTGGTTCACTGGTACAGTTATCCAAGTGTTCCTCAGGACCAAACACCGCAGTAGGTCATGATCTTTCAATAATGATGTTTAAATGAGTCTGCTGACAGACATCAAGCGCATGCGCAAAGCCACATTTGTTACATCAGCCCCTTGTTTATTAGTAGCAGATCTTGACCTTTGAAATTGAGCTGTGATTTGATTTCCCTCAAGCTCATCTCTGCAAATTAACTACCATGTCTAATAAGAGTGCAAATACTGGCAATAACTCTAGAAAGAGGACAAAATTAACACAGAGCAGTTTTTACTAATCCCAATTAATGCCATCTGGGACAATGGACATATTTTCAGCGTATACTTAAGTGTTCTTGTTTCCTGCACAAGATGTAGAAATCCATGAAGCCCAGTGATGCAATTACTTCACTATGTGATGCAATGGACACTGACAGTGCACAACATATAACAATGCTTAATGCAAGGGAAGAGTTTTCTTTTCTTTTTAAAGGAAATGTAATGAATGTGAGCTTCCCTTTACTCTCCTAAGAGTGAAGGCCAACCTGTCATTGGCTGCCTTCACAGAAGCCCAATAATGATGACTAACTTCTGCTCCAGGGCAGAGAAGGCAACGTCCTCTAATTACAATGTGAGCTTGGTTACCATGTGTCCACTCTTCACATGTAGCTTACATCTGCCTTGAGGAGTCATGGCCACTTCAAAGTCTGTCAGCATAACTTTTTCAGATTGGGTCTCCAAGCCTGCCTCTTCTGTAACATGCAGCGAAACATGATGCTTTCTTTCCTTTTTTTTACCTTTTTCCTCACTTTTTGCTTCTTTGTCCTGTTAACATTTACGTCTTTGATAAATCTTTCTGTAAGCTTTTTGGTAACTACTTTTCTATTTGTGTATAGCAGATGAGTACTAATGATATCTGCTCATTCATTTTCCAGTACAGATATTGAATTAACATGGCAGTGATCCATCACAACCACACTCATGTAGAGAAATATTCACTCCCGTGTCATACCAATCCATCCATTTTATAAACCTACTTTCTACTCAGAACATCATGTCTACCTAAACAAAAAAATACTTCAATTACTACCACTTTTTATTTATTTAATTTTAACAAAATATAATGGCCCTGTAAATGCTGTTTTTTCTTATGGCAGAGCCTATCCTGGCAGCACTAGACATAGGAGATCCAATGCATAACAGGGTACACTGATACAGATGCCCTCAATGGGCCAGTTTAGAGTCATCACTCAATGTAAACTGTAAAATTGTATGCACCTAAAATCTGGAATAGCTTACGAACAGAAATTTGCCAGGCTAATACAAAACTGCTAAAACCCCATTATTTTAACATGGCTTTCTCATAGCTACATTTTAGTGTAACCCTAAACTATATATACAGTAGAGTCTCACTTATCCTACCTTCGCTTATTTGACATTCCGTATTATCCGACGTTCCACCTAAAAAAAAAACAAAAAAAAAAAACGCATCATTCGGCAACAAGAACTGCAAGTTGCGAGCGTGAGCGTAGTCTATTTTTTTGTTGCTCCCGACTCTACCGCAGCTAATTACAGTGGAACCTCGGTTTGCGAGCATAATTCGTCCTGGAAATGTGCTCGCCATCCAAAGCACTCGTACAGTATATCAATGTGAATTTCCCCATAAGAAATAATGGAAACTCAGATGATTCGTTCCACAACCCAAAACTATTCATATAAAAATGAGTAATACAAAATATAAAGTAAAAATACATAAAGCAAATTAACCTGCACTTTACCTTTGAAAAGAATC
The DNA here is from genome assembly GCA_026402145.1 of Polypterus bichir lapradei. NCBI lineage: Eukaryota > Metazoa > Chordata > Cladistia > Polypteriformes > Polypteridae > Polypterus > Polypterus bichir. Next base: position 3,919,095 of record JANRMT010062850.1, on the reverse strand, counting down.
AAGGCTGGTGTGAGTGTGTTTCTTCACTCTTGTGGGATTCCACCCAATGGGACGACACGCAGAAAAGCGTCCCAAAGCAATCACAGTCTCCCAGCACTGTAGCAGTTCAACATAAAAGCGAATCCGAAAAGATCACAGACATGCTATAAGCGCATGCCGTCGATGGGTGATACAAGGAACAAGGAACATTATAAATGCGCAGGGCACAGTGTTACTTTCCCCCGACCCTGCCTGACTGCTGTGTCTGTGTATAGGAGAATGAATGATCCCGCTACATTAATAAACCTCGCTGTTGCTGTTTCAAGCTTAATAAAGTTGGTGTTGCTAAAAGTACTGAGACTCAGCTTCGTGTTTTCGGATGCAAGACAGGGACTCGCATGTCACAGAACAAACACACACACGCAGTCACAATGCTGTAGTAAACAGTATACGCTCGTATGGATGTTGACTACATGAGCGACGGAGTTAAGGCTAGAAACTGCAATTAATTACATTGAGCAACAAGAAGACGCTACAGGAATCGACATAATGATGCTGCAAAGATGGCGAGACTTGGCAGTGAAGAAACGGCACTCGTCAGGAAAGCAGACTAAGATCAAAAATGTCTTTAAATCATCACAGGACTGAACTTTTTAAGTACAGTACATACTGTATTTAACGTCAGACAATTCTGTAACTGTAAGTTCATGTTTTCAGTTAATTTATTCTGTTGTTTTGTTGTAAAACATGATTATTAGGTTTGTAATGTGTAAAATTATAACATAGTTTGACGTTTAATAGGCTTTTTCTTAATGCCTCCCATTATCCAACATTTTCGCTTATCCGACGTTCTGCCGGCCCGTTTATGTCAGATAAGCGAGACTCTACTGTACATTAAATTATCATTTATATCATGGCTCCCCAATCCATACTAATCCCTACTTTTCTTTGCTGTTCTTCTTCTGTTTTTTCTGTGGTGGTGATCCGCACCATCACCAAATGTCCACATGACCATCATCATCTAATTCTTTCACGTGAAGCCTGAAAATCATGAGAACTGATAGAAATCATTTATGTTAGGTAGAATACCCAGTGGCCTTGGAACCCCTGCAGATTTTGTTTTTCCTTCTCCAGTTGTTTTGTTTTTTTCTGTCCTCCCAGCCATCAGACCTTACTTTTTCTTTGCTATTTAGTATTGCCTAATGTGTTTTTATTTTTTATTAACTTTTCTTCTTTCATCTTGTTAAGCACTTTCAGCTACACCACTTGCATGAAAATGCGCTATATACAGTAAATAAATGTTGTTGTTTGTAACTGATTGAATGAATGTGTTAACTCTAGGACCCTCAGTCAGTCTTTACTGCACACAAAAACGTTTTAGATTGAACACCTTTACAAAGAGCTTGGATTAAGATATGTTCTCATAGCCAGCACGTTTGAAATCCCGATGATGTGTGGTCCACAGGACTGAGCAGACATGATGGTTGGCAGACCATAAAGTTCGTATTGTGTTGTCATGTCAGCAGCACAGGTTACTCTAATGCAGGTGGTGTGTAAGTAGCTGCACTGGGAGCTAACAGACCATATCTGGATCGCTTGGTAGCCCCAAGCCACTGTGTAGTTTCAAGACTTGTGTTTTCTTGTTAACTTTTGTCTTTTATTTACAGCAGGTACTCTGGGGTGACATTTGATGTGCAAGATGCTATATAAATTGATGGAATATACTGCTATTCAACGGCTCTTTAAACAGCTTTGCAGTGTGACATTTCAAAGGAAATAGTAGGCTTTGCCACTTTAGGGTTCTTTTTCAGGTTATTCTGTACTGTCTGGTACACAGCAGCAATAAACCAACTCCGTTTTATATAGAAGCCTTCACTTAAACAGCATAACAAAACACTGAAATAGTTTCCAAGCAGTTTAATAACAAGTGTCCATTTCAAGAACATACAGCATATTGAACGGTGATGGAGTTTGAACTGGTATTGTCATGCTTTACTGTCTAACAACTTCACCATTAGGCCACATTACCAGCTTAAAACTAAGAAAAGGCGATGAGATTAGGACTGCAGTTTCTACTCAGAGCATTGTGTCTTCCTGCAAAAAAAAATGACTTTAATTGCTACTGCTTTTTATTTATTTATTTGGAGTCAAATGGCTCAGCGGACAGCTCTAAAATGACCAACTCCCCCCAAACCCCAGCTGCTCTTTCTTCCTTGTGTAGACAGGACTGCTTATCTAGTAGCTGCTGCTGACTGTGCATGAAGAGAATGATTCCGGTTATAAATCGCGAAGCTCTGTTCATCAAGGGACTTTAGTAGCAGAGATTATCCTTTTTTAAAATCCCAAGACACTAAGTATGGATTCTGCTTCATCTTAAAGCTGACCTGGGAATGTGATTGATACAGACATCCTAAGATGCTGCTGTGGTGTTGAGTTAATATTTAGGGAAATAATTTTCTGATTTATAATATCATTTATAGCTACATAAGGGGAAGGGACCCAATGTGTTAAGTTTGGAAGAGACAACATTTTCATAAAACATTTTGTTACGTTTATATTTGGCTATAACAACAAGTATGAACAAGTGTGGTTCTAATAATCCAGTGGACGGCTAATTATGAATATATTGGCAATCTGAATTCAAACAGGATGGAGGTCAGTGAAGTATGGAATTGCTTTACCTGCTTATGTACAAAAAGTACATTTCAGCAGAGCATTTCATTAGAAAGAGTTGAGGAATGGATCGGTAGGAACAGCTGTCTTTGGTTTCCATTCACTTTGAACTGGTTTCAACATTTTTAGGAAACAAAACGTTTCACTCTAATCATATTCCAACACCCTGAGATAGGTAGGTTGATTTGATTGATAGATAGATAGATAGATAGATAGATAGATAGATAGATAGATAGATAGATACTTTATTAATCCCAAGGGGAAATTCAAATAATCCAGCAGCAGTATACTGATCCAAAAAAAATTCTTCAAATTGTTCCCGTTGCATTATGATTAGACCCCGACAACCTTGGGCACTGCCACTTGCTCTCAGGTGTTGCTGTTATGTACTTGTGTCGGTCGTCAGTTGATGCGATCACTTTCGTATTTCGCGCAACCCACCCTGTTTTCTACCTAGAATAATTCTGCGCCCCCTGCATAATATAAGATAGATGAGAATAACCTCTGATACAACTAACAAAGGTATGATACTCGTGCGGTGTCGCGGTATCCTATCATTTTTACTTCCATAAGATTTGCATGTGTTCAGCTAACTTCGATTAAATATTTACCTTTTTTTTTAAAGTGCTTTAATAATTGTTAAAATGCTTTGTGTGGTTTTTGGTAGTAATTCTAATCCCAAAAACAAAGAATAAATTATTTATTCTTATTTAATTTTTTTTTTATATAAAGAAACGATTAAATATGTTTTCATTTCTAAAAATCTCGTAAACGAGGGCATCGATGAAGTCAACGTATTTTCGTTCGACAAATATTATACCGCTGTTAGTTGTATCATGAAAATAACCCAGTACGCAGTAAATTATTTAACTCAATTTGACAATATTGGCTACGCTGCCTACGTGGTGCAGTCGCGCCGCATTATCACCTGATCTACTGTTACCCGAATGTTTGCGGCAGATACCGATACGTCTCAAACTTTCTGGATTGAAAATACGCGACTATAAAAGCAGCAGCAGGAGCGGCGCCGCTCGTCAGTTAGTCATTAGATCTATGCCTTAGAAATGTTTTATTTTAATTTTAGTTATAATGCATTCGTTGTGATTATATGTTTGCAAATTTAAATTTGAAATAAAAATGTAAAAAACTAATATTGATGTCTTCTTCATTTATTCGACGCCCCCTTTGTACAGTTTCAGCGCGCCCCTCAGTTTGAGAATCGCTACATTATCAGATCCATTTCAGAGTTACAGTGGGTACGGAAAGTATTCAGACCCCCTTCAGTTTTTCACTCTTTGTTATATTGCAGCCATTTGCTAAAATCATTTAAATTAATTTTTTCCCTCATTAATGTACACACAGCACCCAATATTGACAGACAAAAAAAAAAATTTTTGAAATTGTTGCAGATTTATTAAAAAAGAAAAACTGAAATATCACATGGTCCTAAGTATTCAGACCCTTTGCTCAGTATTTAGTAGAAGCACCCTTTTGAGCTAATACAGCCATGAGTCTTCTTGGGAAAGATGCAACAAGTTTTTCACACCTGGATTTGGGGATCCTCTGCCATTCCTCCTTGCAGATCCTCTCCAGTTCTGTCAGGTTGGATGGTAAACGTTGGTGGACAGCCATTTTTAGGTCTCTCCAGAGATGCTCAATTGGGTTTAAGTCAGGGCTCTGGCTGGGCCATTCAAGAACAGTCACAGAGTTGTTGTGAAGCCACTCCTTCATTATTTTAGCTGTGTGCTTAGGGTCATTGTCTTGTTGGAAGGTAAACCTTCGGCCCAGTCTGAGGTCCTTAGCACTCTGGAGAAGGTTTTTGTCCAGGATATCCCTGTACTTGGCCGCATTCATCTTTCCCTCGATTGCAACCTGTTGTCCTGTTGGACATGTCTCCACACATACCGCTTAGAATTAAGGCCAAAAAGTACTATCTTGGTCTCATCAGACCAGAAAATCTTATTTCTCACCATCTCAGAGTCCTTCAGGTGTCTGATGAGACCAAGATAGAACTTTTTGGCCTTAATTCTAAGCGGTATGTGTGGAGACAACCAGGCACTGCTCATCACTTGTCCAATACAGTCCCCACAGTGAAGCATGGCGGTGGCAGCATCATGCTGTGGGGGTGTTTTTCAGCTGCAGGGACAGGACGACTGGCTGCAATCGAGGGAAAGATGAATGCGGCCAAATACAGAGATATCCTGGACAAAAACCTTCTCCAGAGTGCTAAGGACCTCAGAGTGGGCCGAAGGTTTACCTTCCAACAAGACAATGACCCTAAGCACACAGCTAAAATAACGAAGGATTGGCTTCACAACAACTCTGTGACTGTTCTTGAATGGCCCAGCCAGAGCCCTGACTTAAACCCAATTGAGCATCTCTGGAGAGACCTAAAAATGGCTGTCCACCAACGTTTACCACCCAACCTGACAGAACTGGAGAGGATCTGCAAGGAGGAATGGCAGAGGATCCCCAAATCCAGGTGTGAAAAACTTGTTGCATCTTTCCCAAGAAGACTCATGGCTGTATTAGCTCAAAAGGGTGCTTCTACTAAATACTGAGCAAAGGGTCTGAATACTTAGGACCATGTGATATTTCAGTTTTTCTTTTTTAATAAATGTGCAACAATTTCAAAAATTCTTTTTTTTGTCTGTCAATATGGGGTGCTGTGTGTACATTAATGAGGGAAAAAATTAATTTAAATGATTTTAGCAAATGGCTGCAATATAACAAAGAGTGAAAAATTGAAGGGGGTCTGAATACTTTCCGTACCCACTGTACATGAGGTCAAAGTCAGTCCAAAGAGGTTTGGGTGCAGTAGGAATCAGTCCCGAATTGGGAACCACTCCGTGACACAACACACTTCATCACACATCACTCTGTACCAGACACACACACTCACGCTCATTTGCATCTAATTTTGAGTTTTCAGTTAACTTAATACCCTTCTCTGGGATATGGCACAATGGAACATGGTCAGCCTCAAGCAAACAATACAATACTTGAGCCAGAACTCTGGGGGCTCTGGAGCTGTAGGGAGCCACAACATCACTAGGAAGTGTTAAACGTGATCAAAGAATCAGTCCTTAATGGGACAGTACTTCTTCCCAGAGCAGTCTCTCTCAGGTTTGGCCACCTAGCGTTTAATTCATTAAATTAACTTAATTAACTTATTATTTTTGAGGTGTGAGAGCAATCCACAAAACAATGAACAGCACTAAAGCACTGTGCCAGTCTATACTCGGGCAGAGGTAATGTCAGGCTGACTACACTCAATCACGCGGTGCTCACTGGCAGCCACTCAGCACTCTTTGTTGCTTGCAACCATCATGGTGGTCTAACAGATGTAATAATTTCATGAACTGCTCAAGGTGCTTAATAAACAATAATGGAAATAAAAGGCACATATACGCACTTCATTCACATTGCCAACATAATTCTTAATAATCTGAAATCTGTATTTGTTATCTATACTATATTGGTAATTAGTGTATATTGTACTGGGATAATAAGTGGACGTTTGCTTAATAAAATTAAGTTTAATTGAATTAAATAGTTTCTCTAATCCAGTATGATACTTAATACAAAAACAGACAATTAAAAGTTGTAAAGATAAGTTCGGTGCCCTTGCTCCTTGATGTAATGTATGATCTGTCTGGAGTTCTTTATCTTCTAAACTGCTTTTCTTGGTGCTTTAAAAGACACGACTCTGTAAAGCTGTCTGAAGTCGTGTCTCCCATAAACTGTACATAAGGAGCTGTTTAACAGCAGGACTTTATGTTGCAGCCAGGTTTTTAAAATTTGCTGTTTGTTTCAAAGTCTATATTAGGACTCATTTAAGTATTCTGTGATTACTGGCTTGGGGTGTGGACCCTAAAGAGAAGTATTTTGTGTTCTTCCCTCTGGAAATGTTTCATTTTATTGTGCTTGGCCTGCTCAGCAGTATTACATCATGTTGTTTCCCTTTAGACTAAACTATGTACATTTATTGTGAAAGTAATTAAAAGAAGTATGCTTTGTCTTTACAACTTTTCATTGTCAATAAAAGAAGTTTGTTGATTCAGTTAATTTCTGTCACTCTGTGAGTCAGTGAAAATCTGGCCATTTTAGAACCAGCGTGGCAATGCCCTAGATGAGTGGCATGTGAAGGGCACAGGCATTGGGGATTTACAGCCTGCAGCCTGATTCAGAAAGGCGTCCTGGAAATTAGAGAAAAGCATCATATGAGGAGAGCTCACGAAAAGATGCCATCCATGCCCACGAGGTACAGTAAAACTTAATAAGGAGAAGAAATTTGGCTGGTAATGAGACTTGCTGAGCATAATTGCTATAAAGGGAAATACTTTTCTTTTACCATTTTCAATAAAAAAGAAGGTGCGAGAGTTTAATTTTTTTTAATTAGTGTAACAATTAGAAACACACACATACACAAATATAGCTTTTATGTTTCCCAAGTCTGAAGTGTAATTTTTTTTAATGACTGACAGAATGTCATTATCGTCATCAAATGTGGAGAAGTAACAACATTTTTGTCTACAGAAGTGTAAATCTATACACTCACCCACTGAAAGTTCATTCATTTATTTTTCTCCCAAAAATTTCTCAGTACCATCATTCATATTTTCAAGGAAATGCATCCCACTACAACATTAGCAAATGTGAACATTAAGAGCGTGGTAAATATTTTGTAATGGAAACATCAAAAGGACTTAAAGGGTCAGCCGATTTCAAAGATCTTTATAATGAATGCCTCTTTATAAAAGATGGTCGTTTTTACAGTGTCCTGGTCATGTATAACTGCTGTAACATTACAGCACAGAGGATCGACCTGATCACCCCGTGTGTGGGCCGCAGTCCATCAATTTTATTTTCATACAGGATTATTGAAGTTAAAGGCAAACACTGAAAGTGAATTTTTGCTTTGATTCTTTGTTATATTTAAATTGTATGAAAAGTTGAATGTTTCTGAAATGGATAAATTGCCCACTACTTAGGATCTTTCAGTTCTGCAAAAATATGCTATTGTTTACTTTGCTTTTAAAACCCAGCTTTCATTTTTTTCAGTCATGACATGCATTTTGTCAATAAATAAAAATACATTGGATGGTCAGCAGATATGGATGGGGCAGCATAAACAATTTGAAAAGATATGAACAATCTTCACAAGCATTTGCAGTCTAACGTAGAAAAGGGCAAAGTGCTACACATGGGCAGAAGGATCATCCATCCACCCATTATCTAACCCGCTATATCTTAACTACAGGGTCATGGGGGTCTGCTGGAGCCAATCCCAGCCAACACAGGGCACAAGGCAGGAAACAAACCCTGGGCAGGGCGCCAGCCCACTGCAGGGCACACACACACACCCACCACACACTAGGGACAATTTAGGATCGCCAATGCCCCAAACCTGCATGTCTTTGGACTGTGGAAGGAAACCGAACTTCCCGGAGGAAACCCACGCAGACACAGGAAGAACATGCAAACTCCTCGAACCCGGGTCTCCTAACTGCGAGGCTGCAGCACTACCACTGCACCACCGTGCCGCCCAGAAGGATCATCAATTACATATAAAAGAATGGGGATAGTGTCCTACGGAAACAGATTTAGGGGGGTTACATTGACACAACAGTCTCATCATCTAAGCAATGTGCAGAAGTGATTAAAAAGCTAATAAAATGCTCAGCTATATCATAAAAACTGTAAAATATAACTCTAGGGATTTTATGGTCAGAATATACAATGCACTAGTGAGACCGCGTCTGGTGTGGTGTGTACAGTGTGCACTTCTGGTCACATTGGCGCAAAAAAGACATAGCAGCACTTGAAGCTGTGCAGAGGAGAGCCACCAGGAGCATCTCAGGACTTAAGGACGTGTCCTACTGTGACCGACTCGGAGAATTAAACCTGTTTAGTCTCAAGCTGAGGAGACTGTGTGAGGACTTAATCTTGGTCTTCAAAATCCTCAAAGTCATTGATAAAGAAGATCCAGACAGGCAGCAAATCACATATGTGAATATGGAAATTAAGGGGAAGCGCACTTAAAACTGAATCCAGGAAGCACTTCTTTACGCAGCAGAGTTGTGGCAATTTGAAACAAACTGCTGAGACATGTAGCTGAATCAGAAACCTTGGCAAGCTTTAAGAAGTGTCTAGATGAAATATTGGGACAGTGTAGCTCTTAGCTGATCAATGGACTAAATGGTCTCCTCTAATTTGTCACATTTCTTATGTTCATACTAGGCTGACCCGCCTTTTAAGGCGACCAACTTTTAAGTTGACCACTTCTTAAGGCAATTCAATATGTAGATCAATTTGATATTTTATACAAACTCATTAATTTGGTTATATTGCATTTGAGCGGTATTACTTTAATACTCGTAGTTTCTGTTATTTTTGTGATGAAATTTAAACTTTTTTTCTATATTGAGGTCGCCCTTTTGAACCCCCCTGATATTTACTACGCGGTGAGGCATTTGTACTCTATCAACATTAATTATTTCCAGAGACAGAATTTTGTCTATTTTTCCAGCGTATCGCGCACAAAAGCAAGGGAACGATGGGAGCACCAGAACTCTGCTCACATCATGTCGCTTCGTACCGCAAGCTGCAAGTAGTAAGTCTGTGATAAGCGGAATACCGCTACGCTTTTCACTCACGGGACGGAAGGACAATCCCGACCGCTTTTATATAGTAAGAAAGAAGAAGAAGATATCGCACAGTCTGGAGTAGAAAATCATCTTTTACCTGAAACTACAAATCCCATCGTGCATTGCAAAATGGACGGGGCGTGTGTGAAACTCCGCGCCTGCGTAGCACTCATGGGACGGAAGGCCAATCCCGACCGCTTTTATATAGAAGGATAGTGCTGTTTCAGGCCCTCAGCATAGTTTGGCAGATAGGCCCGTATGTGATCTTTCTATCTCTACATATATTTGCCTTCAGGTGTATCCTTCATTTCATAAAAATATGCAGAGTTGACTCACAGATGATCACTTTTTTTGTACAGACTGAGTATGCCAGTTGGTTTGTGAAGGAATTACATTTCTTAATCAGAGATGGGACTGAAATGTGTAAGTTTAGCCCATTGGTGTCCTCCCCCAAGTTAATCCTACATAGCAAAACAATCAAGTACCTGCTTATCATTGGGATGTGGCAGGAAACCAATGTGATCCTGTATGAATGCTTTAGTTGCTATTAAAACTTCATAAGCCACTAAAATTGAAAAAGGTTTCAGAATGTGGACAATCACAAGCAATGGACACTGCAGTTATGAGGCAATATTTTTAACCCTTGTGCTACTGTGCTGCCTAATAATAAACAAATTCAAATAATTATATCACTTTTATTAGTTTACAGAATTACTAATAATCCAGTAAACATTATGCACACTCCTTACAACAATCTTTAATTTTTTTCAGTAATATTAAAGCACTTAAATGAGCAACTTGTGACCAGATAAGCCAAAGAAAGTACTGTATTCACATTTTTGGACACTGAAAATATTTGGTCAAAAATGGCACGTTTAGAATTTGAACGAATACATGTATGTGATGCTGTTTCTGTTACTCTCCTGTGCTGCTTATGGAAACTGCAAGAGCTCTGCCACTTTAGCCAAGTCATGCTGCCAAGTCGGTCCTTTTTCATCTGCCCTCCTATGCTGGTTAAGCAGTTTGTCAGTATGAGAGGAACGCGTACACTAGTTGATGGGCCTATATACTGTATGTCATTATTTATTATTTACAAAACTATTTTTTTATTGTTTTATGTATTTGTTTCATGTATCTGTTTTAAATTCATATTTTTTAAATATGTCATCTTTGAAAAGGCTTACTTCAATAATAAAATAATTTTTATCAGCTTGCAGTTTTATAATTCAATTGAACTGAAAAGCATAAATTTAATTTAATTCAACTTTCCAACAACACATTTCTTTCACTACTTTCAAATCAGAAACTTCGTTAAACAGAACCTGCGCAGTTTTCCTCACCTCCCACCTACCTCAATGCCGGAAAAAATATTGCTCAGTCTTGAGGACTCAGACAGCATTTCTGTACTATATAAAACAATTTTACAGTCCCTCCCTTTCAAAGATCCAAGAGGACAGTGGGAAAAAGATCTCTCACTCAATATCTCAGAAAATTAGTGGAAGGTAGCAATGCAGAGAATACGCGCAAAGCATACAATTATTATATAAAATTATATACCAAGCACATCTGTCTCGCTAAAAATTGTCCAAAATGTTTCCAGGGCGAGATCCAACCTGCGAATGTTGATATCAAGTTCCACCCTCACTGGGTCACATGTTCTGGACCTGCACCAAATTAACATCATTCTGGACCAAAATCTTTAAATGCCTTTCAGACAGCCTCGGTGTCACAGTCCATCCTAACCCACTAACAGCTGTGTTTGTTGGGCTCACAGAGGGGCTTAAAGTGGAGAAGGACAGCCAAGCCCTAACCCTAACTCTACACTACACTATTAGCACTTACAGTATGTAGACTTATCTTGCTCAACTGGAAGAATCCTAACTCACCTACAGTATTCTAAGTCAGTGGGTAACTGATGTTATACTGTATACAATTTGAAATTGGACAAAATCAAATTCCCACTTAGAGGATCTGTGCAGAACTTTTTCAAAACCTGACAGGATCTGATAAATAACATTTTAGAATAAGCTTTTAAAGCACCGAGGAAGCAGATTCTCTCCCCTTTTTCCTTTTTTTTTCCTCCATTTATCTGTATTCACTTATTAATTCATCTATTTACTTATTTTTACTAGCTTTAAGTTTTTAAGAGCTGGCTTAGCTCTCTTTCTCAGGGGTGGGGGTTGATTTGTTTTCAATCTTATTTTTGTAAAAATTGATTTATTTGTATGGAATGTTGTGTGATTTCAATAAAATCAATAAAATAAAAAAAAGAAAATCATAAATCAAAAGTGAAATCAATTGAATTTAGGATATATTCAAAGGCAAACAAAGAAATCGGCAAAAGAATAATGAAAAAAGGTAAGGTATTTAGTTATCGCCCCGGCGTTTTCTGAAATTCGGTGAATCACTAGCTTTTATGATTTAGCTCTCTGCTGTTTGCACAAAATGCACTTAATATTGTAAGTTCAAAACTGAACTAATCTGAATCTCCTTTGATGAAAAGAAGCTTAATGGCATGCATTAATTCAAATTTGTAAAATTGCTGTTTTTCATAGAGAATATATTCTGATTGGTAAACATTTTATTTTTAATAGAAATCAATGTTGTGTATTGGTACAACAAATAAAAATGAAACATCAACTTTTGCATGGCATGTGGGAAACGTATTATGTCATAATGGGGTCCTATGCCAAAATACAGTGAGTGAAAGGAGGGTCCTCACTCCATCATTTTTCTATATCTTAATGGAACAAACAAAGACGTCTCTTCTCAGCCAATCAGAGGGCTCATATTCATTTGTATGCATATCCTTTAGCCCTCTGTTTCCAGTAACATTGTGACTAATTTCCCTAATTATTACTGCATGGTTAGACATTCATTTTTACAAATATAAATTAGTGTCCACTTTAATAATAATGAAAATAAACACACCAGATGATATGAAACCCAATCCTATCCCTTCTTTGTTTTTGCAAAACTAAATGTTTTCATTACAAGCACATTTATTATAAACTTGATTGTGCTAGTGGAGGACTGTGTCAGAGTGCAGCTGAAAAGGAAATAAAATTAAAGGTTATTTAAATGCTGAAAAATGAAAGAAGATAACAGACGCAACATTTTGACTGTATAGCCTTCATCGGGTGTGTGTAAATTATGTTGCGAGGAAGTGTACAGAGAACAAGTAGCAGCTTCAGCTGTCCTCAAGCTTATTTTAAAAACTAAAATGTGTTTCTCTTCACCAGTTATTCAATCAGTGAAACAGAAAGGATGGCTCATAACAGACTTTTCTGGCCTCTCCACTTGCTTTTGCAGTCCTCAGTAAGGAATTGCTCACTTTTTCTGAAGTCTGGAAAGAACTTGCCAATCCACAGAGCAAAGGTGGATCTCTGAAGCTGAGCAGATAGGTGCTCTACATATACTCAGCAAAAGGCTCTTTACGGGGGACACGTCAACATCACATACAACACGTGCAATCTGCACTACCAGTAAGGCACTACAAAGAGTTAAAGACAAGGGATAAGGGAGTCTTTTAAGACCAGGCCGCAGATTTAGCAAAGTAAGTGTCAAGTGAGTGTCTGCTTAGAATTCCAAAAGCAAAACTTAAAAGAAGTGGTGAGGCGGCCTCCTGCTGTTATGCACCTAAAATCTGGAATAGCCTGCCAATAGGAATTCGCCAGGCTAAAACACTGCTGAAAACACATTACTTTAACATGGCCTTCTCATAACTTCACCTTAACTTAATCCTGATACTCTGTATGTTCAGTTCATCATAATAACTATTCATGGTGGCTCTAAAATCCGTACTGACCCCTACTCACTCTTCTGTTTCTTTTTCTGGTTTCTTTGTGGTGGCGGCCTGCACCACCACCACCTACTCAAAGCATCATGATGCTCCAACATTGATGGACTGAAAGTCAGAAGTCTACATGACCATCATCATCAAGTCCTTCCGTGAGAACCCTAAATACAAAGAGGACTGTTTCATTTATGTTAGGTAGATTGCCCAGAGGGGACTGGGCGGTCTCGTGGCCTGGAACCCCTGCAGATTTTATTTTTTCTCTCCAGCCGTCTGAAGTTTTTTTTTTTTTTGTTTTTTCTGTCCACCCCGGCCATCGGACCTTACTCTTATTCTATGTTAATTAATGTTGACTTATTTTATTTTCTTACTGCGTCTTTTACTTTTCTATTCTTCATTATGCAAAGCACTTTGAGCTACACTTTTTGTATGAAAATGTGCTATATAAATAAATGTTGTTGTTGTTGTAAGCACAATGTTCAAATAATCGCCCAGGCCTTTTCACACCATCACGAGTGCCAGCCTTTAATGGTCTCCTTGTAAAGTGGTGACATTGCTGGAGATGTCCTCAAACTATGAGATGCCTACTTTCAGATATTTTTTTACAACCCACCTCAAGAAAAGTGGATAGAAAACAAGATCAGATATTAATTTCAGAACAGTTTGGACAAAGTAAGATCAAAGTTACGTTTCCTTTGCCATTCTCTTTGAAGCTCTTCATTGACAGAGTAGGATTTGCTACCCAGTGTTCAATTCCCAACCCTGACTCTGTTTTGCAGGTGGTTAGCACTGATGTCTCCTGGGTTAATCCTCTGGAGTCGTGCACTAGTTCATTTCAGGACACCAGTTGCATGTTCTGCCATGTCTGTGTGGGTTTTTCTCTGCCTACTCTGGTTTACCTTATCTTAGAGAGGCGTGTGTTAAGTTAACTTGCCATTGTAAAACAGTATATAAAGCACTGAAGTATTTCTTCTATTTTTTGATCTACAAATATCAAACCTGGACAAGTCAAGTCAGAGTCAAGTTAAAGCAATGAATTTCCACGAAAGTCCTTAGTAACATTTCTGTTACTCACATGAACACCATTATTGGTGGTCTTTTACTTGCTATATTTTTGCTTTGCAAGCTGCGGTTAAAAGAGAGAAAAGTCTTATGACTTTCTTTAATAGACTTTTAAAGTGAGGAAACAAGAATTCAAGCGTGCCAAAGGCACGTCAACAACTGGCTGCCAACCTCTGTTAATAATCACAGCTTATTTGCTCGTTGGTGGGCTTTATTTCTGCCTTTTGCCTGTGGTTTCTAAAATTCTGTAATCAAAGCCTACCAAAATAAATAACCAACTGAAAAAGTATGATCAAGCACTTTGGATGAGACAGAGTGTTTGCATCTGGCACACTGCACTGGAGAGGTTACATTCCCTGTGCCTACTTCACACATACAGAAAGTGCTCAACACACACAAGGCAGAAAGATCTTAATCCTGTTCGCCTGCTCGGCTGTATCCCATTGTGCTCTCTGACAAATAGCCAGAAGGGCTTTGGGCCTCGACACGCTGGGTGTCTGTGTTCACCTGATGTCCTTGTTTCAAATCCCTGAAAAACTTTTTGGTTCCTACTATACAACCAGTCTGCCACAACAGACCTTCCTTCTTCTGGAACGCGGCCCAAAAATCTATCAGTAACAAAAAAAAAAAAAAAGAATAAGCCAGCATTCCAGGGTGCCGTCCAACATGCATTTGCCGCTCTGATCAGACAAGCAGAGAGAGCTGCGTCATCTTTTTTTTTTTGTGCAAAGCCGAAATGCTATCAGTTGTATCTGCATACACCTCCCATATCACACAGCAGTACTTCAGAAGGGCAAGGACAGTGGACTGGTAATTCTATGGAATTCGCAGGTAGTCACCCCCTCAAAGAAAGTTTTGGAGACCCCCAACCTCCTCTAAGCTTTCTTCCAGATAGTCACTGCATGTGGTAGCCACATTTTCACATATTTTTCCTCATCATGTTCAGGTTAGGTGCATTGGCGATTCTAAATTGTCGCTAGTGTGTGCTTGGTGTGTGGGTGTGTGTGTGTGTGTGTGCGCCCTGCGGTGGGCTGGCGTCCTGCCCGGAGCTTTGTTTCCTGCCTTGTGCCCTGTGCTGGCTGGGATTGGCTCCAGCAGACCCCTGTGACCCTGTAGTTAGGATATAGTGGGTTGGATAATGGATGGATGGACGGATGGATGGATGTTCTATACTCTTTTCTTTGTTGCTGTTACTATATTTTTATTTTAGTTTATTTCGTGAACACCACGTTAGAGTAACCAATGAACAACAAACCAATGGGAACCATTGGTAGAACAACAATTGAAATACTAACAATTTATTGATGGTTAGTTTCTACTTAAAGCATCTTGTACATCTTGTAATGGCACAAAAAGAGAGTTATTAGGTTAACAATAAGAAAATGTATAATCATTATGGCCTTGTTTTCAATATGTTTGAGGGCAAACCACACCAGTTACCAGTTCAATCCCCACCATTTTCTGCCTGTCTGACCCTGAGCGTGTCACTACATTTGCCTGTACTCAGTTTCCTCTGTAGTACCCTTTATATTATGCAGTGAAAATTTCAAGTTTCTCTGGAGAAAAACATCAGAAAAATAAAGAGATACAAATATAAATTCATTCTCAAATAGGCATTCATTCATTCTATTCATTCTCGTAGTCTGCTTTTTAGGCTATTGAGTCATCTGCAACCTCAGACTCAGATTTAGAAAGAATGTTATATGCGTATTTACAAGATAAGGCACCTTTACTGGTATTACATCATCTTTTTTATGCATTAATCGCTCACAAATAAATACAGAATAATACAGTTGCTATTCCAAAATGTTAGCCAAATTTTCTGATGCTGAGCAGGATGTACTTGTTTTAGTCAGACTGATTAATTCATTTTTCAATATTCAAATTACTTGCATGTCATCAAAATATATTCTGTTAAAGAGCATTTCCCATTATTCACATATTCAAATAAAATTTAGACTGTATCTAAATATGTTCTGTGTACTTGGATACATACAAATGTTAAAAAAAAAAAAAAAACAACAATATTCTCTTCTTCTATTTCAGATATACAGCGGATATTAGATATCAAAATAATTAAAATGCAAGTAATCCAGAAGTACTCAATGAATTTCAGACATAAAGAACTATTCAAGTGGGTTCAATTGTGAATGGTACTATCAGTATAAATAAACATGTTCATGTTATTCAAATACTGTGTTTAAAATAAGTTACAGCTATCAAAATTCCTAAGTACAATTTATACAAATATATTCAAACTACAGGATGCCCATATACAGTATATTCAATATGCTGCGTACTGGCTATTTCCAATATGTGATTGATTAAATCATGTACAGTATGTTTATTATATATTAGATATATCAGATGTCAAAATAAATAAATACTAGATCTGAAATAATTCAATACAAATGGAAAAAGGTCATTTTTTCAAAAAATAAACCACATCTTATACTGTACATGGAATATAAACTGTACATCAGCTTTCTAAATAATTATACTACTGTTTATACCAATATCCTTTACAATGATATATTATGTAAATCATCTAAAGAATTCAATTATACCTGCAGTTCAGTATATATTGAATATATTAAATATACAAATAAAGAACTTTAATCTCATTCATCCATCCATCCATCCATTATCCAACCCACTATATCCTAACTACAGGGTCATGGGGTCTGCTGGAGCCAATCCCAGCCAGCACAGGGCGCAAGGCAGGAAACAAACCCTGGGCAGGGCACACACACACCTACCCACTAGGGACAATTCAGGATTGCCAATGCACCTAACCTGCATGTCTTTGGACTGTGGGAGGATACCGGAGCACCTGGAGGAAACCCACGCAGACCCAGGGAGAACATGCAAACTCCACGCAGGGTGGTAATCTCATTCAGTAATGCACAAAAGCCAAAAAACTGCAAATTGAAAATCTGAATAAACTGCTGCTGATTTTTCGCTCTCCCCTGCCCTTTAGCAGCCTCTCCAGTGTACTTTAAGGTGCTTTGCATAGTCACCAGAGCTCTTATTTGAAAATGTCTTAACTAATGAAAATGCAGCCCGAGGAGCCTTCAGGATGAATTAAAATGAAATCTGGAGTTTGGCTTGCTTCTCCATGAAAGCCGTGTTAGTTAGTTCCCCTGCACATATGAGAATCAAGTCAAAGTGCTATTTCGAGAAACGCATCAAATAATTAGATGGCTTTTTCTTGTATATTGTGAGGCACCTTTATTTAAAAAAGTTTCTTCTTTTTTACCATTTAAAATTTTGGGAAAGAAAATATCCTGGCTAATCCAGATATTAACTTTTTAACGAATACACAGCAGTCATTGACCACTTGTTTCTTTTTGCAAAAATATATTTGATTGAGCATTCTATAAATATTTTCAGACAAAGCAACTCTTTTAAAACACAACAATATTCTACATCAATAAGAAAAAAATGAAAGCTAAACCTCCTCGCAAGTACAGGTTCTGTAGGTGAACGTTTTCCCTTGGGAATACAAACTCCTCACGTTTACAGCTGAAAGGCTCTACCTCTTATAAAAAGATTTGATTGACTTCTTCAAAATGGTGATTACTTATTGTCACTTCCAGCTTTCTTGGAAGATAATTCTGCCTTCATCTTGGTCCTCCTCACGTTTCATTATAGTTTTGCTCCCACTGATATAACTGCTGCTCCAACTGATCCAAAAGCTTGTCCATTGTGTCCTCCCTTTCTCCCAGTTTAGTGTACCACTTGATATTGCAAAGGTCCAACCGAGGCCAGCTGCGGTTTTTCCTCTCCTCCATAGGAGCTACTAAATGTAACCCAACTTGGCCTAAATCTAAAGATTTGGAATGGCCCGCCATATTAATATGAGTGTCTGAGGTAAATTCCTTCCTGCTTAGTTCTGGAGGACAGAGCTTTTTGGTCAGGACATTTTGCACTGGGAAGGAATCCATGTTTACTACAACATGGCCTCTGCTAAAATTGTCTCCTATCACAGCCGTGCCACTTTCGATACCTGAAGGAATCTCTGTAGGAGTTTCAGCAGACTGCACCGTCACTCCATGGAACCCATTTCCGGATTCGATTGGCCAGTTGTTAACTTTGATCACAGGAAGCAACAGTGCACTAGCAGCTGAAATGGGAGTGCCAGGCACATCCTCTGCACACGAAAGCATGTGGACATTTCCGTCACTGGAGTTGCACGAATCAGAGTGGATGCTATGAAGGGACAGTGAAGGGGAATGTTCCTTTTGCTGAATGAACTGCACTTGGGTCTGCAGGATAGTTGGCCTGCAACACTCTGCCCACTTGGCCACATGATCAGACTTTGCTCGCACTGTCGGTGAATCTGATCCACTCAGCACATCCAGGCATCGGATATTTAAATCAGGAGAGCCCATACCAGTCAATCCATGGGTGTTCCTGTCCTCTATGCCATCTTGCCCTGCTGACTGGCTCACAGCCATCATAGAATCCATAATTTGCTGAGTCAGGAGCAAACGAGTCTCCTTATCACGGTTTTCATACAACATGGTGTTGGCACAGATGAAAATGAAAAGCCCCACTCCCATTATGACTGGTCCCAGCAGCTTCATCCGATCATTTTGTAACCGGCTGTGGGCAGACAAGATGTTCCTCACTCCTACTGCTCTGCTGCTGGAACGGGAATCCTCACCTCCCCTCTGTCCTTTGTTTGGCCAGTAGCCCGCCACTGCCACTCCAACACCCACAAGCACGACAAACACTCCGAGGATAAGAAAAGCTCCCGAGGGGGACTTGATTCTCAGCTTTCCTTTGACTGAGGTTTCTTTCCGAGGCCACCGTCTGAACCTGGAACGCCGCTGGCGGAATGGGGCCGGTTCAACTAAATTCGAAGGCTCCTGTCTCCTCATTGCCTGCCCCACCCAAGCTCCGGTGGCTGCAGTCATTTTTCAAGGTAATCTGTGAAGAAGAAAAAAAAACTGGGGTTGGAAAAAGCCAAGAAACTAAAACATTTCTGGAAAGAAAGCACAGTAATCAATTAAGAGTATTACCTAAATTAGTACGCAGAAGCTTTGTAGAAATGCATTTAAATATGGATCACAGTGCTGCACTGTAACAAAGGGAGGCTGGCACACTGGTACTGTACACTGGTTAGTGTTGCTGCCTCCTGGATCCTCAGTTCAAATCCTGTGTCTGATTACTGTCTGTGAGGAGGCGGCACTTTTTCCCTTTTTTTAGTGCTTGATTGTTACCCAGGGTACTCTAGTTTTCATTCCTCAGTAGATTAACTATGAATTCCGCATCGAGAGGAGTCAGATGAGGTGGCTCGGGCATCTGATCAGGATGCCTCCTGGACGCCTCCCTGGTGAGGTGTTCTGGGCACGTCCAAATGAGAGGAGGCCCCGGGGAAGACCCAGGACACGCTGGAGGGACTATGTCTCCCAGCTGGCCTGGGAACGCCTTGGGATTCTCCCGGAAGAGCTGGAAGTAGTGGCCGGGGAGAGGGAAGTCTGGGCCGCTCTGCTTAAGCTGCTACCCCCGTGACCCGACCCCGGATAAGCGGAAGAGGATGGATGGATGGATTCCGAATCATGCCTTTGTAAGTGTGGGCATGTGTCTTAATGAGCTTTACAATGGACTGGTCCCTGACTTGTGCCACTGGGATAGGCACTGCAATGCCAAGCCGAGAACTGAGAATGTTCTGTTATGTTATAATCTCATGAAAGGTAGTAGCTTCTGCATTGCACCAGTAAGGTAATGTGACACGTATGGTGTCATTAATTCCCACCTTCTTCGATTCCTTAGCTTCAGCTTAGTCATGCTCTGCTCTCCAGTCCTCAAATTTCTTTCTAAAACACACAGTTGAAGAATATGCCACTCCACTTGCGTATTACCCACAACTGTCATCAAGAATCAATGCTTATATTTTAAACAAATCGTTTTTTATCAGGTATTACTGAAATATCAAGTATCAAACTTCTTTTTCATAACAGCTCACAATTGCTCTGACATTAGCTCTACTTTTTCTGTTATACTTGATTCTTGTTTTTATCACTTGAAATTGTTTTTTTACGACACAAGCTTTTTAAATCGATCCAAAACCAACCACAGTCAGGGGTGGAGGGGTATAACTGCCAAGAAAAACCTCACAAATTTATTCAAATTCTCTAAAAAGATCAGTGTATTCTAAAAGTTTGTGTGTGCAACACAACACACAAGAAATTAACAGGAAAAGCAATTGAAATACATTCAGATCAGCTTCCTTTCACTTTGGATTGGACCTTCCAGTTAAGTCTGCCCTGTGATGGAGAAAGTATTTTTTGTAAAAATTGATCTTTTTGTGTGGAATGAATACAATAAACTTAACAAAAAGAAAAGGGACAGACAGACCTACCCTTTAACTGATATTACAAATAGAATTAACGTGCTACGAGTGACTACTGAGCAAGTATTCCTTCACAAAGTACCAATGCTTTCAATCGATATTTGAACAATGCAATGCACTCCCCTGCTGAATCTAATTGGTTTAGAAATAAATTTAAAAAATACGCCTCTGTGTACTGTGAGGAAAAATAAATTAGTAATGAATAAGAAGTGGGAAGAGAAAAAGATGTGAATAAAAAAATGACAGCAGTTAATGATACATGATTTTAATCAATAATGAACAAAAAAGGATAATGTTCAATAAAAAATTGAAGTGTTACCTGATTGAAAAAAGGGTGAATGCAATAAAAGGCAATTCTTGACAATCAATTTTAGATGGTGATACATGAAATAAATCAAATGATGAGAAATCAGTGACTTAAAACCAGTTGTAGAGTGAGAGGTAAAAGGTGAGGACCAACACACCGTGTACTTTAATGAAGACGTCTGAGAGATCGACGTATAAAGATACTCGGAAATGAAGAATAATGAGGTCCTCAAGTTCACATTGTGCATGAGGCCTGGGCTGAGCTGGACTTGGGGTCTCTGTGAGAAACTCAAACATTCCTATTAACTGTTGCTGACTGGATGTTGTGTCCTACCTTGTGATTTACTATAATCCAATTTTTATTTTTATTTTTTTTTAAACAAGGATGCAACAATGTAGCCTATAAAAAGGAAGAAAACAAACAGGGAGAAGTCATTGTCTGATGAAATATGGATTCACATAAAATGAAAGTGCAGGATGCTGTAGGCAGTATAGAATAATTTCTCCTATTTCAAAGCAAATAAAGGCTAAATAATTTCAAATTGCTTACTGCATTTTACGGGAAAATGTTCTCTTTCAAGTTACACACAGATGGCACCAGTGTTTCCAAATGGTGAAATTCTGATGAACTGTGATTGCTGAGCAAGGTAAGCCAAAATGCAGAAGCCAATATAAACACAGAAAATTATGGACTATTTAGCAAAGTGAAATAAAAAGGGAAAGACGGTAATGTTAAAGAATGAGAAATGGATATGTAGAAATGTGAAATAGTCATTAATTAAGGATATTATCTCCACAATAAAAATGCATTCAGTACAGCAAAGTTCAAATGAATCGATTCTTTCATACACAGTAGGCCTCTGTGCAGTAAAATATGTGTGCTGCAGAAGATGAAGAATTTTGGCAAAATAAAATAGTAAGAAAATAGCCAGGACCAATGCAATGCACTTATTGTAACACACAAAATGTATTGTGATGTATACATTTATTTATGTTATATAATCATACGTGTGTACATCAACACATGCACACCCTAGAAATATATATCTATATGCAAACAAGTGTATTGTTTATCAATATATCCTTATTTTATATAGCACCTTTCATACCTATCGATCGATCATACAGTGTCTACCTATCTATCTTTCTTAAACATAAGCGTTATAAACAGTGTAGGCTATGCTACAAGTTACCAATTGAGAAGAGGAAAATAAAAACTCCAGCACTTGGTAGTGGAATAATACACAAACTTCTAGATGGCACATCTTATCTGGAGAAAACATCAAGGTGATATGTGAATATTTATGCCGAACTTTGGGTTTTAGTTCTGTCCCATTCACTATTTTTTCTTCTATATATTCCTTTTATAATTATATTTTTATAGTTGGTTAATTCTACTTATTTATGGTATTGCCTGCATCGTAATATGTGCAGAAACACCATCTCCCAATACAACAGTAAATCCAATCCCATACTCTAATTTTCTCATAAGTGATACACATTCAGTCTTCCTTGAACACTTAAATTTAAAGCCTTTTAAAAAATGAGATTGTGAAAGTTAAAGGGTAATAAAGGGTTTTTTGTTTATTATCAGAATTATTTTTTTCCTTTGGAACTTTTTGACTTGTGATTTAGGATAACACTGAATAGGTTTATAGAGTCAACACTGTCACGTGTAACCTCATTATTATAACGGGTTTTTGTTTAAAACACCTCATTAATGTTTGGAATATAATCTGTGACAGTATAATTTTGGATTACTTGTGATATTCTGCCAGTTCAAATGTGGCTTAAGGAGTTTCTGATGCTGTCTGTTTTTTATTGTGGTTGTCAAGGTCATTCAACTAGTCTAACAGATATAGAACATCATAACCTGAGCAATTTGACAGGAACATGCCACTCAGCCCAACAAAGCTTAGCAAATACTCATCCATCCATCCATCCATCCATCCATTATCCAACCTGCTATATTCTAACTACAGGGTCACGGGGCTTAGCAAATACCGTTCAGGCAATTTCTCAAATACCTTTGATGAGATACTTGGAGGTCTTCATGGTATGTCTTTCCACAACAATGTCAGGTTTCCCATATCTACAAATGGTTGGACTGATAACACATTTTTATTATTTCTAAGTGTGTTCAATACACTGAAGTCTCGGTTCTGCTCCTGTCTTCATAAAGGTGTTCACACATTCTCTGTGTTTAATGTAATTGGTGATTTTAAACTTGCCAAGTGTGAGTGTGTGGATGAGATGGACTGGCACCCCATCCAGAGCTGGTGTCTGTCCTAACACTGAAGCTGCATTGACAGGTTGCAGCTCAGCGCCCACCACTTAGTAGTGGTGTAAAAAAGGTTTAAAAAAAAAAACCCGTATTTTTAGTATGCAAAATATTCTAGTGATCTTGCTATTGTAATAATAATATTCCAAATAAACGACCAAATGGCACGGTGGCACAGTTATTACACAGATTGAGACTTCGATTCAAATATCAGCCCTGCCACTGTCGGTGAGGTCGATCGCACGGTCTCCCCGGGTCTGCGTACGTCTTTCCAATTGCGTTTCGGGTTAATTTAAGAGGGCGTGAGTTGGCCCTTAATGACGATGATGATGACTATTAATTATATTGACTGTTTTCATTTTCCCCGTAATACACTTGCACAACGACGGTCTTTTTTATCATTTCAGGAGTAACATCATCAATATTTATTTCGCTCTACAGTATAACCCATTAGTAAAATATTAAAACTAAAAAAGAGGACGTCTCAAAGGTATTACCTTTTCCTTGTCACGGCTCTTCCAATACTTCCACAGTTCGACCCCCGTTTCACGCTTGACGCCCCCACGCCTGCTCCCAGCTTTGCCAATGCGTGTGAGAATCGGCCGCCGCTGCCGAAGGTCACTTGTCATCTGCGCAGTGAAGTCGTGCACGAATGTTGCTTTGTCGGTTTTATTATATTGTAACCGTGACAATAAATAAAATCTTTGACAGCCTGAAGATTAGTTTTTGTAATCAAGAAGGTGCTTGTGCCGCAGTTGCTTCTGACAGTTTGACTCCATATATTGATTTTTTAATATTACTATTTACTCCATTTTATAAATCTAAGCGATGGTGAAGCAAGTTTAACTGGTTAATAGTTGTGGACTGTCATGGATTGGCGCCCCGTCCAGGGCTTACTCTCTCCAAGGGTGCCAAGACAGGACAGACCCCTGCTTTCCGGATCACAACTGAATAAGCAGGTTAGAATTTGATGCTGGGTGGATACTAACTACAGATTCGCGAAAAATATAAAGATTACTTTTATTTCTCTAGACAGGTTTAAGTTATTTTTGTGTACATGAACAACCAGGCATAACAAATGTATTTCTCGTTTTAGTTGTGCTAAGCCTCTTTACTAAACACGAAAGGCCGCCTGCTTGTCGCGCTGCCGGGCACTATAAAGGCACACGTTTTGATTACTTTGACCAAAAAAGCGCAGCGAGTCAGACGCTTGTTTTCGCGAGCGCAGCCGCCTTCTGATTCAGCCTCCCAAACATTTCCTGTTAAAGTGTAGATTTTTATATAAAAAATGTTTTTAGGTCAAACTTGTTGTCACTCCCACGCTACTTGGGAGTTCAAGCGAATAACAGGAGTGTCGTGGAGCTGCAGACGTAAAATGCATCTGAAAACCCATCCACCGTAGTTGTGTTTCTGTACTGATTTATCTGCTGTGGAGAAAACCTTCATATGGAATCGGATTTGAATAGAAAAGTTTCGCGGGAGGACAGCGTCCACCACAAGTGTCTGTCTGTGGGGTTACTGTGCAGCCTTAATGCCACCGAGTGCCGTTTAGATTCCATTTCGTGTAGAAACTGCATCGCGGAGATTTGCATTGTTTTCCTGACAAGAGTTGAAAGCGTCCCGCGGCAGTGGAGAAATCCTAAGCGAGATCGGTCCGTTTCGGCTTAATTTTCACATTTAGCTGCTGTGCGATAAATTCCTTAAGATAACTCCTCGTTGGAAGGGAACAGAGAAATCCCGTTTACTTGCCTTAAGAGTGTCAGCTGCTCCGAACCATAGCGCTTCCAGCTTTATTGCGCTACTTTCCGCCTCTGTCTGTCCGTCTCTTTCTCCGACTTCAAATGCGGCAAAGCGCTTTCACCTACGGACTGATTTTCCATGCTGTCATCTTGGCCGCTGTTCTGAAGTGCCATCTGAAGGCGCGGTGGGGGTGGGGGTGTTGGGGGAAGGGTAGTGTATTATTAGGGGCGTGGGGCACCGGCTCTTGGGGTGTTTTTACGGCACCCTTGTGATTCTGCGAAAAGCCGCACGTCAGACGGAATGAAAGAATGGGACTTCGGCTCCTTCATTAGCTGGCAGAGAGAGAGAGAGAGAGAGAGAGAGAGAGAAGAAGAAGAAGAGAGATAGAGAGAGAGAGAGAGGGAGAGAGAGGGAGAGAGAGAGTTGCGCTGATTCGCTCTGCTGACAATCCACCGCAACACACTTGGAAGTCAACTTGACTGAGTGTACACTTCATTTACACAGCCGCATTCGCACGTCCCCATCAGCAGCGGCACGGCTACGGAACTACACGATTTCGTGCGGACTCGGACCTCGTCCTCTCCGGCTCGTAGGTGGGCTCGGCTTTGTTCTCGGATTTCATTTTCAAGTCATTTCGGGCAGTCGATTTTACACAGCACAGAAACGCACAGTACATAAGCAACACAATTATTCCAATAAAGAGATGGGAATAAACGTGCCAACATTAAATACCTAAATTGAATACAACGGCAAGATTAAGTACACACATGTTCAAAACACACGTAGTTTTTTTTTCCTTTTCAGTAATGTCGCTTGTAATTTGCTATGCACCCAAAGTGGACACAATCTGGTCCATGCTCATTTGTAGAATATTTAGGGGGTGGATGGAGGGGTGAAGGTGGGCACACAATATTAACTCGTGTCAGTGCAATTCATTATTACCAGTTTAACAGGGTTGGCCAAGCTGCCAGTCCTCCACTTACTGAGATGGTCTTACCCAATTTGGCCAATATTCTTAACCAGAGAAGAGTAACAAAACCTGGGAGAGATCATCAATTTACAGATGATGGGAGGGAAGCTCTGCAAAATTGGCTTTAAAATCAACCAAAAACCTCAGAAAGGGAAGTCCTTGGGGAACTTGTAGACTTGATGGTATTCATGTATTGAAAAGTGTGGAAACTATATTGAGAAAGAATGATTTTTTTAATAAAAAATAAAGTAATAAAGACAGCACAGTGTAACTGGCTTAAAAAAAAATCAAGTTTGAATTATCAAGGGGAGTTTAAAAAAAGTTTTGCATATAATTTTTATTTCTACAAACTGTACATGGACGCAAAAATTTCTACAACCAAGGACCATTTGACTTGCTCTTGCACTTCCACAGATGTACTCAAAACCTCCCTTTCTCCCCAACAACAGTCATTTTGTTCAGGTTCTCTCTCCTACTGACCACGATGCAGCATTGGATCCTTTCAATCTTTGAAGTTGGACCATTCCTTTGGCAGGCTAATGTTCATCATTCCTCATCAGCATTCTTGAACATGAGAATGGCATTGTAGATTTTGAGTGCAGGCCCCAGTTTCACACTTAGAATTTTCACAATGTCGGCCTGGGTGAGTAGAAGGAATGCTTCTCCATCAATCTGCTGTGGATAAGAAAATAACATTGTACACTTTACTTTTTATCCAGAGAGAATAACCTTAAGTAACATTTGCTTGCAAGATTTACTTTTTATCCATTATGTGTGGGGGCAATTTCGTGGTTTGATGTTAATTGCAGGAAGGATTTGCTAAACACCATCATGGCTCCATTCTCTTGCAGGATATTTATCTACTTTACTTGGAAAGTATAGCTAACCAAAAATGTTATTTCTAAAACCAAATGTGACAAGTCTCCAAAGGAAATTATGCATTTCAGGTTAAGCGGGCTTGGGAGATGAATGAGTGAATGAACATACGTACATGTCTGTGCCTTTGAAGATGAATGTGTTCCACTAGAACAAGTTCCACTTCAAAATTTATTATTGGGAGTTTGCAGCAAAATGTGATATTACTTGCTTGTCTCCCACAGACTAACGAAAATGGTTCAATACCAACAAAAGAATACAGCAGAGAATGGGAAAACACTGGGTGGTTTTATGGTTGTCAGCACAAGCAGCTGCTGGGTAGCATAAACATGTCAGCCAAGACCAGCGTCTGCTCTCACACAACGTGGTGGGGACTCCCAGAGCGCCTTCAGCTATATGACGTGCTTATGGACTTATGGACCACCACACAAGAGTCCATTGTGAGTAGGTTGGAATCTTCTTATATAATACGCTACCGTGGCTGTCCGTTTGTCTGTCCAGGATTTTAAATCACTTGTAGCTCGCAAACCGTTTGACCATTTGACCTGAAATCGGGTACACATATACTACGTGACGTCTGCTATCCGCTTTCATGGTGATGATTGACCTCCAAGGTTATTCCTCTTTTTATTTATTTAATTGTAGAATCAACTCTCGGCAGCAGCCAGCAGGGCAGCCGTGTGACGTATGCTTACAGGCGCCATTCTCATTCCTACCACCTTCACCGTCACATTCATCTCTTAAAATTTTCTTGAGGCAGATTGAAGACTTAAGTGCCAGCTTCAGTGAAAAATGAAAGAAAACATACTAAGTAATCACAACACAAACACTGACTTAATCAGTTTTAACGTGTAAAGATGCCGATGAAAGAAGAGAAGAAGCGGGCCGCTAGGGTGGAGAAAAGAAGAGCTGCTCAGGAAGCAGCAAGCGCATCAACTTCTGAGCAAACGAATGCTAAACGTACAGAGAAAGAGGATGAAAACTAGGAATGCTCAGGTCAAGTGTGTTCACTGCACGTTATCATGAGTGCGCCGTTACCGGTAGATTATAATTCATGTAGAACAGAGGTGAGTACGCGATTCCGTATAATTTTATACAAATTACTTGCCTCAGAAATATACATTTTATTTAATTTTTAAAAAGGTATATTGTAATCTTACAAATAGCAAAGTGGAAAAAAAATTGATTTAATTCCCCACAATCCGTCAACATGGACATTAATAAAGTATATTAATAAGCAACAGCTTTTAATGGCATTTTGTGACTAAATGAACAGTGCCTCCGATTTCAGTTGTACTTCAATTTTAACTCAAGTTATACTTCATTCATGAGGTCATTCTAGCGGTTAGTGCTGCCACTGCATGGCTTCTTTGAATTGTTCTTGACCTCTGAATATGCAGTTCATTCTCCTCTCTGTCTTGGTAGACCTTTCTCAAGTATGCCAGTTTTCATTTTGCATCCCAGAGATGGGCTGGTTAGGCTGATTGAGGGGTGGTCTATAATAGTGCCATCGGGGGCTCGATCCTGCCCTGTGCTTACAAATGCCAAAAGAGTTTGGCTGTCTGCAACACTGATGTAAAATATGGGAATCCAAAAAATGAGTGGATGACTGGCTGGCTGGCTGGCAGTCTTCAAAATCCTGGGCACAACTGCTGGACTGTTAAAACAAGTGCAATGCAATCATTCTATCTGAATAATAATTTTGCTCGCTATTAACAAGTCAAAACAAATTTAACAAAAAAGGTCAAGAAGCACATTTTACTGTTTGTGATTCTGTAAACATATTCTACATCAGTGTTGTAGGCTTAAGTCAATTTGTCAGTGTCCTTTAAAGAATATGTTACTAAGTAGAATATTTAATCTACAGATGAAGGTGCTCATTTATCAGCTGTCAAGAAAATAAGTACTGTACTAATTTCTACAACTTCCAAGAACAAATACAAAATCTTATGCTTACTTTCCGATTAATACAAGAAAACAATTACAAATCTACTTGGAATAAATTACAAAAATGTATGACTTTTATGACTGACTGATTGATGAAAGGCCTTCTTACCTCATTTCGGAAGATGGATGCATGTTCTTTACATCCAGGTAAGCCCTCCACAAAGCATGCCACCTGAATGAAAACAGCGAGTCGGTGTCAACGTGCACAGCATTAGCAGGCCACACACACAGCAGAAGGTAACAGGGAGGACATTCAAAAGCAACACTTTGGTGTATTTAAAGCCATCTGGAGTTTTAGTCTTAGCTTTTTGGTTCCAGTTTTACTATTACATTACTGCAATGGCTATTTAAATCTTTACTGTTGCATATATATTTGTCCATAAAAATGTACTCAAAGTACGGGCTAATTTCGTTTATTATCTGTAATAAGAGATTTTTATGCAATTAGCACTGATTAGAACAGCATAAAAATAAAAATATATATATTAAAGTGTCTCCAGAAAATACAGTAATACACATTATATTGAGGAGGCTCAAGTAGAGTTTGCTTTGAAAAGCAGCTGAAAAAAATGCATCCAGACCACAGGACACATTACTGCAATTTACCAACTCTCGACCTAATGTAATGCTCACCTGTGCCACCCACACAGCACACACCTGTGGCACAGGTGCCACTTCCTACTGTAAACCCTCCATGCCACTTTGCTCTGCTGAACTCTCTATTTTACTAGTCTATGATCCATTTCTTCATGTAGTGCCACACACTGATGGTATCTGGCCAGTATTACAGTTTCTTTTTCTAATAGGTCTCCAGGACTCTAAAGAAATCTGTATCCTCATATGCAATACCTCTGTATTTTGCTTTGTAGTTTGCACTATTGCTATTATACTCTTGCATTGTATTCCTGAGGTAGCCATGATGGATGGGCCATCCAGCTCTGTGAAGAGGATTACTTGTGTTCTCTTTTATGTGTTGTATTTAACCCATTTTTTGATACCCAGTGCATGCCCAGCCTACCTGGAAAGGGGGGGGGGGTCCTCTCTCTGAATTGCCTTTTCCAAGATTTCTTCCGTTTGTTTTTTCCCTTACAAGGGTATTATTTTTTGGGAATTTATTCTTGTCTTCCTAGGGAGTCTAGGCTGGATGACTGCCAAAAACTGGGTCTATTAGAGCCTATTGCAGCACTCCTTGTGTAAATTTGGGCTATACAAGTAATAAATCGTTTTTATTATGATCATTTTCTATTTATTTGGTACTGAAAAGTTGTCTGCTCTCTAAACTGCCTTGCAATTTTTCAGACGATTAATCGTACTGAAAAAAGGCTGAGTGAATGTGTTTACATGAATGTTGATAGAGAAATATTTTTTAAAATTGCATAGAATAAAAATTAGCCTGCTTACATCAGAGTATATCTCCCATCATTCCACATGGTAGAGTGCTTTCATGCAATTCTTGTAAGAAAATCAAATCCTGAGCACAATGCAGAAGGCACAATGACAGGTGTAATTGAGAAATGGCAACGGCAGCTTCTTCCATAGATGTAAAGGACCTTTTTTTTTTGCAATACACATCAACACTTCTTTTTTTTTTTTTTTTTAGTAACTGATTTTTAGGAAGTTGTGTTCTCCTGTACTTTGTATATCAGGGCAGGCTCCTAGGATGTTTTTTTTTTTTTTTTAAGCAAGCCTGATCACTTACCTCTTCAATGCTCCACTTAGCAACCCGCTTAGCTGTCAGTCCCAAAACCTCTGGTAGGAGCTTGCAGTGCTGTTCCCAGCACATCTGGATACGATGACTGGGATTGGAAGAAAAGGGCGGCATGTAGGAGGATTCGTGGAGTGCCTGTGGCAGGCTGAACACAGACCCTGTTACAGAATTATAAATTGAAAACAAAACAAATAGAAAAGGGAAGGCGTGAAATTGATATAAGCTGCAATGAATCTTTTAAAACTGTAACATTTAAATGGCAAGTTTAAATTGATTGTGAAGTGCTGAGGTAAGAAACTTTCAATAATGAAAAACCCTGTATTTTTGAGCTTAGAAAATTCATCATTTCAATGGCCATGTTCTGCATTTACTAAGATTAGCCAGTTGCCCCCAGTATATTCTTTCCTCCACACTTTGCATCCTTTGGGTGAGATGCATTCTTTCCATATCATCTTCCGATACCAACTCCAGTCTCAATCCCTCCACCTCCATCTTGGTGCACTTCTTCACCTAATCATCCTCCTGCCTTTCACACCACAGGCCCAAACCTCTGTAGTCTGCTTTTCCTCAGTATAACAGAAATTCCTTCCACATTAAGCTTTTCTCTCTTTCTTTCTCTTTCTCTCTCACACTCTGACACCCGATCTTTCCCATCTTTATTCTTTTCACCTTTGCATCATATTGTGCCTTCAATGTCCATGTCTCACTCCAATACAGCATACTGCTCCTGTTTTCTTCAATGCTGAATGGCAGCCACAGGAATTTCTTCCACTCAGCTCTCGCCCAGGCTACCAGTGCTGTACTAACATCTCCATCTCTACTCAACATGTCACCTACACCAAGTGTCAGAACATCCATTCTCTGTTCAAACTTATCTATTCCAGATCTCTACATTTACATTTGCTACATCAGCATTCAACAGAATCAGATTTTATCCATCCATCCATTATCCAGCCCGCTATATCCTAATTACAGGGACACGGGGGTCTGCTGGAGCCAATCACATTGCTGAAATATAACAAAATAAAGTAAATTAATGTAATAAATGCCCAAAGTATTTGTATTGTTTAGATATAAAGATGGAATAACTTGGCTTAAAATAAAAATTATTTTCTATTATATCCATTGCACTATTTACTCTATCTTTCTTGTCTTCTTGTTAATTAATCAAAATGTACAAAAAAGGAACTTGAAATGAATACATGCACTTTGGCTTCACTCAAATCTTTGTTTGAAATTCCACTAATAAGAGAAACAACCAGAATTCCAAGTTTAACAACACTGTCTTTAAAATGTATATACACAATTGGTAATTTTATATATAAAAAAACAATCAAGCTGATTTGTTTTTAAGCTAACACTCAATTTTTTCAATCTCATTCCAAGTTTTTTTCAAAGCCATTGAATAACTTGCTTTAACTAAGTAGTGACACTGTTCAAGACACCCACAACATTTTGTTTCAATAAGCATTTCGTTTCAACTGGAGTCTGTGTGTCTCACTATGACAGAGACTGCAAAGCGTCTTTCCAGCATGGTCATCATTAAGTACTCTCCTCTACAATGTGCAGTGCACTAGGGGTTGACACTTGAAGCTGAAAACAACCAGCTGTGCAACCTCAGTTGTATTAGAGATCCATTTTCATTTCAAAACTTTCAAACCTTTGTTATATTCTGCTATTCACTTAATACTGCAATTTGACCTTCCAGCTTTATTGTTTACTGTATTAACGGGCAAACAGGACTGCAAACCTCAATACTATCCCTTAAGTGCAGCACATTGTTGAGCATCCTGGGACCTCACTAATAAAGGTGCTATATAATAAACAAGATGAACTACTCTGTCATAAATCTCTGACATGCAGTACGTCAAACAGATAACACACTCAGGCCAACCTGAGACGACTGTACCCTGGGGTGTAAGCTCATCTTCGTGGAAGCAGACTGCTGGATGATTGGTGTGCTCAATGTTTTTCTGGTAATGATTTCTCTTGCTTCCCTCACTGAATCTTTTATTACACAATCAAATGACTTTATGATTCCTTGCCCTCCTATTTTTTCCTTCATCAGAGCAGTTGGAAGTCAGTAGAATTAAACTATAGTGTAAATATAACATACATTAACGCTACGTCTTTACATGTGGCTAAAATGTTTAATGAGGAGTCACCTGAGCCAGAAAAGGAAGAGCTTAATGGCAACAGGAAAATTACATGAAGTGTTACGTTAATGGACAGATGAAAGTAAAGTCAATAAAGAGAACACTCCTGTCAGCTTCTGTGCCACTAACATACATTTGCACTTGAAACTGAAGTTGTGTTTGGGAAAGCAGAGTTTGCTAAAAGCTGTTCAATTTTCCATTTTAATCCTAGTTCAATTCTGAATTTCAGTCTCAATATTCCACATAAGATCAGAGCACCTGTCTAGTAAACACCATCCTGAGGTTAACTCTCAGCATTGCCTGGTGAGTCGAGTTTATCTCATCTTCTGCACTTCTGCAACTCACCCCTTTGGAAAGTGCATTTAGGACAATAAGCCAGCAAGCTCTTCTTCACATAAAGAGTTGCTGGTATCTGAAATAAACTACATAGTCGTGTAGTTGAAGCAGAACGCTTGAGAACTTTGGAAAGTATCTGGATGACATATTGGCACAGCTTCACTCTTCGCTGATCTAATAAGCTTTATGCACTGATTGCGCTCAGATTTGTCGAACTTATGTTTTTATTAATAGTGAATTGTTTCATCAGAAACCGTACATGCAGTGAATTTGCTAGGACTGGAAACAAAATCCTTACCTCTTCCATCTCCCAGTTCCTGTTTCACTACTTGTGTCTTCAAGCACAAGGGGGGATGGTCGGACCTAAACAGGTAAGGACATGTTTTTACTGAACTGCACTGTATACGTAAGAAAACATTCTGACAGAATCTCTCCTACCTTTTGACGTTTACGCCATTTTCTGTAGACTCACAAGAACCCTCAAGTCTTTCTTCAATGCTCTCCCCAAGACTTTGTACGCTACTGCGACCCGACCTTTCACTGTCAATACTCCAGGAATTTCTAACAAAATTAAAATTATACAGCTATTATTAAGAAGCACCTTAACACCTCTCAATAAGATGCCTCATAAATTAAAAACCAAGCACTACTTCTGCAATACTTAAATAATCATCATAAATTCTCTGGGCTAATGGTCATCCTAAATGAAGTAGCCGATAATGAAAGAGAAATCTCATTTGACAGAAAGTGTACAGTTTATGTCCTGATCTACTTATGAAAGTAATGCTGCTCTCTGCATTTTTTTCTGAAGACTGGTCATAAAGATTTCTAAGTATAAACAAGCAAAGTGAAGTTTGAGGCATTCTTATAAATAACAAAAAAATGAGAAAAACTTTGCAGAACTCTTCATTAAACTCTGACCTCAGTACTCAACAGGATTTCATATCTGAATAAAATAAGCTAAATTAAAATAACTAAAGCAAAATGTTATGTACACCATGAAGACAAAGCAAATGGGGACAGCAGTCCTATCAATAACACAAGTACAAAAGTAATGAACATCTTGGACAGTGAGCAGCATTGTAAGCTTGTTTAGTCTCTGCCTCCTACATTGAAAAATGACATCACCTGCCTCACTGATGGCTTCAAAGCTCAGTACAAAAAAAACGGCAACCAAAAACACAGTTTCACCAACATGCAATGATCGAATTTCTTGTAAAGGAGGACATTTCCAGTGATATTCATGCATGGCCTTTATATGTTGATAATGACACCTGTATAGGTCTTAGCATTGACAGAAGACAGATAAAACACAAAAATAAAGTACGGTATTGCAGGACAGCTCAGGATGGTCATTCATAAACTGCCTCTGCTGAAAGCAACAGGGAAAAAGAAGAAAAAAAAAATCATTGAAATCATTGCAAAGAATCAGCAGGTGACAAAGACGGAAATGGCAGTAGGTCTTGAAAAGGGCATTGTGTGATCAGACTGGAATGGAGTTTTACTGCAAAGAGATCTTCAAACTACTAGAAGAGAAGCAACGATGAAAACAATGGGGATTTTGTAGAGAATTAAGTACAAAGATATAAACCAGATCTACAAAATTTGCGGTATAGTTGAGCCAGCATGACTCTTTTCATTGAACCCACTTAAGAGATACCAGTGGAAACTGAGGGGAAGTACATTTAAGACTGCAGCCAGGAAGCATTGACAAAGAGTCATCAGAATCTGAAACTAACTGAAGGTAATGGAGATAAAGCAGGAAACTTGATGGCTTCCATAAGATATCTGGATAAGGTATTGGCCATTAGATAATGAAACAAGGTTAGGGGGTTGGATGTCTCCATATGTTTGCCAAATGAATGCTCTTAATTGCCATTATATTGAATCAGTAATTTAATACGTTCATCAATACTCTATACACATGACAGTAATAACTCTATAACACCAGTAAAAAATAATGTATTCATTTCCTTTTTCCAAGTGAGCAATATTCTGAGCAGGGTTGCAGGGAAGTTAGAGCCTGAAGCCCAGCAAGCATCGGGCCCAAAGCAGGAGCAATCCATGGACAGGGTGTCAGTCCATCACAGGATGAACACACACACGCACACCACGCACACACTAGGGCCAATTTAGCACTGCCATTCCGCCTAGCCTGCATGTCTTTGAACTGTGGGATGAAACTCGAGCACCCAGAGGAAACCCTTGTGGACACAAGAAAAACTTCCACTTAGAGAGCACCTGGAACATGACAGCAGTGCTTCCACTGTGCAGCACTGAAAACAATTTTATTTTTATAAATTTTAGTTTATGGATACTGGCATTACTTTAATAAACTAAACATATACAGTGTAAGGCATTGAATTGTAACAGCCACACAAAGAATTAACCAAATTAACCTGATGTGGGCACAACTGTCCAACAAAATCTTTTGTTAAAAATCACTACTCTGCATTCCAACTTAAGTTTTCTGCTCCCTCGTGTCAATTCAAGTAGCTGACCTGGAGTGAGGTGATCCATCAACCAGTTCCTGTATAGCAGGGACTGCTGCTGGTCCATCAGTTTTCTTCGTTTTCTGAGATCCTGACAACACACAGGGCTTCTCCCCACTCAAGCGGTCCTGCAGGAGGCCTTCTTTGTTCAAGTTCATCTCAGAATATGGGCAGCTTACAAGGCTGAGAAAGCAAGAATATATAGATGAAAACACCAGTGACTACAAAAGACAGCAGTCATCCAGCTCTACACCAGACGGTCCTTTTGTCTCATCACTTTCAAGGCAAAATAATATCAGGACAGATTCAAGAAAAGAGTAAAAGGATACAAAAGCAACTCTTAATAAAGTGGCACATTTCCTAAATTAACTGAAAAACAGTTTGTGAAGCACTCTGGCATTTCAAGTACAGTACTCCTGTCGCTCGCACACTAGGCTCAAGATCACCATCGAGCTCTCCTGACACATGTTTAACAACTACAAAATTGTGTTATGCCCTAAAGAAAAGAATCTACATCAGTTCTTATCAATGAAAGCCAAACACCGCTTAATACCTGAAATAAAGAAATAGTTAAACAAGAAATTAACAACCTCTTAAACTTTTACACATCACTTTGGGAAAGTTTCTGTAATGAAAAACACATTTTACTGCAGATTCTAAAAAATCTAAACAACACTGTCTTGAGCTGAGTGACATTTGTCTTATACACCAACACATACCCAACACTGTAGATATACAGTACATATTACACTGTGGTGTGCTGGGCTGGTAACATCGCTTCAAGAGAGGCCCATCGAATCAGCAAGCTAATTAAAAGGGCAGGCTTAGTTATGGGACGCACTCTGGACCCTTGGAACTAATAGCAAAGAAGAGACTTAAAACAAAACTGAGTGCCATTATTAACAATGCTGCACATCCTCTCTCTGTCAGAGAAAACACTGAGGACTTTCAACCAACTAATTATTCAGCAGAAGTGTGCAAAGAAACATGACTGAGGGTCCTTTATACCAACAGCAATATTCTGCATAATGCCTCACTGGGCCTGGGACTGCCAAGTCAGAAGGGTTCTTTATTTTTAATTTTCTTTCTTTGTAGGCATTCTGGTGTGTTCAGACCATTGTGTGTGTGTGAGTGTGATATTGTATACAGGGTGGTGCAGGGAAATGGGATATTTAGGAACAGGGTGTTGGCGACCCTGGGGTGTTGGCAGTTGCTTGGGACCAATGCAACCTTGTTTAGAACCCCTTGCTATTTGTTATAATGGATCAGTGGAGTGGTGAGCAACGAGTGTTTA
The DNA here is from genome assembly GCA_026402145.1 of Polypterus bichir lapradei. NCBI lineage: Eukaryota > Metazoa > Chordata > Cladistia > Polypteriformes > Polypteridae > Polypterus > Polypterus bichir. The sequence goes on along the minus strand of JANRMT010062850.1, from coordinate 3,882,468 downwards.
CTGTGAAAGCCCTTTATAAGAATTGTGATAGAGTGACTGCTGCGCAAAGGGAATTTCGTCGTCATTACCAGTTAGGACGTCATGATTGTGTCACACAATTAAAACATAGGAGCATAATTTCGAAGAAATTCAACCTTAAAAAAAGAAGTCCCCAGGTGGAGCCAATTCACATAATGTCCGACAGTCGATGGCAGCTATTCGACGATTGTTTGGAAGGTACGTCATTTCACACAACGGTGACATTCTATGGCCTCGGAGATCCCCAGATCTCACGGTTTGTGAGTTTTTCCTGTGAGGACATCTTAAAAGCCAAGTGTACCGCACACGTCCTGCAGCCACTGCAGAACTAAAAAGGATGATTGAAGAGGAAATCGCAAGCATTCCTCTCGACATGTTATGTAGAGCAATGCAGAATTTTCACAACATGCTGTCAGAATGTGTACAGAGAAACAGACAACACTTTCATGATGTTTTTTTGAAAACATAAAATGAATATTGAATGAACATTGATTACCATCATTAATTGCATATTCTGTACAATACATCCATCCATCCATTATCCAACCTGCTATATCCTAACTACAGGGTCACGGGGGTCTGCTGGAGCCAATCCAAGCCAACACAGGGCACAAGGCAGGAAACAAGCCCTGGGCAGGGCGCCAGCCCACTGCAGGGCACACACACACACACACCAAGCACACACTAGGGACAATTTAGGATCGCCAATACACCTAACCTGCATGTCTTTGGACTGTGGGAGGAAACCGGAGGAAACTCACGCAGACATGGGGAGAACACGCAAACTCCAAGCAGGGAGGACCCAGGAAGCGAACCTTGGTCTCCTAACTGCGAGGCAGCAGCGCTACCCACTGCGCCACCGTGCCGCCCTGTACAATACATATATCACCTATTTATTTAAAGAGGTTCAGCCAAATTTCACTCTAGGGACAAATACTGTAAATGTTCATCCATCTATATGTACATGATATTGCAATTCTTTTTAGCTTAAAATTCATAGCAGTACACCAATTGGGAACATCTTTGATACATTTTAGCAATGTATAGGGAGAAAAATGATTTGAAACATATTTTAACATTTACACTGAGTACTGAGCAAACCAGGAGTGGACGACAACTGTAAAATGTTATCAGTACCCAACAGCAACTCCACAAATTATGGTCAGCAGTACCTGGTCCTTTCTGTTGACACATCATTGGACTATCTTACTGAAACACACATTTAACATCCATTTACAGTTCACAAAATTGTCTCTGAAAAATTTCTTCTGCCTTAACATTTTGAATTGTAAAATACTAACGCATTTGAAAAGGTAAGGTAACAAGTCCACTCACTTTAAACACAGAGTTTGTACGAGTTGTGTGAATACTCCCACCTGTTTAACAGATTATGTGTTATTATGGTTCAGGGCATCAGAGGGTGTTATTAATCATGTACTGCTGTACATGTCACTTTGCAGATGCCTAAAGAAATGGTCAAACATACAAGGTGCGTATAGTGATCCAAATTCTGTGTGCTAAGGGCACATTCACAAGTGAAAATTAGTGACATCTGGTAGAGGTGTATGTTCTCGCATTCATTTCACAAAAATACCACTCTGAAATTGTTATGGCACTTTGCATTGGAACTGATGGTACAGCCTGTAACATTCCCTTTGGTCCTCTGAAAAAACAAAAAGCAATCAAGAAAAAAAAAAAAAATCAATGAAGTGGCAAGCAATCTGCAAGTAATGGTGATGTACAGAACATTGTAAAATGCTAACTGCTATACTTGACACCCATTTTTTCTAGGAAAGTATAGACATCTTTTTGTCAGTGTGAAACAAATGCCAGGATAAGTTTGGAGATTACATAGAAAACCGGTTTATGTCCACTCCACATCTCCTGATTTATGTCACAGTCGTGACATGATGAGCTGGACAGACCAGGCACCCATATGTTGAGAAATCTTTTTCATCTGTTTCTAGACACTCACAGGCTAAGAGAGACAGAATTCTTTCAGTGGGTCCCGAGTTTTCTTCAGGTTATCTGTGCACATTACACCTCTCCATGGGTCAGTCTAACTAAATTCCCAGAGAACCTTAAAGTCTCCTTTGGTATAGAGGACGATTAGTTCTACTCTGAGGTCTTCCCGTTTTGCTAAGGTGTTCACCACTTCCTGAAGAGTTAGCTCAACTACCCTGTGCAATAAGCAAAATTTGCACTTGTGTTCTCATTCTTTTGGTCACAAGCCAGAACCTGTGACTATATGCAAGGGAAAAAGAACAAAAAACACGCATCCTGCAATGGGCTAGAATTACGTCCCAAGGTTGATCTTATCTTATATGCCTGATGCTTGCTGGGATGGGTGCCAGCTTACTTATAACCCTGCTGTTGTTATAAGTAACCCTGCTGCTATTACAGGTATATTTTATATACACAAAAGAAGACATCCTACTAAGTCTTTATAAAGACATATTTTTAAATAAACATATACACAGCCATGATACTTCACTTTTAAAAATTAACCTCATACTGAAATACTAAAAGTAGATCATAAAATGTTTAGCTGTTGCACAGAGAGATTGCACTTGTCTCTTTTTCTATTCAATTATGTTACGGAATGATTATTCACTCACAAAGATGAATAACACTTAGCTTTAGTCATCATAGTTAACAACAGATACATTTTAGAGCCTCTCCATCTCTGTTGGGAAAATGATGAAACACATTTGGCATACGTAAGCCTCAACTAATCAAATGGCTCTTCTGACACATAGGAAACGTTGACAGCTTTAATCAGTCAAGTTCACAAGATGGTTTACTCTCTGACCCTTCTGTAAAATGTTGTAATGTCTTTTGGAAGTAAAATGGATGTAAGACACCCATTTACATTATCTTGTGTATAAATACTAGTATCAGTCAAAGGTTTGGGCACACCTACTCAAACAAGGGTCTCACCTGGGATGCTTTTCCACCTGCCCTAAAAGTACTGCCACACATGCTGAACACTTGCTGGCTGCTTTCCCTTTACTCTCTGTTCCAACTCACCCCAAACCATCTCAACTGGCCAGGTCATCTGCTGTGCCTGGTGGTATGTTTTGGGTAATTGTCCTGTTCAAAAACAGACAACCGTCCAACTAACATTAACCAGATGGGACAGTGGGCCACTGCAGAATGCTGTGGTAGGACATTCAGAAGGTAATGAGACCCCTTCACTTTCTTCACATTTTACTATACTGCATCCTTGTGCAAAAACTTTTTAAATACACTTAATACCCCAGACTGACAAGCAGAATGCAGGATTTTAGAAATTTTTGCACATTTATTAAAAATAAAAAAAACCTGAACATCACATTGATGCAGTTATTTAGGTTCTTTGGTAGGACACTTGACATTTGGCTCACTTAGATGTTTCCACACCTTTTTTGGAGCTCACCAGTGACCAATTCAAGTAGCTGGGCATGATTAGGCAAGGCACAAACTTGTCCATGGAAGCTCCCATGTCTATTAAAACAAAAACCAAACTACGTGATCGAAGGGATTGACGGCAGAATTTAGAGGAAGAACAGTGCTGAGGCACAGATCTGGAGAAGGCTATAAAAATTAATGCAGGATTGCAGGTTCCTAAGAACACATTGGCCTCCATAATTCTTAAATGGAAGAACCAATACTCTAACTAGAGCTGGCCAACTGGTAAATTTAAGCAAGTGGGCAAGAAGGGCCATGGTAAGAGGTGACCAAGGACCTCATGGTTACTATGGATGAGATGGGGGAAGCTTCCAGAAGGATGACCATTGATTACCGCAACACTGCACTGATATGGACTTTATGGCAAATTGGGCAAATGAAAGACTCTTTTCAATAAAAGACAAATCCTTTTTGGGATTTGCAAAATGGCTCCTTAAGGACTTTCAGACTATAAAAAACAAGACCCTCTGGTCTGATGAGGCCAAGATTGAACTGTTTGGTCTTAGTACTGAGCATCATGTCTGGAGGAAACAAGGCACCCCTCACCATCTGTGCTACACCACTCCACCGGTGAAGCATAATGCCAAGGGGATCATGCGGTGGGGTTGTTTTTCAGTAGCAAGCATTGGGAAACTGCTCAGGGTTGTGCAGGAGCTGAAGTACAGAGAAATCGTTAATGGAAACCTGCTCTGGATCTTGGCCAAAGGTTAACATTCCAACAAGACACTGACCTTAAGCACATAGCAAAGCCACCACAGGAGTGGCCTGGAAACAACTTTGATATTGTTCTTGAGAGGCCTAAATTTAAATGATTTTAGGCATAAGGAAGCACCACAACAAAATGTGAACATAGTGGAGGGGGTCTGAAGACTTTTCTGATAGCACTGTATATTGGTTAAGGGTGTATTCAGTTTTAAATATGTTGCCAACTATGTCACCAGCAAAGCACCCCTAAGTCATCATTCTTACTGGCAGAAAGTAAACAAACAGACATCATCCATTCACCTTCTCACAAAGGTTAACCAAATCTCAAATTTGTATTAATTAGACCAGAGCACCAATTTAATCTAGTCTGGTGTTTACTGCCTGTGCTTCTAGGCCCACACAAGTCTTTTCTTCTAATTTGTTTCTATAAGTAGTAGTTTGTTTGTGGCAGTTCTACCATGAAGGCATAATTCCCACAGTCTCCCCTTAGTAGTTAATGTTAAAGAAGAAGAAGACACTGCATTTATAGAGTGCTTTTCAAGGAGCTGAAAGAACTTCTATGGAGTCATTTGAACCATCACAAATGTGCAGCATCCATAAAGATGATGCAATGGCGGCTATTTTTTCATGAGTACGCTCACTACACATTACTTATTAGGTGGTGAGGAGGTGAAAGAGATAGCCAGCTACAGACAGGGGATGATTAGGAAGTCAAATGACCAGACAGTGATGGGCAATTTAGCCAGCACATCAGGAAATACTTTACTCTTTATGACAGGTGCCCAGGGATCTTTTATGACCACAGAGAGTCCGGACCTTCTGTTTTATGTCTCATCTGAAGGACAGCACCATATTTACAGTACAGGGTCCCCTGCTGGCCTCGCCAACATCTCTTCCAGCAGAAGCACAAGCTTTTCCCACATGGTCTCCCATCTAAATACCGATCAGGTTGATTACATGTTCTGAAGTGCATGGCTGCTGGTTGAGATGTGTCTGTTGCTCGAAGTCACCTAATTAGAGATGAAACCTGAAGTGCAGTTAACTGACCTTCTCTGAGGCTGGTGGTGTCTCTAATTACCTTCACAATGCTTGATGTTTTTTATGATGGCACTTGAAGAAAGCTTTTATATTTTTCCAAACTGACCCATCTTCATTTCTTAATAATTATTAAATGTCATTTGCTTTTGCCTAGTTGAGCTGTTCTTACTAGTAAAGTGAAATTGTCCAAAGAATCAAATTAGAATAATTAAATTACAAAAAAATATATAATTAAATGTAGGTTATAAATTCTTGCATGTACATTTAAATTTTTGATTGTATCTATTTTTTTAAATAAGGTATTATAATTATTTTAACTTTTTTTGGTTCATCTGTAAAGCATGAAGTTTGTCGTCTCCGACCTAAAAGACACATTTAAAAACAAAGAAAAGCCTTCATAGTAATGTTAAAGATAAAGTGGAGCCAGGTACAAAATCACTTGTGGTCTCTCGAGCACATTCAATGCGTCTTTAGACAATTGTTCCTAGCTATGCTTCTTTTAGCTCGTAGAGGTCAGACCACAATGTTCCTTACCCATCTCTCTTTATATAAATTGAGGTACTGTGAGTCTTTACTTGGTTTACAAATGAAGTAACCGAATATGTTAAATGTAGTATTGTAATGATCTTTACATATTTACTCCTCATTATTAATGCATATTTAGCAAACATCATTACTCAATGCAAATTACAAAAAATATTTAAAGTAAGACTGAAGCTTTAAAGTAATATTCCACCCAAAAATGATCCACCTGAATTAAAGGACAAGCATCCATGTGTCTGTCCAGTTGCTATGTCTGTATCATTCCAATAAATGGCGCATCACAAACATTAACACTGCTTTTAGGAATTCCATACCAAAAGTTGTGTAACAGAGACATATGCATTGCTAATACTGAGGTCTATGTCGATTACCTAAATTTCAACTCATCTTGGGCGGGTAGCACAACTAGTAGTTTTTTTTAAAGATTTAGCTTGTTCCATGTGTTTTGTAGTGTTGACGGAGATTTGTTTTTTTTAAAAGACATTTTCATAATGTTTGCTATGGTCCAGCTCTGATCACCATAAAGCACCATTTTATTCTATTTTTTTTCTTTGTTGCCCATAAAAACGTGAGTTTAGAAATTCTTGTCATTCATCACTTCAAAATAAATGGGATAATTAACTCATACAAAAAATACAATTATTTATGTGAAGTAATCAGGAAGCTACTAAATTAACAAATAACATAGAATAAATCTTTTAAAGTAAAGCACTATAAGCAAATGCTATAGTTACTTCAATGAGTAAAAAAATTAGCAGTCAAAAAACAGAACATGCAGGAGTTGATCTAATACTTTAAAATGGACTCTAACTGAGTGATGCAAGTGGGAGCAATCGGTCAAGTTGAAGCAAAAATGTAATACAGATGACCTGAATAGTCTTTTTCCATTCCACCTCAAGGCTATAGGCATTGATTGGCAAGTCAACAGTCTTCTGAGAGGTGGACTGTGTGTGAAACTGTGGGTTGTTGTGGTGGCAAAATGAGCATTGCTGATGTTAAAAAGACTCAGATATACAGTAGGTCAGTTACCTTCCATTGTATTTAAAGACAAAAGGAAGCCAGGTTTCCTTACCATAAAGGATGTTCAACAGTTCTAAAATAAAACAGCAGTAAGTCAGGGATTTCAGAATCAAGAGCGTCTTTCAGCATACCCAATAACTGCTTAAAATCTGTTATTACCACAACTGTAGATTTAACAGTGGGACAATGGGACAGACATATCTGTCCCAAAATGCACTGTGAACGTACGTGTTTTGGAAGCAGAATGCTGTCCATTTTAATGATGATGATACAAGCTAACGATTCAAAAAGACAAACAGGCTGAGCACGGAAGTGATGTGCAAAAACAGATCTGTAAAATATGCAATATTGGGCATCACATCTGAAATAATATGAAAACAAAATGAGGGGAAGTTAAAATAAACAACCATTTGTTTACATTCATATCCTTTGCTTTAAAATTCACTCAAAATTCTACTTAAATAGTAACATTCGATTTGATAGCTCTAGTTCTTACCATATTTTGCACTGTTACAACCAGAAATAACGGACTTCTACTAAACAGGACAATCTACCTACACTACCTTGTTACACCACAACTAAATGGCTCCCATAGGAACTCTACAAATTAAGTTTTAAAAAGGCACTGCAGGAGAGCAGGACCTGCACTGGACTTTGTTCTAACATGGTGAAAGCTGCTCACCTTGGAAACCTCCCGTGCAAAGATGTTTACCAGTAACCATGTGCTAAGAACTTTCAGTATGTATTAACCAATCCCATGTGTTTGAGGGTGCCTACCATTGAAACATTTTAATTAGCTTCATACTGATTTAAAATATGTGAAAGCAAAAAAAGGGACTGCCTCAGAAACTTACGTGTAGTGTGTGCCATAGCGAGGGCCTTTTATATGTCCAATTCCATGGCATCCTGGTGTGGGACATCCTTGCCCAGGAAGACTGGGAACATCAGACGATCCTATGAAAAACAGAATTCATAGCTCAAGCCAAAAATACAGCCGAATGAAATCCGCTACAATGCATGATGTATTATCAGTTTAATTCAACGCACACACAAACACATGAAAAAATACTTGTAATACAACACTTTCCAAATTATTATTTCTGGACCTTAATCATAAGAAACTGTTGCTGAAAATTTTTGTGAATTTTTTTTTTTTTTTAAGATCCAGACTGTCCCTTAAAATTCAATGATAAACAATGTTTTTTCTTGTTAATGTGTCACCTAGTATGACGTAATTCTCCTTCAAGTCCTACATTTAAATTGCATACAGTTTTAACTTTTACAAAGTATTCTTGTCATGTTCCAAACAACGCAGATAAGTATTTTAAGTAATACGACAATTGAAATGCTCTCAAAATGAGATCAATTTCATGTGTAAAATCTGATTTCTCTTTCAAATTGTTATTAGACTAGACTTTTATCATCCTGTATTTTGTGATATGCATTATAATGATAATTATTAATTTTCCACAAGTAGCATGGCCGCTACTCATAATTAACATCCATCTTCCCAGTTTCCTTTCTTCTGCTCTACACATCATGACCAGGCCTTCTAAGCTACACCTTCACACAAGCCAGTTGTGCTATGCAAGGAAGATTATTAATACAACTTTATTCAGCGAAAAGCTCTGCTTTGTTGGCACCAGATGTTGTCTTACAACCTGAAAATAGCAAGCGTCTAATGCCTAATGCAACTGCATGAATATCACGCTTGTTGCCTTTTACTGTTTGAATGCCTTTTTCAGTGTCTGATTGTTTGTGGGAAGAGAAGCCAAGACATAAGACCTCCCTTGCGGCAGTTCTCAATTTGTTCAGCCCCTGTTGTCAATATATACTGCATGGATCATATACCACACACTTACACCATTTTTTGTATACCTATGCTAGTTCATCTTCATGCTTCTGTATAAACAGTATTTCTAAGACATATTTCTTACTATTTAATGGCTGTACAGAACTGCTGATAAATCACTAGTCCTTGAACTAAGGTGATTTGAGAATGCTATCTGTGGATGATTAAACAGAGATGATGTCATACTGTTCCTCTTAGCCTGTTGCAAGTATACCACTATTAGTCACATAACAAAGACTGTAGGTGTAGGAATTTGAAGGGTCTATCCCAGAAAATGGGTGCTTCAGAGTGGTCTTGTCAAAGAATACAGACCAAATTCTACTTATAATGTGTAAATGAAAAAGGGTGGCACTTTCAGCATCTCGTATAAGTGAGTAATGGTAGCTACTGCTGTATTTGCTGATTTTGCATTTAGTGATTAGTATAATCTATACTTGCATTTTACCTGAGAATCTGCATCTATATAAAAATAAACTGTATCGTATCATATTACTGCACTTTTAAGGAATCAATTTCCTTTCCATTAAGTGTCCAATTTAATTTATTAAAATAAAGAAATGCTCATCCACCTGTAGAGATAACCTGAATTGAGAGAATTATGACTATTGCTTGTATAACTGAATCTGTGCATTTATATTTGTAAATGTTGCACTGTTTATTAATTTACTGTCATCATATAATTTGTAAGTAAATGTTTAAACATCTGCACTCAGTGAAAAGCACTAAACAAGAATTAATACAACTCATTAATTATATTTCTATAACACACCAGCAAGTTCAAAGTCTGTTTTATAGGAGCAGAATTAAATTAACTCGTAAAACAACTCAATGTAATTAAAGGCAGCTAAGTAAATACTGCACTCTTACCGTGGGGAGTTTGCAGTGGGTGTCCAGTTTTGGTACACCAGCCAACTGGATGAATATCTGGAGAATCGGCATCTACCCAGTAGTCATACTCTTGGCTCCAGCCGTCAAAGTGGATCTGCCATAGGTAAATGAATGCAAATCTTAAAAGCAGCTTCACTCAAACAACAGACAGTTTTCATAGAAGGTGAAAATATATAAATTTCTAGTACAATTACTAATATTTATGTTTTGAACATTTAAACTGAAGCATGCATTTTCATATTTGACACAACTATTCTTAATTTTTGTGTACTTCTACCTAGAATTGCTTATGCTAATTTGGACTTTTTTTTTCTTTTACCTTTAAACGGTGGTCATCCGTGCCCACAATTGAAGCCACTCTGATCAAAACTGGATTTCTCTTATCCACTGCTTCTAACTTCATGTTCACTTGAAAACCATGGTGTGGTCTCTGATGGGGTTTTGGACATACAGAAAAAAAATCACTCAAAAGACATCTAGGTACAAATATTGTAAAATGAAATACAATCATGTAACATAATAAAAGTACACTTTACATGTCCTGTACTCACACCCCGGGCGGACACTTTGTCTATATACTGTCTACATATGTATTATTGCCCTGTATGAGGCATTGTGAGTGCTGGTGTTTCTGATTTGTACCTGAAGCTGCCAGGATAACCTCCAGCTCCACATTCAGAGAGGCTCAATGATGAATAGTCACATTAGAAACTAGAACTGAAAGGTTAAAAATATATTAGAGCCGAGTGGGTGTTGTACTGTTTAAAAAAAAGATGGTCCTTCTGAGCTTCAACCTCACTGCATAATCCACAACTCACATCCTATGCAGAATGCACAATATCTCGCACAACTCCACCTTCCATGTACTAATAACACAGACTGAATAGTCCCTAAGGAGCAAGTTCTGTTTCTGAGGGCCCATCACTAATGTTTTGTAATAGATGTACAAGGTTTAGAAGTAATAAGCACATTGAAATTATCAAGAAATAAAATGTACACAGTGCATAAAAAAAGCACTTCATTAGCAGGTGAGATTTTTATGTATAGGGTGGTCCAGATCTAATTATGCAATTTTCATTACGCTATAACTTATTAAGTTTATTACATAGAAAATCACCCGAAAAATCCCAGATCATCGAGAAGTGTGACAACTGACGACATGAAGAACCATCTTTGTGCCAAACTGGAATCGTCCCTGCATAAATCGAAGTCATCCAGACGATCTGGATCTGCATAATTAGATCTGGACCACCCTGTAGTGATGGCCACAGAGAAATGAGCCTGCAGACAAAATTGTGTACATTTAACTAAATGAAGGCTCAGGTCTTAAAACATCACTGTCAATCATACTACTATATAAATATATGATGAGACACATCCTCAAGATAAAATCCTCACTAAAATGAGAATTTAAATGACATATTGAACAAGGAAAAATAATTATTCCTTGCACAAATTCCATCGAATGATGTAAATGTAAGTTCCACTTTAAACAGCACCTGTTTGGTGTCAGCTTCTGCTAGACTATGAATAAGATTTTGGTGCATACTTCCCTTTTCAGAGTGTGACCACATGTCTGTATTATTTGTAAAACTACACATGTTCCTCAGTTTTATTGTTTTTAAACTAATTTCAACATTTAGATAATATATCAGTGTGCAAGAGTAAAAGTAACTCACTGGCTTGTACACACTTTAGATATTAACAGGCTGTTTCTGTAAACCAATGCCAAAATATCAACAAGGCAATCCCCTAAAGCATTTTTTTTTAACTTTATTAAAAAATAATTTGATTTGCAATAGTCATTAATGCATACAAGAAACTGGTATCTCAATCTGTAAGTTAGTAAAGACAGTTAAATTTTGTGTAAGTCAGCATATCATCGTGTCACATCTCCATTTCTTCATTTAAAACCAACTTGACCAAATACTTCCAACTGTGCCCCAACAAATTTCATATGGTGAATCAGCTTTCTGTACAATCTGAAGACTTACCACCTTAAAGGCTCTGGCTGGAGCTGGCTGACTGCTAGTTTCTTCAAGATATTTCTCCCAAGAGAAATTTTTTGGATCTCTGTACTCTGTAAGACATTAACACTGCAGTTATAAATATAGACCTACAATGAGTGCATAAAAAGGTTCAGCCTTGCCAACTTAATATCCACGGCCTTCAACAGCAAGCCTGCTATAATATTTCAGATAGTTTACTCCTAGGAAAGCAAGTATGGAGGAATATTACAGACAAAATAAAAATAAGCAAATAAAAAAGGTACTGCAAAATCTGACAATATATAAAGAAAAAGAGCATGAAATGTAAGCGTAAATAAATAAATGTGTCACAGAATATTTTTTTTATTGTTTATTTATTTATTTCATTTTCCTCCGAATGCATCACAAAATAAGGCTTGAATTTGAAACTTTCACTTTTACTCGTCATAGCTGAGAGGGCGGGCTCTAGTGAGTGCTGTTTTTTGATTGGTGAATCGTCTGCAGAGTGGACATACTCTCGTATGTGCTTCGCTTGACTTGGGAATCCTGTGGCAACTCATGCGAATGCTCAAAGTTGATTGTGCAAGTCGACTACAATTACCATATAAAGCAGAGCCTTTATGTCTATAAGCCCCAAATTTATCATTAGGAGTCTGCATGTGACATCTCTACTGTAAATGTGGCATTTGATGGACAAAGTGTAGTGGAACGACAATTCACAAATTAAAACAAAGCAATTGGTGCAGCCCACCCTCTTAGCTCTGATGTGGGAAAATGACAGTTTTAAATTCAAGACATATTTTGTGTTCCAGCTGGAGGAAATACAGAAGCAACAAAACATATTCGGTTATAGTCTATATTCTATTTACGCTCCTATGTTATTCTCTTTTTCTTTATTTATTGTCACATTTCACAGTACTTGTATTTATTTAATTTTGTCCAAAATACCCCTCCATAAGTAACTGCTTAACAAGATTTGCCTTGTACTGAAGTGACTGCTATAAATGTTATGTGAATGAAGGCAAGACATGTGCTATTTATGAATTTCAGATTTGCATAGCAAACCTACATGTCACACTTTAATGTATTTTTGACAGTAATTTAGTGATGACCTAAATCTAATGCCATTCAAATTCAAAGGAAAAATACACTTTTTTGACTGGTGGACTTCTATTATCATATATCTTGGCTTATGTCAAGATTTCATACCATTTTCCATCTGTTTTATTTAGTTTAATAATTTGCATTTTTACTGCTTTCTAAATGCTTAATTTTGAAGTTATCTAAACTGTTATGTAAATCTCACTGATTTTCCATGCTATTAAAAGTATACTGATAGTTAGCACTGTATTTATTAAATGACTTCTTATTTGGCTAAAGCATTTATCCAAGGTGACTTACAACATTTGAGATACAAGTGCTTACTTTTTTTGTCTTTCCAGTTGAAGCACAGGCTGGTGAAATGACTTGATCTGGGTCACACAGTGTCAGTAGTGGGATTGTAACCACTACGCCACACGGTCTGAATTTCCAAACCATGGCTTTGGTTTAAAAAATTACAATGATAAAACAAGTGTCCATCTTTTAGTATTGGCCTTTAAGTAGACATGCTCACACTGACCACCATGTGTGAACATTTCATTACTTTACACACTTCAAAAAGTATACAGAAAATATCACTTCAGTTTGAACTGCAGAAATAATTTAGGCCAAAAGATTATGCTGACACCTTATTTTCATAGACTACAAAAAAGTGAAGTCCACACTTAAAACTGGAATACAACATTTGTTATTTAATGACTTTCTTTGCAGACCAGGAACACATAACAACATAATTTGAGGATGTCACCTTGACCCTTGCAAGTAAGTGAAAAATGAAGTATAATCCTTTTCAATTCCATTCTATATAAATAAATGCTGCACTATCACATATGCGTTAATAAAATGAAATGTGACTAGAAAAGGTAAATTAGAGTAGAGGCAAGCTGTTAAGCGATACCTTGGGTCACAATGTGTAAAAATTTTACATGATGGCAAACACATTACAAGTTTCCAATTTTCATTTATCATCTTTTCGTTTTTACACAGTGTAAATTTTAAAATGTTGTTAATGTTTAATAATAATAATAATTCCATAGATATTTCTTAAACTCAAATAATTTTAGTGAAATTTACAAACAATTTTCAAAACAACTAGAAGTGTAAGCAGCCACACAGGTATCCAAGGTCACACAACAATAATACTAGAGGCTAAAAGCCTCGCGCTCTCCTCTCTACTCTAGGTATACACACATATGGCTGTCATTTGGGCCTTTGCTGCTGTGGAGGATTCCATTAAACTACAATCTGCTTATCAAATGGACCATCAAAAGATGTTGGCAAACATCAAGCTCATTCCCTACAAAGTAAAGATGTGTTTCAAAAACTGGATGAATTTCTTCTAACCTTATTATACATATAGGAATTACAACTGAAATAACTTCCAATACCAAACCTCTTCTTGCTTACAAACCTCCACATTATAAAAACTCATAGTACCATAGATTTTGGTATTCATGGGGATTACGTGTCAATGCCACCGACGAAAATAGAAACCCGTGAATATAACGGTTCTCACTTAAATATGCAATTTTAAATAATTTTCATGTATGTGAATCTATGAATCTAAGTTGTGTATTTAAAGGAGATAAACATGATCTTTAATGTTATGTAAAAGACTTTTAGATCTGTAATTAATAGATACCTTTTAAATAAAAGTTTTTATGTGTACATATTTTACAAAACAAAAAAAAATGCAGCTTAACGCTTGTAACAAATACACATTTGCAATTTAAATGAACGGATCATTAGATCGGGGTGTCAAACTAAATTTAATTGAGGACCAAAAATAAAACTTTATATACCTGACACAATGGCCAGAATATATCAACAAACAACTCCCACCACTATTTTTATTTTTTACAAACGGGACTCAAAGGTACTTCTCTGTTAATCAAAACTGTATCCTCTTCCTTTACCAGTTTGTCTTTTCTTGGGACATTACAGCATGATAGGAAAGATACTGGTGGCCATGGAACCAAATCAGCATTGAGCAGAAAAAAAAAAATGACGCCAGCTTCAGGACCAGCGCTAGCATTTTTGCTGCCTTAGGTGAAGCTGCAAACACTCTCCGCCAGTATTAATAAATGATGATAAAACCCAAGCAGATTACTATAGATATTAGGTATACTGGATATAAAAAGACTACACACCCCTGCCAAAAATCACAGATTTTTTTTGTAATAAAAAAATGAAACCAAGATAAATGCTGTCAGAAGTTATTCCATCTGTATTGTAGAATTTCAATCTATGTATAGAAGGTGAAAACAAATCAAAAACTGTTTAGCGAAATAAAGAAAAAATCCTGTGTGTACTCTTTTTATATCCACTGTAAAGGAATATAAATTTGACCTAGCATTTTAGCAACTAAGTATATTTTACTTACAAAATGTATAAATGCAAATAAAATATAAACACAGCAATATAATATAATGGGTAAGTTAACTGATTGAGGTAGTTCCATTTTACAAACTGAATACCATCTTTAAGAAGTAAATAATAATTGGTTTAATTAAACAGGACAGACTATGCTGTCAAGATTTAGTGTCATTTTCACAAATTTTACAAATTTTATAATAGTAATAAAAATATTATAAAATGGTCATGGTATACATAAATTAAATATGCAATTCAAGAAATGTCAAGGTTATAAAATGTATGCTGACCAGTTTAGGGATCAGGCAGAACTACAGCTCTGGAGTATTTTGTTTCCTCATATCAAACATAAAACTACAAACATTCAGCTAGAGTGCCTCTGTGACGCCTAGCACACTGCACCTTGGGACTTGAAAGACCACCTGTAAATGGTGCCCTTGTCAGCACATAAATTCAAGAGAAAATGGCACTCTGGATGATGACGAGAATTTGTTGCTAAAGCAAAGTACAGCAGTTTACAACGGCATTATTATGAGCATCATGATGGTTGGTATGTAACCTCCTTAAAAAAATGATGCAGCATTCTGTAAAAACACTGTTGAATTAGCACACAGACCACATTTGTTAGTCAGAACAGACTGCAATCATGTTTAACATGAGCAGAACTGCAAAACACATTTTCTATCCACGTATAACAATCAAGTAAAGGAAGTGACAAAAGAATTGTGGGGGATGGCTTCAGCACTCCAGTAAGCGGTGGAAGGACAAGCAGCCAGCATGGACTCCTGCACAGCTTTAAAAAGTGAACGCAATGGTGTGTGTGCAATCGCGCTAGCATTTCCTTCATGAGTCAGTCACATTTTTTGCATTTTGTCAAAACATTAAAGTTTAATGTCACCTTTTCTTGTTGGGTCATTATGAGCAGCCCAATTTAATTTTAATTGCAGGCAAGTGTCAGCGGTTCGTTGTGCTGTTGCATAAAGGTAACAACCACTAGTGAGTCTTTTGAAAGCAAAGTGTAAATGTCATTCGATTTAAATATGAAATGAAGTCTAAAGTTGACCTCATGACAGGAGTGACGTGTCAACATGCATTTTCAAAGACAACTCCAGTATTTTCCAGCATGGAGTATGTGAAAGATTGATAAACTGAAACACATCAGGCTGCCTAAAATATTTTGTGAAGTAAAATGATGAATTTATTGGGGAATATTAAAAAAACAGGAAGAATGAGGGAAAAACCTGTTATGAATTTAACAACCCTTAAAGGAGCGACTTGGAAGGAGCCTCTCAACTTTGACTGAGATGGCCTTTAAAAATGCCTGAAGAAAAATAAAGAAAATAAAATTATTGTATTAGTAATAAGACATATCCACTACCCTCTAAAATATCATTAAGCAAATTTCAGAAAAAAAGAACATTATTAGTGTTTCACCAATCATTCAAATAATAATATACTTAATTAAAGACTACATTTCAGACAGTTTTGAGCAGCATGGTGACATGTAGGGTAGCACTGCAACCTAACAGGTCTGAGACACTTTGGTCAAACCCCAGTGTTGTTATTATTTGTGTGGAGTTTTCATGTTCTCCTCATATCAACATCTTTTTGCCCCCAGTGGTTATTTTAACTGGCTACCTTAAATTAGCCCAGTGCAAGTATGGACGTGAGAAGTTTCCTGTGAAAGACTGGTGCCCAATCCAGAGATGTTTCCTGTGTTTCATCTGGTGCTACTGGAGTAGTTTCTAACTCCCTATGAAACTAAATCCATAAAAGTTTAAAAGAAAAAGAATGAACGCATTACATACAATTTTGTATCACAAGGTGTGCTGTGGCAGTGCTGTGCAGAATGCTGGGTGTCTGAGTGAGAGACTGCTCAGCTGACATCTTTGGTAAGTGCACCACTTGCAGTGCTTACAGGCATTTCCTGCACGTGAGAATGGAATTTCATCTTTAATTCATGGCGTAGAAAAGGGGCCTGCATCTAAGAGCAATTGTAATCCAGACATTGTGGTTTCACAGCTGATTAGTCGTACATATATAGTGCAAAATGAGCAACCTTGGATAGATAACGGTGTAATTCTATAACAAAATACTACGCATTATCGGCAGGATTTGCACAGTGAACAGGTGGAGTGTAGTGTTGGTGGTCATGTAACCTGCCTGTAAAAATATCTTAAGTCAGTTGTAACAGATTCTGAACTTGCAAGTCACCTTGGATAAAGTTGTAAGCCAAATATAAAATAGGGCAATGTTTTTTGGGAAAAAGGTGGAGCAGTTTCTTAATAATATACAGTACAGGCCAAAAGTTTGGACACACCTCCTCATTCAATGTGTTTTCTTTATTTTCATGACTGAAGGCATCAAAACTATGAATGAACACATGTGGAGTTATGTACTTAACAAAAAAAGGTGAAATAACTGAAAACATGTTTTATATTCTAGTTTCTTCAAAATAGCCACCCTTTGCTCTGATTACTGCTTTGCACACTCTTGGCATTCTTTCGATGAGCTTTAACAGGTAGTCACCTGAAATGGTTTTCACTTCACAGGTGTGCCTTATCAGGGTTATTTAGTGGAATTTCTTGCTTTATCAATGGGGTTGGGACCAGCAGTTGTGTTGTGCAGAAGTCAGGTTAGTTGGACGATCATTTATTTTTCAACAGGACAATGACCCCAAACACACCTCCAGGCTGTGTAAGGGCTATTTGACCAAGAAGGAGAGTGATGGAGTGCTGTAAATGATCATGAAAATAAAGAAAACACATTGAACGAGGAGGTGTGTCCAAACTTTTGGCCTGCACTGTAACACTTCAACTTTGATTTTTTTAACAAAATCTTTATATAGGTCTTAACACATACACCTGCAGTTTTTCTTAAAAGATTAAACTAACACAAACCAATGAGGCCTTCACAATCACCAAAAGCAGACCCACCTGGTGGTGCCATTAATGTCAGGTTATTATCTTGGCAGAATCCTACTGGGTGAATGTAAGGGCTACTGGCATCACACCTGGAGCACAAAGAGCATTCAGCAGCAAAGTAAATAATAAAGTGTGGTTGTCCTCTAAACACACTAGACCATGCAAGCAGTTAAACAATCAAATGTCTAGTATTATAAGGCAAGGCACAGTACGACTAAACAACTATGAGAAAGCAACATGAATTGTTACACAACCCAACTATAATTCCTAAACACATCTATTTCATAAAAAGAGACTTTAGTTTGACTATGTGGAAATCAACCCGGCTTCATATTAATAAATATAAATATTTAGAAAACACAAGGATTAAATACAGTTCATCGGCCACTAACATGTTTGATTTGTCTTAAGTGTAATTGTAAATTGCTAGAGAGAGGCTGAAAACATTCTCTAAATTTAACTGCGGGTCTACAGAGCCTTGGAGGGCTACAATGCTGCTGCTGAAACAGCAGGAATAATCTTGTTCTTCAATAAAGTTCCTCAGAATTGTAACTCGGTGCTAAATATTAATATATTTTTAAGAATTTTAATTGGAGGAGTGAAAGAAAAAGTATGGATGGAGAGATGTGTCACATTTAAATCAAGCAAGCACTAAAGAGATACTGCACAGTCGTCAACCAAACGATATTCACCACGGGGCCTAATCAGAATTTTAATGGTAAATGGTATTGCTTCTTTATATATTGTCTTCATATTGTGGCTGGCTGTACATTCCTTTATAACTTAGTAGGGCAGATAATTGGGCATTACTTCACTGGAAATGTCTTCTCCAGTGTATTATTTTAAAATCAACACTCTTTGACAATTTTAAGATAAAGGAACACTGTACAGTTCTCTTTTTCGCTTATTAACAAAATTTTTTTATACAGTGCTCACAAAAAGTCAATATGATGTATGTTCTTTAAGAACTTCTCATTCATAATGCTAAAGGCCTACTAGAGCAGCATTCACACTGCATCCTGGGGGCTCCCCCTACTGTTGCATTTATGGAATCTGTGTGCTGATTTTTATAAAGTTTTTATACTTTTCATTAAAGAGCAAAAACTGCATGTACTTTAGTAAATTACAGTTTACAGACACTGTAAGTGATTGTCTAACAGTATTTAAACATACAACATTTTTCCCCCGATGTGAACAACCCCAAAGAGTACGCATTAATCTAACAAAATGAAGTACTGTGTAACCAGCATGAAGATTATAAAATTAAATAATTTTACCAGTAGTCATAGGTATCCTCCCAGTTGTCAAAATGGATCAGAAGCCGGTTATCAACAACAGCTGAAATAGTAGCAACACAAATGAGAGATGGATTCTTTTTGTCCACAGCTTCTAATTTCATTCCAGGCCGGAACCCTGATGGTGTTACTGACTGGGAG